>OY728137.1:129939279-131189279 GCA_963277665.1 Viscum album
GACCCCATGAAGCCACTTTGGTTGGAAAATGACATTAATATATATTTATTTAATGTTAAAATTAAATTGACACAAACATGAGTTGTTTTACTAAAACAGTTTTTAAGTGGTGTTACACAAGTCCAAATTTTGACTATAAATATTCATTAAAAAGATAAAAAGATTTCCTACATCATAGTATTTTTTTTATAATTTTTATACATTAAATAAATTAAATTATTTATGACATCATTATGATGCATCGATGACCTCATTATTTAACGATTTTAATAAAATGAAAAGATAATGTAAAATCCATAGATTACACTTGTCCAAAGACTATTTTATGGGTATATTTAGAACCCTTATCACCTTAGCCACTAATTATATAAGTGTGGGACCTTTAGAATCCGAAAAGCATTGTATAATAATGTAACATTTCAATCTTTCCAAAAGAGCCCCTCCTCTCCTCTTATAAAAGGCCCCCACCTCTACCACCTTATTCACACTTTCAAGCCTTTTGGTTCGGCCAAACTCTGACCAAATACTCTCCAAACTTCCCCCTCTTACTCCTAGAAGCCTCACTTTGGGAAGAACTCTTCCCAAGGAAGCCTTTGGCTCAAATCAAAAAGAGTTACCTGATTTTGAGGTAATGTCTTTTCTAATGTTGTTTTGTTTTATTTTTCTTCTCCAACCCCCTAAAATCTTTTTATTCATTTCTTTTGTAACAACACCAGTATCCTCAATATAATAGGATGTTTTTATAATAAATATTAGAGATACACTTACACACACCTACATCTAATGGTTAAAGAACATACGGTTTCTGTGGATGGCGAATTTCTGCCTCACGAAACGATGATTGTTCAACACTCATATAACACCTTCAAAGGTGTCCATTAAGATGTCACTATATTTATATATGATATATAATATGTTTATGTTTTACTTATGCTTCTGTATTTCTCATTTATGGCATACTTTATGATTTCCATTATAGGTAAACGCGATAATTTCATTTTAGGAAGTGCAGACTACCGCCCCCTCAAAGTGATTTGAATCGTTAATGCCATATGTGGGATGTATAAAGGATGGAGTAAATGGTATTATACACTGGAATTATATTATAAATTTATATCATTATGATTTCACTCCATTAAATACGAAATAGAAATGAAAGTAGCGTTCATGCGTACGTACGGCTTACCGTCTCCATGAACGGTGCATTTCATTTCTTACCTCAAAATGTTACGTAATATTATAAATGAATGTATATACTGGATATATATGATATATATGACATGTAAATCATGAATATAATTCTGGAGATAATGGATATTCTACCACATAAACAACTTGTAATTATAGGAAGTTTATTGTTGACTCAAGTACCAAAAATCGACAAAACGACCGTTATTAACTTAAATAATTACATAATGTTCATATCATTGTAATAAGTGATATAAAAAGTATAATGAAATTGAAAATGGTTCTTAATAAGGTATATATTAACTCTAGTTTATTATTCAGGAGGTTAAAGAATGGTTGAGTCAAGTCAGACACGAGGTAAGGGAACTTCTTAACCCAACTTCCATTCTTTGGGTTAATCTCCTACTTTCAAATTATGTCATGATATTATTATGTATTATTTTGTATTTTTACTTTCTTTATGTGTACCTATAGTGAATACACATAATAGATCTATTTTATTTTAAAAATGATCTTTTTAAGGACTTCGTCTCAATCTCCTTTCATTGAGGCATATTTGGTTTTATACACAACTTTATTTTATACGGTGTATAAACCCCTTTGACTTTTACGTTTATTCAAAAGGAATATTTTTTATATGAAGCGTTTTGCTAAAAGACAAAAGGAATGTTTTTCTTTCCGTACTTATGCGGCGACAACGACTTCTCCACCGCCGTGACCATTATTTGAGTTTCGGCTTCCTCTACAAGCCATCATTTTTTTAATGAAAAATAAATACAAAGTTTTAACTTTCTTTTATTTTGGTATTGAAAATGGTTTTGAAAGTGTTTTTATTATATCAATGTGTTGTATTTCCTTTATGCATGTTTTATGTGATACGATTATGTTATGGTTTATGATATGTTTAATCCTATTCATATGAGGAATGTATTGGACTTAATAAGTGACGGGTGGAGCCCGCTATAGCTCCTCGATGCATCGGTAGGTCTCATGAGAAAACTAGACGTGGAATTGGCTGAGGCCCTTTCCCAATTTGATTTATGGTTTTGGCCGAGGCCTTAATCATTTTAGACGTCTTGGCTGAGGGCTTGACAAAATGTTTCAGAATGTCTGGCATTATACATTCTCTCATTATGAAAGTGGTTATTGATATTGCATGTGATTATTCGACCAGTAGAATATCCATGTGAAGAAGTGAATGGAATTATCTCATTTTACTTTTGCCATATTATGTTGATGTTCAAGTTTAAAAGGATTTTGTTTTAGTTATTCATTGCCTTAAATTTTTATGTTTATTTATGAAAGCTTCCGTAATATTGTTATCCTTACTGAGCATCTTAGCTCACCCCTTTCAATGTTTTAATGTTTTCCAGGATGTGAAGAAGTATTTTAGGAATGACCTTCAGGGATAGTCAGAAGAGGATATGAGTGTGGACTATGAAGACTTTGTTATTAGTTTTTTCACTTTATGATGTAATGTAACATTTATGAATGTATCTAGTGTTTCCAAGGCTACTAAACTAATCGGTCTTTCGAGACTTGATCTTTTGTGATCATGCCAATGTTACAAAGTAATGCACCGACTCTGGGTAGCTGGGGTCGGGGCGTTACAGTTGGTATCAGAGGCAGTTTAGTACTAACCTTGGAAGCTAGATTTAGACAAACTCTGATTTGAGCACGTAGACCTAAGATGAACTTTGAGGATTAGTATAGAAGAACTTCCTAAAAATTTTGGTATTGTAGGGATTTTGTGAGTTTTCCGAGCAATACATCCCTGTCTGGATACGAGCAGGTAGAGGCGGCTCTGGCACAGATGTACCTAGGGGTAAAACCCAAAAACACCGCTTTGAGCTAGACTCGAACGGGAACTGGTGCACGACAACGGGCCTTGCTGCACTCTTGGTTACGACACTCCCGGGGGATATGCTTAGGATAATTCTCATTTTCTTTACAAACCACTATGAAGGGTTATGAGTATATACTTCCTCAAAGAAAACATTTTTATGGATTATATCCATAAATAGTTCAATTTATGTTAAGTATCTTACAAGTATGGAATTATGTATTTTGATTCATAAACTAATATAGTTTATGCCATTGTTTAGAAATGGCTCCTAGTGGAAGGAATGGAAACCGTATCAATGCACGCACTCCGTGCAGGGATTGCCCTCCTGCTCAAGATAATTATTGTTGAGATGGAGATACAACTGGTGCTGATCAACTTATTATCATACTGGGACAACTCACTCAGGTTATGAATAATAACCTTACTCGTATGGATCACCCTGATCCACAACGTGGAGGATCAATGTTAGACCGCTTCATGAGGAAACAACCACCAACATTTAATGGGGGTACAAATCCATTAGTAGCTGAGAAATGGATAAGCTCCTTAGAGAAAATATTCCATGCCTTGGGGAGTAGCGAAAGGGAGAAGGTTGTCATGGCAGTTTACCGCCTCACTGGAGATGCCAATCAGTGGTGGTCGCTGATTCAAAACACAAAGGAAGATGATGACGTATCGAATATGGAATGGAGGGAGTTCAAAGAGATTTTCTTAGAAAAATACTTTCCTCGTGACCATCGAGAAGATATGGAAAGGCAATTTCTGAGTCTGAGGTATAAGGAGGATGAGAATGTCGCAAAGTATGAGGCTAACTTTACAAGGTTAGCGAGGCATGCTGCCGATTATATACGTAACCCAAGGAGTAAGATTGATCGTTTCTTTTATGGGTTAAAACCATTTCTCCGTCGAGCATTAGTCTCACAAACCTTCTCGTCATACGAAGATATTGTCTCATGTGCTATCAAGACAGAAAAGGAATTCTCTAAGTCTTATGACAACAAAGTAAAGAAAGAGAAGAAGAGAACGGTGGAACAAGAGACAGATAAAGGAAAAAGGGAAAGAAGGATTTCCATTATGTGATAATTGTGGGAAGAATCACCCTGGTACTTGCCTAAAAGGAATGGGAGTTTGTTATAAATGTGGAGAAAAAGGTCACCAGGCGCGTGATTGTAAGGGAAAGAAAGAGGATATCAAAGTTGAATGCTACAATTGCAGAGAAATGGGTCATTATGCAAATAAATGTCATAAGCGTCAGGGAAACTTACCTCAGAAAAGGCCAAGGGATCAAGGACAATCTTATGCTGTTACTACAGTTGAAGCAGAATAACTAATGTATTGGTGCTTTTGGACTCATGGATTATATTCTGGTTATTAGAATAATGTGATATATATATAAGGATTGTACTGTAGTACTTGTTTATTTCAGTAAGGTTTTAATATGATGAAGGTAATCATATTTTTAGTATGTGACAAAAAGAGAAACTTTAATTTGTTTGGGGAATCTGATAAATTGATTTTGGAATTAAGAGACCTTTTAGAGAAAGTCTGGACAGAGGTATTTTGGATAACTATAAAGGTTGGAGTGGATTAAGTTGATCTTTGGATAGTATTTTTTAAGGTTAAAAAATTTATGAAGATTATTTTTCGAATATTATGATACTATAGTCTTAGGAAAAGGACAACCTGCAGGGTGGGGCATAACCCGTCGCATCGGACAAAGCTTCAGGAATCGAACCCACAATCATAGTGCGACATGCCTTTATTTCCTACCACTAGCCTACAGGAAGTCCCTGGTTATTAAAAAATAATTTTACTAATCTAAATGGTATGTGTTAACATTTGGAACCTTATACAATTAGGATAAGTATAATATTTTTGAGTTCTATT
The DNA here is from genome assembly GCA_963277665.1 of Viscum album. Lineage (NCBI taxonomy): Eukaryota > Viridiplantae > Streptophyta > Magnoliopsida > Santalales > Viscaceae > Viscum > Viscum album. The sequence continues at coordinate 129,944,201 of OY728137.1, forward strand.
ATCTTTTTGAGTGAAAGATGAGTTGAAGGTTGAAACTCTAATTTTCAAGCATAAATATATATATACCTATCTCTTATTCAATGAATAAATTAATTCTTAAACTTTAGTAAAGGGATATTAAAACAAAAAATGTGTTATCCTAATACCTTATGTCTTGTTGAACTGATGATATTTTAAATCAACATAGATTGAAGGCTTTGAGGCCCTCAATTTAATAGTTGATTGTGATTGATGACCTCAATCACTCCCTACAAATATTTACGTTTTTCCTCCAATTATATGTCTCTAATTTCCACCAATGTTCTCCTAATCGAGATCATAATTGGGTGGTGACTCATTCATTTCCCTTTCCCTCTTATTAAGGCTAAATTTTATTAATCTTATTTCCGATGTGGGTTTTTTCCCTCAAAGGTATTTTCTCTTTTCAACCTTTTATTTTCAAAGAAAAATTTCAAATTGCGAGGACGAAATTTATTGAAGGAGGGGAGAATGTAACACCTCGAGCTTCCATGATACACTTCTCATTCAATAATGCAATAGCTTGCATTGTACGCAACTTCGAGTTCTAAAACACCGCGACTAATCAAAGTAGCCATTATGAATAGTAATAACCACTTTTTAAAATTATAGAAATTTTATATTTCAAAATGGACTTTATTTTTGTATTCATAATATCGAAATTATCCAAAGTTGAATTTTTTGTAATTTTCTGAGAACTTCCAATTTTTTATGAATAGTGAAAAATACTTAAAAACAACTTTTTTAATCAAAATAATTTATAGTGATAAATTATACTATTTAGTGGTTTTAAAGTATAATTAGAATATATTTTTACCATTTTATCCAATGGTTGTCATTAGAATTAATTTAACATTGAAATTGGACATAAACAATTGCCAATCTTTTGATATAAATTGTTTCTTAAAACACGCTATTTGTTGTAACAGCGGGAATTAATTATAAAATTAATTAATGCAACTTATATGTTTGGAATTTTGTAATATATAAATCATTTTTGAATTCGGAATATCAATTATAGCTTAGGGTGAAATTTTGGCCTTATTCTGAAAAACTTCAATTTTTGATGAATAGTGAAACCACTAAGTGGTTGTTAAAAACTGATTTTTCGTTAAAATGAAATATTACCACTTCTGTGATTTGATTTTCAAAAATCCGACATAAATGGTTGTCATTAAGAAGTAAAATGTGGTTCAATGAGATTAAAATAATTTTTTGGTGAATAGTAACTTTTAAGTTCTTAATCACGATTAGAAGTAATTAGTGTAGTTTAAGGTAAAAATAATGTTTTAATAATATGAGATGAGCTTGATACTTGTCCTAATCCTATTGGATGAGTCATGGCCGACCAAGACAACCCATGGGTCAACTTGGGGACCCCATGGAGCCACTTTGGTTGGAAAATGACATTAATATATATTTATTTAATGTTAAAATTAAATTGACACAAACATGAGTTGTTTTACTAAAACAGTTTTTAAGTGGGGTTACACAAGTCCAAATTTTGACTATAAATATTCATTAGAAAGCTAAAAATATTTCCTACATCATAGTATTTTTTTTTATAATTTTTAGACATTAAATAAATTAAATTATTTATGACATCATTATGATGCATCGATGACCTCATTATTTAACGATTTTAATAAAATGAAAAGATAATGTAAAATCTAAGGCTTACACTTGTACAAAGACTATTGGATGGCTAGATTTCGAACCCTTATCACCATATCCACGAATTATATAAGTTTGGAACCTTTAGAATCCGACAAGCATTGTATAATAATGTAACATTTCAATCTTTCCAAAAGAGCCCCTCCTCTCCTCTTATAAAAGGCCCCCACCTCTACCACCTTATTCACACTTTCAAGCCTTTTGGTTCGGCCAACATATGACCAAATACTCTCCCAGATTCCCCCTATTACTCCTAGAAGCCTCACTTTGGGCAGAAATCTTTCCAAGGAAGCCTTTGGCTCAAATCAAAAAGAGTTACCCAATTTTGAGGTAATGTCTTCTCTAATGATGTTTTGTTTTATTTTTCTTCTCCAACCCCCTAAAATCTTTTTATTCATTTCTTTTGTAAAAAAACCAGTATCCTCAATATACTAGGATGTTGTTATAAGAAGTATTAGAGCTACACTTACACACACCTACATCTAATGGTTAAAGAACATACAGTTTCTGTGGATGGCGAATTTCTGCCTCACGAAACGATGATTGTTCAACACTCATATAACACCTTCAAAGGTGGCCATTAATATGTCACTATATTTATATATGATATATAATATGTTTATGTTTTACTTATGCTTCTGTATTTCTCATTTATGGCATACTTTATGATTTCCATTATAGGTAAACGCGATAATTTCATTTTAGGAAGTGCGGACTACCGCCCCCTCAAAGTGATTTGAATCGTTAATGCCATATGTGGGATGTATAAAGGATGGAGTAAATGGTATTATACACTGGAATTATATTATAAATTTATATCATTATGATTTCACTCCATTAAATACAAAATAGAAATGAAAATAGCGTTCATGCGTACGTACGGCTTACCGTCTCCATGAACGGTGCATTTCATTTCTTACCTCTAAATGTTACGTAATATTATAAATGAATTTATATACTGGATATATATGATATATATGACATATAAATCATGAATATAATTCTGGAGATAATGGATATTCTACCACATAAACAACTTGTAATTATAAGAAGTTTATTGTTGACTCAAGTACCAAAAATCGACAAAACGACCGTTATTAACTTAAATAATTACATAATGTTCATATCATTGTAATAAGTGATATAAAAAGGATAATGAAATTGAAAATGGTTCTTAATAAGGTATATATTAACTCTAGTTTATTATTCAGGAGGTTAAAGAACGGTTGAGTCAATTCAGACACGAGGTAAGGGAACTTCTTAACCCAACTTCCATTCTTTGGGTTAATATCCTACTTTCAAATTATGTCATGATATTATTATGTATTATTTTGTATTTTTACTTTCTTTATGTGTACCTATAGTGAATACACATAATAGATCTATTTTATTTTAAAAATGATCCTTTTAAGGACTTCGTTTCAATCTCCTTTCATTGAGTCATATTTGGTTTTATACACAACTTTCTTTTATACGGTGTATAAACCCCTTTGACTTTTACGTTTATTCAAAAGGAATATTTTTTATATGAAGCGTTTTGATAAACGAAAAAAGGAATGTTTTTTATTCCGTACTTATGCGGCGACAACGAATTCTCCACCGCCGTGACCATTATTTGAGTTTCGGCTTCCTCTACAAGCCATCATTTTTTTTAATGAAAAATAAATACAAAGTTTTAACTTTCTTTTATTTTGGTATTGAAAATGGTTTGAAAGAGTTTTTATTATATCAATGTGTTGTATTTCCTTTATGCATGTTTTATGTGATACAATTATGTTATGGTTTATGATATGTTTAAACCTATTCATTTGAGGAATGTATTGGACTTAATAAGTGACGGGTGGAGCCCGCTATAGCTCCTCGATGCATCGGTAGGTCTCATGAGAAAACTAGATGTGGAATTGGCTGAGGCCCTTTCCCAATTTGATTTATGGTTTTGTCCGAGGCCTTAATCATTTTAGACGTCTTGGCTGAGGCCTTGAAAAAATGTTTCAGAATGTCTGGCATTATACATTCCCTCATTATGAAAGTGGTTATTGATATTGCATGTGATTATTCGACCAGTAGAATATCCATGTGAAGAAGTGAATGGCATTATCTCATTTTACTTTTGCCATATTATGTTGATGTTCAAGTTTAAAAGGATTTTGTTTTAGTTTTATATTGCCTTAAATTTTTATGTTTATTTATGAAAGCTTCCGAAATATTGTTATCCTTACTGAGCATTTGAGCTCACCCCTTTCAATGTTTTTATATTTTCCAGGATGTGAAGAAGTATTTTAGGAATGACATGCAGGGATAGTCAGAAGAGGATATGAGTGTGGACTATGAAGACTTTGTTATTAGTTTTTCACTTTATGATGTAATGTAACATTTATGAATGTATCTAGTGTTTCCAAGGCTACTAAACTAATCGGTCTTTCGAGACTTGATCTTTTGTGATCATGCCAATGTTACGAAGTAATGCACCGACTCTGGGTAGCTGGGGTCGGGGCGTTACAACTGGACAGCCCCACCACCCCTATGGACAGCCCGACCACCCCCCGTGGACAGCCCGCCCACCCCCCTGGACAGCCCGCCCACCCCCTGGACACCCCGTACCCCCCTGGACAGCCCCATCACCCCCCACCCCCTGGACACCCCCTACCCCCTGGACAGCCCGACCACCCCCATGGACAACCCACCCACCTAGACACCCTGACCCCCCTAGACATCCCCCACCCCCTGGACACCTCTGACCCCCCTGGACAGCCCCGACACCCCCTGGACACCCCTCACCCCCTGGACACCCCCCTTGGGCAATGTATGTGGTCACTCAAATTATCTACTAAAATATAAAATTTCTTCATCTAAAATTTAGTCAACTTCTGAATAATTCTCCTCCACAAGTGTACATGATCTTGTACACTCATGTTTAGTTCTTCAAGATATTTTATTATAAATATAGTATTTTTTTGTCTTTTATATTATGATTCTCATATAGAGTAGTGTGTCAATTATGGTTTCATATAAAGTGAACAATTCTCATTTACTTAAATATATTTTCAATGAAACTTCAATCTTATTGAATTGCTTTTACAAAATGACTTATAAATTTTTTTTTACAGAATGGATAGAAGTTGGATGTATGAAACCGATTGAATCTCAAGCGATTTTCAAAACAATTTGGAGAGATTTTTAGATTTTTCATTTTACAATGCTTCAGATAGTGGTCGCATACACTGCTCATGTTCCAATTGTGTTGGTAGACCTTGGTTGATATGTGAAGAATTCAGCTACCACATAACCAAATATGGTTTTCAAGCAAACTACTATGCGTGGTATCATAATGGGGAGAAGATGAAATCTCAAATTGTTGATGATCCAAATGAGAGGAATGAAGTAGAGAATTTGTTATATGACCAGTTTTTGTTTATTCATCATCATAAAAAAGAAAGTATTACGACCCAATAAGACTTTGATATGAGCACACATGATTCATCTAATGAAAATGATGATGTTTTCAGGGTGAAAAAATTGAATGATGCTGCCATGACTCTAGTATATCAAAAATGCGATAAAATGAAAAATCTATAACTTTTAATCTAATTGTTTCATGGGAAAACTATGTATGAGATTTATAATATAGAAATCGATTACATTTTTACCTTCTTGAAGGATTTACTTCCAAATGATACAGATATTCCCTCAAACCACTATATGACATGGAAGTTTGTTGAGGAACTTTTATTTTCAAGAAATAAAATTCATGATTTCCTGAAAGATTACAGTTTATTCTTGGAGGAAACCGTTGAACGAAATGATTGTATAAAATGTGGAACATCCCACTGGAAGTCAAAATCTGATGAAACACCATCCCTCATGTCATAGAAAGTAATGTGGCACTTTACATTGATCCCCAGACTCCAAAATCTTTTTATGTCTGATGAAATATCAATAAAAATGAGATGACATGATACCGAGCGAAAGAAGACTAATGATAAGTTGGTTCACCCTGCAGATGGATTTTCATGACAGAGATTTGATGCTTGATATCCTGATTTTGCAGCTGATGTGCATAATGTGAGGCTGGGTCTTTCATGCGATGGTTTTAATCTTTTTGGGCAGATGCTTACTTCGCACATCACATGACCAGTTTTTATACACATTTGTAATCTTCCTCCATGGTTGTGTATGAAAAAACCTTTCACTTTCATGAGTATACTCATATCTGGACCTTCTAATCCCAGCATTGATATTGACGTATACATGCAACCTTTAATAAAAGAGTTGAAACTTCTTTGGGATGTGGGTGTGCGCACATACAATGCATATTCGAAAGAAATATTTCAGATGCGTGATGTGATTATGTGGATGATCAATGATTTTCCGGCTTATGAAATGATGCCTAGATGGAGAATGAAGGGAAAACTGTCATGTCCTGTTTTTATGAAGAATACATGATCCAGAAGACTGAAACATCACTGTAGTTTCCGTTTTATGGGACATCGATGATTCTTTCCAATGGATCATCCATATAGAAATAATCGTCGAAGATTTGATAATACCATAGAGACCGATGATCCACCTCAGCATATGTCTAGAACTAATGTGCTCAATGAATTAAAAGATTTCATTTTTTCATTCAGGAATGGCCAAATGAAATCTGGAAAGAGAAAGAATGTTTCCACTGAAACCTATTACAATTGGAGGAAGAGGAGTATCTTTTTTTATTTTCCTTATTGGTCAACCAATTTGTTACATTATTGCTTAGATGTAATGCACATTGAAAAGAATATATGTGAAATGTTGTTTTTGATACTTCTAAATGTTAAGGGAAAGACAAAAGATGATTTACGGTCTCAGTGTGACTTGGTGGATTGGGGCATCAGACTAGAATTGCATCCTGTGCATATCAGTGAAAATAAATGGAAAGTTCCATGTGATTCTTATGTGATGACACCTAAGAAAAAAACAATTTCTGGAAGTTTTAGAGACTATTAGAGTTCCTGATGGCTATTCAAGCAATATATCTAAATGGATCAATAGAAGAGAGTTGAAGCTAAAATCTTTGAAGACTCATGATTATCACGTTATTCTGCATGAGTTGATTCCAATATCAATCCATCATCTTTTTTCCAATAATGTAAGGGTGACTTTTATTCGGCTGTGCTATTTGTTTAGAGATCTTTGTGATAAGAAGTTTTCCAAGTCTTTCTTGAAAAAAATGTTGACAGATGCACCATTAATTTTGTGTGAGTCGGAGAAAATATTTCCTCCATCATTTTTCACATGCATGCTGCATCTGACTTTCCATATTCCCACTAAAATACTTCTCGGAGGACCTGTTTCTTTTCATTGTATGTATCTAACTAAAATAAATATGTACACATTAAAGTCTTATGTCTGAAACAGGAATCATTCCGAAGGTTCTATCGTGAACGGTTACTTGGCTCAATAATGTATGGATTTCTGCTCAATGTATTTGTCTGATCTTACTAAAAGAATGAACCAACCAATGAGAAATGAAGAAGAACAGTATGAGAAAATTGAACCCAATTTTCCATCACTTCCTCAAATAGGATGAATTCCTGGATCATATACATTGAAGACATTAAGCCTTGAAGAGCGAGAGATGGCACATCGCACAGTTTTGTTCAACTGTGATTTGTTCGATGAATACATCAGGTAACTAAATTGAATATGTATATCTTACATATATATCTGTTAAACTATTCATATTTTTTATCTATAGGGAACATAAAATAGTGATAAATATAAAGCATCATTCTTTATCTTTGAGAAGGAGGGAGACTTTGCATAGAAAAGAGTTTTCTTCTTGGTTAAAATTGAAGGTAAAAATATTACTATTTAAAATAATTAAATCAATATTTAATTAAGTTTAATATTCATTTATATTGTAGGTATTGAGTTTTCCTGCTGACTCTGTCTCTGAGGAAATAAGAGATTTGGCTTTTGGTCCTAATACCATGGTTCATGACTATAAATCAATTGTTATCAATGGGTACAAATTTATTGTCACTGAACGAGCAAAGAACATGAGAACACAACATGATAGTGTTATGGTTACTGCCACAACAGATTATTATGCTAGTGCATCAGATAGTAGACTGCGATTTGAAAATGTGGGTTATTATGGAGTCATTGAAAAAATAATAATATTGGATTATTACTCTCATGGACGAGTCATGATGATGAAATGCCATTGGTTTGATTTGATGATGAGACAAGACACATTTATTGATGATTGTGGATTTTGAGTAATTAATATGACTCGAAATCTTGCTACCAAAGAACCATATGTATTGGCATCAATGGCTAAACAAGTTTTTTATGTCAAAGACCAACTTCTACCTGAATTTGGTGTCATAGTTGAACTAATTTCAAGATATATTTTTGACGATGGTGATGATGGAATTGACAATTTTCCTACTGCCATTGAAACCAATCCATTTATTTATTTTGATGACTCTAATAGCTCAATTGTCAGAGTTGATTTTGAACCTGAAGTTGTGGTGGAAAATATATAGAATCATCCATCCATGTTCTCAATTCTTTTGGTTTACCTCGAGTTGGGTTGTTAAAGTTGGTACTATTCAAATTGATTTAATATTGATTACAAATATGTTGTATCCTACTTGACTGTTATGTGAATTTTCAATGTTTATTGGTTGGAATTTTTATTTGAATTGAATTTTCTAATTTGGAATTGAATTGTATTTAAACCTACGAAACCAACAGTTCTAACTTGTTGAACATTTCAATGATTCAACTATGATTTTTATAAAATTTGTATGAATATAAGACCTCTCTTTAACATTTTACTAGGTAATGAAAATTATGTTTTGTATTCTTATGCAAAACATGTATTGAAACATGCATCATCTACCTGAGCTAAATAAATTAAAAATTTCCTTAATTTTGAAAACTGCTTTACCACTTATGAATCTGGTATAATCAATGTTCCATGATTTTAATAGACTGATGACACTTAGTAAATAATCATCCTATTAAAAATTAAATTTCTTTATTACATCTTGTATGATTTATTGACTTCATTATATATTTGTTCAAGCTCACCTAAAACAATGGTTAGTTAAATTATCCATGAATCCCCCTATTACCTCTCATTTATTTTGTTTTTTGGGTTACACATTAGTTATCCTTTTCTATTTACTTCCATATTTGTTTTCAAATGTAGGAAATGAAACCAATTGAAGAGAGATGACAAAAATAAATTATGGACAACAATCGTCGCATGACTGAGCTGGGCATTCCACCACTAGTTCCTGCAGTGAGTATTTTATTTCAAATATATTTAATTAAATAATATATAATTTCATGTGTTTAAAAAAATTTTAAATTTTTTTTCAGGATCCATCTATTAGGTGGAAATTATTTGATGGGAAACCTAGTAGTTGTCCCAGTACTCGGGGTGTTCGTATGAGGGGGGGGGGGGGGTACGGGAGCTAGACGATCTCGTCGGCGTACCCGATTAGACCCTGCCCCTCCCACTGACAAACCATCCATCCCATATTCTGATCCTGGTGTGCCGTTAGGGACACACGAGATATTTAGGCCTCCCATTTTTTCACCACCCTTTACATCTAAGCCTCCTCACCTGTCTGCACCATATCCAATGATGATTCCCACTCCCCATCCAGCATTTGGCCATCCATCCCTATTATCTTATTTTACTTCTGCTTCCTTCTCTTTGGGATTTTATATTCCATCTTCTTCGACTCTTGCTTCGCCAGAGTCTGTCCCTGTAGAGAATAAATTGGGACCCACTCCATTTGTACAGGGTGTTCCTTCAGTTTCTATGGATCCAGTGACGCCCATTGATCTAACTACCACATGTATACTTATAAAACCCTAATAAATTGTTACACCTTTATTTATTTTCATTATAATATGTATTGATAAAATATTTGTTTTTTATTTTATAACAGATACATCTACTGATAGGAGGTGGGGGCAGGGGCGTACATGCATGCGTGCGGTGTGGAACCACTGCACGCAGTTGATGGTGGACTACAATGAAGATAGTCAGATGATTGAAAAATCAGGGCAACAATGTCAGAGTTTTTTAGCAACACTTTCCAAATACTTCGACATCATTCTCGTCAGCTCGTTCTCATGGAGACAGCTGCCAAATTAAGTCAAGGATAAAGCCTGGGTAGAGATATGGGTAAAAAAATCTATTTTATTTAATGAAATATATTAATTTTTGTATTTATATGAATTAATATTTTGGTGTCAGCTGTAGTTTAATTTCCCCGATGGTGAGGGTGCACAACCAGCACGTTTAAAGGATTTAGGTGAGATTTGGAGAGCTTATAAACATGGGTTGTACATTGAATGAAATGTTAGAGTGGGTATAGATTTAGAGGTGGTCCCTATCATGGATGATTGTCCATTAGAACAAAACTGACAGATGATTACTCATTGGACAACTAGCCAATTTATGGTATTAATCAAATTAGAGGTATTTAAATGAAAATTTTCATGTTTTTTGTTAATACTAATTATTGAATTTTATTTAGGATGCATCTGGAAGAAATAAAAAAAACATTGATGCTAAGAAATAAATCCACATATTGGGACGTACTATGATGCCATATCATGAGAGACAACATGTATGATAGTTTATAATCTTTCTTTAAGACTTTCACTTTCTATTTCTTCCTCCATAATTTATTCGATTTCTAAAGTTGTTATATAATTTTAGTTATGCAATTACTGTTTTTTATCCCATTTTTAATTATGGTTTCCTACATTCAATGTCATTGTAGAGGAATAAATTGAATTTAGAAGGAGGTGTGCCTTGAGAAAAACTGTTTTGCTCGAGTAGAAAGAAGAAAGATGGAAGTGTAGTTAATGAACCAACTTAGAAGCAGATTGTAAGTTTTACTTTGTAGATTTAAAATTTTAATCTCTATTTTTGTAACTTAATAATCTATTTATATTTGTAACATGCTGCTTTAGAGGCCCTTGATGCCCAGGAACCTGACAATTTTGGGCCAAACGGTCACTTACATCAGGTGTTGGGAGATGAGCACCCTGGTAGAGTACACTGCCGACCTGGGAAGTGTATAGTTCCGACGTGATATTGACCCTCCTTAGGTACGAGTTGTAGTGTCACCGAGTTGCAGCAGGTTAAGGCACAGGCAGAACATGCTGAAAAAGGGCCACAGAGATGGAAGAACAGTCTTCTAGGGAAAACATTGCATTTATGAAACTGATGGAAGTTTTACGTCCAACACTTCCACCAGAGGCCATCACTGCTTGTGATGAATATATGTTATCGATGTGTTCTATATATGGTGCACCAGGTGACAGTTCTAGTGGTGGTTGAGACGATGGAGAGGAGAAGGCTGAGGCGGAGGAGGAGGAGGCCAAAGCGGAGGCCGAGGCAGAGGAGGAGGGCGAGGAGGAGGCCGAGGCGGAGGAGGAGGGTGATGAAGAGGCCGAGGCTGAGTATGAGGGCAAGGAGGAGGGAGGGGATGATGATGGGGATGACAATGAGGATGAGGGTGAGGGTGATGATGATAGTGATGATAGTGATGGTGATGCAGGACAGATTGATCCATTACATTTTTGATTGATATTACTGACCTTTGATGTTTATTGATTTGTTGTGCATGAATATATGTGTGATTAGTTAGGTTACATTATCTTTATTTTTTATCTATAAATAATAAAACTTGACTTGATGATTTGTTATGACTGATTCACCCCTCCCCTAGACACCCCCCACCCCCTGGACTCCCCCCACCCCTTGGACAACCCGTACCCCCCTAGACAACCCCACCACTCCCGTGGACAGTCCTCCCACCCCCTGGACAACCCCCACCCTCTGTTCATGGGTTTTCCAGTTGTGGGTGTTTATTTGAACATTGATAAAACATCAGTGGTTCCATAATATTTTTCTCCATAAATGAAACCTTAAATTTAATGATTGATAAGAAATGAGATTCTAAATGATTTAAATGATTATTTATATATTATGAATGTTTTATTTTTAAAAAGCATGGATGTTGTGAAATCCCCCTATTTTAATGAAATTGTAAATTTTTAGTGGAATTTAGAAAATTGGTGGTCTGATTAGAAGTTGATATAATGAAATTATTTTTTTAACCTTGAAAGAATGTTCTTAGAAAATATGTAAATACCCTCCCATGAACCTGGGACAACCCCCCAGACAGCCCCCACCCTCCTCCTTGGACCCCAGATAGCCCCCCAGATAACCCCCCCACCTTCCTCCCTGGACCCCGGACAGCCCCCCCGGACAGCCTCCCCACCCTCCTTCCTAGACCCTAGACAGCCCCCCATCCCCCACCCTGGACCCCGGACAGCCCCCCAGACAGCCCCCCAGACAACCCCCCACCCTCCTCCCTAGACCCAAAACAGCCCCCCGAACAGCCCCTGGACAGCCCCTAGATAGCCCCCACCCTCCTCCCTGGACCCTGAATATCCCCCCTCCTTCCTGGACCCTGGAAACACCTCCACCCTACTCCCTAGACCCCGGAAAACCCCCCCTACTCCCTAGACCCCAAATATCCCCCCACCCTCCTCCCTGGACCCCGGAAAACCCCCTCCCTCCTCCCTGGACCCCGGAAAACCCCCTCCCTCCTCCCTAGACCCCGGACAACCCCCTCTACTCTCTCTGGACATTTGTGTTTTTTTGTGCTATTTAAGGTGTTTTTTTGTGGTGTTTGAAGTATATTTTATATGTTTTTTGTGCTGTTTTTTATGCTGGTGTATGCAGTGAGGTGTACGTAGTGTATTATGCAGTGTGTTATGCAGTGTGTTATGTAGTGTGTCTGTTTTTTGTGCTCTTTTTATGTGTGTTTTTTATGCAGGTGTATGCAGTGTATTATGCATGCTAGGTTGTTTTTATGTGTCTGTTTTTTATGCAAGGCTGTTTTTATGTGTCTGTTTTTTATGCAGGTGTATCTTGAGGATGTTTTCAGAGTTTTGTCTGTTTGGGAACTCACTAGATAGACCCTCCTTCCTGGACCTTGGACAACCCCCCCTCCTCCCTGGACCCTGGACAGCCCCCCTACCCTCCTCCCTGGACCCCAGACAACCCCTCGACCTAACATCCCAACATTGGGTGAGTGACGATTCGGCATATATAAAACATCATGGAAATTCACGAAAGGCTAAGGACTACTTACCTTGATTCCAGAGACAATCACACTCTTAATTCGGCGTTTTAGATCCAAATATAAGCTCTCTTCAAGATTCACCCTAAATCCCAAAAGAAAAGAGGGTTTTAGAGCTTCAGAAGAAGATGAGAAAAGAGTGAAAACCCTAATAAAAAAGAGTAAGCAAGGAGGGGATTAGACTCATCCGGATCTTCAATCCGCACTTGACGACACTCAAAACTCCCAAGGATCAAAGGAGATCCACCCTTAAGAGATCTTGTGAGCCTTGGATTGTGTTGATACTTTAGCACAAGGATCCATGGGTCATTTGTGATGTGTATGAGTCAACCCTGCCTAAATCCGAGGCACGGTGTGTCCGGTACCACTCAAAGTGTCTCACTTTTATTTGAAATGGACAACATTTTAAGTGAAAACAACAACTGACATACAAAAAACTGACCAAACGCATTCATATTTTGTTTATACTTTAGGAAAATTATCCATAGGTCATTTGTGACTTGTATGAGTCAACTCTGCCTCAATCTGAGACATGGTGTAGCCAGTACCACTCAAACTATCTCACTTTTATTTGAAATGGACAAGATTTTAAGTGAAAACAACAACTTGCATATGGAAAACTGACCAAATGCTTTTTGATTGTATTGATACTTCAGGAAAACGATCCATGGGTTATTTTTGATGTGTACGAGTCAACCCCTCCTCAATCTGAGGCATGGTGTGGCCGATATCACTCAAAGTGTCTCTCTTTTGTTTAAAATGGACACTGTTTTATGTAAAAACAACAAACATATGGAACACTAACCAAAAGTATTATGATTGTGTTGATACTTTAGAACAATGACCCATGGATCATTTTTATTGTGTATGAGTCAACCCCTACTCAATCCAAGACACGGTGTGGCTGGTACCACTCAAAGTGTCTCACCTTTATTTGAAATGGACAAAATTTTAAGTGAAAATAATAACTGGCATAAGGAAAACTGACCAAACGCATTAGGATTGTGTTTATACTTTAGGAAAACTATCCATGGGTCATATGTGATGTATAAGAGTCAACCTCACCTCAATCCAAGACACGGTGTAGCTGGTATCACTCAAAGTGTCTTTCTTTTGTTTAAAATGGACACCCTTTTAAGTAAAAACAACTGGCATACAGAAAACCAACCAAACATATTCATATTGTGTTGATACTTTATCACAAGGATCCATGGTTCATTTTTGAAATGTACAAGTCAACCCTGCCTCAATCTGAGGCATGGTGTGGCCGGTACCACTCAAAGTTCCTCACTTTTATTTGAAATGGACAACATTTTAAGTGAAAACAACAACTGGCATACAAAAAACTGACCAAACGCATTCAGATTCTATTGATACTTTAGGAAAACAATCCATGGGTCATTTTTGATGTGTACAAGTCAACCCTGCCTCAATCTGAGGCATGGTGTGACCAGTATGACTCGAAGTGTCTTTTTTTAAATGGACACTCTTTTAAGTAAAATCAACTGGCATACAGAAAACTGACCAAACATATTCGGATTGTGTTGATACATTAGAATAAGGATACATGGGTCATTTTTTATGTGTACGAGTCAAACTCACCTCAATATGAGGTACAGTGTGTCCGGTATCACACTAAGTGTCTATCTTTTGTTTAAAATGGACATCATTTTAAGTAAAAACCACTGGCATATGGAAAACTGACCAAACGTATTTGGATTGTGTTGATACTTTAGAACAAGGATCCATGGGTCATTTTTGACATGTAGGAGTCAACCCTGCCTCAATCTGAGGGACGATGTGGCTGGTACCACTCAAAGTGTCTCACTTTTATTTGAAATGGACAACATTTTAAGTGAAAACAATAACTGGCATACGAAAAACTGAACAAACACATTCATATTGTGTTGATAATTTCGAAAAAAGATCCATGGGTCATATGTGACATGTATGATTCAACCCCACCTTAATCTGAGGCATGATGTGGCCGATATCACTCAAAGTGTCTTTCTTTTGTTTAAAATGGACACCCTTTTAAGTAAAAACAACTAGCATATGGAAAACCGACCAAACATATTTGGATTGTGTTGATACATTAGAAAAAGTATCCATGGGTCATTTGTGATGTGTACGAGTCAACCCCGCCTCAATCCGAGGCACGGTGTGGCCGGTGCCACTCAAATTGTATCACTTTTATTTGAAATGGACAACATTTTAAGTGAAAACAACAACTGACATACGAAAAACTGACCAAATGCATTCAGATTCTGTTGATACTTTAGGAAAATGATTCATGGGTCATTTTTGACGTGTAAGAGTCAACCCCACCTCAATTTGAGGCACAGTGTGGCAGATACCACTCAAACTGTCTCACTTTTATTTGAAATGGACATGATTTTAAGTGAAAACAACAACTTGCATATGGAAAATTGACCAAATGCTTTCATATTGTATTTATACTTCAGGAAAATGATCCATGAGTCATTTGTGATGCGTAAAAGTCAACCCCATCTCAATATGTGTCACAGTGTGGCCGGTATCACTCTAAGTGTCTCTCTTTTGTTTAAATTGGACATCATTTTAAGTAAAAAAAATTGACATATGGGAAAATGACCAAACATATTCGGATTGTGTTGATACTTTATAATAACGATCCATGGGTCATTTGTGACGTGTACGGGTCAACCCCGCCTCAATATGAGGCATGGTGTGGCTGGTACCACTCAAAGTGTCTCACTTTTATTTGAAATGGACAAAATTTTAAGTGAAAACAACAACTGGCATACGGAAAACTGAACAAATTCATTCAGATTGTGTTGATACTTTGGGAAAACGATCCATGGGTCATATGTGATGTGTACAAGTCAACCCCACATCAATTTGAGGCATAGTGTGGCCGGTATCACTCGAAGTGTTTGTATTTTATTTAAAATGGACATCATTTTAAGTAAAAACAACTGGCATACGGAAAACTGACCAAACGTTTTTAGATTGTGTTGATAATTTAGCACAAGGATCCATGGTCCAGCCTCACACAATCCACTTCTCATGTGAGGAACTCCTACCCCTATTCTAAAACACATGACATTTAATACGCCAAAGACAACTACATTCCCTAAGTCACACAAGCTCATTGATACACACCCATTATCATAATCACTAAGTTCAAAGACACCCACCCCAAACCATGAGACATTATATTTGTGTTTGGTTGAAGTCATTTATCAATTTCCTTATTTTGGGGTTATTAGCTTCTAATTTTTGAATTCAATCGTGTATGTGTTATACAAAATGAAATTTTGTATGTATTCTTAATTTTTTATAACACATATAATTACGTATTCAGTTTTTTATGTATTGTATTCATAATTTATAATTAAATTATGCATGAATTCAATTATGTATTCAATTATGAATTGAATTCTGGATTGCACATGTAATTGTCATCTCAATTCTTAATTGAATTCTAAATCAATTATGTATGTTTATAATTACATTATGAATTATGTTTTAATTATGTATGTGTATAGTTATAGGGTGCATTATGTGTTAAATATATATGAATAAATTGTGTATATGTATGTGTTATAGTTGTTTATTGCAGGTAATTGGAGTCGGGGAAGTCGGAAATGCAGAAAGGGCAGCCTGTTAATGGAAATCACAGAGCAGTAGGCTGCTGCCGGAATTTCACAGCAAATCCTATGCCAACGGTTTACAACTGTTGGTATAGGGCTATGAATGTTTTTTATACCAACGGTTCTAAGAGAACCGTTGGTAAAAAAAACTTTCCCAACGGTTTACAAACCGTTGGGATATAGGTGAAATGTTTAGATATACCAATGGTTTGTGTAAACCATTGGTAAAAAGCTTTACAAAACTATATTCCAATGGTTTGAAACCGTTGGAATACTATGTTTACCAATGGTTTCAAACCATTGGTGAAAATTTATACCAACAGTTTGACATAACTAATGGTATAATGTAGATTTCCTAACATATACCAACAGTTTTCCAGAAACCATTGGCATATGTTTTTCCCTACGGCTTACTTCCCTACGGTTTGGATAACCGTTGGTATATATTATACCAATGGTTATCCAGCCTTTACCAATGGTTTGGAATCATTGGTAAAGGGTTCATTTCTAGTACTGATTTAAAACCATAGAGTGAAATTTAAAGGGTTTACTTATTTAAAACACTTTTGTATATACGTATATGCTTTTGTAAACATGAATATCTCACATGTATAATCGAGTACACTAATGGGTTTTACACCAAAGTTAGTTTTCACTTAATTATTAATAAAAAACATCCACTAATCATAGAAGTTTAATGTTTAAGGATTTTATAACTAGTCCAGAAGGTGAGATAAACAAACTATATCATTTTATGAGACTGTGTACACTGTATATGAATATACATGTGAAAATATAACAAAATCCTACCTCATCTTTGAAACTTAAAGTATAGAGGACTTGAAACTGAACCTCAAGGATGTTCTTCTAAAAACGTATGGTTATATATATATATATATATATGTAAATACACAATTGGGTATGTAAAGTTTATAAAAGTTTTATAAAAAACATAACTCCTTGCATTTTGTAGTTCTTCATTAGCTTTGAAACTCAAAGTTTTAGAAAATCTTAAATCCAAACATAAGGGGGTTTATGTAAAACCGTAAGGTTGTACATATGTATATTCAGATATATAAGGTATATATATATACATATTGCATGAGGAAAGACAATATTCCTTCAAGTTTGAAAAGATTGCATGAACCAAAATCTAAAGGACCTAGGGTTGGGTATTTGAGGGATTCCAACCAAAGCCATATGATCATACATGCATTTATATATTCATAAACCATTTATAAAAACAATCACATATATATATAAAGTACCTAATTAAGTTTTTCATGTATAAAATACACTTTTATGTTCATAAAAACTCCTGCACTCAAAAATAGAAAACCTAGGGTCGGTTTAAGGGAAAGATTTAACTGAACCGTAGGGTAAAAAATATATATTTTTATGGGTATAAATGTATTTTCATATATCAGAGGTTCTTAAAGAATCTGTTGGAGGTAGAAGATAAGCTGAAGGATTCTTGGGGGTGTAAAGGGTTACATTTGTAACATCCCGAGTCCGGAGCCCCTCCACTGGTGCCCCGTACCCAGTTCGCCACATGACCTCAAGCGCGTTTTCCCGAACGCCAGAGGCTGCCGATTAGCAGCAAGGGCCTTGGTGAGTCGGTGGGGAAACTATGCCTTCATTTGGTAAGGTATACAAGGTAAGAAAACAACAATAAAAAGCTGAAGCAGTAAACAACATGCATAACAACATAAACCAAACAGCAGAATCAATGTATATATATATAACTATGATGAAAATGATGCAGCAGGTACAAGTATCTAAGGAAAACAACAAACACAACAACGTGCTAAAATACAACTGAAACCAAGTGAAAAAGAAAAACAAATTAAGATCCTCAGCATTACGAGCCACGGCTCAGTCCCATGCTCCCCAGCTCCTGATGCAGTCAAGATCCCAATGTAGAAGGGCACGTGCCCTTATCTATACCTGCAGCAACATAGTCTTCTTGGGCCCAAAAGCATGACCCAAATAGGGCGTGAGATACAATCAAATTAGGCAATCACCCAAAGATTTGTTCCTAAAATTCAATGAATACATGGCAGTAACAAAACAATAAGCAGTAAACAAAAAAGCACAAGCAGCTACAATCCACAGTTCTAACAAGTAAAGCACACAAGTAAACAGTCAACAACAAGAAGAAAATAGGTAACCCTCTGGGTAGCTCTCACAGTCTAACCCCTATGGTTCAACCTCTAAGTACTAGCAACCCTCTGGGAGGCACACATAGTCTCACCCCTCTGGTTCAGCTACGTAATTAAGCAGACTCTCCGGGGAAGCACTCACCATCAATTTCCCCTATAGTCTCATATTGTGCTAAAGGCTCTTTGGGGAAGCACTCAACATCAATTCCCCCCATATCTCGCATCGTGGATCTACAAAATCTTTGGGGAATCACTCAACGTCAATTCCCCCTATAGTCTCGCGTCGTAATTAAAAGACACTCTGGAGAAGCCCTTCTGTCAATTCTCCCTTTGGCCTACTACTCTAGGTTCTCACAGTCCTGAGTAAAGGGTAAAACATGCTCAACACACGTGTATCATCCAAGTAAACCTCAAAAACTACTTGGCTAACAACTAAGGCTCAATAGCAACAAAAGAGACAATTCCACTATCCTACAACAAGGTATGGCAACTGGAAAAACGCCCAACAGGAAAACAAGCATGGAAAAGCAACCTGAGCACAAAATAAATTACTCTACTCACAAGCAATAACCTCTACTAAAGAAATCAAGCAAAGTAGGCAAACAACAAGGGCAAAACAGGAAACACGCAATACCCTGTTCAAGGGTATTGGTGGAATTTGCACATAATACCCATCGACTTTCAACAGAAAGGCACAAACCACCTACCTTGATCCGAGGAGATCGATATACGCGAACCTCAACGAGATATTCCTCTTAGAATAACGTAGATCTGAGAAAACAAAAAAAAATGTTCATCCCACGATAACTTGGAAACGAGGAGGAATAAAGAAACAAGGCTAGAGCAGAAGGAAGAACTCACTACTGCGATTCCAACGCAACTGACCATGCTCGAATCGGAGAACGGACGGCGGGGCGAGAGTTCGTCAAAGATCTGGCCATACGGGTTGCTTCAGACGGACGGAAACTGAAGAAGAAGACGATTTTGGGGGTTAGACGCAACCCTGATCCATTTCATGAAAAAAAAGAAAGTACACAGTGTGTACTTCTTGAGTACACGATGTGTACTTAAATTTTTCCGTACTCTGAAATAACCGGCCTCCACCTCATCCTTACACACTGTGTGTGTGTCCTGGACACGACCGACACACGGATTTGAGCCGGGAAACAGTACACGGCATGTACTCAGAAAGTACACGGCTTGTACTTCTGAAATTTCTAGAAAATTCATTTTTCTCAAAAACTCCAGAAAAAAGGAAAAACATACCTAAAAAGAGATCCAAGTTCTTACAAACTTCCCCCCTTAAAGAAATTCGTCCCCAAATTTCCCTAACAAGGCAGAGAAGGAGAAACCCCAAATAGCTCCGACCACTGTGATCATACATCGGTCTCCCTCTCCCATGCTCGTCTTGTACTTGCCCGTGCTACCATATCACTCGTACTAGAGGAATAAACCACCCACAGAGAACCTTCGTACTTTGATCGACAATCCGGATAGGATGCTCCTCGAACGACGCATCCAATTCAAGCTCGACTTCCTTAGGCTAAAAGATGTGAGACGGGTCTGAAAAGTAGCATCAGAGCTGAGAGACGTGGAAGATTTCGTGCATGGCCCGATACCTCTGAGGTAGCTGCAACCGATAGGCGACCGACCCCACTCTCTCCAAGACCTCAAATGGCCCGATGTACCATGGTGAAAGCTTACCCTGTCTCCGAATACTCTTGTGTCCCAACCTCAGTGCAACACGTAGGAAAACTTGATCACCGACCTCGAACTCCAGAGGTCGTCTCCGCTGATCAGCATAAGACTTCTGTCGATACTGCGCTGTAGCCATCCTCTTCCGAATCGGTTCTATCTGCTCTGAAGTCTCTTGAACAAGATGAGGTCCCAGCAAAGCTGTCTCTCCTGCCTCCAGCCAGCATAAGGGTGATCGGCATGACCTACCGTACAAAGCCTCGTATGGAGCCATCTGAATGGTTGCCTGGAAACTATTGTTGTAGGCGAACTCCACCAAAGGAATATGCTTCTCCCAATAACCACCAAAGTCAAGGATGCAAGCCCGGAGCATATCCTCAAGCACCTGGATCGTGTGCTCAGACTGGCCATCAGTCTGGGGATGGTATGCTATACTCAAAAGTACCCGTGTACCCAAGGCCTTCTGAAGTCCCTGCCAGAACCGAGAGGTAAAGCGCACATCTCTGTCTGAAACAATAGAGTGCGGAACTCCATGCAGACGAACGATATCTCTAATGTAAAGTCGTCCCAGATCATCGACACTGAAGGTATCCTTGATCGGAAAAAGTGAGCAACCTTCGTAAGCCTGTCGACGACAACCCAAATAGCATCGTTTCCCCAAGGTGACCTCAGCAACCCGGTCCCGAAGTCCATCGCAACATCGTTCCACTTCCACTCTGAAATGGGTAACTGCTGTAAAAGCCCCACTGGTCGCTGATGTTCTGTTTTCACCTGCTGACAAGTAGAACATCTCATGACAAAACCAGCAGCATCCTTCTTCATACCTAGACACCAATATTTGCGATGAAGGTCCCGATACATCTTGGTGATGCCAGGATGAATTGCCCAAACAGAGGAATGGAAATCCCGCATCAGCTCCTCGCATATGTCTGCTAGCACCCATATGCGTCCTTTGAAATGCAGGATTTCATCCTTGCCCACTGTCCATCCAGGAAGAGGGTCCTCTCCTGACACACTCTCCCACAGGACTAAGCCTTATGAGTCTGATATCTTACTCAACCGTACCCGATCAAGTAGCGTGGAGGTAACAGCTACAGAAGATAGAAAAGTCTGTCCCTATCTGTCGTGCACCTCCAGATGCATCTCAGAGAACAGAGCCATCAATTTCCACTCACTACTGGCCTCCTGAACTTCCTGAATCTGAGTTCTCCTGCTCAACGCATCATCCACGGTGTTGCCCTTTCCCGGAGTATAGGCAAGCTCAAAATCAAAATACTAAAGATACTCAACCCACCTGTGCTGCCTCAGATTCAGATCAAGCTGAGTGAAGATATACTTGAGACTCTTATGGTCAGTGAAGACCACAAAGTGCTCTCCCAGAAGATAGTGTCTCCAAAAGCGCAAGGCATGAACAACAGAAGCTAACTCCAAATCGTGCGTAGGGTAGTTCCTCTCATGTGGCCTCAACTGCCGAGACCCGTACACAATGACTCCATATCCCTGCATAAGCACAACTCCCAGCCTGATAGCTGAAGCATCACAATAAATAGTGTAGCTCTTGCCTGGATCTAGCAAGACTAGTATCGGTGCTGACGTCAACCTCCCTTTCAGCTCCTGAAAGGCTGACTCACAAGAATATGACCATAAGAACTTCTCCCCCTTCTTGGTCAGACCTGTCAAAGGTGTTGCTAGATGAGAAAAGTCCTGAATGAAGCATCTGTAGTATCCATCCAGCCCTAGGAAGCTCCGTACCTCAAAAATGTTCTTTGGATTCTCCCAGGAAACTACAGCTCTCACTTTCTCTGGGTCCACAGATACTCCTTCCTCTGAGATGACGTGACCCAAGAAGTGAATTTGATCCATCCAGAAGTGGCACTTTGAGAGTTTAGCATTAATTCGATGCTCTCTCAGTGTACTCAGAACGATATCAAGATGTGTGGCATGGTCGTGTCGAGTGTGAGATTACACCAAGATATCTTCCACGAAGACCACAATGAAGGATCCTAAGTAAGGATGGAACACTCGGTTCATCAGTGCCATAAAAACTGCATGCGCGTTCGTGAGACCGAATGGCATGACTGTATACTCGTATAGACCATACCTGCTCCTGAAGGCTGTCAGAGGTATATCTGATGGTCTAACGCGTAAATGATGATAACCGGACCTCAATTCTATCTTCGAGAACACCCGAGCTCCTCGAATCTGATCGAAAAGGTCATCAATCCTTGGCAAAGGATATCGATTCATGACCGTCAACTGGTTCAGCTTCCGATAATCCACACAAAGCCAAAGGGTACCATCTTCCTTCTTCGCAAACAGAATAGGCGAACCCCAAGGAGAAGTACTGGGTCGGATGAAACCCTTATCCTATAGCTCCTCCAACTAGTTCTTGAGCTCCTGCAACTCAGGTGTGGCCATCCTATAGGGAGGAATGGACACCGGTGCCGCTCCTGGAATGAGCTCAATAGAGAAGTCTACCTCACGCCCTGGAGGCAAACCTGAAAAGTCCTCTGGAAAGACATCCCTGAAGCAATCCACCACTGGAGGAAAGTGCAACTGTGGAGTCCCCAAATCATCCAGGTAAAGACTAGTAATCTGGGCTGTCACTTCTCCTAGCCCAAGATGCTTGAGTCCCACCCGACTCACCCGAATGTCCCATTCGCCTCTATGAAGGAAAGATTCAACTTCTGGTGAAATGAAACTGACTCTGCGGTGATAACAGTCAACGAATGCCTAGAAGGGAATCAACCAGTCCATGCTGAGAATGAAATCATATCCTGTCATCTCCAAAACATAGAGATCCCATAAGAAGTGATACCCTGCAACCTCGAGAGGGCACTCTCTACATCGGCGTACACTAGATGTCCTCGTCCCCAAGGGTGTGTCTAGTGTCAACAAGTTAGCAGAAGAAAAGGTGCAGAGTCCAAGTCTCTCCACAACAGAAACAGAGATAAAGCTATGCATAACACCAGTATTGAAAAGGGCTGAAGATAAAACTGAGGCTACTAAAATCGTACCTCTAACAGTAGAAGGGCCGGGATCCTGCTCCTGATAAGTCTGCTCCACGACGAAGGACTGTCCTATACCGCGACCCTGCACCCCTGGCTGACCACTCTGAGCTGAACCCCCCTGCTGGTGCTGAGGAACTGGTGGCTGACCGCCACGACCTCGACCTCCACCTCATCCCAAACGACCAAAAGAAATCCAGTTCCCCAACTAGTGAGAAACTGGTGGTGCTTCTCCTGAACGAGGAGTCATGGAAGAACCCCGGTCACCCGCTGCTGGTGAGAAAACCTGGCAGAAACGCTGAAGGTGACCCAACTTGCCGCAAGATCAGCACTCCACGGGGTCCCTCTGGCACTACGGCCTCGTGTGCCCAGTCCGACCACAATGGTAGCATGTCACTTGGCTGCCGGAAGATGTGTCTCGCTTCCTCGAATCACCACGCATAGGCTCCCTATGACGATTCTTACTGTCATCTGAAGGAAATCTAGATCTGGAAGCAGAACCGCCCTGGCTCATAGCTCTAGAGTCTCTCAGATTGCGCTCTGCAATCAGTTCCTGATTGAAGATGGAATTAATGGAAGTCAGCTGGAATATGTTCACCTGCGAGCGGATCTCCCGCCTGAGTCCATCCTCAAACTTCCTCGCCAAGAATACCCCACTCCCATACCAAAGGGGTGTAAAACGCTGCAGCTCAGTGAAACGAGAGGAATAATCCATGAAAGATATAGTACCCTGCTCTAAGCTCATGAACTCCTGGGCTCGATCGGCCCTTAGGTTCTCCGGGTAGAAGTAGTCATAGAACACACGCTGGAACTCCTCCCAAGTCATAGCCTGTTGTTGACCCGCCTGTGAGATCACGTCCCACCACCTCTTGGCGGAGTCTCGGAGCATGTAGGTGGCGAGCTTGACCCGCCTCTCTGGAAGCGTCTCCAGATGCTCAAAGATAGTCAGCATTGCTTCTAGCCATGACTCTGCAGCCTAAGGTCCTCCCTCCCCCGAGAACGTGGGATGCTGCTGCTGCTGGAAAACCCACGTCAATTCTGCCATAGACGAGGCAGGAGGAGGTGCTCCCTGGAAGGCCTACATCATCCTCATGAAACCTTCCCTGAACTGTGCATCAGCGCCCATGACTGGCACAACAACCGGTGCCAAGGCTGGCTCGGCTGCGGGATCGACAGGAAGTCCTTGATCAGCCCTGTCTGGCGTCTGATCACTGCTTGACGACAGACGTACGACTGTAGGACATCTTAGAGGAATAGATCTAAAAGATCAAAAGTACACCTTAGATCAGGAAAACATGGACAGAGAACACAAGAGTAAAAAACGGGAACAGGGGAAGAAAACACACAAGATTGCAAAACACAACTACACGGTGTGTATAAAAATACACGGCATGTCTTTTTAAACCACTGACATGGGCGTGTACTCTCATCCGACAAGTCATGTACACTTCAACTACACGACGTGTTGACCCCCACACAAAGCATGTACTTGAAAACTATTCCCTTACCCGAGTCTCCTCACACAGTTAACCCACACGGTCCGACTCAACCCGAGACTACACAGCGTGTTCGAAACAAACACGGCGTGCACTAGACAAGGCTTCAGCGGGCCATGTTGTTAAGTACAAGGCCGTCTACACAGCTGGACCTTACACGGCGTTCTCCGAACAAGCACGACGTGCATAGTCGAAGGTGACACCATCCCGTGTTGTTCGTGACATGACGGGGTACCTGGGCAAGACTACACGGCGTGTTCCGAACAAACACGGCGTGTGGAAAAGAAGGTAACGCCAGCCAATGTTGTTCGTGACACGGCCGGGTACCTAGACAGGACTACACGGTGTGTTCCCTAAGTTACTCCCACGACACCGTGTTCTGCTCACACGGTCAGTGACACGGCCTGAAAACTACACGGCGTGTATCCAAAAAGTACACGCCGTGTATTCTGGGTTTTTCTGGGAAGTAGCTCAGAAACTACATAGAATTCCAGAAACACTAAAAACAAGGGAAGAGATGCCAAATTACGATCTGGGAGGGCCCATAACACCTCAAGAACCAAAATTTGGCATTCATTTTAAGCAAGAAACAAAACAACAGTTTTCTAACATAATATCATAGAATCTATCAAGAAACTATCACAACAGCATGCATAATCTACACAAAGTCTATCACAACAGCATGAAATCTCTAATGTGCCCTAGATGGCATGGAAAAAATGCATGACATGTGATTTCTACAAGTGCCTATATGATGCATGAGATGGAATACCCTCATCTCATCGGTTTGCGACAGAAATAGAACCGAAATATCAAAACAATAACTACACAAGTCATGTGAATCACTCTAGGTGAAATCAGATCAACTATAAAATCTCATAACCAGAAAACTGCAATTAACGAGGTAGTATGGCCTTTCCCTGTACACGGGTTAGCTACTCCCGAGAACAACTTAATGCCAAGTACCGAATCCGTCCTATCCCTGGCTAAAGTCTCCAAACAGTAAGGCAAGAGAAAAGAACTCCTCTGACACCACTTTGTAACGTCCCGAGTCCAGAGCCCCTCCACTGGTGCCCCGTACCCAGTTCGCCACATGACCTCAAGCACATTTCCCCAAACGCCAGAGGCTGCCAACTACCAGCGAGGGAATTGGTGAGTCGGTGGAGAAACTATGCCCTCATTCGGTAAGATATACAAGGTAAGAAAACAACAGTAAACAGCAGAAGCAGTAAACAACATGCATAACAACAGAAACCAAACAATGGAAGCAATGTATATATATATAACTATGATGACAATGATGAAGAAAGTACAAGTATCTAAGTAAAACAGTAAACAAAACAACGTGCTGAAATATAACTAAAACCAAGTACAAAAGAAAAACAAAGTAAGCTCCTCAACATCGTGATCCACAGCTCAGTCCCATGCTCCCCAGCTCCGGATGCAGTAAAGATCCCGATGTAGAAGGGCGCCTGCCCTTATCTATACCTGCAGCAACATAGTCTGCTTGGGACCAAAAGCATGACCCAAACAGGGTGTGAGATACAATCCCAGTAGGCAATCACCCAAAGATTTGTGCCTAACAGTCAATGAATACATGGCAGTAACAAAACAAGAAGCAGTAAACAGAAAAGCACAAGCAGTTACAATCCACAGTTCTAACAAGTAAAGCACACAAGTAAGTAGTCAACAATAAGAAGAAAACAGGTAACCCTCTGGGTAGCTCTCACAGTCTAACCCCTATAGTTCAACCTCTAAGTACTAGCAACCCTCTAGGAGGCACACACAGTCTCACCCCTCTGGTTCAGCTACGTAATTAAGCAGACTCTCTGGGGAAGCACTCACCATCAATTTCCCCTATAGTCTCGTATCGTGCTAAAGGCTCTCTGGGGAAGCACTCAACGTCAATTCCCACTATAGCCCACGTCGTGGATCTACAGACTCTCTAGGGAAGCACTCAATGTCAATTCCCCCCTATAGTATCACGTTGTAATTAAAAGACACTCTGGAGAAGCCCTTCCGTCAATTCTCCCTTTGGTCTACTACTCTAGGTTCTCACAGTCCTGATTAAAGGGTAAAACATGCTCAGCATGCGTGTATCATCCAAGTAAACCTCAAAAACTACTTGGCTAACAACTAAAGATCAACAGAAACAAAAGAGACAGTTCCACTACCCTACAACAAGGTATGGCAACTGGAAAAATTCCCTACAGGCAAACAAGCATGGCAAAGCAACCTGAGCACAAAATAAATTACTCTACTCACAAGAAATAACCTCTACTAAATAAATCAAGCAAAGCAGGAAAACAACATGGGAAAAACAGGAAACACGCAATACCCCGTTCAAGGGTATTGGTGGAATTTGCACATAATACCCATCAACTTTCAACATAAAGTCACAAACCACCTACCTTGATCCGAGGAGATCGATATACGCAAACCTCGACAACAGATTCCTCTTAGAACAATGTAGATCTAATAAAACACACAAAACGTTCATCCCACGATAACTTGGAAATGAGGAGGAATCAAGAAACAAGGCTAAATCAGAAGGAAGAAATCACCACTGTGATTCCAACACAACTGACCGTGCTCGAATCAGAGAACGGATGGTGGGGCGGGAGTTCTTTGAAGATCCGGCCATACGGGTCGCTTAGGATGGATGAAAACTGAAGAAGAAGATGATTTTGGGGGTTAGACGCAACCCCAGTCCGTTTCATGAAAAAAAAGAAAGTACACGGTGTGTACTTCTTGAGTACATGGCGTGTACTTCAATTTTTCCGTACTCTGAAATAACCGGCCTCCACCTCAGCCTTAAACACTGTGTGTGTGGCCCGGACATGGCCAGCACACGGCTTTGAGCCGGGAAAGAGTACACGGCGTGTACTTCTGAAATTTCCAGAAAATTCATTTTTCTCAAAAACTCCAGAAAAAAGGAAAAACATACCTGAAAAGAGATCCGGGTTCTTACAACATTTATAAACTATATTATACTAGAATTTTACAGAATATTTTAAGGACACTTGCATAGGATCTGAGGCTTCTGATATTTTAAAAGATCGGGGGAAGGTCTTTGTGGAAATTGCATGAAAGGAGGGGGAAGCGGCTGCCAAGGTGAAGAAAAAAATCGTGCAAGTGGAAGTAGGTTAGGCTACTGGTGTTGTTTATGCCGCAGAGAAGAAGACGACACTACGGGAAGAAAACTGTAAAAGAAAGGATGAATGGGATTTGATCTGGACTTGATCCATTGGTCGGGGTGCATTCGTGGAATTTAAAGTGATGGACAGTTTGGATTTGATGCGCGGCTATATCGGATGGCCCTGGTTCGACGCGAAGTTTTAAAAATCTCAGACGACCAAGATTAGATCCGTGCCAGATCAAATGGTGTATGAAAACGCGGATGTATTCCGCGGTTGCTGAGGGTCGATCATTGGATCGAGATCAATGGCCCCGATATCGCACGACGTGATCCAACGGCCCAGATCCTGTTTCCCCTGAAAATCCTCATCCCACATCGAATCAGCGGGATGTTCACGACCTCTTTATAAGCCTAAGACTCCCAACATGTGTTCAGAAATCACAACACACACTAAGGAGCCTTATACATGGGATCCTGCCTCCCCTTGAAGGCCTCAACCTACCCCTTCCTCACCTTGGCCTCGCACCCAATGTGGTGCGCTCATGAGCTCCTATGTGCCCTTCGGGGAAACTACGCCCATGCTCGAGTCGTCCTGAGTTGCGACTAAGGGCTAGGCTCAGCCACCTAGTGTGAGCTGCCTCCCTTGGCCCGACTAAAGGGCTGGCCCTAGTGGGCCTATTTTTTTTATAAACACCAACTTTAAAAATTATAAAGTCACAAGGAAGATGATACATTCATAACTATAAAGGGAAATATTTTATAAAATGTGACTTTCTATTTAAACTTTGATAGATTAAAGAACAAAAATTAAATTATAATTTGTATTAACTAAGAGTATTACTAAATTTTTTATAAAAACTAAAGTTTTAATATAAAAAGTTTATAAATTGAAATCTAATATATCTATATAAAAAATTTATACAAGTATCAAACATAGTTTATTTAAAAGACATCAAACATAGTTTAATTAAAACATTGTTTAAGCTTTAGCAATGAAAAAATTTACAACATATGTGAAATATTTGCAAGGCGTTTAAATAACCCATCTCATTTAAAAATCATTTAAGTGTATTTAAAAATATTATACCATTTCCTTTTTAAAGTTCATAATTAGAGGTTGTTTCAATCCATAAATTAAATATTACACTTAAATGTTTTTAATTAATTCACCAAAAGGACAACAACTATAATTATTGACGTTGGAATTCAACGGTCACCCAAGGAAACAGTTGAGTTGGTACCTTATAAAACCATGCCTTAAGGTGTCCTTAACTCAAGGGAATTGAAGAAAATGGCTCTCATCATTCCATTGGTGCTTAGCATGGCTGCGGTGGCTTTGGCCATACTAATGTTTGTTATGAAGGATCCTAAGGACCCATATTACCTTCTTGTGGTTTTTGTTATTTTAAGTGGTCTCCTTTTAATTTTGATAGGTTTTTTAATATGTGTTTTTGGGTATAATGGTTTCTTGTGATCTTGATGTATTCTAAACACTTCGGTGTCTTGTTTAAATAAAAAGCCTTATGTTCATCTCATAAGTTTTTTTTGGTTAGAAATAAATTTAAACAAAATAAAAACATAATATTATCATTATATGAGATACAATTTTTGTAGTGTTACATTATTACCCCCTATAAATAATTTCATCCTCGCAATTCATTATACATAACTATATAAAAAAGAATCCCTCATAAACTTTACCACATCTTCCATTGTGGAGGGTCCTCCGGTGTTGCCAGGTGAATTCCCAGATTGGTGTTTAACTTCTCTGCTTCCCTGGCCCAGACACACCTTGGGAAGAAAGATTTTAACTCATGTATAGTGCATTCGGGCTTCCAGAGTGAGGCTCAGATGGTGGAAAGTTCAGAGATGTCCAAATGGACAAAGTCTCTAAGGACTCACCGGACTATCTCTCGATTGAGAATATCTAAGTTATAGATGTGGTCTTATAAGCTGAAACTGAGGAGTTGGTACATATAGGCTGTACAAAGGTTTCCCTCCAAAGTAGCCTCTTGAAATCTTACTCTAGCTATGAAGTTCCGAACTAGAGTGAAGCATAGGAAAATCCCTTTGTGGTATTTTCCCCTTTGCTTGTACTCGGCCAGTTGGATCGTGGCTATGCGGTGGTATAAGTAAGAATTCTCCTGGTAGGATCAGAGAATGTCTGGGCTGTTTGATATATCATAAAGTTTCTTGCACATTCTTCGCAAGTTTGTGAAGGGTAGATACTCTTCCTCACAAGTTTTGACCATAATAACCTCCAGTATCTCAACGGGTAGGGATAAAATGTGGGTTTTTCCTTCCATATGAAAATTAATTATGAAAGTTCACTTAGTGAAATCCACCAAAAAGTATAAACGATGAAAAGATAGCAGAAAGAAGTGATAACAAGTCGTATTCTCATATAACCACTGATACATAAAAAGGGATAATGGTTCCCCCAGTCCCCAGTTACATGAATTCCCAAAACAAGTTCAAAAATATCAATTTCCCTGAACCAAATGCAACCGGAGCAGTCTGGTTCGATCTCATGGGTGAACTTATGGTGTCTCTAGAGTGTGACATAAGGGGTGTATAACTAAGAGATGTTAGTATGTACTTGTTTTCTGTACACAGAACGAGATGATTCAAATTCAAGAATGTCAAAGTCCATTACTTGACCAAAATGTCCATAAGACAAGACTTGACACATATATGCTGCGTGGAGGTCTCCTGCTGCTGTAGCTTCGACTAGTTGCCTTCCGCTGTGGTGAAGCATCTAAAAAGTCCCTTGTTATACTTTCCCCGTCATGCGTAGAATGCAAATTAGGTTTGCATCATAAAGATGTAGTCCAAAATTTCTCCTTGGTGGAGTTGATGTACATAGGGAGAGTTGGATACGTCATAGAGGCGTTTTCATGTCATACAGATATGGGCATAGTTTATAAAATTTTTGTGGCTGGCTATTGAAATTATGGTTTCTAGGGCCTCATTGGGAAGAGACAGAAGACTAGTACCTTCATTTTCCAAATGGAAATTAAGAAAACCTCATATTTAGTAAGGTTTAAGTAAATTTTTCTTTGTTTCAGTTCTGGTTTTCCAGAGTTATCTAAACCAAATCCTCTGATACCAACTATGAGGACCCGACCCCAGAATTTCCAGAGCCAGTGCCTTCATAACATGATATGCAATTTTTCACCAAAAACATGCACTGATAAATTACACATCATGTCCCATACAAAGGATCAAATTCGGTTTAGGTTCTGGGAAACCAGCTACTCCTGACAATCTCATTCTGTGGAAAGCTGTCACCTGAAAATTTTATTACAAAAATGTAGGGTGAGCATATGAATGCCCAGTAAGGGGTTTTAAAACATAACATAATAAACCAATAATTTTTTTTGAAAACATCATTTAAAAATTTCCATAAAAAATTTACTTAAAAATGTTGTAACACATGAAACATACCATAACAATTGTCTAAGAAATATAAGTGCACAAAAAATCACATTACAAGGGAACATGATTCAATTATAGGCATGCTCATTCAGAATTATGAGTGAAATACATTCTAAATTTTATAAGTATGACATGTGAATATGTAGGTGCACAATTTAATAACTAAGAGTGTTACATGATCAAAGTTGCACTTAAATCAAAAATTAAATTTCATTCTTTACTACTGAGAAGCATGCACTGGCTAAAGACTCTCTGAGTACTGCATAAATACATTGCTATAAATTTTACTTCTTCTGATTTTCATGTACATAATCTCTTTAACCAAGAATATTCTACTAGTCAAATATTCTTCTGGTTAATTAAATAACATGACATAATCATGGGTATTATACTAGTCAAATAACCACATGAACCATCAATACTATTTTCATAACGAGGGAATGCATAATGCATGACAACATAACCATAACGTCAAAGCCTCTTGCCAAGACCATAAATAATCATTATGTCAAGGCCTTGTGCCAATACCATAGTTTGTATCATGAGACCTACTGATGCACCGAGGGGTTATAACGGGCCCCAACCATCACTTACTATGTCCAATGAATTCCTCATCACTCTAAATCAAAGTGCACATACCACTCTAATTTAGTAAATTACTTATTACTTATCATTTCAGGTGCCAAATATTTCTTGTTTCCTTATTTCACATTACTCAAAGTGTCTCATACCACCTTGAGTAATTATATTTCTTGTTTCTTTATTTCACATTACTCAAAGTGTCCCATACCACCTTTAGAAATTTAGTTTTTAATATAGTTGTTCATAATGGTTAAATTTCATCCTTTAACATTTACATATATATAACAAGTCCATCAACTACATGACTATGTCACTGAATGATAAGCAGATTTTGGCATATGTGATGACAACTAATGTACTAAAAGAAATAAAAATTTTGTCACATATAATGATAAATTCTAAAACCATATTAATCAATGATATCTGGGAATTTTATATGATGCATAATTAATTAAAAGTTATACCAAACATTTCATGTAGGGTTTAAAACTTGCAGATTCTCAAACATTTATTTCAAAAATGCTTTTGTATAACACACCATAATGTCAAAAATAGAAAGCAAGAAACTCAACCAAAACCAATACCAAAATCCCATTAACACCCATATGAATTTAAATTATTAGGGGTTCTTGGATTTAAAACCATAGAGTGAAATTTAAAGGGTTTACTTATTTAAAAAACTTATGTATATACGTATATGATTTTGTAAACATGAATATCTCACATGTATAATCGATTACACTAATGGGTTTTACACCAAAGTTAGTTGTCACTTACTTATTAATAAAAAACATCCACTAATCATAGAATTTCACTGTTGAAGGATTTTATAACTGGTCTAGAAGGTGAGATACACAAACTATATCATTGTATGAGACCGTGTATTCTGTATATGAATATATATGTGAAAATATAACAAAATCCTACCTCATATTTGAAACTTAAAGTATAGAGGACTTGAAACTGAACCTCAATGAGGTTCTTCTAAAAATGTATGGTTATATATATATATATATATAAATTTTTAAAAGCATACATAATTGAGTAATTAATGTTTATAAAAGTTTTATACAAAACATAACTCCTTGCATTTTGTAGTTCTTCATTAACTTTGAAACTCAAAGTTTTAGAAAATCTTAAATCCAAACATAAGGGGGTTTATGTAAAATTGTAAGGTTGTAATTATGTTTATTCGTATATATAAGGTATATATATATATATACATATTACAAGAGGAAAGACAATATTCCTTCAAGTTTGAAAAGATTGCATGAACCAAAATCCGAAGGACCTAGGGTTGGGTATTTGAGGTTTTCCAACCAAAACCATATGATCATGCATGCATTTATATATTCATAAACCATTTATACAAACAATCACATATATATATAAAGTATGTAATTAAGTTTTTTCATGTATAAATACACTTTTATGTTTATAAAAACTCATGGAATCAAAAACAGAAAACCTAGGGTCGATTTAAGGGAAATATTTAATTGAACCGTAGGGTAATATATATATATATTTTTATGGGTATACATGTATTTGCATATACCCCCAAACAACAAGAGAAGTCAATAAAAAAAATACATTACCTTAGTTCGTGGAGGAGGAGGGGCTCGGGAGAAGCTCAGAGGTTCTTGAAGAAGGTGCTGGAGGTAGAAGAGAAGCTGAGGGATTCTTGGGGTTGAAAAGGGTTGATTTTATAAACTATATTATACTAGAATTTTACAAAATATTTTAAGGACACTTGTGTAGGATCTAAGGCCTCTTTGGTATTTTAAAAGACCAGGGGAAGGTCTTTGTGGAAATCGCGTAAAAGGAGGGGCCAATGGCTACCAAGGTGAAGAAAAAAATGGTGAAAGTGGGAGTAGGATAGGCTACTGGTGCTGTACATGGCGTGGAGAAGAAGACGACGTTGTAGGAAGAAAACCGTAAAAGAAAGGACGACTGGGATTTTATCTTGACTTGATTCAATGGTCAGGGTGCATATGCAAAATTTAAAGTGATGGATGGTTTGGATTTGATCCAAAGATATATCGGATGTCCCTGGTTCAACGTGACATTTTAAAAATCTCAAACGACCGAGATTAGATCCGCGCCAGATCGGGCGGTTTACAAAAATGCAGATGTATTTCGCAGTTGTTGAGGGTCAAGCTCTAGATGGAGATCGATGGCCCAGATCACACACGACGCGATCCAACAACCCAAATCCTATTTTTCCCAAAAATCCTCATCCCACATCGAATCGACAGGAAGTTCGTGGCCTCTTTATAAGCCTAAGACTCCCTGTATGTGATCAGAAATCACAACACACCATGGAGCCTTATAAACGGGCTCCTGCCTCCGCCTAGGCCTCGGCCTACCCCTGCCTCGCCATGGACTCGCGCCCACGGTGGCACACTCATGCGATCATGTGTGCCCTTCAGGGAAACTACGCCCATGCTTGGGCCGGCCTAAGCTGTGACTGAGGTCTAGGCTCATCTACTTAGTGTGAGCTGCCTCCCTTGGCTCAGCTAAAGGGCTAGCCCTAATGTGCCTTTTTTTTTATAAAAACCAACTTTCAAAATTATAAAGTCACAAGGAAAATGATACATTCATAAATATAAAGGGAAATATTTTATAAAATGTGACTTTCTATTTAAACTTTGATAGATTAAAGAAAAAAAATTAAATTATACTTTGTCTTAACTAAGAGTATTACTAAATTTTTTACAAACACTAAAGTTATAATATACAAAGTTTATAAATTGAAATCTAATATATCTACATAAAACTTTTATACTATTATTAAACATAGTTTATTTAAAATATATCAAACATAGTTTAATTAAAACTTTGTTTAAGCTTTAACAATGAAAACATTTACAACATATTTGAAATATTTTCAAGGCGTTTGAATTCCTTATCTCATTTCAAAATCATTTAAGTGTAGTTCAAAATATTATACCATGTAATTTTTAAAGTACATAATTAGAGGTTGTTTCAATCCATAACTTAAATATTATTATTAAATGTTTTTAATTAATTCACCAAAAGGCCAATGAATATAATTATTTCCATTGGAATTCAACGGTCACCCAAGGCAACAGTCGAGCTGGTACCTTATAAAACAATGCCTTAGGGTGTCCTTAACTCAAGGGAATTGAAGAAAATGGCTCTCATAATTCCATTGGTTCTTAGCATTACTGCAGTGGATTTGGCCATACTAATGTTTGTTATGATGGATCCTAAGGACCCTTGTATTACCTTCTTGGGGGTTTTGTTGTTTTAAGTGGTCTCCTTGTAATTTTTATAGGGTTTTTAATAGGTATTTTTTTGGTAGAATGGTTTCTTGTGATCTTGATGCATTGTAAACACTTCAGTTTCTTGTTTAAATAAAAATCTTTGTGTTCATCTCATAAGTTTTGTTTGGTTAGAAATAAATTTAAACAAAATAAAAGCATAGTGTTATCATTATATGAGATACAAGTTTTGTGGTGTTACATATATCCTTAACTGAGTACCAACTAAAGCTGAAGATGATATTCCATATGAGTTGTGGTATAGAAAGAAACCCATCCTAACAAACATACGTGTATGGAGGTGCGAGACATTTGTTAAGACTTTACCAAGTGAAAAATTAGCATCCAGAATCCCCAAGAGCATCTTTATATGTTATCCTAAGGAAACCAAAGGATATTACCTATATAATCCTTTATATAGAAAAGTTGTTGTGGAAAGATATTCCATATTTCTAGAAAGGGAACACATTTCTATTAGAAATAGTGGGATAAAGATTGACTTTGATGAATTTAATGCTCTAAATGCACAAGAGTTGGTAGAGGAACAATATACACAAGATCAAGTGGAAGAAAAATTTGTTCCTGAGACACAAATACTGTGTAGGCCTACGCAAGAGGTTAGAGAACCAGAGTATTATGGTTTTCTTTTCACCAAGTCAGGTGACACATTAGTCCTTGAGGATAATGAAACTCTAACCTACAAGGAAGCATTAAAAGTCAAAGAAGCTGCTAAATGGAAAGAAGCCATGAATTCTGAGATGGAGTTCATGTACCAAAATCAATTTTGGATTTTGGTAGACCCTCCAACTGATGTAAATCCCATTGGATGGAAATGGGCATTCAAAAAGAAGCTGGACATGGATGGTGAGGTTAATACCTTTAAAGTAAGACTGGTTGCAAAGAGTTTCAGGAAATGTCAAGGCATTGACTATGATGAAACCTTCTCACTAGTACCAATGCCTAAATCTATCAGAATATTGCTTACAATAGCAGCCTTTCATGATTATGAAATTTGGAAAATGGATGTCAAAAATGCCTTTCTAAATGGTAAGTTGGTTGAAGACATATGTATGACTCAACCCGAAGGTTTTGTCAAGTCAAAGAATGCCAATAAAATATGCAAGCTGGAAAGTTCCATTTATGGGTTAAAGAAGGCATCACGGTCATGGAATGTTCGTTTTGATGAGGCCATAAGATAATTTTGTTTTTTCAAAAATGAATGCAATCCTTGTGTCTATAAAAAGGTTTAAGGGAATACCATCGTTTACCTAGTGTTATATGTTGACGATATATTAATTATGGGAAATGAGGTGCAAGTCTTACAATCAGTTAAGACTTGGTTAAATGAATGATTATCCATGAAATACTTAGGTGAAGCAGCCTACATTCCAAGGATCAAGATCTATCGAGATAGATCTCAAAGGTTTCTTGGGCCAAGTCAAAGTACATATATTGACAAGGTACTCAAAAGGTACAATATAGAACAATACAAGATAGGATTATTGCCTATGTCACGTGGTATAAATATTTCCAAGAAAATGTGTCCACATGCATAGGTGGAGATTGAAAAAATGAGTAGAATACCTTATTCCTCGATCGTGGGTTCTATCATGTATAACATGCTATGTACTAGGTTTTATGTCACCTTTGCTATAAGCATGGTGGGTAGATATCAATCCAATCCACGAGAGTTGCATTGGGTAGCTGTTAAAACTATCCAAAAGTACTTGAGGCATACTAAGGATATATTCCTGGTGTATGAAGGAGATGAGGAACTAGTAGTGAGAGGATACAATAATGCTAGTTTCCAGACAGATCATGATGATCTAAAATCACAGTCAGGATACATCTTTTTCCTGAATGGTAGTGTAGTGAGCTGGAGAAGCTCGAAACAAGCTGTGGTTGCCGATTCTATAGCAGAGTCTGAATATATTGCATCTTCCGATGTAGAAAAGGAATCAGTCTGGATACACAGCTTTATCTCAAACATTTGTGTTGTGCCTAGTAGTGTAGACCCTATTTCAGTATATTACGATAATACTGCTGTAGTGGTGCTTTCTAAGGAGCCCAACTCTCACCAGAGGACGAAGCATATTATTCAGAAGTTTCATCTCTTGGTAGATTTTACTCAAATAGGTGAAGTCATAGTTAGAAGAGTATCCATAGATGACAACATGGTAGACCCCCTGACTAAAGCCATTTCTCAGCAGAAGCATGATTCTCATGTGAGAGCTAGTGGATTGAAACCTGTTAGCAGTTGGCTCTAGTGCAAGTGGTAGTGTTAAAAGTGGGTGCCCTAGACCCAACTTGTGTTGTACTTTTATTACCACTACATGTATGCAGATTATTATATATACATGTGTTTACCTTTCCATAATAGTGTAGATAATTTTTCATCCACTTTGTTTATGACAATGTCCTTAGATTAGATGTCGTATCAAAGGGTTATAGCAGATCCCAGGCTATAATGAGAACCCAGAGATGCCATGATAGTAATCTTAAAGTAATTTCCTATGGTCCAGTTACATCATTTTGAAAGGACATAGATGATGTTTAACCATCAGGTACTGGGGGATCATAAGCATTGAGACTTCATCTCATGAAGTTTGCACTTGATGATCTCAAGTTATTGAGATCATGAGGACTAACCCACATAATAGGAACATCACATGTTTTAGGTGTCATTTGTTGTTCCTATCTATGGACATGCGTAATGGTATCTAGACTTGAGATCATTATCAATGTATATCATTTAATTGCGTACTTTGATGCAAGGTGAAAACTATGGAAATAAAGTCATAGCGAGGTAGTTTGTGTTGGGTACGTTATTGGTGACATGACATTGATTGAATGATCAAGATAGGATTTGTCGCTTTTGAGTTGAGGAAGATATATCTCAGGCCTGTTTGATAAGGATGGTTAAACCTTCATTAAATCTATGGCCATGGTAGTGGAAGTTAAGACTGTCCAGACATATCAACAAATAAAATAAAGCAAGATAAAGGTTGTTGACACTAGTGTGCATTCTACTTTATTGAGACATCGATGATGAAGAGATTATATTACACAAACCATGTTCATAGGAAGACAATCATTCCTTTGAATTTACCTTATCTCTATAGTGGCCTCGATGGGTTTCTAGACCCCACTCTTGGTCAGTGAATATTATTCGCTACTTCTGAGATAAGGTCCTAGAGGTTCACACACTATAGTGCTTTGAGAATCTACCCTATTCCTTGGAATAGGAATATAGAACTTGGTGGGACCATCTAAGGGGTTTGAGTATTATCCAAGTTCTATGGATCACCAAATAATAAATAAATTCTTTAATTTTTCAGGTATGGAATAATTTGTTGAATTTATTTATAACATGTATTTGCAAGTGATTAAGTAAATGCAAAGATGAAATATTATTCAAACATATATAAATATTTAGGGTTTTTTAAATATTTTCAGGAGAAGTGAGTTGAGTTATAGACTCAATTTTATCACAAAATATATATTTAATATATATTGTAGTTAGTGATAAAATTATAAATATTATTTATGGAATAATTTAATTTGATATAAATAAATATTTATAATATTTATAAAGTGAATATATATTACACGGGGTCCAAAAACCCATACCCAGTATTTTAGATATCCCCTATATAAGTAAGAGAGAGGCTCTCCCCATGTAACTATTCATGTATTAGAATTGAGTGCCTCTCTCTCTTCTTGGATTCTAGAGAGAGTTTCTCTCAAGCAAGGAAGATCTTCAAGATCATCCTTCTTGGATTAAAGACTCTTGCCTTGCAGTGATTACCGTTGCATCAGAGAGCTCATTGGTGTACCGAGCTAGCACCCAGATTTCAATGAACGATGCATGAGCATATTTAAGTGGTGTGTGCGGATTATCTAGAGGGATTTGATGTTAGAGTCTTCAAGCAATGACCGCTGGCATCCTGCGGTGGACTTCCACATGTCAGATCTGAACAAGGTACATGTTTGATTTATTTTTGTGCTTTGTCAAATCTATGTGTGGTCCTCAGACCATACTGGGATAAGATCACTAGAGTGAACATTGTTACGTTGCTCCGGTGATGCAAAAAATTTTAAATTCCCGGCCCATCGGCTTCCGCTGCCCATCCCAGTACCTAACAATATGGCCAACCAAGCTCGGGGCACCTTCATCTGGGTTTGGGAAATCACAAAGTGGTATCATAGAAGTTAATTTATTACTTTAC
The DNA here is from genome assembly GCA_963277665.1 of Viscum album. Lineage (NCBI taxonomy): Eukaryota > Viridiplantae > Streptophyta > Magnoliopsida > Santalales > Viscaceae > Viscum > Viscum album. Next base: position 129,983,732 of record OY728137.1, read on the forward strand.
TATTTGGAGACAATATATGAGAGATTAGGAATGCTTGGAACTTGGTTATAAGCCATTATTGGGTGTAACTAAACCATGTTCGGGGTAAATACCATGTTGCCTGAATTATGATTTTTATTCTGCTTTTTCCTATTACAGTTGATATCATTTCATTATTGGGTGACTCACATGATGTGTTGTGGTTATTGTTATTATTCTGATTGAGGATTTCATTCATCCTTAGCCTGATGATATAAGGTTAAGGAGAATTGTGAAATGCATCATCGTAGGCACTTAGAATTCACATGTCATGCATATTTCCATGCCTTATAGGTGAATTTCACTGCTTGCATTTATTGATATGTATTTGATTGTTGAGTGATGATGTGGTAGTTACATTATGCCTTTTCTTTCCATTGGTTATGATCAAGTGATTTCTAGTTTCAATTCATGATGTGTATGAGACCTCATGGGTGGGAATGAATTTTTTCCAAGTCGAGCAATTAGATAAAAATTGAATGGGTGTCGGTTTCAGTGATAAATCATATGGGCCCTAATTCACCTAGAATAACGATCCATTTTGAATGAATCTTGACATATGGAAATAATAAAATGAAAACTGTAAAGTGAAACTTGACTTGTAAAATTAAATGTTTCCCATTAAATGATGAGTCAAGGTGCTATTGACAGTTCATCTACTGGAAACCTTGTAATTTATTCTTGAGCACTTACTTGACCTTCTAAGCAGGTAGTTGGGGTAGTATACCATGTGTAGTGAGCCCTTATTTTTATATTCAGCTTCCGCTAATGTTTCTATCTATATGATTTTAGCTTGTTCTAAGGCACATGATTGACATTTATAGAACAATGTTGCCACAATGTTCTCATGTCGTGTGCTAGGAGGGTGGCGATGACCATGATCCAAACGTGGTGGGCCCTAATCCACCAGTCTTACTACTAGGAGTGACACTTGAGGCACTGCTTGTTGTACTGATCTGGGCATTGATGCTCAGCTTCGTGATAGTTTCCTACTTCTAATGCAGTCTATGTAAGGTGCTCCATGGCCTGCACCTATGATGGATGATCTGACGTGTGAGTTCCAGTAACAACATCCTTCTACCTTCTCAGGGGATGAAAGTCCACAGGTAGCTAAGTCCTGTCTAGATTCCACCTTGTCCATCTTTGAGAATTTGGAGATGCCTCCAGAACGGAGGGTAAATCTATCTACGTACATTCCATGTGATTCAACCAAGCACTAGTGAGATGTGATTATTCAGGCTGGTCGCCATCAGGGTATGGTCTGGGATGACTTCTAGATTGTCTTCTATGAGTACTTCTTTCCTCAGATGCCGAGATATGACTGAGCCAGAGAGTTTATGCATCTGGAGCAGGGTTCTACGAGCCATGTAATCTCTAAGCCTACGAGCCTTATAAGGGTCCCCCCCTCATCCCTTGAAAGGGGGGTTATCAAAAAATAAATAAAAATGAAGGCCTTCGGCCCATTCGAGTGGAGCAGGGTTCTATGTCAGTTATGGAGTTTTCAATGCATTTCACCGAGTTACAGTGCTTTCCATTATTCTAGCCGATGATGATCTTTCGCATGCTAGACGCTCCGAGGATGAGCTCTAGTATGTCATTTGTACTCAGGTGAATGTCTTTCACCTACCTACCTTTTCTGAGATTGTCAATTAGGCATTTTCACTGAGTAAAACCCAAGGGAATATGAAAGTACCCGACATAGAGGATCAGTTCCATGATAGACCAGTGGTTCTTCTGATAGCAGAAAGAATTCCCTCAAGGTTTCTCATCAGGGTAGTGGCAGACAAAGTACCCATACCAGTAGCTCTATGGTGTGACATCAGTGCCGGTGATAGGGGTATCTGAAGACTTAGTGTGACAGAGACACTTTGGAGTGCCGGGATTGCGGTAGTATGAAAAATCTTCATAGATTATGTCGGACCTTTCCATCAGCTTCTAGTGGAAGATATTCCACACCACCTCCACCTTCAGGGAAATGTTCTTTTATGCCACGTTAGATAGGGAGTTGGAGTAGCACCGACATTACTGGACGAGAAGGGGGTCATGGTCATAGTAGATAGACCCCAAATCATCCGCAGCAATAGAGCAGTTATACTTAGGGTAGTTCATCTATAGCACAGGGTTGTGGATCAGGCCAGTTGAATACATTACAACCGATACTCAACGATCAGAGTACATGACTATCTACAGTACGAGATACTATTCTAGTAGCCTATACTATAGTATTTGATTTATTTGATATAAGTTCTTCACACTCCTTTATCTCTTTATCTATAGTGGAAAGTTTTTTGGGATGGAAATACAGTATCATTGTGGTGTGATGACCCTAGATACATCATTGGGAGTACAATCATAGGGCATACACCAATGCAGGCACTATCCCCTTGAAATAGATAATTACCCTTTCTTGTGAGACCTATTTGTTCTCAATATGACAGGCTTCAATGTAATTATTGAGATGGATTTGTTGCTTATGTATCAAATCTTTGTAGAATTCTATCACCGCATGGTGCCATTTACATCACCAGAGGATAGTGGTTATCTACACAAGGGTGAGTGATATGTCCAGACTGGTAGAGCTAGACCAGATTATCATGGGATTATTTGAGTGACCACCCAAATTTTGAATCTCTTCATGGAGGATCATAGTTTACATTAGGCTGAATTCCCCCTAACACTAGATCATTTTAGGGATGCCTTTACCGATGATTTTTCCATCTTACCTCCTGAGAGAGTGGTAGAGTTTATGATTGATATTTTTTCCATAAGAAACTTCAGTGTCCATTCATGTATATAACATGACACCTAATGAGCTCCAGGAGATCAAGTAGTAGTTATAGGATCTAGAGGCTAAGGGTTTTATACAGACTAACACTTCCTCATGGGGTTCACCAGTGCTTTTCACCCAGAAAGAAGATGCGACCCTTATTCTATGCATGGATTATAGACGGTAGAACTAGCTTATGGTCAAGAACCAATATCCACTACCTTGAATAGATGACCTCTTTAAGCAGCAGGAGTGGCCCAATAAATTCTATTTCCCAAGACCGCATTAGAAAATTTTCCCTAAAATGCCTTAATATCTACAGTGAAATTGTGAATTTTTTTCCCTCACCTTTGTACTTTTTTCCCTTACTTGCCTTTTGCCCAAGCTCGGGGGCTCGTGGGGCTTTCCCCATGGCTGGCCCTATTGAGAAGCTCTAAGGAGATAGGGTTTTCTCTAAGATCAACCTGATATTGGGATATCATCAGGTGCGAGTTAGACCATTAGACATACTTTGTACAAATTTCCATAACAGGTATGGTTTGTATGAGTATCTAGTTATGCCATTCAGTCTTACATACACACCCGCTATTTTCATGGATTTGATGAATAGAGTGTTCCACCCCTATCTAGACTCTTTTTCATATTATTTCTAGATGACATTTTGGTGTATTCTCACATTTGTAGTGACCATGATAAGCACCTTGAGATTGTTCTAAGTACACTGAGAGAACATCAAATTTATGCCAAGTTTTCTAAGTGCCACTTCTGGATCAACAAAGTTCACTTATTGGTTTATATTATCTCAGATTCATGAATATTTGTTAACCTAAATATGGTGAGTGACATGATTTACTGGGAGTATCCCAAGAACGTGTTTGATAAACTGAGTTTCATGGGGATGAATGGATATTACACTTATTTCATACAATACTTATCACGTCTTGTTGCACCTCTTATTAGTCATACAAATATGGGTGTTAAGTTCCTTTGGTCAGAAGCGTGTGAGAAATCCTTTCAGGAGATAAAAGGAAGGCTTGTCTCGACACCTATTCTAATTCTGTTCGATCCTGACAGAAGTTATATAGCATTCTGTGATGCATTAGACATCACCTAGGAGAAGTGTTCATTGTGTACAGATATCAGCAATTGAGGCCTCATGAGAGAAACTACCTAACACATGACCTTGATCTAGTATTAGTTGTCCATGCCTTACGTCGATGGAGACACTATTTGTTGGGTGTGATCTTTTTGGTATATACGGATCACACGAGCCTCAAATATATCTTTACACAGTGTAACTTGAACCTTAGAAAACAAATATAGGTCAAATATCTGAAGTCCTTTGATTTTGAGCTTGCCTATATGCCTGGAAAAGGTAATACTGTAGCAAATACGTTGAGTCGGAAAACTCAAGAACAAGCTATGCGAGAATCCAATGATGAATAGAAATTGATGACCCTCTTTTCTGAGCTTCATCTAGAGTTTCATGACAGTCATGAGCATTCTTACCTCCTAGACTTGGTAGTTATTTCTTCCCTCCTTGATAAGTAGAAAAGTATGCAATTTTTAGATCCTAAGGGCTTGGTTCTCTATGAGAGTATTTCAAGTGATGACCCACCTCCGGATTGGTCTGTGGATAGAGACAACATCCTATGTATTAATGGATGTGTTTGGGTTCCTACAAATATGAGATAGAAACTAATGAAGGAGTCCCATGCTTCTCAGTGAGTAGTTCATCCAGGTATCTTCAAAATGCATCAAGATATGTGATGCCAGTAGTGGTGGTCTGGGATGAAACATTAGACAATAGCCTTTATCACTAGGTGTTCCACCTTTTAACAGGTGAAGGTGGAGCACTAGAGACCCGTAGGCTTGTTACAATCATTTCTAGTTCCATAATGGAAATGGGAAGATGTCTCTATGGAATTTTTAGTTGGTTTACTGAGGTTTCCTTGAGGTAGAGACGCTATATGGGTTTTCATTTACATACCAATGAAAGTATTCCACTTCCTATTTGGGAGACTTTCTCAGTTGATGAGATGAGAAGATTGTATGTCTGTAAGATCGTACTACTACACGGGGTCCCTCATACTATCATTTTAGATAGGGATGCTCACTTCACGTCATAGTTCTGGTAGGGGTTATAAAGATCTATGGGTACACAAGTGCTTCTATGCAAAACCTTTCACCCTCATACAAATGGTCAGTCGAAATAGATGATACATGTTTTAGAGGACATGATTCGAGCATGAGTCCTTAACATTAGCAGTTCTTGGGGGAAGTATATCCCTCCCACCAAGTTCACCTACAATAATATATTTTAGGCAATGATTTAGATGACTCCTTTTGATTCCTTGTATGTAAAGTCATGCCATTCACCTCTGTGTTGATTAGAGGTTGGTGAAACAATGCTACTAGGTCCTCATATCGTTCAGGAGGCTTCAGAGTATGCTCAGCTGACCAGGAACCGTATCTCTACTGATCAATATAGACATAAATCTTATTTCGATCACTGTCAATGACCTCTAGAGTATGAGGTTAGAGATTTTGTTTTCCTACGGTTATCACACAAGCTTGGGAATAGACGGATACAGAGGTAAGTGAAGGTTTCACATCATTTTTAGGGACTTTTGAGATTCTGGAGAGAGTTGGGATGGTATCCTATCAGTTGTTACTACCTCAGAGGTACCATGCCAAGCACATCATCTTCCATGTTTCACAACTTTGAAGATATCATGCCGAACCATCTCATACTTTTGATCCTGAGGAAGTTGAGTTAGATGAAAATACTTCATTTGAGGAGTATCATATACGCATCATGGATCGGAGCATGAAGGCTCTTCGAGGTGGTCTGTCCCTCTAGTATGGGTGCTAGGGTAGTACGATTGTTTACAGGAAGAGACTTGGGAGTGGGAGACCGACATACATTCCTAGTGGTCCGAGTTTTTTTCAGACAGTGTTTCGCCACCCTTGGAAGGTGAACTCGGGGACGAGTTACTTTAAGGGGGGAAGACTATAAGAACCCAATTTTTTTACTCAGATATGAATCCTTTTAAATTTGTTCTAACTCTTTATTTTGAACCTAGTATGGATTCCAAATGATTTTATGAGGGTTTTGGGGGTGTCTAGGTTTTTTTCGGAGCTTGGAACCCCAACCGGTGGAGAAAAAGGACCACCTGCATGGTTAAAAGAAACTATGCAAGCCATGCTACACAGTTAGATGTAACAATGTGGGGATGGACAGAGAACATCAAGAGGGAACATAGTTTTACTAACTGTGTGATTTGGACCGCACGACTGTGAAAAAACTGCAATGATTTTTGTAGAGGTGTTTTGAACGGTTGGTGCACGGTTTCCCTAACTGTGCAAAATATACCTCCCTATAGTAGATGGTGCATAGTTGGAACCTGATTTGGAAAAACGTGTGGTCAAACCGTGTGACCAAACCATGTTTCCAAATTGTGTGATGCCCATTTTTGGATGATTTTACAAAAATTCCCTTAAATGTTCTAATTAAACTCACCCTCATCTCATTTTTCTCTCCAGCAGACAACCACTATTTTCTTCTCCCTTTTTGCTTCATTTGAAGGCCTAAACTAGAAATTGAGAGAACTGCTCTATCTAAAGTTTGATCGAGCTCCCTTTCATCCCATTAGATCTGTGTTGGTAATTTCTTAATTCATTTTTATCTGTTCTTCATTTATATTTCTCCTGACAGAGTTATTGAGATGTTGGATCATATTCCATATTTTTAGGGTATTGGTCCATTCTTCAGATCTATTCTGATCCAAGATAAATTAGAGGCTGATACTGGATGAGGAGATTCATATGAGTATGAGGTAGTTGATTGTGTTGTTGAGTGCATTAAATTAGTTTTTTAGTTTTTACTATAACTTCTGCATTGTAGTAGGAATGCTAGGTCGTCTCTCAACGGAGCCTTAGAACATTAATTTAAAAAGAAAGTTTTGATTAAGAAAAAGGGAATAAGGTTTTGGAAAACTTTGGGTTTGGTGATTTAAGAATCCAAAATAAAATGGATAGAGATAAAACTAAGCATAAATTAACAAAATTAATTAAGCGTGATCAACTTGGGGCAATCTCATGATGCTCATCCTTCATTAATTCAAGAGATAGGGTTATGATCTTTTAATAACTAGTTTGTAACACCTAGAACCATAATTTTACTAATTTTATTCTATGATACCTCCTAGGGTTCATTCTAAAACACATAATGATTCACCAGATACCACTGATGATTGGGTGATTTGTGTTTGACTTCATAACCACAAATCACCAAGGAAACACATGAAGAACTCGATGTGCTTTCCAAGTTTGTATGTTATGTAAATTTTTTCCCATGAAATGAATTTAAATGGCCATGATATTGTTTATGTGAGTTCGATTGACCAATATGAACCTCACAAACACCACAATTGAAAGGGGAAGAAGAAGTGGTGAACGGTGTGTGAAACATCACATGAATGAGTACCCCCGAACATGATCATATGAGTAGAGTAGGATATACCAGTACATAACTCAATGAAATAATAAGAGAGGATGATGAAAAATAACACAAAAACCTGGAATTTAAAAGACCATTCAAATATTAAAAAAATAAATCTTGGGATTTACATCACACCCCTAGGTGATCACGAGGAGTTTAGAAATCCATGGGAGGGGACAAGGAAAGATATGGTGATGTAGAACTTTCCATAGTCTCTAGAACTTCTAGGGATGATGAGAGGAATATTTTGGGACTAAAAAATGGTAGCACCTTGCCTCCTGGTTGAACTTCCAAATGGGGTGTCCAAGATACTCTTTTATAGGCAAAGTGGATGTTGGTTTTGGGCACCCATATTTCATAAAACCACTTGAAACATAGTTTTTGGCCACTAGAAAGTATTATATAGATTTTTTAAAAACTAAAAATATGTTTCTACACCTCTTGATTGTATCCACCTAAAATTTGGCATCATCAGGAGGCCCATAATTGTATATAAATCTGAAATACAGAACACCACTTTTGACTTTCTTCTGATTTGATGCACTGAAAAGATCAGTTTGGTTGGTCATCTTAATAGAAGAATGAGGTTTTAGTTCCCTCATAAAAGTTGTATACCACATAGTTTTGGATCAGCTCAAAAAATTTAATCCCATTTGGATTCATGAATTTCACGGATCATGAAAAATAGTGGACATGTGTTAATGGGATTCCATGTAGGTTGACCCATTTTCCATCCGCATCATCATGATCTCTCTAAATCACCTCCACCTACAATGAAATTATGAAAACAAGTGAAATTAACATTTTTAACAGTGATTAATACAAAATAATTGATTCAAATAAATAGTGAAATTTGTTATAATAATTGGTATTTATAATATAAAATCAGTTAAATTCAGTGGTGTAAAGGGTGGAAATGAATAATTAATCGTGGTGTGATCACACCCCCACACCTAAACATTTTCACTCCTAGAAAAAGTCACATTACCAAAATAAAGAATGTATATATTCCCAAATTTATGAATATTTAACATTAAATAAAAATTTTATTAATGAAATCACTGTGATCAAAGAAAAAATCACACCAAGAAGTTATTCTCTGTGATCATGTAAAAAAAGGATCTTATAAATTGTATCAGAATGAAATTAAAAGAGATGCATGATGCGAAAATGAGAAAGGAATTCAAAAGTCAATCATGCTATTAAATATCCACATGTGTGTGTGAAAACCATTTCATTCTATTCTTTCCACTTTCTATCCAGTAAATATAGGTTATTTTAACATTCTTCAGCTTAAATGATTTTATCCACCAAACCTACCCTATATCCTTTGCAATCAAATTTCAAAACCCACTCACTTAATTATTCTCAAAATTCAAACCTTAAGCTCCCGACCTAGATATCCTCATATGTTGTAAATTTCAATCACTCCCCTCATTTATTACTATTTTTTTTCAAAATTTGAACTTGGAACAAATCTCAGACTCATCACTCAACCCTTTTTTGATATCCTCATAAAACTAATTGTAATAGTTATAACAAAATCAAAGGTTTATGAAGAGTGGTTTTTGAAATGCCTCAGACAGAAACCATATTTTTGTGTTGTTTATTTTATTTTATTTATTTTTGATTTTTTTATTGTTTTTTAGGGTGTACAACAGTCGGATAACAAGTATACACACATATGTCAATCCAGAACAGTAATGAAACAGATTAGATAAGGAAAAAATGTATGGAAAAGTCATTTTATAAAGCTAATAAATATTATACTAACTTATATTTAACTTATATTAATTAAGAAATATTCAAACTTCATGGTTTAGTGCAAAAGATGTGTGGAGATATTAAGTGACATAATTTCCCATAAACTACTCACACAAAGGGTACCACTATTCTCAAATATTTCAAAGAGATAAATCCATTTATATCATCGAAAAACAACCAATTTACTAAAAATCACTCCCCAATGTTAAATTCATGTCAAAACACACATTCTATTAGTTATTTTTTAAATATTCAAACAACATTAAATAGGAAAATTCCTCATGCATTTTCAATAACTTCCATGATTAAGCGGGAATCATTTTCCTAATAAAGTGGCCATCAAAAATTAAAATTATGGCACAAAAGTTAGGGGAGAAAATAGGGGGCGAATAAGTGGAAATACAATCCAGCAAGACAAAAAGATAAAAAAAGAAAGATGATGAAAATTCCCAACCCAAGAATATACCCATCCCTCCTACACTCAGAGCATGAATTTTCATCACTATAATAAAAGAGAATGTGGGAAGGAAGGATACAACCTGGTGGGATTTACTAGTATGTTTCTTATTTAAGGTGGATTTCCTCCACCAGATACTTTTAAAAATCCTCATAAAAATGTTTAAGTCTTTATCCATTGACAAAAACACTTCATCCACTCTACTCATGAAAAACCTATATTGCACCAAAAGGGTAAACATTAGTAACAATATAAGGACAAAGCCATCGGAAACAAATCTTACCTTGGTGGATCCTTACCCTAGAATTGTACATGAGGACTTTATCACCAATATGAAACTTCTGTTGATGAATCATTTCATCATGGATAGCCTTTGTTTTCTCTTTATAGATTTGGGATTTATCATATGCATCATGTCGAATTTCTTCCAATTCCTGAATCTGCAACTTCTTATGCTCGCCCACATCTGAGAGATTCATATTAAATTTCTTAACAACCTGATATACACAGTGCTCTACCTACACCTGGAGGTGTAAATCCTTTCCAAACACAATCTTGTATGGTAAAATTCCAATTGGGGTTTTAAAAGATGTATGGTATGCCTAAAGTGCACCATCCAAGTGAAAACTTCAATCTTTCCTATTAGGTTGTACCATTTTTTCCAAGATTCTCTTAACTTCCTAATTTGATATTTCACCTTGTCCACTAGTTTGGGGGTGATATATAGTAGATAATTTATGAAAAACCTCATAAATACAAATACATTTTTTATGTTGCAATTGAAAAAATGTGAACATTGATCACTAATGATGAATCTCGGCAAACCAAACCCGCTGAAAATCTAGGATCTCACAAAATCAAAAACTAGTTGAGAGTCATCAGTCCTAATAGCCTTTTCCTCCACCCATTTAAAGACGTATTCCATGGAAAATAAGATGTACACAAAGCCAAATGAATTTTGAAAAGGCCCCATGAAGTTAATTCCCCTTTAATTGAAGATCTCACAAAATAACATGAGCTATTGGGGCATTTCATTCGTCTTGGAGATATTCCCTATGAATTGACATTGAGTACATGACTTAAAAAAACGATGGACATCTCTATAAAATGTTGGCCAATAAAGTCTTGAGTCAAAGACCTTTTGAGCTGTACGTTGAGAGCCAAAGTTCCCTCACAATCCAAAGTGCTAAAGAAGGTAAAAATTGAGGTGAACTCATGTTCAAAGACGCACCTACGAACAACTTGATCACTACAAATTCTCCAAAAATATAGGTCCTCCCAAATGTACCATGGATAATCATGCTTAAGTATCTAGGATTATGAGGTTCTAAAATCAGGGGGGACCCTAGATGTTTCTAGAAAATTCACAATGTCTATATAACAAGGGGTAAGGTCAACAATATCACAAAGATTCTAATGAGGGAATAATTCTCCAATGGAGAGGGATGAGTCAACATGGTGGTCTAATGGTGGGGAAATCCTACTAATTTGGTCAACTAAAACATTTTACACTCCTCTCTTATCACAAATATCAAAGTCAAACTCTTGGAGGAGGAGAATCTACTGAATGAGATGGGGATTAGCTTCAGGTTTCTTTAAGAGAAATCTAAGGGTAACATGATACGAAAATACAATTATTTTTGAACCAATAAGATATGAACATATTTTTTTGAAGGAAACCATAATAGAAAGAAGTTCTTTTTCAGTGGTCGTGTAGTTTTCCTAGGCTGGGTCAAGGGTACATGAGACATACACAATGACATGAGGAGCCTTCTCAACACTTTGTGATACAATTTCTCCAACTACAAAGTTAGAGGCGTCACACATAAGTTCAAAGGGGAGATCCCACCTTGGTGGTTGGATGATGGGAGGTGATGTGAGACTCCCTTTTAGTGAATTGATGCATCCTCACAATTTTATAAAAAACAAATTTGGAATCCTTTTTCAATAATTTAGATAAGGGAAGTGAGATCTTACTAAAGTCTTTAATAAATCAGTGATAAAAACCAGCATGACCCAAGAAAGATCGTACCTCACGAACACATTTTTGGATATGGAAGGAATGGAATTAATATAATTTTTTATTTATCCAATTGAAATTACCTCATTTGAAATAACATGCTTAATAATTATCCCCCGGTCAACCATGAAATGACATTTCTCATAATTTAATATGAGATATTTTTCAATGCAATAACGGAGGACAAAACCTAGGTGTGCCAAAAAGTCATCAAAGGAAGAGACATATACCATGAAATCATCCATAAAGACTTCCATACAATTCTCAAGGTACTCAGAAAAAATACTCAACTTATATCGCTGGAAAGTACCAAGGGAATTACATAGAACAAAAGATATCCTTCTATATGTAAATGTGCCAAATGGATAGGTAAATACTGTCTTTTCTTGATCCTCAGGGGCTATATGGATTTGAAAATAACCTGAATATCCATCAAAGAAACAATAATGGGAGTTTCCAGCCAATATTTCTAATATTTGGTCAATTAATGGTAGAGGAAAGTGGTTATTTTGTGTGGCTTGATTTAGTTGACGATAGTCAATACAGACTCTCCAACTGTTTTACACACATGTTAGAACCAATTCATTCCTTTCATTTGACACAACTATTATTCCAGTTTTTTAGGCACAATTTTCACTAGGCTAACCCATTTACTATTAGATATAGGATAAATGATCCCAATAATATGTAATTTACTGACTTCAAATTTTACCAATTCAAGGAGAGTGGGATTCAATCAGTGTTGATCTTTCCATATGGGATTAGCCTTATAATATCAAAAGTATATTATGTATACAAATATATGGGCTAATCCCAAAAATATTAGTCAATGTCCATCCAATTTCCTTTTTACACTCTCTCAAAAGGTCGAGCAGTTTTTATTCCTGTTGTGGAGAGAGGTTATTGGAAATAATGACAAGTGATTAGTCGATACCCTCAAGATATATATATATATATTTTAAATTATAAGGAAGTTGTTTTAATTCCAAAACTGGTGGTTTTGGATTGAAGTAGGGGATTTAGGGGGAGTGAGGTCTATGAAACTATCTATCTGCTCATGTTTATTCTCTAAGGAAAGAGAATCAATGGAAATGAGATTTATAGAATCATCAACAGTCATGGGTGCTTCAGAATGAACACACTCATTAATTAAAGCACAAAATTTACACTTTTCTGAACCCACACATCACTCAAAAAATGAATCAAAAATCAAATCATCCAAGGGTGAAGAAGAGGAAAATGAACCAGAGTATGGGCCGAGGATAGAATGTTGTGTGTGTGTGTGTGTCCTTAAAGATAAATTCCATCAAATATATAGGAAGAGTGGAGTTATCTTCAAAGAGGTGTTTCATGGCATCAAAAATGTTAAAAATTACCTTTTCTCCACTAAAATTCTTGAAAAGTGTACCATTGTTGACATTGATGACCATCTTTGCTATTTTCAATAATGAACTTCCAAGTATAAGAGGGGAATATCCTTGGGTTTGGGTATCCTCCATCTCAATAATGTAGAAGTCAGTGGGGAAGATGAGATTCTTCACTTTTATGAGGATTTCCTCGACCGCTCCTGATGGGTGTGTTATGATCTGGTTGGAAAGTTGCACTATCATGATTTTTGGGTGAATGTCTCCAACCTACAAAGAAGTGTACATAGAGTAAGACATTACATTAATTGAAACACCTAAATCTTGCATATCATCTAAAAATAATGTCTCCCATATGGTGTAAGGTATCGTGAAAGTTACCAGATCCTTGCATTTGGTTGGAATTGTTGGTTGAATCAAGTCCAAGACATTCCTTCCCATGTTGAATCTCTCATTCCCCTTTAGCCTTCATCTATGAGTGCAAAGTTATTTAAGAAATTTGGTGTAATGAAGAATCTGTTTAACTGCATCCAATAAATTAATGTTAACTTGAAACTTTTTAAATGCATTCATTATTTATTTATCAATCTCATTATCAAAATTTTTCATATATTTAGAGAGTTTTTTTAGGGAAAGGAAGAAGAATGGATTGTTCATGAGAATCCTCAATGATAATTTGATTACCCTTTTTGATTTTTTTTTCTTTACTTCAAACTTTTGAGGGTTGGTAAAGATAGTTTTCAAGAGGGGGACATACCTGTTGGTTAGAATCATTAGATGAATAAAATTATTTACCACTACAAAGTATGTTTGAAAAAACATTACCTTCATCTTTTTGAATAGTAACAATCTAGGATGGTAGTTGTCTAGAATCTTGCATCTTAATCTCATTGATGGTGTTTTCCAATTGTACCACTTGATTTCATAGGTCTTGAATGACCAATTGTGTGGTCTTTTGGAACTGGAGGTTCTAGGTTTCCATTTTCTTCACCATGTCCTCGAGGATTGGTTCAGATTTGGGAGGAGGATGATTTTTCTGAGAAGTTTAAGGATAAGAAGGTTGCATATCTTGGCCTTGTTGATACCAATTCTATTTGGGGTAGCTTGAGTTTCCTCCATGTCAGTATTATGGTTGTGGTTGCCACCCGGGGTTTGGATTAGTCTTGAATGGTTCTTGCTTGAAGGGCGGTGCTTGTTGGAATAGATGCCCAAGGAATACTGCAGCACAAGATTCAGATGAATCTTGAAGTTGTGGGCACTGGTCAGAAAAATGATTGTTATCATAAAAAATACCAGAATGCAATGAAACAAGAGGAGAGTTTGAATTACCTTGTGGTTGATCTAATTGCCTTAAAAAGGTATGCATATCATCAAGTTTATTATCTACCTTTTTTTTATAGAGATGAATTACTTACCTAATTAAATCCTTGGATGTTTTAAATTGTTCATGTACCAAATTTTTGTGCATTTTGATCCATGTTGGCTATTAAGTCACGAGTGACGGAAGGAGTTTTATAAAATAGGGAACCACTAGCTGAAACATCGATCATACCATGATCCATGGGGGAAATTCCTTCATAGAAATATTTAAATAGAAATTTTCCACTAATTTTTTTGTGGGGACAACTTGAGAAAATTCTTTCGAATCTCTCCCAGTATTCATGAAGGGTCTCTCATTGTGATGACCTAATTCTGTATATTTCTTTTCTAATTGATGTAGTTTAGGGTGGCTGGGAAGAACTTCTCTATAAAGAGTATTTTTAGGTCATTCCGAACCCCAATTATGGTAGACAGATAGTATATCCAGTCTTTGGCTACACCATCTAGGGAGAAAGGGAAGACACTAAACTTAATGAGATCCTTAAACACATTTTGGGGTTTTATGGTGGAGTACACTATATGAAACTACTTAAGATGTTTGTGAGGGTCCTCACTAGGAAGATCATGGAATTTAGGAAGAAGGTGGATGAGGCCTGATCTAAGATCGAAGTTGGCTGATTCCTCAAGATATTTGATGTATGCAGATTGGTACTCCACATCCGGGGATGTCAGTTCTTTTAATGTTCGGTTATTTACATGCATGTTTTCTTGTGTTTGATTTGGTTTAATTTTTGATTGGTTTAAGACCACTTGAGGTTCCATAAGGGGTTCCTTAGTGTTACTTGAATATTCTACTCTAGATGACCTAATTTGTGAGTGAAGTGAATTTTCAATTTCAGGTCCAAATTCAAGTAGTGTTTCTTTTCTAGATCTTGTCATGAAACAATTATGTCCAATATAATTGTTTGTTTGTTTGATTGTACTTTTTTTATTTTTTTATTTTTTAAATGAGGATGAATAAAATGAAAACACTTAAGAATAAATAAAGGATATAAGAAAAGATAATTTTATACTATAGAATTAGATAGAAATAAAGAGAATGAGAGATAGAGATAGAGAGAGAGAGAAACACACACAAACAAATGAAAAACAAAAACGAAAACAAAATAGCCAAAAGGGATGGGGGGATATTGAAAGGAGTAATAATTAAGAAGTAAAATAAATAAATAAAATGAAATAAAAAAGAAAAAAGATCTTGGATCCTTGGTAACAACGCCAACATTTGATCGCGTTTTTAATCACATCAAATTAGTTGTTTAGTTTTTACTAGAATTTCTGCAGTATAGCAGGGATCCTAGGTCATCTCTTGAAGGAGCCTTAGATAATTAATTTAAAAATAAAATTTTTATTAAGAAAAAGGGAATTTGATTTTGGAAAACTTTGGGTTTGGTGATTTAATAATCCAAAAGAAAATGGGAAGTAATAAAACAAAGTAGAAATTAACAAATTAATTAAGCATGATCAACCCGGGGCAATCTCATGACGCTCATACTTCATCGATTTAAGAGATAGAGTTATGATATTTTCATACCTGGTTTTTCATAACTAGAAACAAAATGTTACTAATTTTATACTTGGATACCTCATAGGGTTTAGTCATAAACACACAATGATTCACCGAATATCACTGATGATTGGGTGATTTGTGTTTGACTTCATAACCGAAACTCACCAAGGCAACACACGAAGAACTTGATGGACTATCCAGGGTTATATGTTATTTCAATATGTTACCATGAAATGAAATTAAATGGACATGACAATATTTATGTGAGTTCAATTGACCAATATGAACAACACAAACACCATAATTGAAAGGGGAAAGAAGTAGTGAACAGTGTGTGAAACATCACATGAATGAGTACCCCCAAATATGATCATATGAGTTGAGTATGACATACTAGTACATAAATAAATAAAATAATAAGAGATTATGATTAAAAATAACACAAAAACCTGAAATTTAAAATACCATTCAAATATTATAAAAATAAAGCTTGAGATTTACATCACATCCCCCCGGGTGATCACGAGTAGTTTAGAAATCCATGGGAGGGGAGAAGGAAATATATGTTGATGTAGAACTTACCATATCCTCCATAACTTCTAGGTATTATGATAGGAATCTTTTAGGACTCCAAAATGGAATCACATTTCCGAACTTCCAAATGGGGTATCCAAGGTACTCTTTTATAGGCAAAGTGGACAGTGGTTTTGGGAACCTAGTTTTTGTAAAACCACATGAAACATGGTTTTCAGACACTATAAAGTATTATATAGATTTTTTAAAAACTTCAAGCATGTTTAAACACCTCTTTAATGTATCCACAAAAAATTTGGCATCATTAAGAGGCCCACAACTCTATATAAATCTGAAATACAAAACACCACTTTTGAATTTCTTTAGATTTGATTCCCTGAATATATCTATTGGTTTGGGCCTCTTAATAGATAAATGAGGTTTGAGTTCCTTCATTAAAGTTGTATCCCACGACATTTTGGACCATATCACAAAATTTCAGCTCATTTGGATGCACTTATGTTTTGGAAATTGAAAATTTGTGGATATGTGTTCATGGGTTTCCATGCAGTTTGACCCATTTCCCTTCTGCATCATTGTGGGCTCTCTGAATCACCTCCACCTACGATGAAATTATACAAACAAGTGAAATTACCCTTTTTAACAATGATTAACACAAAATAATTGATTCAAAAATAGAGTAAATTTTTTTATAATAATTTGTATTTACAATACAAAATCTGTTAAATTTAGTGGTGTAAAGGGTGAAAATGAATAGTGAATCATGATGTGATCAGTAGGTGATCTATAACTAATACCTAAAGATTTGTCATTTTATAAACTATCACACATGCATGACGATTCATAGGGAATCGCCTATTTAATTAATGTTACTTTCTTATAGTTTTTAGAGTCATATTCTAAGACTCTCATTAAATATGCTATCAATCGTTGGAGGTTGTGACCTCAACGATGACCACCCCATGTATGATGTTTTCCATAATTGGGCTTTTAATGGTTTGAAATGTTCTTTTGATCCACTATTTGGGTGTGTGGATTGACCCTAATAATATCAATCCCCTTTAGTTATATTATATTTGAATTGATAAATAGATTGTACCATGTTTTCTTCCCACTTGACCCTTCTAAGGTAAGTGCTTCAATTTGAAAAATCAATCTTAAATGAAAATGATAAGTATATCATATATATTTGACTCAGCCTGATTAAGTGTAATCGAATGTCTTGATTTCACATCCGTATAACCCTTTTCCATGTCTAATTGAAGGTAGTGAAGTGAACCTTAATAAATTATTATGGATTAAATGAATCGACTAAATGGTTGCTTTCATAGTTTGCCTTGTCACACTAATGAAAGACAATTTCTTGGACCAAATTAATCATTATATGGAATGATTAATTACATGGAATTAATTAATTAAATGAATTAAATAAAAAGTTCCTAACATATATAGAAATTAACACTATTATAGGAGTGGTCATACTTGAGTTATTCCTTGGATTCCCGAGGGAATGCCTTGAGCACTCATAGACACCATTCTGATTCAAGGATGCCAATTACTAAGGGTGAGATCCACCTTGGAACCCGATACTTGTCTATAAATGGATGCTCGATATGACACCTTAGGACCCCTCCTTAATTATATAATTATAATATTTCTTGGATAAACTCCTTGGATCCAGCGTGATGTCTATGGACATGAGGCGCCTTGGTTATATCCTTGGTCATAGTCACTGTTTATCCCATTTTACCTTGGATGTTTTCCTTAGAACCAGTTAGATTCATTATTGTGGAATGGCTTGGGCAATGCCCTTGAATTAAAATCTTACCCCTATAGCTAGGTTACAGTTATCACCTGAGTTGACTCAACCCATGAGGTCAAGGTTTCCTTGATTATTATCTTGGAACCTATCCTTTATCATTATATCATTACAGGATGCCTTGTTATGTCTTGGATCCTTCACTATTAATATCATGTCAGGATTTCAGTGCTAGTTATGCCTCACATGATCTATATATATAAACTAGAACGAAATTAATTAATGAACTAATTACATGTTCAGACACCAGCTGGGGATGAAGTAAGTACTTGGGTTATTACATTACCATACTGATTACTTTTATATATGCATGCTTTCACATTGTTTCAGTTTACATTACACAGAATGGATGTTATAAACACTATTGGTGGTGTCCTACTGATATTTATCTCACACCCTATTCGGGTTTCCATTGGCACCTGGGAAGACTACATGTATGTAGGTGTTGACAATGGGAAGAGTACTGCTTCAGACACTTGATTGTTTGCTTACTTTAGGATGGATCTTGGTAACAGATGAATGAGCTAGAGATTGGGATTTTTGGATAGATTTTGATTTTTTTTCTAGTTTTGTGTAGCATGTTATATCTACTACATTGTATCCATGTTTTTTAGTTTTATAGAGGCATGAAATGTATCATCGTCAGCTTTTTTATATGAGTATTTGTTATTCAGTTATTTATTATTTATGTCTGCTTCTGCTGTGCCATCTGTTATTATACTACTTCCACTATTTACCTATAATCTTATTTATCCATTGTGCTACACTCTGGTAATGAGGGAATAGTCTCCCCATGAACACACCCTAGGCCCTCGCTGCTAGTCGGTAACCTCTGGAATTCAGGGAGATGCGCTTGAGGCCATGTAGCCAACCAGGTTCGGGGCACCTTCAACGACATTCGGGTTCAAGACGTCAAAGGAACTCAGCCCCATCTCAAACCTCTGAGACTTCAAGTAATCATTGGTGACAAGATCTAGTTCCAAATGAACTAACTCAGTAAAGAGGGTGGAGTATTCCAGAACATCATGCTCCCCTTGCTTTAATGTTAGAAACTCCCAGGTCTTTTCCACATATAAAGTCTCCAGATAAAATTTCTGATTTAAGATATTCTTGAACAAAACCTAGATAAGACCTTAGTGAAACTTATCTTTCACTATAGAGTCCCACCATATTAATTTTCATCCCTCAAGCATATATGTGGAAAAACCACTTGAGAATCCTTAAGAGTCTTAAAATAGTTGAAGATCCTTTTGATCTGTTCAATCCACTCTTCTGACTCCTGTAGTCCTTTTTCACCACAGAAGATAGGTGGATGCTGCTTGGTAAATTTCGAACCATGATCCACCACCCGTATTGGGTTTATTGTGCCCACTTTTCTTAAAGTATGAATGGTGCATATCATTGATTCAACCAAAGAAGGGTCCACTAGAGGGTCTACCTGTGGAACCTACCTCGCAACTTCCCCTATTGTATTTGTAAGAGATATTATAGGAGGCATTGTCTTCTAACACAAGACAATAACCAATTAATCATGATAAAATTACAAAACCATTGAACTTAAAACAAGAATCAGAAATAATTATTTAAAATAATAAGAATTTAAATCAGTCATGAATTCTCCCATTAAAGAGAAATGCCATTTGAAAGGAACAAATCCATCTAAATAAAATTCTCACTTAGTTTATTCAAACAACCTTACACATAAAAAGTACTCATACATTTTAGAAAGGTTAATTTAAATAAACCTCCTATATGATTTATTCAAATGAACATAAATAATTGGTCTTGGACTTAGTAGAGATTTTTCGACCACTCATGGAAACTCATATTCAATAAAAAGAGTAAGTAGGCCAGACCCCTTTTCCACACATACTAGCTGAATTCTGATGATCCTACTCTTATCTACCCATGTCACTAAAACAACTCAGATAGTTCAACCACACTTTAGGCTGATCATGGCTTTGATACCAGAATGTAACTGACCAACTCAGGCCAACCAGACCAGTCACTCGAGCTAGCTCCTTATGGGGTGGTGTAAAATAGAGATAATGAAACAAGTATTGAATAAAATCAAAACAAGACATACAACCATAGTACTATGCAGAAAAAATGAAATATACAACTGAGACAAACTAGATAAACAAAAAAAACATGAAAAGTCTGGAAAAAAGTCTCCATGTGACCAAGAGTCACCTCCAAACTATCCAAAAAAAACGACAATGTAATGAGAAGCCTGAATGCTACAAGATGCTCTTCCCTTTACCTGAATCCTACAAAAAAAATCTACAGATACCCATAGGAATAAGTAGGGTTTTAGAAACAGAGTCTAGTAGGATATCACCAAAGAATATATACAAGTTTTAATAATAAGAATTCACAAGTCCAATCTTTAAAACAAAACATTTTTATAATAATTTTTATAAATAAATCAATTTTAAATCCTTTTTGAAATAATATTTGAATTTTCACAAATTTCATGACATATTTTCAAATCAAAAAAATAAAATAAAGATGCTGAAGATAAATATACATGTGATCAAACATCCATGAAATAGACTATCATGTAATAAACAACCAAAAATAACAATGCACCTATAGTTTGAGCTCTAGCCTATGGGACAATACGTACTAGACTCTCACAAGACTAATAAGGCATAAGGTTGGATCCAACTAACATCAAGGTCTTCCATAGACCATTGATATACAAGAGGTTACCTCCTAGTGGTGTCACACACACTAAGTCTACCCGTGTCTCTTTCGTGACATACCCAAGGTTCCCGCTGTGCAATGTTTTTCAATTTCTGTTTTAAAAACAATGCTCACGTTTTTATAAAACAATTTCAAATCCAAACCAATATCCTTCAGGGTTTGAAAATCCATTTTTCATTTCAAATCAAGGAAATTCCATTTTCAAGTCAAAAACCCCTTTAAAACAAGAACCCATGCCCTTTTAAATTTTAACACATGAAATTCCATTTCAAATATCAAGGAATCAATAATAACTATAGGAAATTCCAAAAATTAGAAGAATTGAACAGATCCACCTATCTAAAGAGCGTAGAAAACCCAATCACCTTTGACAATGGGGATTGGAAACTACAAGATCTGCCTTAGAAAGACAAGACATGATCAAAGAATGAAAATGATTGATAGAAAACACAATACAATTACCAATCCCTACAAATAAAGGTGTCGTAACCACCAATGAGAGAGAAACTAAGAGGAAAGCTTACATGGAGAGACGAGCCGCTGAAACATGCTGATCAATCACTGAACAAATCGATCCAGACAGAAAGAAGATACCAAAAATCACTTGGGGTGAGAGCTTTGTTTGAGTGGAGGGGGATGCAAAAAAAATGATCCCTCAAACAACCACACGACACCCTAAAAAACAGTACTCAGGGTATTACATAGTGTGTAATCTATTTACACATCATGGAACCCTTTTAATTCAAGTTATGCCAAAAAACACATTGCCTCAGATTAAAAACATAATTTTTCACATTACATGACATGTGATCCATACACGATGGGTAACATTTTCATACCGTGTAATCCAATTCACGATGTCTCTTTAGCAACCACTACACGTCATGTAATACCATTACACATCGTGTAACTGCCCAGAGAATAGAAAAAAGTCCCAGGAAAAGATGAAAATCCAACAAATCGATGACTTTACCATTACTAGTATCCTCCTGATTTAGGGTTGAAAATTCTCACACAACAAAAAAGGGAAACCAAAGACAAAGTTCACAATATATCTGATAGAAAGGTAATGGGGTGTTACATGAGATGTGTAAGGGTAGCAAAGGTTTTACCCTTACATAGAGTGGTCCGTGTAAGGGTCATATGGACTTAACCTTACATAGATCAGTCTATGTAAGGGTCATATAACCTTACCCTTATGTGTAAAGGGTTATGTAAGGGTATGATACTGTTTACACTTACACGATACACTGATACGTAAGGGTAATTGTCTTTTTCCTAAAGCTGTGTGAAGGTAACTGACCACTTACCTTCATATGAAACATAATTACGTAAAGGTAACCAAGAGATTTACCCTTACATGTAAAGGTGTAGTAATTTTCACCCTTATGTGAAGAGTTCATGTGAAGGTAATATTATCAGCACCTTTATGTAGTGCATTTTGAGGTGCATAAAGGTAACAAATGGCTTACCTTTACCCAAGAATGGCCTATTTTCACCTTGTAAGGGTATTACCCTTCCATAGAGTGTTTGCATAAAGGTAGTTATCCTTATGCAGGGGGGATGTGTAAGGGTGAAGGAATGATACCCTCACACAAGAATGAGTTCCTATGTAAGGGTAAAGAGGAAAAAGATTAAAAATTATTTTAACCTATAAAATGGTTTAATGGTTTATAAAATGTTTATAAATAATTATAAAAGGTATTTTTGGGATATTTTAATTTATGAACGGTTTATAAATTAATAAATTATAAATTTTTTTATAATTAATTAAATAAATTTTTATGAAATTTTTATTATTCCAAAATATTAAATGCTAATATTTGAAATATCTTTTAAAAAAATATATGGAAATTATTATAATTTAAAAATAAATGTGTTTATTTATAAATTATAATAAATAATTTATAATGGGTTATAAAATATGAAATAAGGCCAAAATATAAAATTTTTATATTTAAATTATGAATTGTTCATAATTAATTATTTTGAATTTTTAAAAATAAAAGAGGGTTTATTTTTATATTATTTAAGCCACATCAAAAATGTTTTGATGATTAATATGATTAAGGTCTAAATAATGATTAAGTATATGATATTTATATTATGTAAAATGTTTACACAATAAAAATTGAATTAAAAATTATTTATAATTAATAAAATATCATATATTTGAAAAAGAGATGCCATATAATGATAAATATGAAAGTTTTCATATTTGAATGAATATAAAGGGTTTATGTTCAAGTTTATGGAATGTCTATAATATAAAGATAACATTAATTTTTTTTATAATTATCTTTTATTTATGAATTGTTTATAAATATTTATCTAATCTTTAAATATTTGAGCTGTTCATTTATTTAATGGTTATTCCATGTTTTATTCATAGTTATAAATTATTTATACTATGAATGTCTGTATGAAAAACTCTTTATGATAAATTTCTTCTATGACAACACCTTGAATTTTCATTCTAGGATTGACTCTATAATGAATTTAGTTTTTCATCTACCTTGACCTCAGTTTGTAATTAAAGTTATCATCTTAAATTTAGTTATTGAATATAGTTTGTGCATATTAGGTGTTAGAGTTATGATGAATTTAATTCTCTATTATGTAAAGTATCTCTGGGTATAGGGACTTAGGGTCAGACCACCTACCTACCCAGAGGCTTATGCTTGTTTAGGTTGGTGAATGTGGTTGACTATCTGTTGCTCCATGCTTACTCATATGGATAAATATATACCTTTACATGAAGTGTTCATGTACCTTATACATATGATACATATGGATATGTATGAATATGTTTGACTTCTAATTTTGGATGAGTAACAAAAACCTCACTACTACAAAAACGGGCTTTATCAACGCTCAAAATGGGCTTTAACAACGCTAAAAAAGCACTGTAAAGCTCAGCACTGATGGGGAGGGGGGGGGGGTCCCCTTTATCAGTGCTAAAAAAGTGTTGATAAAGGTATCCTTTATCAGCACTAAAATAGAACTAATAAAGGGAT
This sequence comes from Viscum album, assembly GCA_963277665.1. Taxonomy (NCBI): domain Eukaryota; kingdom Viridiplantae; phylum Streptophyta; class Magnoliopsida; order Santalales; family Viscaceae; genus Viscum; species Viscum album. The sequence goes on from OY728137.1 coordinate 130,007,592, forward strand.
CCTTTATCATCGCTAAAAAAGCACCGATAAAGGGATCCTTTATCAGTGCTAAAAAGGTGCTGATAAAGGCTCCCTTTATCAGTGCTAAAAAAATGCTAATAAATTCCCTGCCTACTGTAATATAAAATTATGAAGAAGCACACCCAAACAAGACCTATAAAAAAATTAGCATAATAACAAGTATACCCATACAAAATTAACACATAATTCATAAGGTAATTACAACAAGTATACCCATACACCATTAACACATAATTCATAAGTTAATCAAATACATAAAGAATTCAATTCAGAATTTTGGGGGTTGGGGGGCTGTTTAGGGGTTTGGGGTGGCTGTACAAGGGGGTAGGGGTGTCCAGGGGGGTGGGGGTGTCCGGGGGGATGGGGGTGTCTGGGGGTATATGGGTGTCTAGGGGGGTGGGGTGGTCCAGGAGGTTGGGGGGGCTGTCCAAGGGGGGTGGGGTGGTGTTCGGGGGGGGGGGGCTATCTATGGGGGTGAGGTTGTCTGGGGGGGGGCATCCAGGGGGTTAGTGGGGTGTCCAGGGGGGGGGGCTGTCCAGGGTGGTGGGGGAGGAGTGTCCATGGGGGTGTCCAGGGGGGTGGGGTGGTGTCCAGGGTGTTGGGGGGGGGGATTTCCAGGGGTGGGGGGTGTCTAGGGGGTGGGGTGGTGTCCAAGGGGGGTGGGGGCGGTCTAGGGGGTTGGTGGGGCTGTCTAAGGGGTGGGGGGGGAGTGGGGGTGGCTGTCTATGGGGGTGGGGGTGTCCAGGGGTGGGGGGTTTTCAGGTGGTGGGGTGGTGTCTAGGAGGGGTGGGGGTGCCATACATGGGGTTTGTGTGTAACGACCCGAAATTTTGAATAAATCTTGTTTCCTAATTTAATGTGTTATTTTATTTTATTTTTATACTCAACAAAAATGTTTCATTTGATAACATGAGTATAATTAAAATGATACTGTTGGTTTTTGACTGTTATATGACCATTGGTCAATATGACCGCTGGAAAATAAACGTTTTGATTATTGTCTCTAAATACAAGTAATCTTGGTTAATTAATATAGAAAGAAGATTTGATGGCCTCACCCAGTAGTCTTGGACCGATCGAAGCCCATCTAACAGAACTTGGGAAGGAGGTAGAACCACTGGGCTTTGCTCTGGACCAAACCCAAGCTGAACTTCATCGTGTGAAGCTAGAACAGGATCACCTTCGCGAGAAGTTCAAACTGATAGAAATTACTACTCGTGCGATGTTGGCCGAGCCTCCCTCAAATTCTCTCACCTTAGCACACCTTACACTTAGGTCCTATACTGGTGTGATAAGGGGATATGTAAGGAGACCGTAACTACCTTGTGTAATCCTTTGTTTTAAATAAAAATTGGGATTTCTTCTTATGATGAAGTTTATAAATTTTCAAATGACCGGATAAATATAGTATGCATATTTTTGATGAATTTTAGAAAAAGTATATTTTAAAAATGTTTTTGTAAACCTTAAATAATTAAAAATGTGTAATGATTTGAAAAAAATGGTCTTCTACAATTATGTTCAGTACGAAATTTAGAGTCTAATAAGATCAACTTGATTTTTGATGAATAATAAAATATGAATAGTGATTTTATGATTAGGATTAGTAATGAGTCCAAATGGATTAGTAATCTCACTTAAATAAAGTATTAGTATAATCTAGGCACCTTTATTAAGTAATGTGATTCAATAAAATGGTTAAATAATGGTTTCATAAATTATTAGTCAAGTATTAGTTTTTTCAGGTGAATAGTGTTTTTTTAATTAAAAATTTAATTAAAAATAATTAGAAAATTATTTTTATAAAATGGACTTTATTTTTGAACTCAGATCATCGATATTATGTTATGGTAATTTTTGGGGATTTTTCTAAAAATATGAATTTTCGGTGAATAGTGTATTTATTTAAAAATAAAATTTAAAATATTTAGAAAATTATTTTTATAAAATGGAGTTCATTTTTGAAACCAGTGCCTTGATATTTGGTTAATGTGAAATTTTGGGATTTTTCTGAGAAAGTTGAATTTTCAGTGAATAGTAAAAATACAGTTTTAGGGTTTCGGTATGTTTAATGACATCATAACTGTGTCATGATGATGTCATGAGATATTTTAAGGGTTGGCCGGCCAAGGGTGATGAATTATTGTTTTGGGGGCCTCATGTGGCCTAACTCCGTGGTAAATGCCAAGGGAGAGCACATGGTTTTGAGAAAAGCACTTGTGAGGTGTCCCTTGGCCATTAATGCCTTGTCCCCTCACTTTCCCTTTAAATACCCACCCTTTACTCCTTTAGTTTTCACTCCCAACTCTCCCCCAACGAAGTTCTGGTCTCCTTACCTCCCAAGGAGTCCTCCCAAGGTTCCCCCAAGCCCTCAAGGTCCAAACCTTTGAGTTTTAAGAGTTACGTTTTAAGGTAAGGGATCCGACCTCTCTCTTTCTTTTCAAGTAATCTCTTTTATGTCATTCCTTTTATGCTCCATGTTATTATGTTAAATGGTGTTCTTTTATACTCATATTACTTCCCTTTTCATTTTCATATAATGATAGATCCCCTCTTACTCTCATTATTTCGTTTTATAAAGTTTTAAGTGGCGCCGTTAGGCTGCCGAATTTTTTGTAACAAATTCTTTCTCCCTTCTTATTTTTCAAGATCTATTTTCATGTAAAGTATTTAAAGTTCATTTTTATTATGTTGGGGTATGATATCTAAATATATCATACTGATCTTTTATGATCATATGATGAGAGACCCCATTTGATCTCTTCAATTCAGTATTTTGAAGTTTTAAGTGGCGCCGTTAGGCTGCCGAATTTTTAAGTGGTTCTTCACCCTTCTCGTTTTGAAGTTCTACTGTCATGTCAATTATTTCAAGTTCCTTTTTGTTATGTTGGGGTATTATCTCTATATATATCATACTGGACTCTTATTTTCATATGATGAGAGACCCTATTTGACCTCATCAATTCATTTTTGTTGAAGTTTAAGTGACGCTGTTAGGCTGCCGAATTTTTAAGGGATTCTTTCACCCTTCTCCTTTTCAAAGTTCTAATTCCATGTCAAGTCTTGAAAGTTCCTTTTTATTATGTTGGGGTATTATCTCTATATCTATCATACTGATCTTTTATGTTCATATGATGAGAGACCCTATTTTACATCATCAATTCATTTTTGGTTGAAGTTTATGTAACGCTGTTAGGCTGTCGAATTTTCATAAGAGAAATCTTATTTTTGTCTTCCTTTCATGTTCTTCATTTCATATGGTATATTTTTAAATTTCATTAACATGTTCTTAAATCCCTTATATTCTGTCCCTCTACTGTTTTATGGGTCATTTATCATTGTTTGACCCATGTAACCTCTCTTTTCAATGTTTTTTAAAACCTTGTAACGTAGCCGTTGTGCTGCAGAATTTTCATCTCAAAATGCCTCTCTATTTTTCTCAAAATTACTTCATGTTATTAAGTGAATACTAAAATCTCTTATTTCTACAGGGTTATTCACATATATACAAAAATTTTCTATTTTAAATTCTAGGATTTACATACATGATACCCGCTTTCCCTTTTCGTGGGTTTAAAGTAACGTAAAGATCATGTCTTTAAAGCAGTTTTTAAAACGTTATGATTATGAAATGAAACCCATTTATTTTATGCTATATGGGTTATTTATGAAATGTTTGATGATGATATATGTGGCTCACATGATAATAAAGGCAAATTTAAGGGTGCGCCCTGATAGCGCTCCAATGCATTGGGTAAAGACTTAATCTCTAGAGATGACCATTTTTAATGACGCCTTGGTGAATAACCTTGGTAATTTTTAACGACACCTTGGGGATGGACCTTGGTGAAACGAAACGATTGTCAATATTAAATGTTGTAGCCACATCTTCAAGTTATGAAAAATGTTATTTTTATTATGATATGATTCATGGTTTCATTTTCATGCCTTAAAGTTCTTTTCATGTCCTTATTGAAGTATCTCAAGTTCACATGTAAAATGTTTCTCTTGTTTCCCTTACTGGGCCTTCTGCTCACCCTTTCTTTTGTTGTATGTCCCCAGGTTATGAGATGCAGTAATGAACCTAGGATGAACTTAAGGAGAATCCTTTCAAGGGTTTAAGAAGAATGTTTTATGTATGTTTTCATGTTTTAAGTTCCTGGTTTCCAAGACACTAAACCTTAAAGATCCTCTGTTTTGTAAAATGTAATGAAAGTTTATGTGATAAAAAGGCGGGATTCTATATTGTGGGTGTCTAGGGGGGTGTGGGTGTCTGGGGGGGGGGGCATGGGGCTGTCCAGGGTGGGGTGGGTGGGTGGGTGGGTGGGGGGGGGGTCCAGGGGGTGGGGTGGTGTCCAGGGGGTTGGGGTGGCTTTCTAGGGGGTGGGTGTGTCCAGAGGGGTGGGGGCGGTCTGGGGGATTGATGAGGATATCCAAGGGGGGTGGGGTGGTGTTCATGGGGTGGGGGTGGCTGTCCATGGGGGTGGGGGTGTCCAGGGGGTGTCCAGGTGGTGGAGTAGTGTCTAGGAGGGGTGGGGGCGTCTAGGGGTGGGGGAGTCTAGGGGGTTTGAAGGTGTCCAAGGGGGTGGGGGTGTCCAGGGTGGTGGTGGTGGTGGGGGGGGGGGGGTATATCCATGGGTGTGTCTGGGGGGGGGGTGGTGTACAGGGGGTTGGGGGGGCTTTCCAGGGGGTGGGGGTGTCCAGGGGGTGGGGGTGTCTAGAGGGGTGGGGGTCTAGGGGGTGGGGTGGTGTCCAGGGGGTGGGGGCGGTCCAGGGGGTTGGTGGGTTTGTCCAAGGGGGGTGGGGTGGTGTCCAGGGGGTTGGTGGGGTTGTCTAAGGGGGGTGGGGTGGTGTCCATGGGGGTATGGGTAGATATCCATGGGGGTGTGGGTGTCCAGGTGTGGGGGTGTCCAGGTGGTGGGGTGGTGTCTAGGAAGGGTGGGGGTGCTGTCCAGGGGGTTAGTGGGTGTCCAGGGTGGGTGTGTGTGTGTGTGTGGGGGGGGTGGGTTGTTCAGGGTGGTGGGGGGGTGTCTATGGGGGTTTCTAGGTGGAGTGGGGTGGTGTCCAGAGGGGTTGAATCTTAAATGTCACAAATGAACCATGGATCATTCTCCTAAAGTATCAACACAATCTGAATGTGTTTGGTTGGATTTCCGTACGACATTTGTTGTTTTCACTTAAAATTCTGTCCATTTTAAAAAAAAGAGAGACACTTTGAGTGATAGCGGCCACATCGTACCTCATATTGAGTAAGGTTTGACTCTTACACATCAAAAATGACCCATGTATCATTCTTCTAAAGTATCAACACAATCCAAATGTGTTTGGTCAAATTTCTGTACGTCAGTTGTTATTTTCACTTAAAATTCCGTCCATCTTAAACAAAAGAGAGACACTTTGAGTGATACCAGCCACACCATGTCTTGGATTGAGGCATGTTTGACTCATATACATCAAAAATGACCCATGTATTGTTATACTAAATTATGAACACAATCCTAATGCATTTGGTTGGATTTCCGTACGTCAGTTGTTGTTTTCACTTAAAATTATGTCCATGTTAAATAAAAGAGAGACACTTTGAGTGATACCGGCCACAATGTGCCTCGTATTGAGGAGGGATTGAATCTTCCACGTCAAAAATGACCCATGGATCATTCTCCTAAAATATTAACACAATACTAATGTTTTTGGTCATATTTCTGTACGTCAGTTCTTGTTTTTACTTAAAATTCTATCCATTTTAAACAAAATAGAGACAATTTGAGTGATACTGGTCACACCATGCCTCATATTGATTGTAGTTGACTCATATATGTCAAAAATAACCCATGGATCGTTCTCCTAAATTATCAACATAATCTGAATACGTTTGGTTGGATTTATGTACGTCAGTTGTTGTTTTCACTTAAAATTTTGTCCATTTTAAACAAAAGAGAGACACTTTGAGTGATATCGGCCACAAAGAACCTCATATTGATGAGGGGATAACTCTTACACATCAAAAATGACCCATGGATCATTATTCTAAAGTATAAACACAATACGAATGTGTTTGGTTGGATTTCTGTATGTCAGTTGTTGTTTTCACTTAAAATTCTATCCATTTTAAACAAAAGAGAGACACTTTGAGTGATACCGACCACACTGTACCTTGGATTAAGGTGGAATTGAATCTTACACATCAAAAATGACCCATGGATCATTCCCCTAAAGTATCAATACAATATGAATTCATTTGGTTAGATTTCCGTACGTCAGTTGTGGTTTTCACTTAAAATTCTGTCTATTTTAAACAAAAGAGAGACACTTTGAGTGATATCGTCCACACCGTGTCTCGGATTGAGGCGAGGTTGACTCTTAAACATCAAAAATGACCCATGTATCGTTCCCCTAAAGTATCAACATAACCCGAATGCGTTTTCTCAGATTTCCCTATGTCAGTTGTTGTTTTCACTTAAAATTCTGTCCATTTTAAACAAAAGAGAGACACTTTGAGTGATACCAGCCACATTGTGCCTCGGATTGAGGCAATATTGACTCATACATAGCAAAAATGACCCATGGATCGTTCCCCTATAGTATCAACACAATCCAAATGCATTTGGTCAGATTTTCGTATGTCAGTTGTTGTTTTCACTTAAAATTCTATCCATTTTAAACAAAAGAGAGACACTTTGAGTGATACCGTCCACACCATGCCTCAGATTGAGGCGGGGTTGACTCGTACATGTCAAAAAATGACCCATGTATTTTTTTTCTAAAGTATCAACACAATCTGAATGCGTTTGGTCGGATATGAAGGTATTTTGGAGATTTTACTGGTTTTTCTTATCCTAAGCCCAAAGAAAAGAGGTTCATCATTCTTTCATGTTGCTGGTGAATTTCATCTGTTAAAATGGTCAAATGACTCATTATATAAAGGATGTTTTATTTAATAAAAATTAAAATTTTCCTACGAACATTTACATACAACAATTTTTCATCTTTTGATCCCCTTAACCCCTCTCAAAAATGACTGCCAATTGTACACGTCCCCAAGTCAAATCTTCATGCTATTTGTGTACAATATTCCATCAGGTATGTAACCCACTTGTTTCTGAACAAATCTATATCATCTTGTGGTTATGAGGATTTTCAAATGTCATAGTAGTACTACAAAATATATAAATAAAGAATTAATAAATAATTTAAATGAAATAGTAGTTGTTTTTGAAAATACCTCTTTAGGGATGCTAGTTTGTTGATGAAAAAAGATCTATTTCATAAATTTATAAACATAATAACTGCAATCATTATCGTTTGTTTGTTTTGGAAATTTGAAAAAAATTTGATCATTAGGAGAATAATTAACTTGTGTTGATATGTGTTTGGATAGTGAAATTTTATTATATATACCTTGATATTTGTCCAGACGTAGTAGTTGCTCGCCTCCTTATGCTTAGCCCCTGTCCTCATTCCTTTTTTTAGATGATAATGATACACTGCCCTATCATAACATAAGACTCAATAAAGTATAATATAAATTACATTACATGATGTTTAGACCTAAAACATAGGATGTAGTGTCTTATAGATTCACAAACTCTATCATGTGTGGTTAGTTTTTTAGATATCCTTGATTTTAATCTAGAAAATAAATATTTGGAGTATCCAATTTCACCGCAATTAGAAGCCAATGTTTTCTAAAAACACAAAAATTAATAAGTAATAAAATAAGTGAAAATATAATTGATATTCTTTAATCGTAGAGTTTTACCCCTACATGGTTGGTATTAGGAAGAGTCTATCATTTGTAATCTTGCTTTCAAATGTTTTCAGCAAGCCATTCACTATTTAATCCTTTTTTAGTGGCTCTAATTTTGTTAGTTGTGTTGATGTGGTATGAGGACTAACGAGTCTGAATTTTGGATCATGGGAAAATTCCTTCAACTATTTTTCATATAAACGTCTGTCAATAATATAAAATACATTTAGTCAAAAATTTTACATTATATCAGATTTTTGAAAATCAATTCATGAAAACATACCTCATATATAAATTTACAACTGTGATGCCTAGCCAACTGTATTCAAGGATCTCATTTACATTTTCAGCAACAATGAAATCTTGAATTTCCTCTCTGTATATATTCTTTTCAAAAACCACTATATGACTACTACCACCTCTTAGCTTCATATCCACATGAGTCTTCAATGCTAGTAACTGTAGATAGAGAACATGTGGTGTTATTGTGCTTTCAGTAGCTCTTTGGGATCACTTTTTTGATCCTTTAGATGCTTTTGAGCTGATGTTTCATGTCACCCCCTTCCCTTTCTCCATCTATAATAACATTCATTGGTTCAGACCATTTTTTCATTAATTGTTAAAGGTTTAGCTTGAAAAAAATGGAAATAAATACCTCTTTGTCCACATGTACTCTTACAAGTTGTAACGGACATGCAATGAATGTACCAATAGCCTTTTCGACCATATGAATATCATCGTAATCAAGTGGAATAGGTAGATTTGCATTTGGATCATGAGATACAGTAATCATCACTTTTAGATGAACTTTCAGAAGTGGTCTATTATGCAGTTTGTCCCCTGGGATGTTGAACACCATAGCCCTCACTATAAGATGATAGGTGGGTGTTGAAAGATATAAATTAAAGTCATTATCACCCTGTAGAAGATCAGTACAGAAAAAGTATTAGTGTTTGTTTGATTCACATTTCACGGGAACAATTATTAGAATATTTATTACCACGACAAAGACATTTCTTTGAGGGGAACGGATCACCTCAAAGCTGGTGGGGGGGGGGGGGGGTAGGATCTTTACGCGCTGGTTGTTCCTAAGTTGTGTCTTCTCCTTGCTTCCTAACCATAAAATTTTATAGAAACTCTCCCTGCCATTGAAATCGTTCTTCAAGAGTTACTAGTCTTTCACTCATTTGTTTAATTTTTTCATATCTATCATCCATTTGTTTTTTTCTCAAAATATACTTGGGGTGTCACCCCAATCCCCGCACCTCTGACACGACCATATTATTCTGGCCACTTCAAAGCCATCGATAATAGGTCTACATCTGCTACAGGAGTAGCTGATTCCTGTGACTGTCAGATATAAAAAAATAACTAATTATTTTTATGTAATAGCAATTTAAAACAAATATTTTTATCTTGTCATAATTACACATATTTCCCACACTTTTTGTGTGTTTTTATCTACTAGATTCCCTTCCTTATTCACATGTGCCTCCTTCCATAGCACATGACTTGGGATGGAAGTGTCTTTTGTTTTAGACTCATCAATCTACATATAAATATAGAAAGATAATTATGATGTTGTTTCTTGGCACCTAACAATATTACTATAAATTTAAAATACATACCATTTTCTTTTCTAGTGAAGCGTACCCTATCCTTGCTTTATGATATGGGTATGTTGGTTTTGATGCATGTTCCTTATTTTCAGTATTGAGTTAATATTTCATAAAAAAAATATTTACAATCAACTTGATGAATACACGTATCCTCAAACAATGTATTATCAGTCACAATGTACCTAAAACTTCTCACCCCCATGGTGGCCAGTAAATGCATCCCATGCTTCTTGGGATATCAGATGAGCGTAGACAAGGGGTGGGTGTGGCTTTATTTTACCTTTGGAATCTTTCAGGTGACATTTTGTTAAAATAGTGCGAAAACCTCAATGAATCCTTCCTACAAGCCTTAATACATAATTCTTGTGTGAATCATCTACTATAAATGTACTTTGCAAGAGATTGAGAAGAGTAATACACTGTTTCATTATTTTATTTTCTATTAAATTAAAGAAATAATATCATAATGTTACCATATTTTCTTCCTAGATCACAGCCTTCAGCCCGGACGTAACATGGTTCCATGAATCTATGTCAATCGACACTCATTGCCGAGTAAAAATTCCAATGTAACTACTAAACATAGACTTTTTGGGATTTATATGTTGGCTTTGTGCATTCCATATGACATCAAATTTGACGCCTTTGCTTTTCTCCTTAAGAACTTTGGCTAACACTGTCAAACTACGATGCACCTATGTTTTCTGTGATGTCGGTCCTTCATCCCTGACCATTTCATCGATATCAACATCATCTATATGTTCATCTAAAATGATAGAAATGGAATGTGCGAATGGTTGTTGGACCTCAACACTAGGAGCATCAATAGGTTTGGAAACTTTTTGTTGATCTGCACCGTGAGCAGGCGCAGTAGCAACAACTACAACAATAACTTGAGAGACTTGTTCAACCTCAAGGATAGGAGCACCAGAACGTGCAGAAGTCATTATCTAAAAAAGTGGTTGAATAGTTAATTTAGATTAGATAAATTCAGTAATGATAAGATAATAACATGAGATAACAATATCTATATTACAAACAAAATATAACCTATTTATTTAACTCTCTTTATTTTTTTCAAAGGCTAAAGGGATTTGACACCTCTATCGATTATCCAAATCCCTTCATTGTGGTATCCTCTAACATGAAAAACATCATCTACATTGGGACTGCTCTGAAATGATTGGGACGTACCACTGAAAGGATCATCCTCAACTGAATTTTCATCAAACCCTTCAATAGTTTTGGATGATAACAGAACAATTGACCACTTTCGGTTTTCAGGATCTAGAACATAAAATACTTGTACTTCTTGTGATGCCATTATAAATTGTTCGTCTTTATACCCTTCTTTACTAAAATCAACTTTCACAAATCCCAATTCATCTATTTTAACACCACTGTTGTTATCAACCCATTTGCATTGAAAAATCAGCAATTGGAATGTTGTATAATCCAACTCCCATATTTGATTGATAATGCCAAAGTATGACATATTTGCATAAATTGTATTTTTTTCCTTACTACCAAAAACATTCATTTCTTCAGACACAAGTGTAACTCTACTATTTTACATGGTACTATCTTCGTCATGTTCATTTGTATAAAATTTATAACCATTAATTACATAACCATTGTAAGATAATACATACACACTTGGTCCGACGGCTAGCCATCGAAGTTGTTCTGAAATTGAATTCGGATTTTCATCTAACTCCTTAAAAATTTGGTCCTAAAACCATCCTATAAACTAGTGATTATATGTATTTGATATCCATTTCTTAGCCCTTGATGGATTCAACTACCTAAGAATTTCTTTGTGGGTTTCAATATATGGAGCAACCTCCCAACTATTATGCAAAACATAACAGTGGGCCTACTCCCATTCTGTAATATTGATTGTTACAACATATCTTCTAGAAATTCCCTCACCCTCAATGCATCCAGTGTTATGAGATTTTGAGAGACCAATGCTTTCTACATTAGATAGGTATTCAGTATATAATTCAATGGATTTCTCAACAATATATTTCTCTACTGTACAACCCTCTGGATGACTTCAATTTTTGACATACCCTTTCAAAATCTTTATATATCATTCAATTTGGTACATCCATTCATAGTGCATAGGACCACAAAGTCGAATCTCTCTCACTAAGTGAAGCATCAAATGAACCATCATATCAAAGAATGTTGGTAGGAAGAAAATTTCTAATTTATATAATATGATAACAATTTCTCTTTCCATTGCTGTCAATTTCACCAAGTATAAAACATTTCTACATATAGATTTGAAAAATAAAAAAAGTTTGGTTAATGTATGGTGAACATTGTTGGTCAAAATGCAACATAAAGCCATAGGAATTAAATCTTGCATAAAAACATGGCAGTCATGTGATTTCAAACCTTTTAACTTCAAATCATTCATTGACACAATGTTCTTGATATTTTATGAATACCCCTCTGTAACCTTTACATCATTGAAGAAGTTGCAAAACTGATATATCTTCTCCCTAGAAAGAGTGTAAGCATCTAGAGGAAGAAACATTCGATTTTAACCCTTCACGGGAGCCAACTATTCTCATATTCCCATGTCAACCATGTCCAAACTTGCCTTAATTCCATACTTTATTTTTCCAGGGGCATTTAGCAACATTTCGATAACACTGTCACATAAATTTTTTTCCACATGCATCACATCAAGAAAATGTCTGACGTACAAACATTTATAGTATGGTAATTAAACAAAACTGATCTCTTTTTCCAATCGATTTTTGTAAGGTTTTTCAAAAATGGTTTACCAAAAATAGTGTTCACATATTTTACTTTCTCAAATATCTGATCACCTATTAGTGGATATGGTGTTGGGCATTGTTATGAACTTCCATTAAATGATGTCGTCCAAGATCGGTACTTATGCCGATAAGGTAGAAATCTACAATTTCCTAGAAACACAGATTTTGATGAATGTTTCAACCTAATTGATTCTGTATCTTCTTCGCACATGGGACATCCTTGAGTTCCTTTAATTCTATAGCCTGAAAAATTTCCATAAGCAGGTAAATCATCTATTGTCCCATACAAAATCGCTCTCAACGTGAAGTATTCACTTTTATAAGCATCATACAACATAACACCTGAGTCCCACAATAACTTAAAATCATCGATCAAAGATCCAAATAAACATCAATATCATTACCTAGTTGTTTTGGTCCTGATATAAGCATAGATAACATGATGAATTTCCTCTTCATACATAACCAAGGTGGAAAGTTATAATTTACCAACATAACAGACCATGTACTGTGAGTGTTGGTTTGATAACCAAAAGGATTCACTCCATCTGTAGATAATTCAAGATGAAGGTTTCTCGGCTCTTTTCCAAATTTAGGATACTCGTGATCAGTTATCTTCCATTGAGGAGAGTCAACCAAGTGACGTAATTTCCCATATTTATTTCTTTCATCTGCATGCCACGACAATTGTCTTGAATTTTATTCACTTCCATATAGACGCCTAAAACTTGGAATGATTGGAAATTACGATAATTTTTTTTAGATCTGGATTCATCTTTCTTGTATTGAGAAACACCACTCTTTGGGCATTCTATAAGTGATTTGTTCTTGAAAAAAAGTATACAGTATTTTAGTAAGGCATGTATTCTTTCAGAAATCATACCCATCGAGTGTATCATTCGTTTAACTTCATATGTCCAGCTTGGGAGCTCATTATCTTCTAGGAGCATGTCATTCATAAGAGAAGTAGTTCTGTAAAACTGGCATCACTCCATCCATTGCCTACTTTCAATTTATACAACTTTAGTACAACTGACAATGCTATATATTTAGTGGAACTAGCATACAATAGCGTTTTTGCACAACTCTTTAACTTCTCAAACAATTTTGGGAAATCACTGAGTTCATCTTCAATTATCCTTGTTATTTCCTCAATATGACCTTTATCATCATTGAAATCTATAATCACATTCTCCATACGGTCTTCTTCATTATCCATATTTGTATTCATATATGATGATCCATAAAATGCAGTTTTATCCCAGCCAGTAGCTACATTCACTTTTTCTCTATGTTTATTCCAACATTTATAACTCTGATTTATTCTGTGACATATCAAATGTTCTTCCAACACCTCTAGAGTAATTATTCTAGAATAACAATAACTTAAACATAGACAAAGGATTTGATAAGGATCCTTTGCAAACTTGATGAACTCTTTCACTCTGTTCTCATACTCTATTGTCAAACGATTAGCATCCATCCAATATTTATTAATATTCATCATATTTGAATCTAAAATATTAGTATTTATGATTCAAATACACAAAATAATACTTCCAAATACATTAGAAGAGAACCACTTTCTTATAAAAATCAAGATTAATAGAGCCTAACTATTTCTAATAAAGATTTGGAAATCAACAGAACCAGGATAGATCCCCCATCAAAATCAAAACTCTTTCCAACCCCCTTACCAATAGTTCTAGCACCCACCACCCTTTCAAAAAAACATTAAACATACTTTTAACCACTTCTATCAGCCACCTCATTTATAATAAAATAATCACATTAAACATCCCAAAACTAGTGACCAAACTCAAATAAAATGAAAACAAGGGTATAATTTTGATGAGAAAAATAATATAGTGGATACATTTCCAAACACAAAGGGATTCATGGGGGAAAAAAATAACCTAGGTTTATCCAAAATTACTATGTAATATCATAGGTTTTGTTACCCAAATTAACATAAGAAATAGAAAATTAAGGTTAGTGAACATAAATTCTATCATGAACATCTAAAGAATATGAAATAACTCTCCCTCACTAACATGGGGCTCTACCAAAACCTACCATATACCTAGAAAATAATTTAAAAAATTAGGAAAAATAGTTTCTTGTACCTATATCTAATAGTACTACAAGAAAAGTATAACAAACATAGACCGTACCTCCAAACACTCCTAGAGCCTCCTGGTAAAAAGACTCTAGTGACTACAACTATCCAAGATTCTAAACACTAACTTCCCAATATAGGAGTGGTCTACTTAGGGGTAGTATTAGTAGAATCAAACCAAAGTTCCATCCACCTCATACTGCTCCCCGATCTCCTCCATCACTTTAGTGCTGTACATACCTCCTTTCTCCAGTTCCTTCCTCTGCCTAGGCTATTCGTCGACTGCCTCTCTGACTGTAGCATGAATGTTAAGAAAATGCAATGTGATATATCTATACCAATCACAATAATATTAAATTACTTGGAGAAATGGTCTATCCTTCAGGTACTTATGAATGACAGTGCCTCCTAATATGAGACTTGCATCACACACCTACTGTGGGTGGGTGCTGCTAACCCTACATCCCATAAGATCACTACCTTAAAAGATTATGATATCAACTCAAACCATAGGAATAATCATAGAACACTAATATAGCCATCCAAAGCTTAGTATTACATGTTTAATTCCCCCAAACCACTAGAGGTAGGTCTATGAATTGATCAACATAAATTAATGGATTTAATAAAAAGAGTTAAAATACAATCCAACCAAGTGAAAGACATTTACAACATCCTGAGAATAAATTCACCCCCCATCACGTAATAGGGTTCTCTATAGTGTAGGTGTACTTAACCAAAAGCACTTGGCCTAACACACCAAAGGTAGTTCTTTACTAGAGTAATATCCATTCAAAATAACAATCTTGATACCCATAATAGGTATTAGGGAATAATCACTATCTACCCAATGAAGTGAATGGTGTCTCCCCATTTTCAAGAAAAAACATTCTAGACTAGCACCTAGGAACAAATGGTCATAGAGGTTCACTAAGTTGACACCACCCTTAAATTATCCTTGACATAAAAGAAAGATGTGGGGAATTTACCATTGATCGAAGTCAAGAAACATCCCACTATCCTAAAAAGAATTAACCACCCAAATATAACTGCTCACATGTTCATACCACTATCTAAAACCAAAGTCCTTTTCCAAATAAAACTATTCACATTTCCATGGATGCGCTACTCTGATCTCCTCATCTTTTGTGGCCCTAGTGCATAAATACTAGAGGCCACTCCATGAATCTTGGTTTCACAATAAATGAACCTAAATGGCTTATAGGCTCCACTATGAACCGTCTCAAGGAGAGATTCAATTTAAAACACTATAACTTCACAAAGAATCTCATCATCTATGGTATATGGGTTGATTCATACACCATATCCTTACCAAGATTTAACCATAAGTCTCCCTTATGAAGCATTTCAGAATTCCTTGACATTCATAGGGAAGAAAAGTATTCTTCTTGAAC
This sequence comes from Viscum album, assembly GCA_963277665.1. Lineage (NCBI taxonomy): Eukaryota > Viridiplantae > Streptophyta > Magnoliopsida > Santalales > Viscaceae > Viscum > Viscum album. The sequence goes on from OY728137.1 coordinate 130,023,308, forward strand.
ACATCACATAAAACCATACTCACCAACTAAGGGAAATATAACTTAACATCCACAGGGTTGGATACACTTTCTATATTTGAGGGGTCCTAATAACTATCATAAATATAACCTTCCCCATAAAAACAATCACCAGCACATCATGTCACCCACAAAGTGTAACCAATTAATAATGAGGTGGGTACTATCAAAACTCTTCTTTTTCATGAAGGGGTTTACAAAAAGACCACTTTCTCTAGTATAGATAAACCCACTACACCATAAGGATGAGGAAAAACACTCAACATTAATAGAATATTCATGTATAACAAGGTCTAGCTTGAGGTTGCACGAGAATATCAAACCCTCATATATATGACACTTTGTGAAAAATAAATTCTAGTTCCAAACATCATAAGGACCCATTGGGAATCATAAAAAAGTCATACTTTAGTTCAAATCATCTGCTAAACAAGTATACGAATCCACTACGTGTGTTATTTCGTGACATATATTGTTAGAAATCTATGTTAGTTAGCATCTAATCCAAGGGTGGTGATCATGAAGAAGAATCCAAACATCGCCCTAATGAAAACTACTCTCACAAAACCTATCCACCAAAAATAAACCTAAAAGGAGAAGTGTGAAACTTACCTAGAGTAGATTGCACACATGATGGAGGGAGAGAAGAAGTGTCAAGTGGTAAGGGAGCCTTCTATGCTACATCAGGAGGGGAAGGCACAACTGTTAGAGGGGGAGGTGCACAGGAGGAGCCGCCAACCATTGAGAAATGGAGGAGTAGGGTTTGCGGGGAGTAGGGTCTAGTGGAGAGGTGGAGAAGTAGGGTTTGCGGGGAGGAGGATCCGTGGAAGGGGTTCGAGGGGGAGGATAAGGAGTAGGGCTAGCAGCGGAGGTCTGGCAAAGAGAAGATTGGGGGGGGGGAGTTGTCGTAGGGGTATAGTACCGTGAGGGCTTGAGGGAATGATAAATAGAGGATACTGTGCACCCAATTTTATAAAATATGGGACTATTGTTTGTCATCACTAAAAAGCACTGATAAATAATCCCTTTATTAGTACTACAAAAGTACTGATAAAGAATCCCTTTATCAGCACTAAAAAATCACTGATAAAGAATCCCTTTATCATCACTACAAAAGAACTGATAAAGAATACCTTTATCAGTGCCTTTTTAGCGCTTATAAAGTGTACCCTTTATTATCACTAAAATTTTAGCACTAATAAAGGGTTCCTTTATCAGTGCTTTTTTAGCGCTGATAAAAGGTGGTGCTTCCCTTGACCGTTTTTGTAGTAGTGCTTGTGGGTTGTGTAAAGGGTTACACATCAATATAGTTTGAACACATTGATTTGGTGGAGGGAATATGATTCAAAAACTAAATTACTAGAATCATTCACACATAAAGGTGAATAAAATGAGATAATATGGTGAGATAAAATCCCCTTCAAATACTAAGTGTGATATTCCTTCCAAAACGATACTTGTAAAGACCCTGATCATCTAATCAGGTAGGTTATACCAAATATGATTGCCCCTAGATTATCTTGTGTAAGGTAAATAAGGATAGGTGATGTTGAAATGTCCTTTTTAGGTCATTAAAAATATGAGTGCCCCTGGATTGTCCTTTGTTAGCTTGTTCTTGGAGCTTTAATTGGGTTGCACTAGCTGAGAGACCCTAATGGGATTAGGTTACCCAAGAAATATATTTGAGTTTATTTATATGATGGATTGAATAAAGATTCATTAAATCATCTATCCAAGTGTCATATATGATTTTATTGGGATAATTCCATACCTAAATAAGTAAGTGGTGAGAGAAAAGGCAAAGCAGGCTTATTTCTTTGTGAAATATGGATCTTGAACCACTAATAGACATGATGCACAAGAGAGGTTATCATTTTAGTGGGATCCTATTTAATAAAACTTCTTATTAAATGGTTAATAATACATGATACCCATTTGAAAAAATATTCTATTTTAGATAATCATCATCAAGCTAAACTTTGAAATTAATCATTGTAAAGGAGAAACTTAGTGTAAGCATCTATTAATACTGGAAACTTAAGAAAAGTTCTTAAGTAATATTGATGATTTAAGAAAAGTTTTTTAAGAAAAATTATATATTTCATAACAATCCATTTCTTAGTAATTAAGTGTTGAAGTTGTTAAATAAGTGAATCCAGATGCTTATGGAAGCATAAAGTGATTCATTTAAGGTTTCAAAGGCATTAGAAGCAAAATGACCAAAGGTATCTTAGTATCCACTAATGTACTCAATATGATTGGGTACATCAATGATTTTATACTCAATATTTTTGGATGCATCAAATGATATAAAATATTATTGAATATGCTAAATGACTTGGTGAGACTAAAGGTTTCCTAAAAATTTATTGGTTATGGAAATACATTCTATTATTCTGACAGATATATGATATCAACTATATGTTCTACAAATTATTTTAAATATACAGAAGGTCATATGATGAAAATAATAGAAGCTTTATTTTTTTTCAAGTAACGGGGAAAAGTATTTGATGCATCGATAACTTGGATACTTAAATCTTGGATAATATTATCATAATATGTTTTATCTCATTTAACTATTGAGAAGATAATGAAAACAAATATTTTTTTTAACAAAATGAGATAAGTTGTTTTTGATACACACAGTTATGATTTGTTTAGTTATATAACATGCTTTAAGGGGGGACTAAAATGGATTGTTTTTATTAATGAGTTCATACTATTTCCATTTATGGAAATTATATGAAAAAGTGAATGAATTCAAAAAATGTTTACCTAATATTATCAAAGTGTTGATAATAGCTGAATTGAGAATATGGTGTCTAAATTATGGCACTGTATGGATAATATAATTGGATAAAAGTTCAAACTAGAAGAAGATAAGTTGGTTGAAAAATTCAACTATGTTTCTTCAATAAAACAATCAATATCATTGAAACATAGAGTTTTCAAGAAGGTATATTAATAATTTAATATGGTTATCTAATATATACCTGAAGGGATTTGTGAAAATCCATGTAATGTCTGTGTCAGGTATGAGTGTTATAGAAATTAATTCTTACATTTTTAAAGACATGTGATACTAAGATTATATTTTACAAAGTGTTGTAAATATATAGGAGTTCATAATAAAATGAATAATTAATCGAGCTTGTGGTTTATATTCATGAGATTAATTAAATAGTTGTTACATAAAGAATTTGAATGTAAAGGATTTTATCAAGATCAAATGAATCTAAGTAAAATATGTGTATCTTCATCTCATTTCTCTTATGTGATAAGATAATATGTTTGATAACAGAGAGTTGTAATGAACAAGTATGATATGATTAAATTAATACACATGGTTTATGATTTTTCAACATGTTTTGTGAAGAATATGTGGATAAAATTGTTTTATATAAAATAAAATGTTTATCCAAATATTTGTTAAAATATGTGGGAATGTTTTCCCACCACCCATCAGTTGTATATTTTAATAGTCTTATTTTTAAATTAAAAGGTTCTAAACACACAGAATACCATATTTGATATGGAAACAATAGTTTATTTGTTTAATATTCCCATTAAAAGTAAAAAAATTCCATTTCTTAACATAAAAGGGTTTGTGTATCTTAGTAAGGTATTATAAAAAAAATATTGTTTAAGAAGTCAGTGGGAGTATGTTTGGGATTAGAGACATTCAAAATTAATAAATAAATTATGAAACCAATATTAAGTTAAAGTTTTTCCCATTTAATATCCTAAAATTACTAGGATATGTGGTATTAAATAAAAATGTAAAGTGTTGTATTTAGTTACCATTTTGAAAGTGGATATCGCTATTATACTAGTTTAAGATAAAGTGTCTTTAATCAATATTCTAAAAGATTTTAGGATTTGTAATGATAAAGAAAAATTAAAATATTTATATTTAGTTATCAGGAAAATGAAAGACACTATTTCTTGAAATATTGTACCGATCAAAATGAAAAGTGAATTACACTTGATATCCTAAAAGAGTTTAGGGTATGGTGGTAAATAAAAATGAAAAGAGTTACAATAGTTATGTATCAAAGTGTTATAACTTTATCCTAAATGATTTTAGGATGTGGTAGTAAATAGAAATGTAAGAGTTACATTTAGTTTCCATATTAAAGTGACAGTCACTTTATCATAAAAGAGTTTAGAAGGATTGGTAAATAATAATTAAGGATTTTGTTAATAGAATATGGTTTCAAAGATGATGACGATAAACTTAGAAAGTGTTCTTAGTAGACAATAGAAGTTGAAATTATAGCATTATATGTTGTAAAGTTAGGAATATTGAATATGTTCAAGAAATTTAATAGTCAGGAATATGATTCCAAAGTCTCACCATTATTCAAACTAGAGTTTCTCACTAGAGAGTTTAGTGGGAGGGTTTTATCATATAGTTATATAGAGATGTGGTGTGGATTACATATGATGTAATGTGTTAAAAAAACCTAGAAAGTGTAGTTAAAATCTATCATATTAAAACGAAACCTCCATTTTATCATTCTTTCTCATTGGATATATATATATATAAATATACATTTCATGAAGTGTAATGATAATCAACTTCTCAAAGTATGAATTTGAGTTTATCCCTAATCGATGTTCGACATGAAGTATTATAGTTTTTTATGAAATGTTAAGGTTATCATGAATATTATTCTTTTATAGATATACAAAATATGCTTATGAGGAAAAAGATAAAGAATACCATTATTTGTGTGCATTGGATGACCTACTAGGTATACTACATGGAGTGTCATACATAGATGTATTTTGTATACTAGGGGTGGATGAATCATATTTGAGTCCCCATTACTTGAGGTTGATGATATATATAGCATGAGGACCTTTATAATTTGATACCCTACTTATGCAAGTCTACATATTGAATTAGCTAATACGAGGGTGGTTGGGTATGATACTGACCATGTCATCATATGGAGATTAACCATAATGAGATTTATCCTCTCATATGAAGAGTATGACATGAGGACCATCGATTGAGATAGATTGTGGGAGTGTGAAACCACACATAGATATTATATATCTATATGGATAAGCGACATGTGATGTTATTATCTAAAAGGATGAATGATATGCGATGTATTCATCAATCAGTTCAGTCTAACTTAGAGATTCAGGAACATATGAGTCAGATATATGAGATTGACATGTTTTGCGTCCCATGACCACTAGATGTCATGAAAAAATAGAAAATATGAGAATTCATGTTTGAATATGATGAAAACTGGTAGACACATGTATAAAGATACATGTGTTTGATGGAGATCACACTAGCTCCTTTTACAGTTTGAGTAGCATTAATGCTTTTCTAGAGGATGTTCTTTTCTTACACATATGGGTCCAAAGATTCATATTTTTTGTCAAGGTAATAAAGGTACATAGGGACAAACTTTGTGGTTGACTGAATGAGGATTGAGTATGACTTAGAGAGATACTTTAAAAGTGTTTTAGAGTTAATCCAAAAATGTTTTGTATGAGTATTCAAAAGGTATTTCATATTATGTGATACAAGGTAAAGTTGATGATAACTTTCTAAAAGTGATATCCAAAAAGAAGTTTTGGATATGGTTTCACAAGTTATTGTATATGATATAATATATTATTAAATGAAAAAAAGTATTTAGGTATTAGTGTAAGTGGGATATTGAAATAGGTATTCCCTAAATCCTTATATATATATATTTATGATATATATATATTTCATAAAAATTATGATTTTCATGCATGTTATATCTATCCATGAAACTTAAATAATAATATATTATCAATTATTACTCTCCCATATTAGCTATCATTTATTATACTATCTCACCTGATGAAACAATTTGGGGGACTTATATTTACATATATGATGCATGAACTGACACTGACACTTACTCATTTGTTATGTATGCATGAGTAAATGCGACCTCCCAAGGATCACCCTTAAGGATTATATTAACCATTTTCATATGATGATAAAAGGTGTGTGTGTGCATGATGTTTCTTGGATGAGAGTATTCCTCACATGTATCTCTTCTTCTCCTACCTCCTTCACGTCATGAGATGTGTAAAGACTAGAGATTTTGTGTTTTTTTTCAAATTAATTGAATCTGTTAGGACCAAGTTGGTTGAAAGTTGTTTTTGGAAGTTGAAATATATTTTTTTAAAAGTATTGTCTTTTTTTCAATGAATAAAGAAATCACCTCACTTTGTAAAAGTTGGTTATCAGAATCATAATTTTAATTAGACAATAGAACACAAAAATATTAAGAAATACTATCATCTTGAGAAGAAGTTTTCTGGGAGATAAGGTTCATCAGACTGACCTTGTGTCCAAAATGGAGTTTTGATTAAATAAGTGTATCAGTGTCTAAATGGATCTAATGTAAATCTGAAGATTCACTACTGATCTTGGAGTTTTCATATATCATAAGTAATCTGTAAAACTTGTGATGAAAGAATTATGAAGGAAATTGGGAGAATAAGTGCTACCAATCAGATTGGATTTTGGTTTGGGGAAAGAAAGAAAATTCTAGAAGGAAGAGAAGTTATAATAATTTATATTATAATTCATATGATTCTATGCCGATATTATATGTTCTCAAAGTCACAAAAAATTCATGATTATAAGTAATTATTTTTGGAAGATGAAAGTCAAAACTTTCTTGTCTCAGTTCATCAGTGTGAATTCAATGGGTGATAATTTTTTTGAAGACTATGATGTTTTGTTTGAAATGTGAGAATAAAAATATGTTGGTTTTAATTTAGACCAATATACCACAAGATAAAAATATTCACATAAATAATTTTATGTTTATTATAATCAAAAAAGAAAATAATATTCTGAATCCAAAGTTACTGACACCAATTCATTGGATGTAGTGTGCCACTGATAATTGGAGGTAGAATTGTTTTCATTGGGGAGTTGTTGGGACTAATGAAAAATAAAAATAAAGTTGAAGTTTGTTGGGAACGATTCATGTAATAAAGTTAGAGACCCATCAACTTGATGAAAATTAACAATGTAGTCAACAATTTTCATCAAGGTGATTTGTTGGATGTTTTCATTTGGGCCAAGAGAAAAGAAAGATCTGATTTGTTTTCTTATCAAGTGGGTCAAGAGAGAAAGAAGAAATGTTTATTTTTGTATCAAATGGGTCAAGAGACATCAAGTGATTTGTGGTGCTGACTATCAGGTTAGAGATGACACCAATCCATTAGAAGAAGAAATATAGCGATCTATTAGATAAAGCATGACACCGATAACATCATCAAATGAAAGATCATAAATCCAAGGAAAAGAAGACAAAAATAATTTCTTGATGTAGTTGTTGAAGTGTTTGTCAAATAGGTTTTGAATCTTCTGTTAAATAGATTCTGATAAGTGTTGATATCTTTAGAAGTTACAACTATGTTTATGAAAGAATTATTTCAAAGCTTTATGTTTATCAAGTTGGTAGGTGTCACAAACAAGCCCCGGTACCCTGGTAACCTGATAACTGAGCCGGTCTTAACATAACCTGAAGGGAGTTTCTGATCCCTATGAGTCGACGACTAGCACCTTGCATCATACAACATACAAGTGGGAATGATTTTTCACAAGAATGCGGAAGCAAAAGATAGAATACATTATGCATATCAATAGGAAAACTCCATTGGGATTAAAAGTACTAGAATAAAACAAGGAATAAAATCCAAAGCACTAAAATCCAAAGTACTAAACAAGATAACATCCCCATGGTCCCTAAGGACACAACTCACCAAGACTAATGATCAACTGTTAGATCCACCTCTAAGAGATCCCTTCCCTTTTCTTGAGCCTGGAAGAAGAAAGTTTACAAACAACTAAAGGAAAAAGTAGGGTGTGATCCTAATCCTAGTAGGATACCACCAAATATTCCATAATAGATTCCAAATATAGATTATCCAAATAAAATCTTTCAATTTTTCAGAACAAATGAGTTTGGAAATTTAAAAGTACATTTAAAAAAAACATGCTATACATTTTCAAAATGATAGAAAATACATTCAAAGCACATGCTTTACTTTACAAGAGATAGAATATTTCTAAAACAATAACTTAAGTAAAACATTTATATAGAACATTTTATATAAATTCATCAGGCATGTAAAGCAGTTCAAACAAACATTGGCATACATTTATATCTCAAATATAAATAAACAAATGAGAAATATGGTCATCTTACAAATGGTACGATAATATTAACTAGTTATAGGATTACACACTCTCTATGTGACCTCATCAAAATGTGTATACACACGTCCCTATGACACTGTCCAAAGGAGACTCATCACTAACCCTTCAGGGATGTGACCTGATACACGTATGTTTTAGAACATTGTAATAACAAAGAGTGTATCCAAATAACTCACTAACTACCTAAGGCTTGCATGAGCTCTTACATGATGAGAAAACTATTTTAAGACTACTTAAAAATACAATCAATCCCATTATTTCATTTCAAAAATTCCAATTTCTTTCCATTTAAAAGCAAAACAAATTTTATTCAAAAACATACATTTTTACAAGATAAAACCACTGAGTTTCTATCAAATCATTTTAATCCATTCATAAGTTTTAAATTCATTCACAACTAATTCCATATTTTTTACCATTTCTTTCTCCAATTAAATTCAACCATTTAATTGAAAAAATTTCCATCAAGTCCACAATTTAAATTCAATAATTTAAATCATACAATTTCCATAAACCCATAGAATTCAATGGAATTGGGAGTTTTCAAAATTTCCGTGCCAAAACCATTTAAAATCCTCCAATTCATTGGAATTGGGTTTTATCAAATAAATTGAAAGAAATATTGGGCATTTGAATTTAAATTATAAATTGAAATAAATCAAGCAACACGATGGTAATCAATTTGGAAAATTAGGATGGAACCACCTACCTCTTTTTTGAAGAATGACAATCGCAACAACACCCATCAATGAGAATGAATGTGAAGGAGATATTGAAACTTAACCTAGAAGAAAGATCAAACACCACATAGAATAGATCCATCAATCCCAAGATGATCCATTGGAATCCTAAGAGGAGAGAAGGAGATAAATTCAAAGAACAAGGGAGATAACTTACCCGGGAATCGCACCGTAATCAAAATGACAATAAAAAGATGATCAGTTCGATCCGGAAGGAGGGGCGCCTCTTAAAAACACCTAGTAAGGGTCTAGGGTTGAGAGACAAGAGGTCTGGAATGAAAAGGATCGAGAAGAACTGCCGATCGTATGTTTTAAAACTAGTCGCGGGCCGAGTCACAATGTGTACCCTAGGGTCATGAATTGTAGTCTGCGATGGATAAGTTATGCCGAAAAACCCATCAGTTTGGGTTTACAACTGACATTTAACCCTTAGAAGACATTTACCTCAGGTACACGATGTGTACCTTCTCATGACATGATCTCCCAGTTCATGACATGACCTCCCAGTCAACGACATGCAACCAGCATCAAGTACACGACGTGTACCTATTCTGCAGTCTTTAGTAAACTTAGGAAAATTACATTAAAGGATTTTTAACTGAAAGGGAAACTTAGAAAAAGTAGAAAACTTACCTAATAAAGGTAATGAGATGTTACAACCTCCCCACAATAAAAAATTTCTATCCCCAGAAAGCCTATGAAGAAGCTTCCAGGCCAAAGAGATGAGTCCACTGCTCTCTCATCAGTGCCTCATGTTCCCACATCTTGTGACTATCAAATCCATTTTTCCATAGTACATGAACCAAAGGTATTATCTTCCCACGAATCACCTTGGTCTCAAAATCAACTATCCTGACTAGTTGCTCAGTCAAAGATAAATCAGGCTCGATCTCAAGATCACTCCAGCTCAAAACATGAGATGAATCAGATAGATACTTTCTTAGCTACGATACATGGAATACGTTATGTATCGACATCAATTGTGGTGGAAGTTCCAAATGGTATGAAACTTTCCCCACCTGATCAACTACCTTGAAAGTTCCCACAAAGTGAGGAGGAAGCTTCCCTTGCCTCCCAAGACGTCGATGACCCAACTGGGGTGAAACTTTCAAGAACACCTAGTCACAAACTGCAAACTCCTTAGGTCTACGACATCGATCAACATAATACTTATATCGGCTTTGTGCTGTCAACATCCTCTGACGAATCAGCTAAATCTTTGTTGTCATCTCCTGCACCAAGCTTGGTCCAACCAAAGAACTTTCACCGAACTCTGACCAACACAACATAGATTTACAAGGCCGACCATACAAGGCCTCAATAGGTTCCATTCTGATAGCAGACTGGTAATTGTTGTTATAAGAGAACTCAACCATCCCCAAGTGATCATCCTAATCTCCATCGAAGTTGAGAACACATGCGTGAATCATATCCTCAAGAATTTGTGTAGCTCTTTCTGTCTGGTCATCCGACTGTGGATGGTAGGCTAAGCTCAAACGAACCTAAGATCCCAGTGCCCCCTGAAGGATTTTCCAAAAGAGAGAAGTGAAACGAGGATCCTTATCAGATACTATAGCAGTTGGAACTTTGTGAAAGTGAACAATCTCTTTCATGTAGAGATTGCCCAACTCCTCAAATTTGGTCGTATCATGAATGGGTATAAAGTGAGCCAACATGGTAAGCCTGTTGATCAAAACCCATATTTCATTCTTCTTTCTCTGGGTACAAGGTAACCCAACCACAAAGTCCATAGAGATCTTATCTCACTTCCAAGTAGGGACTTGAAGTGTTTGAAGCAAACCCGAAGGTTTCTGGTGCTCAGCTTTCACCTGTTGGAACGTATAACAATGAGAGAAAAACTCAGAAATGTCCCATATCATACCTGGACACAAGAACCGCTGCCTCATGTCATATAATTTTTTTGGGTTCCTGGGTGCACAACCCACTGAGAGCTATGGAAATCTCCCATCACAGCCTTTCTTACCTCTAACGACACAATGAAGCTGTTCTGATAGAATAGAACCCTCTCTTTGGAGAACAACCATTGGGAAACTGTCTCCCCACCATAAAGGGATTCTCTAATCACTACGGGAGATTATGGTTTTTGAGAAGGGTTATTTGCGACGAGATAAAGTCCCGTCGCAAATAGTCCCGCAAAAAGGTTATTTGCGACGAGGACCCTTACCCCGTCACAAATAACTATTTATTTGTGACGGGGTAAGGGTTACCGTCGCAAAAGGTTTCGTACGCACTGCGCGCCAAACCATGGGAGATGGTATTTGTGATGGAAGTCACTTCCCGTCGCAAATACCCGGCGGCGGTAAATACTATTTGCGACCAGAACATACACCCGCCACAAATAATATGTCGGCAGGTGACTATTTGCGATGGGACCCGTCGCAAATACCTATTTAACTGCCAACTGTAATTAATGCGGTGTAAGTTATTTGCGACGGGGCTCCCGTCACAAATAGTCCCGTCGCAAATAATCTAACATATATATACCCCCATCCATTTTTTCCTTCCCTACATTCAACTTCTCTCTCTGATTTCTCTCAAAACTCACATTCAGAGTTAAAAGTTTTAGAAGTCGATTTTTTTCCAAGTAGATTTTGAAGTCTTTTACACCTACTAAAGATCAAGTTTAAAGGTATTTATATTCTATTCAATTTATTATTTATTTCATTTTTATATGAATTTTAATTATTGTTAATTAGTTGTAATTAAATTATATTTAGATTGTTTTGTTGTCAGCATATTTTTTGTTAATAAATTTAAATTAATAGTATTAATTATTAATATTTACTGATAATTATTAATTATTAACGATAATAAGTAATAAATACTAATAATTAGGAATAAATAGTAATAAATAGAAATAATTAGGAATAATTAGGAATAATTAGGAATAATTAATAATAATTAGTAACAATTATGGAAAAATAAGAATAGATACGAAAAAATAGGAATAAATTCGAATAATTAGAAATAATTATTAATAAATAGGAACAATTATTAATAAATAGGAATAATTAGCCATAATTGTTAATAATTAGCAATAATTGTTAATAATTAGCAATAATGTTTAATAATTGGCAATAATTATTAATAATTAGCCATAATTGTTAATAATTAGCAATAATTGTTAATAATTAGAAATAATTGTTAATAATTAGCAATAAGCGTTAATAATTAGCAATAATTTGGAATAATTATTAATAATTAGAAATAATTATTAATAAATCAGAATAATTATTAATAAATAGGAATAATTATTAATAAATAGGAATAATTTAGAATAATTAGCAATAATTAGGAATAGTTAGCAACAATTAGGAATAATTAGCAATAATTAGAAATAATTAGGAAAAATTAATAATAATAAGCAACAATTAGGAATAATTATGAAAAATTAATAATAATTAGTAATAATTAGAAATAATTAGGAAAAATTAATAATAATTAGTAATAATTAGGAATAATTATTATTAAATAGGAATAATTAACAATAATTATTAATAATTAAAAATAATTATGAATAATTATTAATAATTAGTAATAATTAGGAACAATTATTAATAATTATTAATAATTATCAATAATTATCAATAATTATTAATAATTAGGAATAAATATTAATAAATAGGAATAATTTAATAGGAATAATTAGTTATAAATAGGAATAATTAGTAATAATCAACAATAATTAGGAATAATTAGTAATAAATAGGAATAATTACTAATAATTAGGAATAATGAGAAATAATTAGGAAAAATTAGCAATAATTAGGAATAATTAGTAATAATTAGGAATAATTCAGAATAATTAGGAATAATTAGTAATAATTAGGAATAATTACTAATAAATAGGAATAATTAGTAATGATTAGGAATAATTTGTAATAATTAGGAATAATTATTAATAATTAAGAATAATTTTTAATAAACATGAATAATTATTAATAATTAGTAATAATTAGGAATAATTAACAATAATTAGTAATAATTCGTAATAATTATTAATAATTAGCAATAATTATGAATAATTAGTAATAAATAGGAGTAATTAGGAATAAATAGGAATAATTAGTAATAAATAGGAATAATTAGTAATAAATAGGAATAATTAGTTATAAATAGGAATACTTAGTAATAAATAGGAATAATTAGTAATAAATAGGAATAATTAGAAATAATTAGGAATAATTAGGAATAATTTGGAATAATTTGGAATAATTAGGAATAACTAATAATAATTAGTAACAATTATGAAAAAATAAGAATAAATATGAAAAATAGGAATAATTATTAATAAATAGGAATAATTAGTAGTAATTATTAATAATTAACAGTAATTGTTAATAATTATTAATAAATAGGAATAATTATTAATAAAGAGGAATAATTATTAATAAATAGAAATATTTATTAATAAATAGGAATAATTATTATTAAATATGAAAAATTATTATTAATAAATAGGAACAATTATTAATAAATAAGAAAAATTATTAATAAATATGAATAATTATTAATAAATAGGTAGAATTATATTTAAAAATTTCATTATTTGTAAATTTTGTAATTAGTTGTAATATTTTTAATGATTTTATTTATTTTTTAATTTTATTAAATATGTTTACTTTTTTATATAATTGTCCAATATTTGTATGTATAAATATTTTAAATAATTTTTATTTTAATTTTTTTTAAATATTATTAATTATTTGGATTTTTTTAATTATTTGGAAATATATTTAATTTTTCAATTATTTTAATTAAATTTAATTATAATTTTTTTTAATTTTTTTAATATTTGAATTATTATTTTTTAAATATTTTTTAATTTTTAAATTTATTTAATTTTGTTATTATTATTTGCGACGGGTCCGTCGGAAATAATTTTTTTAATTTTTTTTATTATTTGTGACGGGTATATTTTCCCGTCGTAAATGGTTTTTTCGAAGGGAATATTTGCGACGGACTGGTCGCAAATATTTATTTTTTTAAAAAACAGATTTTTTTTTGCGACGGGATGCTTTCCCGTCACAAATACCCGAATTTCCAGTAGTGAATGCTACAGAAATCATCATCAAGATCTTAATCTTGAAGAATCATCTCGAGAAGAGTAGACGTCAACTACACACTAGACAAAGAAACATCATCCCCTTCCTCCTGAACTCAAATATGCAATTGTGAAAATAGAGCCATCAAATTGCACTCTTCTGAAGACTCTTTTACTGCTTGGGTTGGAAGTTTTCTACTCAAAGCATCAACAACAATATTCCCCTTCTCTGGGGTATAGGTGATCTTAAAGTCAAAAGACCAAAGGTACTCCACCCAAAACCTCTGCTGAAGAATCAAATATTTTTGAGAGAAGATATAACTCAGGATTGTTTGGTCTAAATACACTATAAACCTTTCTCCAAAAAGGTAGTGCTGCCAACTTTTAAGCGCATGCATCAAAACTGTAAGTTCTAGATCACGGGTAGGATAATTATTCTCGTGTGGCCTAAGCTGAAGAGATCCATATGCCACTACATGATCACCCTACATAAACACATATCCCAAGCCTGAATCTGATGCATCCCAAAAGACCAAATAGCCCTGCCCAACTTATGTAATAGTTAACACCAGTATAGTGGTCAACAAATACTTCAACTTGAAAAAAGAACTCTGACATTTATCATCCCATGCAAACTTCACCCCCTTCAAATTTAGAGCAGTCATTGGAGAATCCAACTTTAAAAAGTCTTTCACGAACCTGCGGTAATATCAGGATAAGCCCAAGAAGCTCTGAATCTCGAATAAATTTTATGGTTGATCCCAATTCACAACAGCCTTTACCTTTTCAGGATCAATTGATACCCCCTATTAGGACACCACGTGTCCTAAGAATTTCACTTCCTGAATACAGAAATCACATTTTTGAAGCTTGGAATAAAGGTAGTGATTTCTTATCATATTCAAAACTATTCTCAGATGTTGCGCATGATCCTCCTCAGACTTGGAGTAAATAAGAATGTCATCCACAAAGACTACCATAAAGGTATCCAGATACTCTTAGAAAATCTTGTTCATTAAAGCCATAAAAATAGTAGAATAATTTTTCAAACCAAAGGGCATAACAAGGTACTCATAGTGGCCTTACCTACTCTGAAAGGCAGTATTCTAAATATCATATTCTTTTATCCTCAACTGATGGTAACCAGATCGAAGTTCGGTCTTTGAAAACCACTTCTTCCCTTTCAGCTGATCAAATAGATTGTCAATCCATGTAAATAAGTATTTTTTTATTTATTTTAGATTAATTTATCTTTCGATAATCAACACATAGGTGAATAGAACCATCATCCTTCTTACCAAAGAGAACTGACTTTGTCTAAGGTGACACACTTGGATGAATAAATCCTTTCTCAAGAAGGTCATCCAACTGAGAATTTAGCTATTTCAGCTTATTTGGTGCCATGTGGTAAGAGGGGATAGAGACCGGTTGAGTTCTAAGAATTATGAAAATATAAAAATCAACCTCTCTCACTGGTGGAATACCAAAGAAATCTGAAGGGAACATGTCAAAAAACTCAGCGAAAACTAGATGAAGGTCACCACCCATTGAATCTTTCTCTAGGTCAAAAGAAAATACTGATATCACTTTCCCCAACTCTAGATAAGAAGGTCCGACTCTTCTTGAACTTGGGTCCCATTCTCCTTGAAAAACAAGAGGCACACCACTAGGTGTAGTAAAGTAGACCCGTCATAGATAACAATAAATTTGAGCTTTTTTGTCAATGAGACAATCCAATCTGAATATTATGTCAAGAGATTCCATATCAATAACTAGAAATCTCCAAGATAGCTTGACATCTGATAAAGAGAATACATAAGCAGAACTACAGATACTCTGCTCCCTCTTCATACCAAGGGGTGTAGTAATATCCATTTTACAAGATAGTTTCTCCATAGGAAGATTCAGCAGATTAACAATACAGGTTGAAATAAAAGAGTGAGATGTACTAGTATCAAAAATAGCATTAAATAATGATGAAGCAATGGTAATGGTACCTCTCACAGTCACTGGACCCATGTATGCTTCCTCAGGAGAATCTTTCACTACATAAAGAAGCTTTGTTTCGGATGCCTTTGGATGAAACCCTTTTGTGTGTGAAACATTTGATTGACCCATAGTTTTTGGAGGACCTGATGATCCTATCCCACTATGTGAAGTAGATAAGTGATGGAAGAACCTCTGTAAGTGCCCTAAATGTTTGTAGGAGTTATAGTTCTTGGGTGCCTTAGTGAAAACCCTCCTAGAATTTTCTGGCTTTCCACTCTAGTATCAAGTAAAAGAACTTTCTTCTGGAGTTGTAGGAGGTCTGGAATGACTCTACCATCGAGAACTATCATGAGGATCATCACACTTCCATTTTCTTTTGAATGAACCAATGCTACCACTAGGAGAAAAAATGACTCCCATTAACCCTGACTTGCCATCCAAGTCCATCTCAACCACCATCTCCCTATCCATCACATCAGCATAGGTGAGCAGCTTCAATAAGAAAACCTGAGAATGGATATCTAATCAAAGTATCAACTCGAACCATTGAGTCTTCATCCTCTCATTAGATACAATCTCAAGAGTAAACTGAACTAGCTCAGAAAAGCAATTTGAATACCCAGTCATGATTTTTTCAGCCTCCTCAAGCTTGAAAAACTCCACAGCCTTAGACAACACTACTGACTCTGGATAGAAATTATTGGTAAAATTAATGTTGAATTCTTTCCACTGTAATCCCTCATGTTTACCTGCCATCACCATCATGTCCCATCATCTTCTGCTCAGTCCCTCCAATACGAATGTCACGAACCGAATCTGGTCGCCTTTAAAATCGGCACCCGACCTGGTCCATGGCAAGACCCGAAGGGCGTTCCCGATCCCCATGGGCTGGCACAAGTGCCGGGGTATCATAAAATGAAAATTGGGAACGATTTACCCGAGTTTATAAACATAAGACAACAAAAGAATCCAATGAAACAAATCTGGATTTTTCAAACCAAACAATCTTTTACAAAAATTCAGAACTAAATTACATGGATTAACACAACTCAAAAGGTCTATACCAAAGGTACAAATCCAAATAAGGACAGCCCAAGAACCCTCATGGCAAGGGGAACCGCCCTCAAGCCACCTCCACAAGACATCACCACCAAGGACCTTCTAGGAACCCGAACCAATGGAACAAAAAAATTGTACCCAACCTGCGACAACAAAAATAACCATGTCTACTTACACCCAAGGGTGTAAGTAGGGTGTGATCCAATTCCCAGTAGGATACCACCACTAAGAGATTCCATGTGATAAACATTTAAAGATGAAAAGCATGCAAGTTTTCAAAAACATGAAAAATCTAGTTACAATTTCTAAAAGATGAAACTTTGAATAAAAACAGTTTTCAAGTGGGATATCATTAAGAATCAAAACTTTTAAAAATAATGTCAACACTACTGAATTTTCCAGCCAACTATACCGTATGCCGACGGTAAGTACAAAGTAAATAATGAGCACAAGAAATAGGAAGTACTAGCTAGCTGTGGGTTACTTCCTATTTCTTGTGCTCATTATTTACTTTGTACTTACCGCCGGCATACGCTATAGTTGGCTGGAAAATTCAGAAGTGTTGAAATTATTTTTAAAAGTGTTTATTCTTAATGATAGCCCACTTGAAAACTGTTTTTATTCAAAGTTGCATCTTTTAGAAATTGTAACTAGCTTTTCATGTTTTTGAAAACTTGCATGCTTTTCGTCTTTAAATGTTTATCACATGGAATCTCTTAGTGGTGGTATCCTACTGGTCATTGTATCACACCCTACTTACACCCTTGTGTGTAAGTAGACATGGTTATTTTTGTTGTCGCAGGTTGGGTACAGTTTTTTTGTTCCAGTGGTTCGGGTTCCTAGCAGGTCCTTGGTGGTGATGTCTTGTGGAGGTGGCTTGAGGGCGGTGCCCCTTGCCATGAGGGTTCTTGGGCTGTCCTTATTTGGATTTGTACCTTTGGTATAGACCTTTTGAGTCGTTTTAAGCCATGTAATTTAGTTCTGAATTTTTGTAAAAGATTGTTTGGTTTGAAAAATCCACATTTGTTTCATTGGATTCTTTTGTTGTCTTATGTTTATAAACTCGGGTAAATCGTTCCCAATTTTCATTTCATGATACCCGGGAACTTGTGCCAGCCCGTGGGGATCGGGAACGCCCTTCGGGTCTTGCCATGGACTGGGTCGGGTGCCGATTTTAAAGGAGACCAGATTCGGTTCGTGACAAAATGGTATCCAAGGAGGTTCAGGTTAACTCTTTGGGTCATGTTATTTGGGAGAGTCAGGATAGACTGGAGTTAGGATTGTTGGGACATGGAATTCTAGTTATGGGTAGTGTGCCTGATCACCACACCTCATAATGGGATTTAAGTTTCCAAGAGAAGTCGGGATTTATCTAAGTCCTTCAGTTTTCTTGGTTCGATGATGATTAAGGGAAATGAAAAGAGAGTTGGGTTAATGGTCCTGGTGAGATCGCAAGGCCTGGCAATCCATGTGGAGCCAAGGATATTCCCTAGAACACTCTCTGTGATAGTGAAGTGATTGGAATATGGCTGCCAACCATATTTCCAAGTCACCCACTGAAACTAGTTTCCTCTTGCACTGTTTTGTGCTTAGGTTTTGAAACCTTAGCACTTTGGTTTTAAGAAGTGTAAAGTTTTTGTGAAATGATTTTCAAATAAAGAGGGAATGGTTTGGTTTATGAAATTTCGGAACTTAATTTTCAGAATTGTTTTGAAATTTAAAATGGTGTGCTTACACCTCTTTTAAAGCAGGAATTATATTGAAGTTGGTTTTGAAAAGTGTTTCCAATAGAGTTTTCTAAACAATCAGAGTGTGTTTTAATGGGATGAGATGTTTTGAAATTGATGTGAATATCTTTAAAGTGAGTTATTTTCTAAATGTTTGTGACTTTCTGAAAATTTTTGTAAGATGTGAGTTGGGATTTTGATCTCATGGTTAGCAGTTATGAGAAAAAATGATGTGTTGGTTGACCGTTTTGGTTTTGAAAAGTGGAAAGAATTTTTTTTAACCTTTGGTATTTCCATTAGCGATCACATGCATGAGGTTATATGGGATGATGGATGGTTGATGGCACGAATGGATGAGTGCCAGGATGGATATGAGGAGGGTGTCTGGTGTGGCACAAAAACATGCATGTGTGAGGCCCATGGGGTACCATTGGTGGATACGCTTACTGCTAAGCTGTTTGTTCTCAAAGAATTACTTTTAAAGAAAAACACGATGTCTTGATGAATATTTTTGTATGGTTTGTATTATGGGTTTTTGAAAATGTTGATGTTGTGGGATGTTTTGATTCCAAGAACCCCTTCTGTTTGTACTGTGTTTTGGGTTTGTGTTTGGTCGGTAAGCTGTGTTGTAGGGACAGTTAGTGGTCTCTTTTGAAAAATGTTTTGGGATGCCTTTACGACAGTTCCCTTCATGTGTTTGGAGCTGGTTTATGGCTTGTTTTGACCAATGGACCAGATTGGTTGGGTCCTTGGGTTCTCTTATTAGATAAGGTACGCCCCCATTAAGGGTTAATGCACAATTGAAGTGCAACCCATATTGTTTCACCATTGTAAAATCCTCCAGTTGATCAATATAAGGAATATTTTATCGATCATTGTTGATTGTGTCTACACCCATTTATTTCATTGATTTATGGATCCTCTTGTAGTGGTATATTTCTTGTGGAAGGTTGAAAGAGACCTTAGTTTCTTAAGTTTCCTGATTCATCGAAGGTGGAAGTGTTTTTTCATTGTTAGTGTGGATGAGTATTTGGATAGTGTCTAAGAGGAACTCTCGGTCCTTCATAGTCTCTTCGAAGAAGGAGTTCATGTTAAACTACTAGTGTGGGAAATCTGGTCATGAGAGGATATTATGTCCACTTTCTAGAATTGTGTGTTGTTTTGGGATGTTGTACAAGTTCCCTCTCTATTCATTGTTTATATCAGTCACAATGGTCATGTTCGGTGATTCCTCGTGATGTCATGTGCTCGATTGACTATAAAGGTGAAAGTTGGGCAATCATCTGAGAGTCTCTATTATGTTGGGAGAATGTCTCCCTCGAAAAAAACATAAAAATATATATTCCATTTTAGAGGAAGGTGAGTATAAGTGTTCTTTACTTCTATTGTTTCTCACCTGAACAAACAAGGTTGATGTGTGTACATCTTCTAATCCTTTGTTTCAGTGAAATATCGATTTAGGGTAAAGTGAGTTTGGAATGTGTTGTGTCTTGGAAAAAAACTTATTGGGGGAGATTGTGGTGTAGTTGTTGTTTGAAACGAAAGAAGAATTCTCATTCAGGTGGTTTCCAAAGCCTAACTGCGAGGCCGAAGATGCTTCAATATTTTGAGCTCCATCCATAGGTCCCGGAGAGAAGCTGGCGCGTAGTCATGGGAAACCCCAATGTCATTTAAACACTTGTGCAAAGTCATATCCTCAATATGAAAGATAAGAAGAGTTTAAACCTATGGTGTCATCATATTTATTCTATTCTTCCCGTTCGGTGGAAATAGGTGGAGGTCTTGTACCCATGTCATCACCCAATGTTATGCCCTCCCACTTTGGTTTCCATTGAGTCTTTAGAGAAAGGTATGAAGTTTGGCTAGATAGGTTGACCACACGGTTTGCACTTGGTTAGTAGTGGCCATGCCCCAAAAAAAAACCATGTAGATAGAAGAATATCTACTGTTAGTTCATGGTTTCCCAAACCGTGCAGACTAACCATGTGGTCATCACAACACTTTATATTTTGGGGTCTTTCTGTACCGGCCCATGCTGGTCGATTAAGATTGTTAGTTCTTATGGTGGGGAGCCTATTTTTTTCCCCATACCAATAACTTAGATTTATCCATGGTCAAGGATTGGTGGTAGGTAGTCTCATTCGGATCTATCAAGCTACCTAAATCTTCCTTGAGTAACCATTGAGATTGGAGAGTGCCCAATGGTTTAGTTATAGCAAGGTATGTGTAACCTTGTTCGATGTTGTTGTTCGTTTGAGTGAATTGCTTGAGTCTTGTTCTGATAGTGTTTGTGGTGTTTTCCTTTGGGATAAATCTTGAATGTGATTGATTGTTTCAGGAAAGTGGTGTATGATTTTGTTGTGAATTATTCCTTCCTTAATTGATCAATGGAGGTGTTTTGGCCTTTGGGGGCGAAACCTGGAAAGGGAGTACATCTTGGTTTATCAGTTCGGTTTGGCTTTCGTATCTGGCCTTTCTATAGCTTTCTGGGGACGGAAAGTTTTCATGGTGGGGATAATTGTCACATACATGACTTATTTTGAAGTTAAATTTCATTTATTTTCCTTTAATTCTTTTTTTTGGATGGTTTCCAAAGGTTTTATGGAGAAATAGATGAGTTTTCATGAATTGGGCCAAACCGTGAGCCCAATTCCAGATTTAAAAATAAATTTTGTTTCCTTTATAACTTTTTCATTTTTTAATATTTTTCCTTCATTACAATTCCTAAATGGTCTACTCTGACCAATTAACACCAAAATATAAATTTGGAGCCTTTATAAATCCATAATCATGGTGGATATGGGTTTTTGTTTAAGATATTGGGCCTGCCCGAAGGCCCATTTCCTGCATTAAAAATAAATTGTAAATGTTTTATATCTCCTTCACTATTTGCGTTTTTTCGGTGATTCCACCTCCCACTCGACCCTAAGAAACTCAGGCGCGCTTAAATTGCCTTACCCCCCTCCTTGGAGCTCTTTGAAATCGAGAATTAGGGCTGATCTTCATAGGGTGTCTCAAATCGGCCAGAATTGAAGAGGTAACTCTATCCCTTCTTAACTCTCTCAATTATTACTCTTTCCCCTCCATTCCAATTCCCAAATTACCTCCTATATCTTGTTCGAAGAATCCCTGAATTTTGGATGTTTTCAATTTCAGAAACTATTGTTTTTGGAGTGATTAATTTAGGATACTTCAAGTAGGTGAGTCTATTTTTTTTCTCTTTCAAATTGCTTAGGGTTTCTTCCCTAATTCTTGAATTATAAAAAATTACAGAAGTTAGGGTTCGTGCATAGGTTCTAAATTACTGTATTTTGGGTGAAATATTGAGGTTTTAGGTTTCTTTTAACTTCCATGAGGTGCGGCGGTCATGCAGTTGATGTTTCACCCCAATATTTGAGGGTTTCGACACATTCGGTAGGTGATTCTATGGATAATCATTTAATGATGAGTTAGTTTGCTTGATTAAATAATTTTACATGTTCTTTATGTTCTGTGCATTATGAGAAAATCATTTTTGGTAGCAACAGTAAAGCATTTGTTTTTAAAGTTACATTTTTGCTTGAAGTGTGTATTTTTCAAATGTATTTCATGTGTTATCTTTTGTGGTAGTTTTGTAAAATGTAGAAGTGTTTTATTAGTTGTTGAAAGGGGCTGCCAATTATGGTTGGACAATGATATAGTTCCATGTGAGCCTAAAAAAGGGGGTGTATTTGAATGGTTTTATTTGTATAACCTTGTTATACTCCTTGAAAGTGTTTTATGGATTTGTGTGTTCTCATGGGTATCTTTTGTGATATTATTCAAGGTGATTATATAACATTTGAAAGTGGATTATTACATGTTGATTGGGCTTCCAATTCTGTTTTGTTAGGGTCTTGGTGTGCTTTTGGCTTAAAAAGAGGTTTTTGAAATGGATTTTATGTGCAACGTTTGGGTATACTCTTTGTAATTGTTTTATGAAAGTTTTGAATGGTTTATTGGGTTGTGTAATAGGTGAAACTATATCAGCAAACTGTTTTGGTAGGAGTATATTTTTAAAAGGTCCATTTAATTTGTGAAAATGTTGTTATGTGATATGTATCATCCTGGAAATATTTTATTAAATTGTTTGAAGGAGATATTGAGGAGTGAAAGTGATGTGGAAGTGATGTGGAGTGTTTTGTGTGAGTGTGATGTGAAAAATTGAATTTTTGATTATGAAAGAAGTGTTATATTCCATGTTTGTGGGCTGTTATATGAGTTTAAATATCTTATAATTGTTTTATAAAATTGTTTAATGGTTTTGTGGAAGTGTTGAAGAAATGTGAAACGTGTTGTGGGCTATTTTAGTGTGATTTGGATTTCAAAATCATTTTGAATGAAAAATAGATTTTTGTGACTTGTGTGGTATACATATGGGCTGTTTGGTGAATTTGTGACGTGGAAATGATATTTTCATGTTCAATGTATATTTCTTGGCTTGTTGAACTTGTTTGAGAACAAGGGGAAAACCTGGGTATCTAGGTGGGTGGACGTGTACTAGTATGCTAGTGAATCCGTGGGGTTTGGCCTCAGTTTCACTTAGCAAGATTGACGCTTACAACTCTAACTAAACTATGATGATTTTGATTGGGGACCACTAGGTTATGGGTATGTTCCCTACTAGTGGATCGTGCACGAGAATGGATATTTGTGATGGTTACTCTCACCGAGATACGAGGTACCTAGGACCCACAGCTAGCTAGTGCCTAGGGGTTACTTCCTATTTCTTGTGATCATTATTTACTTTGTACTCACCGTCGGCATACGGTATAGTTGGATGGAAAATTCAGTAGTGTTGACATTATTTTTAAAAGTGTTGATTCTTAATGATAGCCCACTTGAAAACTGTTTTTATTCAAAGTTGCATCTTTTAGAAATTGTAACTAGCTTTTCATGTTTTTGAAAACTTACATGCTTTTCGTCTTTAAATGTTTGTCACATGGAATCTCTTAGTGGTGGTATCCTACTGGGCATTGGATCACACCCTACTTACACCCTTGGGTGTAAGTAGACATGGTTATTTTTGTTGTCGCAGGTTGGGTATAGTTTTTTTGTTCCAGTGGTTCGGGTTCCTAGCAGGTCCTTGGTGATGATGTCTTGTGGAGGTGGCATGAGGGAGGTGCCCCTTGCCATGAGGGTTCTTGGGCTGTCCTTATTTGGATTTTTACCTTTGGTATAGACCTTTTGAGTTGTTTTAAGCCATGTAATTCAGTTCTGAATTTTTGTAAAATATTGTTTGGTTTGAAAAATCCAGATTTGTTTCATTGGATTCTTTTGTTGTCTTATGTTTATAAACTCGGGTAAATCGTTCCCAATTTTCATTTTATGATACCCGGGCACTTGTGCCAGCCCGTGGGGATCGGGAACACCCTTCGGGTCTTTCCATGGACCGGGTCTGGTGCCGATTTTAAAGGCGACCAGATTCTGTTCGTGACAACGAAGGTGGAACACTTCACCCTGATCACTTCTGACGTCTCCAAGAACTCAAAACAATCATTTTATCTTTCCCAACCATTCCTCATCATGTCAAGGATAAATGGTGCCTTTGAATATTGGTGGATTTTGGAGAAGGAAATCTTGAGAACGATTCTGAAGAAAATCCCCTTGATGATCCACAATTGGAGCCTGAGTGGGAACTGGAGGTTGTGCCTATCCCAGAGCTTGGACAATACGCACAATCACCTCAACCAGATTCAGATCAAAAATAGGATTTTATTACTATGGTTCAGTAGTAGCCTTTTTCTATATCTGATTCTCACATCTTCTTAGAGGCATGATGATACACAACATCTGCAGATAAAAAAAAGACATTAGATTAACACTCAAAATGAGTATAAAGAGAAAATATTCTCAACAGAAGGGACAAACTAGATTTCGATTTTAACTTATCCAAATCTATATAGGGAAAATAATAGAACTAAACCACAAGACATATTTACCTAAACACCCCTAGAGACTTGACGTTCATCACAGTGAGAGCTGATTAGACACTCAATCACAACTACCTCCTAAGTCCCAAAAAGATTTCAAAAATTCATACTAACTTCAAGAAAAAGGAAGATCAATGGCCTCCTCTAATACTAATTTGTCCTGAACCATCTTGGGTACCTTGGTAGCGGGATAACCAAGATGGTCCTGACATAACCTGAAGGGAATTCCCAATCCCCATGGGTCAACGACTAGAACCTGGCATCATACAACATACAAGTGGGAACGATATTTCCACAAGAATGCAGAAGAAAAAGATAGAAGACAGTATGAATATCAATAGGAAAACTCCATCGGGAGTAAAAGTACTAGAATAAAACAAGGAATAAAATCCAAAGTACTAAAACCCAAAGTACTAAACAAGAAAACAACCCCAAGGTCCCTAACAACACAACTCACCAAGACCAATTCTCAACTTCTAGATCCACCTCTAATAGATCCATTCCTTTTTCTTGAGCATGGAAGGAGAAAGTCTACAAACACCCGAAGGAAAAAGTAGGGTGTGATCCTAATCCTAGTAGATACCACCAAATATTCCATAACAGATGCCAAATATAGATTATCCAAATAAAATCTTTCAATTTTTTAGAACAAATGGTTTTGGAAATTTAAAAGCATATTTAAACAAAACATGCTATACATTTTCAAAATGATGGAAAATACATTCAAATCATAGGATTTACTTAACAAGATATGGAATATTTTAAAAAAATGGATTAAGTAAAAAATTTATGTAAAAAAGTTTATATAAATTCAGAAGGCATGTAAATCAGTTCAAACAAACATTGGCATACATTTATATCTCAAATATAAATAAACAAGCGAGCAACATAGTCATCTACCAAAAGGTATGATAGCATTAACCAGCTATAAGATTACTCACTCTCTATGTGAACTCAGAAAAATGTGTATACACACGTCCTTATGACACTGGACAAAGGATACTCATCACCAACCCGTCGGGGATGTGACCCGCTGCATATATGTTTTAGAACGTTGTAATATTGTAGAGTGTATCTAAATAAATCACTAACTACCTAATACTTGCATGCTCTCTTACATGATGGGAAAAATATTTTAAGACTACTTAAAAATATGATCAATACCATTATTTTATTTCAAAAATTCCAATTTATTTCCTTTTAAAACCAAAACATGTTTTATTCAAAAACATACATTTTTCAAAAGATAAAACCACTAGGTTTATATCAAATCATTTTAGGCCATTCGAAAGCTTAACATTAATTCAAAACCAATTACATCATTTTCAACATTTCTTTTCCCAATTCAATTTAACCATTCAATTGAAAAAATTTCCATAAAATCCACAATTTAAATTCAACAGTTTAAATTAGACAATTTCCATAAACCCACTCTAATTCAATGGAATTGAGGGTTTTCCAAATTTACATGCCAAAACCATTTCAAATAATTCAATTCATTGGAATTGGTTTTTATCAATTAAATTTAAATAAAGATTGAGAATTTAAATTTAAATTATCTATTTAAATAAACCAAGAAACACGATTGTAAAAAATTTGGGAAATTAGGACGGAACCACCTACCTCTTTCCTGAAGAAAGACACTCACATTGACACCCATAAATGATAATAAAGGTGAAAGAGATCTTTAATCTTAACCTATAAGAAATATCCAACACCACATAGCATTGATCCATCAATCCCAAGATGATCCATTGAAATCCCAAGAGGAGAGAAGGAGAGAAATTCAAAGAACAAGGGAGAGAACTTACTTAGGAATCACACTATAAGAAAAAGGATGATCGAAAGATGATCAGTTCGATATGGAAGGAGGGGAACCTTTGAAAAATTCCTAGTAAGGGTCTAGGTTCAAGAACCAAGAGTTCTGGAGTGAAATTGACCAAGCATAACTTCCGATCATGCATTTTAAAAATTGATGTGGGCTGGGTCACGATGCGTACCTCAGGGTCACGACGTGTAGTCCACAATGGATAAGTTACGCCGAAAAACTCTTCACCTCAGATTTAAAACTAACATTTAACCCTTACCCAACATGTACCTTAGGTACACAATATGTACCTGCTCACGAAATGATATCCCAATTCACGACATGACCTCCTAATCCATGACATGCAACCAACACCAAGTACATGACATTTACTTTGGGTACACATCATTTACATGTTCTTCAGTCTATAGTAAACCCAAAAAAAAACACATAAAATGATTTTTAACTAAAAGGAAACTTATAAAAAGTGAAAAAATTACCCGATCAAGGTAATGAGATGTTATAGTAAGGAAAATCAGAATGATCAACTTATTTTCAGTGGGTGCAGAGCATCGTAATGAGAAGCCATCTGTTTCTCCATGAGTGAATTGGTACAGAGAAACGTAATGAATAATTAGTGGTCATACATAATGTATTAATAGTAATGATGAAATCAAAATGGGAATCATAATGAGAATGAAAAATGGTTAGAAAGTATGAAGCAAGATGAATTTGTGAGAATATTTGAGAAGGTTCTAGAAGATTTGAGAAGAGATGAGAAGAACTGAAGAAGTTAAAGATGTATAAAAAATATAAAGGAAATTCATGTTTTGGAAAATTTGGTTTAGCGGGAAAACTTTTCATAATCTTCCCTATAAAAGGAAGAGATTACATTGTACTTTCTAACACTTTTACTATTCACAGGTGAAAAAAATGGTGAGAAAATTGAAAGTTTTTAAAGATAAGAAGTTTTCCGGTTTGATAATTCCCAAGGAAGTTTTCCAA
Source organism: Viscum album (assembly GCA_963277665.1). Lineage (NCBI taxonomy): Eukaryota > Viridiplantae > Streptophyta > Magnoliopsida > Santalales > Viscaceae > Viscum > Viscum album. Next base: position 130,050,914 of record OY728137.1, read on the forward strand.
AAAGAAGAAGAATAAGAAAAAGATAGTATTTAGATTTTCTAATATCATAATGGATTATCGGATCAGGAAATTAGGCCGAGGTTTCTGGACTAAGATAAAAAAAAAGTTTGAATTGTTTCAATTGTATTATGGCAGAGTTATATTTCTAGACCGAGAAATCAAACTGAGTAATCATACTAAGAAATTGGACTGAGTATCATTACTAAGTCCATCGAAGTTCTCACATACTTCCTGGTAGGAAATTAAAGAATTTTTTTGGAGTTTATATTTGTAAAACTTGATAAGGTAGTATAGTAACACGTTTTGAAGCATATGGTGAAAGTTTATTAACTTTTTTCACAAAACTAAATTACATCATTTCATGATACTTGAGGAACATGAATTGTTTTATTGAAAATAGTTCTTGTATCCACACAAAAATATTGTTTTCTAGTGGATTGTGTTGTATTTGATTATTTCTAAAGAATATCAAGGATGTAATTACTCTTGTTGAGTAGTGAACCTTGTAAATTATTTTGTTCCTGTAGATGTGTGATTTTTTCTTTCAGAAATTTTTTAATTATTTAATAGAAGGCAAAGGTTTTTTCAAAATAAAGAAAACTTAAAATAAAATTATATCATTAATTCACCTATACCCCTCTCAGTGATACATTGATCTTGACCGGACAATCTCATTTGGTATCAGAGACATGTTTCCCTTGTTTACTCTTTGATGAAGTGTTTTTGAAGAGAAGTTGTGATAGAGAACCTGAATTAAGTGAACAATAAGGGGATTCCGGTATTTGATGGTAATAATTATAAGATCTAAAAAGATAGAATGGTTCCTTATCTTATGTCTCTTGGATATGATGTTCTTTAAGCTGCAAAAGATAGATTTTATCCTATTGATGAAAACATTTCTCTTACTTCTATTGACAAGAATAATCTTGAGAATGATGAAAGAGCTAAGAATACTTTACTCTCATCACTTTCTGAAAGTGATTTTCTAAGAGTAAATGGAGTTTCCGCTGCCAAAGGTATCTAGGATAAGCTAAAGAACATTTATGAAGAAAATTCAAAATTAAAGAAGGAAAAGTTACAAATTTAAAGGCTTAAGTATAAATATGTGAAAATGGATGAGTATGAATCTATTGGTGACTTCTTTACCAGGTTTAATGACATTGTTAGAATTATTACATGTCTTAGTGAAAATTTGGAATATTTTACTATTATTGAAAAATCTTGATAGTTTTTCCAAACAAGTTTAATACCAAAGTTTCCCCATTGGAAGATAGAGATCTTGGAACATTATCTCTATATGATTTTTACAGTACTCTCATTACTTATGAAATGAGAAGAGATAAAGTTATGAAAAAAACAAAATTTTATTGTGAAATGTCTTTCAAGGATGATAAGAAAGAAAATAATAATAATATTCTTGAAGAAGAATCTATAGATTCTGATTTTGAAAATTATGTATTTAAAAATATTGATAAATTTTTATCCTTATTTTATAAAAATATGAAAATAGACATAGGTAAATATAACATAACACTTTCCCTGAAATATTTTGAATGTGGAGATGTTAGACACTTTGCGTATAATTTTCATATAAGAAATAAAGAAGAGGATAGTGATGAATATGAAAGAAGGCCAAGAAGATCTTGGAAAAAAATAGGGTGGTAATACTAAATATTATTTAAAAGGGAAATATAAAAAGTCCCCCAAATCCAAAAAGAAAACATTTTTGTCTAAAGATGATAAAGAAGAAGAAAGTGAATATGAATTCGAAAAGTCTACTGAGAATAATAGTAAGAATAATTTCATTGAAATAATTAGCAATGAAGAGTTCAAAAGTAACAGTTCTGAATAATAAGAAACTCAATTAGAATTTCATCTAAAATAATAATTGAAAGAGTGTTTGAGAAATATTGAAAGTTTTTAGAAAGAAATAAAGAAATTGAAAAATTAAAATTCCTCAAAAAAAATCAAGAATGTTTTCCTAATGATAAATACAATCTACTGGAAGCTATTGATTATTTGAATAAATCTATTGAGAAAGAAAATAATTAGAATGAACATATGAAAGTTAAGTTGAAGGAAAAAAGAAGAAGAGTTGGAACTTGTCCAACAAAAACTTTATAAAGTTGAGTATAGGGTAAAAAGTTTCAATAATTCTATATCTTAATCTAGTGAAAGTTATGGAAAGGGTGAACCTAATAAGGAGAAACAAAAGTTAACTTCAATGGTTTAGAACAAAGTTGAAATTATTCTTGAGAAGAAGAAAGATGGTAAAGTTATGTATGCGGGCAAAACCAACAAAGTGGAGAAGTTAGAAGTTTCTAAAAATTTTGAGTTTGAAAAAGTTTCTTCAACTTATGGTTTTGATAAGGTTGAAAATAAAATCAATCTGAAAAAAGATATTCTGGGTTATAATAGAAAGGTTGGTCATCAACAAAGATCTGATAAGAAAGTTAAGAAGGTTGCTGAGAAACAAGTTCACAACTCTAGACTGTATGGAAGTTACAGAGGCACATATTATTTCTATGGATACTTCTGGTATTTTGTTGGATTAGAGAATAAAAAAATATGTGTTAGTTTAATCAACAATATTAATACTATTCCACAATTTATGGAAGGAAAAGTTTGAGGGGGAGTAAATCCCCTCAAAAGAAGAAGTTTGAGAAAGATATTTTGAAGAATTATGAGAAGGTTAGTGTGAAAGTTGAAAATAGATTCCAATATATGGAAAATATTTGTTAAAGACATGAGAAACCTAGACATCTTGTAAAAGTATGTCTCAATTTATTACCAGCACAACAAAAGTTTGTTTACAATTCTTAGAAGCTGGATGTGAAGAATGATAAAGGTAAAGAAAAAGCTATTGTTGTGGAAAATGCTCTCAAAGCTATAAAAAGAGAATGACCTTGGATATTATATAGTGGGTGTTCTTATCATATTATAGGAGAATTATATTTTTTGAAGAATATAAAATAATTCAAATAAGGAATAATAAAATTTGGAAATAATGAATCCCTCAGAATCAAAAGTGTTGGATTTTATATTATTGGGGAAGAAAAGTTAAATTCCAAGAAATATTTGTTTGTTGATGGGATGAAGAAAAATCTAAAAAGTGTTTAAATTTTTTTTGATGAATAAAACAAATTTACTTTAAAAAAATATGGGTCTGTTGTGAAAGGTGAGAAAGATGGAAAGATAGTTACAAGAGGCCAACGTACAAAAATAAACTTGTTCCAAGTTGGAGAGGTTCAAAACTATGGTTACTTAGGCATGGTGTAAGAGAATTAGTTATGGAATAAAATGTTTGGGAACATGTGTTAAAGGAATATGAGAAAGTTATCAAAGTGAGAAAGTGTTCATGAAATTCCTAATATGTCAAGAAGAAGAGATTGGTGTTTCACAATTTTATAGAATGGAAATATTACAAACTCTATGCATAAGAAAGTTGAAATTTGTTTAGAATGACCCCCAAAACTTATTCATTATGATATCTGTGGGCCTATGATAAAATAATAAAACCATGTACATAATTACTTCATTACATTCATTGATGACTTTACACGCATTACTTGTGTTATGTTTATGAAACATAAGTCAGATGCTCTGAAAATGTTTAAAAGTTTCAGGAGGAAATTTGAAAAGGAATGTGAGTATTCAGTGAAGAAGTTGAGAAAATAAAATGGTAGATAATAAAAAGATGAAGAATTTATAAATTATATTGAGAATCATAGAATTCAGAATGAGTTCAATACATCATACACTCCTCAACAAAATGGTTTTGCTGAAAGTAAAATTTTTTTTGGTTAAAATGGGACAAACTATGTTACTTGAAACATGTTATCTATAATTAATCTTGGAGGAAATCTATGAGAATTGATATTTATATTCAAAAATGATGTTTCTATAGGCCAAGTTTAGATATGACCCCATATGAAATATTTTATGACAAAACTCCAAGTTTGAAAAACATAATAATTTTTTGTACTCCATGTATCATAAAAAAGAAAGGTGGAAATCTTGGAAAGTTCAAGTAGAGTGGTGAAGATGGAATTTTCCTTAGGTATACTCCAGAAGGAGGAGGATATAGTCATTTTAATAAAGAAACCAGAAAAATAGTTGATTTTGTTGATGTGAAAGTTGTTTAAAATCCCGAGGAAGATGCTAAGAAAACTCATGATGATAAGAAATATGAGCAGGATGAAATAATATTTGTTAACAATTATGATAAGGATATAGACAATTATAGTCCTACTCAAGAAGTAGAATCAGACTCAATTATCTCTAGTGATGATGAAGAATCTCAAAAATCTCATCCTAGGCTGAGGAAGCAAGTGTGATCTTAAAACATAATTGGTGATAAACATAAAAAGGTTCAAACAAGAAGAACATAAAAAGTTATTATAAACACTTATTTTTATTTAAAAGTTGAGCCAAAAGATGTGAATGGAGATTTTGAGCATCTGGAATGGGTTTAGGCTATGAATGAATAGTTGGATCAGATTGATAAGAATAATACTTGGGAATTTGTACCTAATCCAAATAACAAAAACATTATTGGTACAAATTTGGTGTTCCAAAACAAGTTAAATGAAGGTGGTGAAGTTATAAGAAACAAAGTAAGGTTAGTGTGAAAAGTTTACTCATAGATTTAAGGCATTGATTTTGGTGACACTTTTGCTCTGGTGGAAAGGTTAAAAATAATCAAAATATTTCTTTCTATTTATGGACAGTGAAGTTACAAAATTTTTCAGATGGATGTGAAATCAACAGTTTTGAATAGTGATATTGATGTGGAATTTTATATTGAACAACCACGTGGATTTGTTGTTGGGTAAGATAAATGTTATGTGTGAATGTTAAAGAAATACTTTTATGGGATAAATAAATCTCTAAGGGCATGGTATTCCAAATTAGATACCTTCTGGACAAATTTTATCTTTAAGTAAGGAAGATATGATTGTAATATCTATATAAAAGTAAGTAAATAATTTTTCATCATTGAAATTTTTTATAATCGATCATCACCTGATGCATGAAAATAATCCATGTTGCACACCTGTTTTGACAATCCTAGGGGATCTGCTTTGGAAGTTCACAAAATATTTATGAACCATCATGAAATATTTAAATAGATGATGACTATGAATGAGCTAGGATAAACTTAATATATCAGAGATTAAAAATATGGTTTCATGATTTAGATATCTTATAAGTGATTTTTTCATGATTATATGGTTTCCCACTATGATTAGTGTTTCTCACACTATGTTTCTTGATTTTAGTCAATGGAGGGAACCAGAATAAACTGAGTTAACCTTGAATGTGATATACAATTTTCTGATGAGCATCCAAATGAGATGATGATTGGAGTGAAGGATATTGTGATTATGAATAATTAGTTATCACAAAACTTGATTAACAACATTCACCTTAACCAACTCTTGGACTCCCTAAAGAAGATAAAGATAGTGTTCACTGAGAGTTCAGGTATTAGAGACCATGGATTAAAGAAGATTATATTTTATAGATAAAGATAATGTGGAAAGAATCACTCAAGGTAATGTCTCAGAGTGATGGGAAGATGTTTTGGGTGTGGAAAAGAAGTACATAAATAAAGTAACTGCAAAGAAAAAATGAAAAGTTCAGATAAAACAATGGATGTGAATATTGGTCTCCCTAAGGTATTATCTATCTAAGAATCATTTAATTGTGGAAAGTATGGGAATTATGAAAATAAATATCCTAGGGGGAAAGATCATGAAGATAATCATCATGGTGGTATGAGTAATGGTTATATTACTGATGACGAGGAGTCTACAAATGAAAAATGAATGAAAAGAAGTGTTAAGTAATAAGATGATGAAGCCTAATTAATGGTTTAAGAAGTAAGTGGGATGATTGAAGTATTTATGTATTGTAATTCAAATATTATGTTATATGAATCATGAAATATATATGGATTTTTTCATATTTGTTTTTCAATAATGATTTGAAAAAATATGTTAAATGGTACTGATGGACTAGAAAAGTGATTTAATGGGAATGTGATATTTTTATTGAGGGAAGATTACCCTTAATATGCTCATGAGGTTGAGAAAATGGTGTTTAGTTTGGATAAAGAGTTGATTGATGCAGATAAAGTAAGTTGAATAAAATTGATAAACTCATAACTAATAAAGGATTTGTTGAAAAAGTGGTTTATTTCATAATTAAAGTTTACAACATTATTAGATCTATAAAATATGTTCAATAATATTTGGTTTTATCCAAGGAATGAGAAAACATGCATATTTTCATCATGTTTTTATGGTAATTCTAGTTATTACCAATCTTCAAGAGAATATATGACTAAGGTATTCACATATTTGGAATGTGACCAATAAGAGATGCTTAATGATATCTGGATGATTAATGTTAAGTTTATATATAAAAATTTACTGGACTTTATAAATTTTGAATTTTGGAAGGGTTATAAGGTTAAAAATTTATGGAATGGTTTAAGTTGAACTTTGGAAGAGGATTTAGAGATTAATGTATTACTTTACTATATGATGATTTATTCATATTGGATAACATGTGATAACCATTTTGATAAATAAAGATATACAAAATGACTTATCATTCTATTTATAGATCTTATGATCCATTAGTGATTCATGAATAAAAAATTTACCTTTATTTCTTGGAGTAAGATACGAAGTGGAAATTAATCAAGGCACAACCAAAGGGTGAGACTATGATTATGAAATAGAATAAAATCTTGTAAGTATATACTCTTGTAAAAATTATTCAACTTTAGGAAAAATATCTTGAAATAAAATGTTACCCTGTTATCATTATTTTTGATGATATCAATAACATTTTTCATTACTCTTTGGTTTATGGTTTTTTAGTCATTAACCACATCTAATTAACCCACTTTCTTATGATCAATGTTCTCTATCACTCTCTATTAGTATTTGGGTGTTAGTTTTCTCCTTTATGTCCTTGTTTTCACTTCCCACCTATGTTCTTCTATTTGGAAACCTAGTATATGTTATTCCAAATGACTTTTGCACATCCATTTATATTTTTAAATAGGATGTTTTATTAACTATTTTTATGATATGGTTTTCTATGAAGGAGTTTCCAAATTTTAAACCTTTGATAACAAAGAAAAATTTTGAGGGCGAAATTTATTTTAAGGGGGTATAATGTAACACTCTGAGACTTTGTGAAATATTTTTTTCAAATGAATTTAATATTTTCAATATTTTTCATTACATGAAACATTGAGTTTGTCTTGAGTTACATACAACATTAAGTTTGTCTTGTGCTACACACAATACCGAGTTTAGTTTGCGTTACACAAAACACCGAGTTTAAACAAAATGCGACTTACTATTAAAATATTATTATTTAATATGATAGTTATCACCTATCCATTTGAATGATGAGTATGAATAAAATTAAATAAATCATGATAATATATTTATTACACATTTATATATAATTAATTATTTGGTGATCAATTAATTATAAATGAAAATAAAAACCTTTTTGAAAATAAAGCAAATAATTTTACAAAAAAACTATTTTTATGAATATAAATAAATTTTACCTCAATAAATTAAACAAATCACTTTTAGTGAATGATGTTAATGGAATGTATATATTATATATTCAATAAAATTTTTACCATTCATTTTATGTGTTTTCTGGACAAGAGATAAGAATAAATCCAATTTTACACTTAAAACAGTATTTTCTAAAAATTATTTTTTCCACCTTTAGTGCGCTTATTTTAAAATTAATTTTTACCAATTTTATAAAATTTATCTGAAAAAATAACCTTTATTTTTAAAATCATAATATAAAAATTATTTTTGAGTGAATTGTTTGGATTTTTCTAAAAAGTTTTACCTTTTGATGAATAATGAAAAATAATGAATTTTAATTGAAAACATCCTTTTATTTTAATTTATTTATAAAGTTAAATTATATTTAAAATTGGGTTTAAAATAAAATAAATTCAATTATACATTTTATAATCCAATTTATGTCATTTTAATTAATTCCATATTGAATTTTGATATAAAAGCATTGTAAACTTTTGAACATTTTCTCTTTAAAACCCCACTTTCTCGTCACGTCTGTGAGATTAATATTAAATTTAAATTTTCTACTAATATGAATTAAAATTTTAAAAATTGATTCCATATTTGTAATAATCATAATTTATTTTATATAAAAATGTAAACTTAATTTTTTTCCAAAATTAATAGTGAAATCAACGAAAATTAATTACCACAGTTAAGAAAAAAATGAGTTTACACGGGGGGAGGGAGGAACTAAAAATATAAGGGTAAAAAATGACCCAAAAATTATCATAAACCCATTTAATGATAATATTTAGACCTTATATTTTCTAGGATTGATAATAGTACATTATTGGAGCTTTTTGACATGAAAAGATGTGGGTGAAATTCTTTCTTTAAAAAAATTACAAGGGTGCCACTCACCTCACTTATAAAAGGACACCCCTTATCCCCTAATCCTCACACCTTAAAAACATTTTGGTTTGTGAAATACTTGACCAAATAATTTTCCATATTCCCTCCTCTCATCCTAGAATCCTTATTTTGGACATAAATTCAACCTAGGATGGATTTTGGTGCAAACCTAAGAAGAATTCCTGAAAAAGAGGTAACATTCATCAATGATCGTTCTGTTTTATTTACTCCTCTTCCTAATTCAATTCTTATTATAACATGACGATATAAAAAACTCAGTATCTTACATATACTTAGTTGTTTTTATGTTAAGTGTGTGACCCAAAATCATCTCCACTTCTATAAAATGGGTTACAAAATCATCATTCGTTTGTACGATATATTACCACCTCACAGACCTATGTCATTATTTTTTTCTATTATCACTTCTCATGGTAGTACATAATGATGGATTTATTTTATATATATGATATTTATTATATTATTAATATTTTGGAATTATTACATTACACATACCTCAAACTTTCCATTTTATGGAAATACGATAACATCGCTTGTGTGTAGGACGAACTATCGCCATGCGAAGCGATACGATTCATCCATGATTTACATAGAAGGTAATAAGGATTATTTTAATGAAAATATGTGATATATATGAAATAAAAATTATTAATTAATGATAATATATTATTTACATTTCTTTTCTTGCAATTATACAATAAAATGGAAACAACGTTCATGCGTACACATGACCAACCGTCTCCATAAATGGTGAATTTCATTTCTCTTTTTCTATAAATATTATTGATTACTATAAAAATTTAAATAATGAATATATATTATCTTTATATTATGTTTATAATTATTTATATGATTAAACCATGACTAAATTAAGAGTTCCAAAAATAACAAGTTGAAACATATACAAAAAACAAGGCGGTTATTGCCCGAAAGGAGTCTTTAGTATGAAATTATTAATTAGAAGGTAATAAAAAATCATAATAAAATCATATATGGTGTGATATATATGAATATATTTCTATAATATATGTATAAGAAACATATATTTTTTATATATTATGATTTAACATATACAAGGGAAGTCAATACTTAAGGTAAGAGATTTCTAGTCTCTCTTTTATTTTGAGGAGACATATGAAAACTCACCACTTGTTTATTTTTGTGTGGTGTATATACCTCCACATTTAAATTTTATATCATTAATATAATTATTTTCATGATATTTAATGTTTCATTTAATGTTATTATTTATTGATACTTATGATTCAAAATATTACTAAAGTGAAAAGTGATTTTTGTCACAATTGACCTTCTTTGGGATATAAGTAATATTATGCACCTAATTTATTTTATAAGGTTTATATTATGTCCCTTTAACATGTTATATAATGAATAAACTTATATTAATTATATTTAAATGTCTCATTTTATGTTATTATTTCACAGGTCTTGCGATTCAAAGGTTTCCAAAGTGGCAAGGGTTTGATGTTACAATCTCATTATTTACCAGGATTGTTTACGATTATGATTTTGATAATGATATATTATGATATATTTCTCAAAAACTTATTGAATTTTATTTTCATATGGTAAATGATTAAATTTTCAAGCAATAGTTCCATTTTACCACTCTTTGGTACTTAAAATGATTGAGAAAATGTTTTTAAGAAAATTAGAATTTATTTCTCTCTTCGGTTAAAAATCTGCTTTCTTTCAAAACCATATTTTCTAAAAATGTTTTTAAAATTATTCAAATGATTTATTAAATTCATTTTTAACCATGTTTAATATTTTATAAACGGTTTTAAAAATAATCTTCATGTAATTTTTGAAAACAATGCCCGTTTGGGTTTTACCAAAAATGTGAAAATAATATTTGCTTTTAACATACACAACATGAACAGTATTTCCCACTGTCATGACCACTTAATGATTTCAATATTCCCTTAAAAAAGTTTAAACTTCTTTTCAAAAAAAATTTCACTTAATATTTTGGAATTATTTATATTTTAAATAAATGATTTCAAAGTAAAAAGGGGGTTTTGAATTTTTTAAGAAGTGTTTTTCTTCAAATAAGAAAGGATATTTTCCTCAAGAAATTTTTTAATGATTTTTAAATATTAATTTATATGTTTTAAAGTTTATTTTTAAAGAAAAATATTTCCAAAATATTTTATAAATTTTATTTTAAAAAAGTAAAATTTAAAGAAATGTTATTTTCCTCAAGAAACGTTCCTAGTGATTTTTCTTTCAAAATCATTCTCAATCTAAGATGACATCATTTTAGGTTACTTATACATTACTGGGGATATGATCCAAGGATAACATTGTTATTACTTCTATAAATTGTTTATGTTTATGATTACATGATATTTATTAAAATTGTTTCTCTTCCATAGGTTATACCATGATAGAACTCTTATGAAACCTACTTCTTTTTACAGGTTATGCTACGATGAAATGATTATAAAATCTATATATTTTCCACTAATTATGATATGATGAAATGTGTATGAAGCCCATTTTATCTCATAGGTTATGATATGATGAATGTTTTATGATCTTGTGGCGCACATGTGTATGATTTTCATTATGTGATAGGTGAGACCTATATCTCCTTCTAATGCATCGAGTAATGATAAATGTTCTATGAGATCAAAGGGTAAACGAGTGGTTAGAACAATCCAAAAAAAGAGGCTAAAAAGGGGGTTATCTTAGAAATCCATGGTCTTTCGGATATTAAATTTTTAGGTATTAAAATTGAAGTAACTAGAGACAATTCCAAAGAAAACATTATTCCAGCTAGAACCAGTCGAAATTCTGTGGCTGATTTTTTTCTCCAGCTGACACCATCATTTCCACAACCCATGTAAAATTAGTTTTATTTTAATTACATATTATCTCAAGGTTCTCATTATAGTATTGGATATGATATAACCTTTTAAAATTAAAATTAATCTATGGATATTACCATTTAAATAGTGGAGATATAAATGTATACCCTATATTGGTAAAGAGTACATCATGCATATATTATTATATACATGAAATAGTAATCAAAATGTACTATTTAGTTGGGTATAAGGAACCCACTATTACAACACTTCCACTTGTACTAGATCCAACTTTCTTACTATACTTATTAGTTCTCACATGATTAAGACCATGTTTTTGCTGAGTCATGAATTTAGTTGTTGGGTCTCCCACATCTGCACTGCATGGTTATTCTACTTTGTGAGACCTTATCTCCTTGAGTAAAACTCATCAAGAAATGATTTACCAGAGTATATAATTTTTTTCCACTATCTAAACTTAAAAACTTGGATAGTAAGAGTATCATAATTTACATTATAATAATAATTTACTTATTAGGTTTGATTCCAAGAACTAGAACAAATAATTTATTTTAATACAATACTTGTTTGCTGGATCAGAAGCTACAACATACTTGATATTTTATAGATATGACTACCACTAGCTGAATTAGACTATCATTATCATTACCTTAGCCTAACAGTGATAATAGATCATATTTATCTATAAGAATAATAGTTTGTGTCCCCTCAAAAACATCCTCCATTATCTCCTCATACCAGGTACATATCATTTGTACTTACTAAAGTACAATCAAATATTTCTGACTACTTCCCTTTTAGTTCTCCTAGATATAACTGAAATTTTCCTACTATAAAGTATATGTTGGAAATATAATATCGTGTACATATCATGACATATGCGATTAATCCATCACTGAAGCATATAGAATTCAACTCACCACATTAATCTCCTCCTATTCCTATGCATGTCTTCTTGAAGAGATTTATGCCATGTTACATTGGTAATAATTCTCTCTTGAATTGTTCAAACTTGTATTTTTCAATACATTATCAATATACATACCATTAACTAGGTCTAATCAACTGTTAGATCTACATCAGTAGATATTATTCCCTATAAATTTGGTTTTTACTTTAAGTCAATCTACGGACAGTTACTTTCATCCTGGTCTTAACTAACTATATGACCAATAGTTTTCCATATGTTACCAAGCATATTTTACTTTGAAAAAATGGAGCTCCCACTAACCTCTGGTAGAAATATGACAAAGATTCATTCCAAATGATTGTTCCATGATCTTTTTACTTAATAACTAAACTATATTTTAGTAACTTTCACCCTTATTGATATTCTATGATGTCACTATCCCATTCTGGTTGTGTCAAATAGACACCTTCCACAATTAGTGGTCTTGAAATCCAATACTCAATAAAATGATCATAGAAAGTATCCATGAAAAGTAAAATTCCAATGGATTTAGGAATGAAAAATTGGTATAACCAATTGAGCCTTATTGGTACCACAAATATACCATCCATGTATAGTATTACTTGAATACCCTCTACATTATTCAATACAATAACCCCCTTATACATTTAACACATGGAATCCATTATTGAATTTCAATTGATATTGTCAATTTTAGCTAATTTCAATATACTGCATAATTTTAAGAATTATTATTATTATATAATAATATATATCACTATTCACGGTGAATATAAAATCACCACTATGTTTTTAACCTTTCTACACAGTATGTGTCTCTGTAACATTCTCTTTCAACACCTCTTGTGGAACTCGTTCTCATGCCAACCACTTATGCATCTCTAACATTAACTATACCCAAGTCAATCTTGCTCTAACTATCTCAAATATAGATGTGCACCCTTATATAGAAATATAGTCTATAACTTTACTATATCTATTCTATCATAGGTATTTCTATAATATCCTAAGAAACTTTTAGGATAATTACTTTAGATGTACATTGTGTTTTGTCTTGATGAAAGTTTGTTTATACCTTCAACAAACTTTTTGCATCTAAACACATGTTCTTATGACATAATGGATTTACATCATAATATAACTCATATGGTATCCATTTTTCATGATAGTTTTCATATGTTTATGGGAAAATTCCATCATTTGAAAATAATGTTTTAAAAAATGGGAGTATCTACAATGCATGAGTTTTAACATTGATGCTCCTTTTTACTTACATAATGACTATGATGTATACAAGGAAATTTGCATTTAGGAATTTTTTTATGCTGCATTTTATTAATAAATTTTAACATGTAATACTCATTATTGATACTCCTTATTAACATCACAACTCTGATGTGGATAAGGTAATGCGTGTTTAGGAATTACTTCAGGATACATTATTTGATAGTTGAATGTTTGGTCAAGATATTCTTCAACATACCATCACAAAGCATCTCATATATTCTAACCATGGATATACCATAATTCACTTTCAAATTTCTTAATAAGTTAAATGATTTTTTGAAGTATATTTACCACTATATTACCCCTGGAATAGTTCACCCTATCTAGCAGAACAAATACGAAAATCTTTGTGGAATACCTTTATTTCTAAAGGTTTCTTTGTCCAAAACTAAGTACATAAGTGTGTAGATAATAACTAAGGTTTTTAAATCCATATGTTCTAAAAACATACTGGGTATATCTTTAATAACTATTTAGTTTTTCTTAAAAAAGTATTATCTTTCCAGAACTATGTATGTAAGTCTTACATTTTATATTCATCAGGTATTGTCAATGATTCAGGCATTACAGAACTATTTGCTGAGTATTAAACAAAACAAAAAAAATCATTCCTAAAATTGGAATAATATATCCCTATGTACAAAGGAAATGTGAGATAAATGTTTTGGTAATACTCTAAATGTTCAACTGGAATAAAAAAACTTGGAAATTAAAAGTTGTGTGCTTCTCACCGCTGAATTAGGAACCACCCTTTCTCAGCCGCTTGGAGAATACACCTTAATTATAGCAATGTTTCATTCCTTAATTGGTAACCATATTCAAATACAAATATGTAATTGACTTATTGTATTTAATACACAATAATTATGATAAAAACATTACTTTCTGTTGATGAATACACCTGAAGAAGAAATGACTACTTTCTTCTTCAATTCAGTTCATTTCATTTAAACGTACATAGATTTGTTTCATGAAACTTGAATAAAATAATCTCATATTTAATAATAAACCACTTTTCATTGAAGGATGTTGTGAAGGTTCCTTTGAAACCACTCTTTTTATTGGTATTTTTGTCCTTTTATTTCAACTTGTTTTCCATAATAACTAAATATTATTCTTTATTTAATGTATTTATTTCTTTGAAAACCTTACCCAAAAGGAAATGAAACATTTTATCCATATTTTTTATTTTTTTATCTTAAATGAAACTAGAGAATATGGATGAAACTTGCATTAGAATGGTATGTATTGAAATATCATGATCTTCCTTTCATATTCATACGCAACCAGTGTAATTATTGCCAATTCATATATCAATTCAATTTATCCTTATTAGTTTCTCAGAGATGAGACTACATGTAATATCATACATGTATTGATGTAGTATCCACAACTTACATCAGATATTGGTGATTAAATTATGAAATAACCATCATATATTTCATAAATGAGTCTCCTATAAGCATTTTTAAAACCCTTGCCTCATGAAGTGGATTAACAGGTGTTGGCGACACCAACACCTTGAATTTCCTATGTAGTACTTTGCGTAAGCACCTCTACTACTCTGGGAAACTCATTTTAGTTTGGACATGTTCTTTATCCAATAATTATCACAGTGTAATTCTTGTATTACTTATCATTTTCTACAAAAAAACAAAATCTAACAAATTAGTATTTTTATCATGATTACCGATTAGACATTACCGATTATTTAAATCATCAAATGTCTCACACTATTTTATCGAAATCTATAAATCTTATATACAAGAATTAGAATACTCCATTGCTTGAGTATTCTAGTGGAAAAGATCCATGAACCTCCCATCATAGTCTAAAATCTTTCGCTATTCCACTACTCATAGAGTTCAAGGTATGCATTTGACTGACCAACGACATTAACTCACAGATCCTTGATCTGTTGATTGAGAAGTCCCAACTTATAAAATCAAAAACTTTATTTACTAAACACTTTCCTCTACAGTTGAAATAATAAATCTCTGGTTACTTATTTGCTTCCAAATTCAGATAATTCAACTCGTCACTCTCATAAGAACTCCCTTGTAGTAGGAGACACCCTTAACTTTGGATGATGAGCACCCTGAACACCCAGTTTTGTTCAAATTCAAATGATTGAAGGCTTTTTGAGACTTAATATATATGTGAGGGTTATTATTATTATTTTTTTGAAAAATTTAATTCATTTATATTAAATATGTTCAATCTATGTTGTCACTCTCATAACTGAACATGCATTAATAGAAAAACATACATGACATCCTTATGTATTTTTCTTGTTTATTATTTTATGTGATCTTGTAGTAAACATGAACATGCATAAAATACTAAACAAATGCATAAAATAAATAATTTTACCTAACTGGTCTTGAGAATATAATTGTGATCGATCCATTTTAAAATTCACAGATCAATCATGATCTAGGGGGTTTTATACCCAAGCCGAATCCTAACTCGTATTGGAGCTCTCCCTCTATCAAATGTATCCACTTATCATATGGATTCCTCCTAGGCTTGGCATGGTCTGCAAATTATAGCATCATCATCATAGTAAAACAATACTCAGACACAGACGATGGGGTCTCAGGAGTGAAAAATAAAGACAAAAAATTAGATATGCATGCCCTTATACATATTGAATGAAGAAAATATGATGCACATACCATCATTAAAAATTAATACTTATTACCAACATCACACACTGGTAATAAGTAGTTAAACAAACAAGACATTAAAGGTTTCTCAATTACTCAATACCGGTTGGTATATACTATAAACACGCGATAAAATTAAATTGATATAAATTTAAAGTATGAGGGAAATTTAAATAAATCAGTTGAATTAATTAAATTATAATAACTTATTCAAATAATTTATTCTTATTTTGTATCGCTATTAATTTAATTTTAATTCAAAAAAATTAAATTAGTTAATTAAATTAATTTAATACCTAAATTATATTAATTTTTCTTGGAGCTGCAGCTATCGGTCGATGCCAGGTATGACCGAAATAATCCAGATCTGGCCGGGAAAGGGCTTGACCAGTTTTGGGGATAACCCAATTGGTGGGCCACCTTTAGGATGACAATATCTAGGGTGATCCAGCCAATGGTGAATGGGAGCAGCAAAACCAATTTAGGGAACAAACTATGTGGCAGTTGTGGAAAGGGTATCGATGCTAGGTGGTTTTCCTACTCGGTCAAATCATCCATGGGAAGATAGTGCCTTTTTTTTCAAAAGCCTAATGATAGGCCTTTTTTCTTATTAGAATACCAGCCACCCACCTCTTTTTTTGATGGTTTGTGTCCATTTTCAACACAAACCCATGAAACACTAAAATTATTGTGTATACCCACAAAAAATGTTTTTTATTTGTTTATTAAATTAAAATTTATTCCACATAGGGTGTGGAAATGAGGGTGCTTACTGGAGTAAAAAATGATCATCAAATTCTGTTTGATTCTGGCTGGAATAACATTTCCTTCCAAATTATCTCTAGTAAATTCAATTTTAATACCCAAAAATTTAATATAAAAAATACCACAACTTTCAATCCATAAATTTTTTTCAGAAGGATGTAGATTAGCTATATGAGATCAGATAAAATCATTTTCAGAACCATTAATACTAATTTCAAACCCTCTTATTTAATTTAAAGAAAAATAAATTTTCTTCGATCAAAAAATCCATGTGATTCCTATGATACCAATTATTGGTATTAGGGTGTGTAACAAAAGCCTATGGGCTGATAATTTTAAAATATTTATCATTAAATCAAGGTAAATTTTCATTTCCGGTGATCCAAGCTCCAGTATGGTCCTAGGATCATTCATGGATTATTCAAAGCACAAAAAATTAAATAGAATGAGTAGATCATTTGATTCAGAGTGTGATCGACTAAAACATGTCACTGGTAACCATTTCTCTAAGTATCTAAAGATAAACCCCTCTGGATTATACACACACACTTCAATAATATGCATACACATATTTCGTTGAATTCTGTGTGTTAGCACAATGATTTGGTGATTTCTTTGACATTGCGGCGATCACCACGATCTCATGCCTCCGATCTATCAAAGGCATCTTGGATCAATCATTCTTGAGACACTTTATGTCTCTAGGAAGTGGGAGGAGAGAGTGGATCCCATTTATAATGAATTAACAATGCATAAAATGTGCCTCTCCTTCACTTATATAATGGATTTCTGAAATATCCAATTAGGGTTCCCCGATCCTCATATATTTAACACCCACTAAATAAGTAATAAATAGAAAATTACAATGAACTAACTGCATCATAAATATTATTTATATTTTATCACATAATTTTAATATATATTAAATATATTACGCGATAAACTTAAATCATTAACTCAACTCACAATTTTCTCTAATATTAAACAAACCTTGAATATTAAAATAATATTTATTCATATAATATTATTAATCATATTTTTTAAACACTTATAAATAAATTTAATAAATAAATTCATTGCTAATTATTCTAGACTCAAATAATTTTAATTTTTTTATTTATCAGTGATCGATAAAACTGGACAACTCTCAAACCTTGTGGTGTGTCCCACCATGTCCTATATACCTATTCACCTGAATAGGTCAAATTCTTGAATACGCTACTGCGTGTGACCCTCTAGGAACTTATCTCAATAGCAGTAAATAGTATTCAAAGACTAAGAGCAGAGTCCAAAAACCCATTAAGAACCATAAAGTGATAAGGAATGGTCATAGAAATAAAAACCAACCTATAAACACATACTGTATAATATAATCTATTTTTCATTAGATATATCATAAAGTAGAATGAACGCTTGTATCATCATCGTTTCTTTATTTATTATTTATTTATCTAACTGGAAGAATTTACCTTTGAATACCTTAGCCATGCATTTATGAAGGTACTATCATCTCGATCAACTTGTCTGGTGATATTACTTCCTCAACTTGAAGTGAAAAATTCTATCTTGACCATTCAACCAATACCATACCACCAATGATGCACCGAACACAAGCTACCACGCCATGATTTTATTATCACAATTTTTCCATGCATCAAATTATGTAATCAAATGAAACACATTGATAATGATCTCAATTCAAGAGACTAATACATATGTCCCTAGATAAGAACATTAAATGACACCTGAAACATGTGGTGTTCCTATTGGAAGATCTATCCTCATGATCTAACCTACCAGAGATAACCAAGTGCGAACTTCATGAGAATAAGTATCAATACTTATGATCCCCTAACACATAATATTCAGACCTGTGTCTAGTCAATATGATGTATCTAGACTATATGACATAATTTTAAGATTAATTTCATAGTATCATGAGGTTCTCATTATAGCCCGAGATTAGTTATAAGCTTTTGACGCGACAATTAATCTATGGACATTACCATTTAAATAGTGGATGGAAAAATGTATATACTATAATGGTAAGATTACATCCTAAATATATCACTGTATACATGAAATGGTGATAAAGTACCGTTTAGCTGGTTCTAGGGCACCCACTATTACAATAAGTCCAAGCCCGAAAAGGAGGGTACATGGGTAGTTATCCCAAGCCAAGAAAATAGGGTACATGGGTGGTTTTTCCAAGTCCAAAGTAGGTTCACGGGTGGTTATCCCAAGCATAACATGATATGAATGTCTTGGTTGGTAGCCTTGACATAAGAGTTTCTATGCTTATGTGTATACCACAAATCTATGTCTTATGCCAATTTTATACTCTCATGGCACATGTTTTTTGATTTCTTTATGATTCATGTATTACGAACTACCAATATTTATATGACAACTCAATATTCTGATATTTGATATATAGGGTATGGTTTTTAAATGTTATTCTCATGTTTCCATACCATCATGTTCATGTTATGCTTAGGTATCTCCCTTGTTCACACTTACTGAGCATCTAATCTTACCCTTTATTATTTTTCCTTTCCTCAGGTCACAAAGAATGGTTTTAAGTAGGGTATGTTTGTGAAGAGAATGAAAAAAAATATCTTTATGGGAGATGTTGAAGATCTTTCATAAAATTATAAGATTGTGTACCTATTCTCAAAAGGAACTAAGCTAGTATGGTCTTTAGGTGTGTGTTTGTTTAATGTAAGGAATATTCATCTAAAAAATATAATATCCATGTATAAAAATCCCAAGTAATTATAGGATGCTAGAACATCATGGAGGATAGATAATCACTCACATGCGATGTGTGATTTGGTTAGCCTATGGATACACTGTGGATAAGGGATGGCATTCAGTTGCCCTTATGTGATCTTTATAAAATTCATAAAATGAAGATCAAAAGTTTTAGTAGCCTCTTCGGTGTAAGGTATTCTAGTTTATATAATTTCTTCATTTATGTTTCATATGTAGTTTTCATATTATCTTGCATAGATATCCTTAGAATAAGGGTTTTAATCACTTTAAATTCATTTAATAATTGTTATTAGGCTCCAAAAAACCCTCCAGTTACAAGGATTTTACACCAGACCTAAATATCATATCATATAGTGGTTATTAAATAAAGGAAACAAAATGGATTATCCAAATTTAAAGTATATTGTTCTCAAAAGTAATATCCATGGTGTCTGAAATGTTATAAAATCCACGAAGTATCTTGTTTCTATATTATTTTCTTATTTTATATAAATTGAATTGTTTTAATGATGTTTTAATTTTATCCCCTCCCTTATCTAAGCATGTTTATAATTTTTTATCATTTTCTAAGCATGTTCCATCTTGAAAATATTTTATTAAAAACATGTTTTAAATGTATATCTTATGGAATGATCTTAATTATTTGAAAATTTTTATAATTCCATGAAAATATTTATACTTGTTTCAAGTATCCTTGTTTCCAAAAGTTTTTATTTTAAAAAAGATTTTTTATTCATGTATTGTATTATTTTTTAAGAATGATATTAATTTTTAATTTCTACATGGATTCTTGAGTTGAATTTATCCCTTTATATGTTGAAACATGATAATTTGAAAATCATCTCACGTTATTATGTCTTACTTTTCTCAAAGGGGAGTTAAATATTATTATGCATGTTTTTTAAAGGTTCTTTTGATATTCTCTTAAAAATATATTATATCATCTTATTTCTCCAACCCTCATTCTTTGTAAGTTTCTTTTTGATAATCTCAAAGGGGGAGAAGATTTTGACATAGTGGTAAAAGAGAAAATAATGTCTGATTTCAAATGGAATTTCATAAAGGGATATAACTTTGTTTCAAAGTATCACAAATGGGGAGACTTTGTTTCAAATGTTTATGATCATAAAAAAGGTGTAGATTGTTAACATTTATAGTGAAATCATTTTAATGATAAAAAATACTATAATGTGTTTATAAATTGTTTTATCTTGTTTCTAGTGAATTTTTAATGTTTTTGTCGATTTATAGTGGCAGGAAGGCAACTGACCTTAAGAATCATTGAAAGTGGTCTCAAAGGACCTTTTCTAAGTCTCTTGCAGCAGTGAAGCATCAACCAGTTGGTAGAAGTGCATCGATCAAATAGTATAACATATAGAATCATCCTTATCCAGTGACACTCCACCAACTAGCCAGTGGAGGTTCACCAGATAGTTGGTGGAGGTTCAAGAAATGAAATAACTACTACCACGTGCACCGACTAACTGATGGAACCATTCCAAAATCTTACAGGCTGCATTAATGATGGTAAAAAATGCTCCCACTCAGCTCTTTAAGACTTGGATCAACCTTGGATGACCCTAAAACCCTATAAGTCTTTAAGAAGAGGTCTTGGGAGGAAGGTATCATAATTCAAACAAAGTAATCATTAAATGAAACACTCTCCAATCACCAATGATACAACATTCCTCTTCGATATTTAAAGAGATTCAAAGTTCTAATCTTTCTCATCCTTTCCAAAAGAATATCAATATTACTTTATCTCTGTGAATTGTGATCATCAATGGAAACCTTTTAAATGATTGATCTTTATCGACTATCTTCAAGTGAGATCAAGCTTCATAAATATATTATTTCCTTGTGATTCCTTATTCTATAATTTCTTATATACCCCCTTGTCTCTCTTCTTATCAATTATAACTTCTCTACCTCTATCACCTTATTTTTTCTTCTCATATTTTAGTGAGAGTTCATGAAAAACTATAATGGATTTTTCAAAAGGAAAACCATCTATTTTCTCCCTAATTATCATAATTGGTTTCTTTCTTTTTTCCGCTCAAAATTATGGGTTCTCTTGGATCTTGGGTTTCCGCTAAAACCAATGGTTCTTGGTTTCTTTCTTTCTCTATTAAAAAGGAAGTGACTATTTTGGTTCTTGTGTTTCTATTAAAACAAATGGAAATTATAATTTTGTTTCATGGATATTTGTTAAAACTAATGAGTTATATAACCCTCTTAAGCCTTCTTAAGGGGAGGATATGTAGGGGCACCTTGTGTGCTGTTTCCAAGCTCCATTTTCAAAGTGTTACTTAAATTTTATACTTTTCACATTTACTTTTATTCTATGTTTGTGATTAATTTATTTATTTTAATTACCTCTATGATTTTATTTGATTTTATCGCATGATTTCATTATATCATCATATCTTTTATAACATGGGTTTATTTTATCAATTTTATTTTTAAAAGGAAATTCAACCCCTCTTTCCATTATTCTTCGACCAACACTTATATGTGTGAAATATCAAGTTATATGAGTGAGAGAGTAAGGTGGATTGAGAGTAAGATAGGGATAAAGAGATGGAGGTATGTAGGGAGAGAGTTATTTTATGGAAGTAGTGAGACAACCCAAGAATTACATACATAAATATTATATCATTTTAGATTAATATTTAATATATTTCATAAAAATGAATGCCCTATAAATGTAATGGTTTAGTTCCTTTGAAAACTACATATATAATAATCTTATTTTGTGAAATGTTTTCAATATCTCCCACAAAGTTATTCTCACACAGTACACTTCTTAGACATACCCTACTTAAAACCTTTCTTCATAACACGGTGAAAAGAAATATAAGAAAGTGTGAAATTAGATGTTTAGTATGAGTAAGCATGAGATATATTAGTCAATGATTATATATAATCATAACATGAGCACAATGGTATTATAATATGATATTAACCTTTAGAAATAATACCTAGCAATTCATATATCATAATCATGACATAAGGCGTTGGTTGTTCATAAGACCTGAATCATAGAATAATTAAAGACCATGATCCATGAGATCATATCATAAGCATAAGAACATGTCATAAAGAGTGGCATAAAAAGTGTTTTATAATCATAATAATAGAAATCTTATGTCATGGATACCCACCAATACATTCATTACATATTATTCCTAGACTAACCACACATGTATCTATTTTGGGATTATGATAACCTTATGTGTACCTTTTTGGGCTTGGTTTAACCCCCATGTGTAACCTTTTTTAGGATTAGGATAACCTCATATATACCCTTTGAGTTTATAAAAAATTAATCATTACATAATAAATTATAGAGCTATAATATACCCATCCATCAGATAATCATAATTCATTCATATGTATGCCATACGACCATGAAAACATTTATCATTTTGTTATAGCTTAACTTTTGGAAAAGAAAACAAGTTTCATAAATATTTCATCATCATAATCAATAACCATTCAGAGAAGGAATAAAGATGATAACATTGTATCATATCCCCAATAAAACATAAGAAACTTCAAAATATATTATAGATGAAAATACATTTAAAAGATCACTAAAACATTTCTTGAGGAAAATAACCTTTTTATTTTGAAATAGATTATTTAAAATATAAAAATTCTTAGAATATTAGTAAAATAGTTTCTTTGAAAATAAAAATTGAAATTTATAAAGTAATATTCAAATAAAATATTATTTATTATAGCTGTAAAATTAGTTCATTTGGTAAACGTTAAAATAAATATTCCTTTCATACTTTTGGTAAAAAGTCAAAAATACCTCATTAAAAAAATTATAGGAAGATTCATTTAAATTTTTTTAAAATAAAGTCAAATATGGTTGAAAATTACTTTGAATAATTATTTTATGTAGAAGAGAACATTATTGAAAACATTTTAATGAACATCGACATGGCAGAAAAAGTTCATCGACCAAAAAGAAAATAATGTCATTTTTTTCTCAAAAAACATTTTGTTGATGTTTTTAAGTTATAAAGTGAGGAAAATGGTACTAATAATAAAAAATTTTAGGAATAAACAAAATAAAATAAAATATATTTTTTTTAAAGTATAATTATCATATAATTTCCCTAAATTAAAATTTAACACAAACAATCTCAAAAATAAATGAGATTGTAACATAAACCTTTATCTCAAGTCTGAATTGATTTATAAGCTCTCTAAATTACTTTATAATATAATTAAATTTATTATTATTATATTACATAACCATATTAACTTTTATAATACCATACATCATTTACATAGAATATCTTATCACTCTTTTATTAATAGTATTTAATTACCGTCATCATTTCTGGTGTTAACAGCTTCATTTTTATGTATATTTCAGTTCAGCGGTTTTTGTACTTGAATCTCGATCATGGTTACATCACCTATATAATTTAAATAATTTTATGTATATAATATTATTACATAATATCACCAGTTTTTAACATTCCTTAATTATTCATATCATAAACATTATAAACATCATTCATGTTGGTGGTAAAACCAACCTAAACAAGAGTGTTTTATAAAGATTGAATGATTAAGAATATGATAAGGTATAATATTAATATAAAATTTAAAGAAAATAATTCATGTATTAATTATTATATATTTTCATTATATAAATTTTTTGAATATTCCATAAAAGGTAGATATTGAAAATGAAATATATCTATCATGGAGACGGTAATCCGTACGTACGCATGAACGATACTTCCATTTTATATTGAGAAAATGGAAAAGAAAGTAGATAATATTTTAACATTACATAATAATTATTATATCATAAATATCATATATATTATGTAAATCCATCATTATAACTAGCCATGAGAGTTGTTGATGGAAAATGAATCCCAAAGTTATGTGGAGCCTGTAGTCCACACGTACGCATGGGCAATACTTTCATTTTCTATTTGATGGAAATGAAGTTTAAAATGGTTATAAAATAATAATAATAAAATATAATTATATTTTTTATATAGGATTTATTATGTTAGTGTAGATAAAATATATTTTAAGGAAGTAGAAGAAGTGATAAACTTTGAAAGAGTCGGGTAAGACGATTACCTCTTCTTTAAGAAGCCTCCTTTGGATTACACCTTAATCATTCTTCAGATTGTATTAGGGTAATAAAAAAAGATCAAAGAAATGCGGAAGGATTATAGAAATTTTTTTAGGGTATTATATTATTCATAGGGAAGAAATTTTATGAATAATAGAGGAGAATAGGTGTCCTTTTATAAGTGAAGGGAGACACACACATGGAATTACTTAAAAAAATTAAATAATCTAAAGTCATTTTCTTGTTAAAGAGAATCCAGATGGAAAATAATTATAAGTAAATATAATATATGTTCTAAATATCTTTAAAGAATAAAATTTATGCAATTTTATGTGTAATTTTTACCCTTATCTCTTTGTTTAACCCCCGTTAAACCTTTGTAATCTTAACCATTCCAATAAATGTTTACTATTTTTACTATTCATTATGATCTAAAATATAAGTTGGATCACTCATTTTTTTAATTTTTTATTCAAAATATTTAATCCATTTTATAAAATTCAATTTTCATAAGTGGAAAAAATTAATTTTAAAATAAACACGCAAAATGCAACAAAGACCATTTTATAGAAAACTACATTTTTAAGCATAAAAATGAGTTTAATTTAATTGCTTGCCTAGTAAAAACTATTATATGAATGTAAAAATATATAATTTAATATATATTCTATATATTTAATTAAAATAATTTATCAATATTTATTTATTTAATTTATTAATATAAAAACACGTTCCACAAATTAAAACAATTTTATGAAAAATAACTATTTTTACCTTAAAATGATTTTATCTTCATTAATAACCATTATATAACTAATGTATGAATATTTATTCATAAATTGTCAATAAAATAAATTAAAATTATTTTTAAATATCAATTAATATATAAAAACACATGATATTTAGAAAAATATAATTCTTCAAAAACATATTTCTTTTTATCCTGAAATGATTTTATTAAAATTTAAATGATCATTTCATATGAATTAATCAATAAATTTGAATTAAGGAAACCATATATATATATATATATTATAATGTAGTTAATACTATTCATACCCATCAATCAAACTACCATGCTATAATGGTTATAATATATCATAGTTCATTTAGATTTGGGGTTATGTGTAAATCAAGATATTGAATACTTTAAATTTATTACAAAGGAATACATATAAAATCTTAGGGTGTTAAAAGTTGTAACATCCTATTACCCACTTTTAGAAAATTTCCTTCTCGTTTATTGTTTTCCTCTTTAACTTGGGTTCATCTTGGAACTCCCAGGGATGAAGAACATTTATTAAGAAAAATGAATTAAAGTTAGGGGATATATGTTGATTTGAATTAATGGAATACAGGTGTAAATGTGTAATAGATTTTCGAGGTTATTACTGAGTTCATAGAATGCCCAAGTTGTTTTTTGGTTTTGTGTAAGAATATTTCATTTTCACAATCTGAAGGAGAAATATACATTGTGTAATGGGATTACATGATTTGTTAGTTCTGCAGGGAATATATCGTGAACCTGGTACACAACGTGAAGTGAGTACATATTTTTCAATGATTTCACACCATGTAATAATAAAATATTAGTTTTTAATAAAAATGTGATGGGTTTTTTAGAGTATTAAAGTCTTGATGATTACACGATGTGTAAAGGTGTTACACACCGTGTAAAAATCACAGTGTTGGATTTTAGGGCACTGTATCTATTGAATTTTATTTCATTATTCCACAGATCCTTTGGTTCTCAACCTAGAAGTCTTCTCCAATTATTTTTGGAGTCTCCATTCATTCCAGATTAATTATTTTGGTGATTTATCACCATTATGGTCGTATTTCATCTCTCCAGGTGAGTAAGCCTTTCTGATTCTTCATTTCTTTGATCACGGTAGTGTGATTGCATTGCATTACCATATCCGTTGACCCATGGTGATATTTATTCTAGTTTCCTTCTAGATCCATTATGCGATCTTGTTTTGGTGACCATTTCCTTTTTTGGTTATGGTGCAACGGGTGTGCGTTCTTGAGGTATGTTCCATTTCCTCTCCCCCAAAAACCCTTTTTATAAATTAGATAAAATTTAAGATATGTAGATTGATTCTATAAGGACCCAGCCTTAAACATTACATAATCTTGAATTAAGTTAATAATTCACATTGAGGATCTTTTCAGGTTTTGAGCTTTAGATAATTAGGTCATAACTTATACATAGAAACTTAAATATTACATGTAGAAACTTCTACTTAGTATCCATTTTTTCATAAAATAAAAACTCTTAAAAGAAAACAAGAATTTTTTTCTTGATATAAATCTTCTTGAATTCTTCCTTTCTCTTACCCCTCATTATACCCTATGAAAAAAATTTCAAAAACTTGGGATGAACATAAAAATCTCAGTAAGGGTTATAAAATAAAGAAATAATACATACAAATCAATGAGATCATACTTTTCAATCACAAAATAAATTCTCTTTATCATACCTCATGGAATCATAAGATTTATGAATAACACATAGAAATCATAAATCATATGATAACTTGTGTCATACATAACATACTTACATTATAGATTTCACCGCTATATAGGGAGTTACATTTGAAATAACCATCACAGTATATTACCTAAATATATTAGGAGAAACATTAACTTTTACCTCTTTCATGTTACCCAATGCATTGGAGAGCTATCTCGGGCTCACCCACCCAAGGTCTATCACATAACCACCCATATACATAAACAATTCCCAAGACCATAACATAATCATAACACATAACACAAGCATAAAGGAAAGATAACCTTTTCACATTGAAATCAAAATATATCATTTCAATATATTGACATAATAAATACATTATCAAAAAAAATTTCAATAAAAAAAATATGTAAAAAGATTATATGGTATTTAATTTTCCTTTAAAAAACACTATGACTTGTAGAGGAGGACAAATATCAAATAATGCTCGCGGCAACAGAAAGGTCATTGTCACTGCATATGTTAGAAAGAAACATCCCCTTTGTCGTTTAGTAAAACTATATGTAGAAAAAAGATTTCCTTTTAATGAAATTAATATTCAAAGAGGTTTATACTCCATATAAAATCAAGTCATGTATAAATCAAAATATGCCTCAATGAAAGGAGATTGAGATGAAGTCCCTTACCTTGAGTCTGACTTGTCACGTAAGTTCCTTGTTCTTCTTGAATAATAAAATTAAGTTAATTTATACTTGATTCAGAAATTTTTTCAAGTTTATTATTCCTTTTATATAACTTATTACCATGTTATAAACATTACATAATTATTTAATTTAATATCAGTTGTTTTATCGATATTTGGCACTTGAGTCAAAAATGAACTTGTTATAATTACAAATTGTCCATGGGGTCAAAAGTCCATTATCTCCAGAATGATATTCATGATTTAGATATCATATATATCCTATATATACATTATATATATATATATTTATAATATTATATAACATTTGGAGATAATAAATGAAATGCACCGTTCATGGAGACGGTAAGCCGTACGTACGCATGAACACTACTTTCGTTTCTTTTTCATATTTAAAGGAATGAAAACTAAATGATACATAGTTATATTATAATTAAATTATAATATCATATATAATTTCATTAATTTCATCCTTTATACATTCCATGTATGGAATTAATGAGTTATATCACTTTGAGTGGGCGGTAGTCCGCACTTCCTCAAATAAAATTATCGTATTTACACATTATGGAAAGCATAAAGGTATGATTTAAAAAAAACAGAATCATAGTGACAAAATAAATATAATATATATCATATATAATTATAGTTCCATCTTAATGGCCACCATGATAGGTGTTAGGGAAAATTTTTACAATCATCTTTTCATGAGGCAATAGTTCACCGTACACAGAAATAGTATGTTTGTATCTATTAGATGGAGGTGTGTGGAAGTTTATTTAAAATAATTTTCATAACAACATCATAGTATATTTAATATAATTTTGTTTTTATAAAAGAAGATAATAAATAGAGTTTAGGGTCTAGAGAAGGAAAATAAAAGAAAATAACTTGAGAGAAGACGTTACCTATAAATCAGGTAACTCCCTTTGATTTGACCGAAAAGGCTTTCTTGAATTACCTTATACCTAAGGTAAGGATTATAGGAGGAATATAGGGATGTTGGGAGATTATTTGGTCAGATTTTGGACGATCAAATTGGATTGAAATGTGTGATTAAATGGGTAGAGGTGATGCCCTTTTATAAGAGGGAGGAGGGGCAGTTTAGGAAAGTTTGAAAGTATTATTTTATTATAAAATTATTTTCAGTTTTAAATGGTCCCAAAGTCATTTATTTCAAATATAAAATGATTTTGGGTCTAAAAACTCTCATCAAATAGGTTTTAGAAAAATCTAAGTTACAAATTTAACCTTATCTTTTATCTTTAACCCTTAGTTAACTAATTTGACTCTTACCATGTCTTCTTTCATATTCATACTATATGGTTAATATAGTTACTATAAAATGATAATATAACCTAAAGTGGTCCATCAATGAAATTTTTAACCTTATATAAGTCATTTTTCCTAATTTTATATTTTTAGGACTATTAAATAATTTAATAAAAAATTATTTGTTTAAAAAACTCATTTATGTCAATTTATATACTATTCATATCACGACTTTTAAAAAATCCATAAAAACTTGATTTGTTTTGAAAAAACTTCATTAATTCAAAGATAAAAAGTAATAATCATCCATAAAATTAGTGTATTACATGAAAAGTTTCAAAATAAATTTATTTTCATATTTATAATCTAATTTATTCAAATCATTCATTAATAAGGTAATCACTACACCACCATTGTGTCATAAATAAATTTATTTATTTAATCTCTAAAAACTATAAATAAAATTTCATGATATAGGAAATATTTTTATATTTATAATTACTATTTATAGTCTAAAATATAAGTTATATAACCCCATATAATTTTTTTTACTAAAAGATACATGTTTAGGTTATATTTTCCTTAACTTTAAATTGAAAGTAATTAAATGTCATTTTGACACACAGGTGGCTCCATGGGGTCCTAAAATCGACCCAAGGATTACCAGTTTCTAAAATATATCATAAAATATGATTAGGATAGATGTTAGGGTAATTTAATATTATTATAATGTTGTTTTTTACCCTTATTTACTAGATTTACCCTTTAACCATGGTAAATAAAATATTTACTAAAGTTACTATTCATAATGTCTAAAAATAGAAGGCACCTATTTAAAAAATTTGGACCTCATAATTACAAATATGAAATCCATTTTTCCAAATTCAAAACACAGAAATTATAGAAATTAATTTAAAATTAATTCCTGTTGTCAAAAACCAAAAGAGTGTTTTTAAGAAGTAAAAACTATCAAAATATTGACATGTGTTTATGTCCAATTTGAAAGTAAAATTACTTACAATGAACAAAATTGGATTAAGTTATAAAATTTTGATCCAATTACACTTTCAAACCAATTATAAAGATAATATAACTATATAAATAAATTATATGAAAATACAGTCTCGACTTAAAATGCAACACTTTTCACAATTCATTAAAAAATGAACTTTAACAAAAAAATACCAAAAATTTACCCAAAGAAGATTTTGATGTCCCGATTCTAAATAAAAAGTTAATTTTTTTAAATGGATCATATAAAAGTGAAAAAACTTTATTTAAAAAGGGTTCACCATCAAAAGGCGGTAAACTGACCATTTAAAATTATTAGAGTATTTCATGCTTAAAATTGGATTCATTATTATTTTGAGCCTCTAAATTTTATTGGATAAATGTAAAAACATTTAAAAAACATGTTTAATCATAATATGGTTAGTTTTATTCATTCCATCCAATACAAAGACTAGGCATTAACTACCATTTAAAATAATAATATTATTATATTATTTTTTGGTATAACTCAAAGTTGTTTGCAACGTAAGATTTCAAAGAAACCTGTTTTTGCGTGTTGAGTAAGCTATGAGACAAATCATCACCTTTAATTTAAAAATAATATATTATTTATAAATATTAATAGAAATGAAAAATTATTATTCTATAAATACCTGGGTTGTTACAAATTCTAGGGCCTCTGTTGTCATTGTTTCATTCCTCTTGTTGTTGGATCCTTTGTGTGTGTGTGTGACCCCAATTTTTTAGTTAGTTGGTTCTATCTCTAGCCTGTGTTGATGAACTACAATGCTCTTAGTTTGATAAATTTTTTAATTAAATGAAATGGCATGATATGATTGATTTTATTTTTGTACGTGGAACTGAGCTTTTATAAAAGATGGTTTTCCCTTGGTTTTGGTAAATGAAAAGGGTTTTTCAAAACATTGTGAAATGGTTTTTAAATCATGAAATAATGGAAATAGATTTATGAATTGATTTTGAAAATAGATTACATGGGAATACTTGAGTACTTATGTGGAAGGTATAATAATAAGTTTCATTCACCATCAAAGGGTTTTCTCATGGGGATTTCCTCTTCTCCCAAGACCCATTGTTCTAGGGAATTATTAGACCTATTATGAGATTTACTTGTTGGGGTGTTCCTTTTATCTCTAGACTTGATGCGTACATGATTTTATATATTAGATACATGTGTCCTAGCTATCCTAACCTAGTGTGATCTTTAGCGTGATGTTACTTATTCTACTTGGCTAATTTGGGTTGCTTTTGGTTTGTTCTATTTTATTGTACTACCATGGATTTTGATATGATATGTGATTCATGATTTTTTTGACATGATACATCTGTTGAGATATTTGGATATGAAATTATTTGAAACTGATTTACCTTATTTATTTGGAAATGTGAAAAAGGGGTAATTAAACTGTTTTTTCCATGCTTTTGATATAAAAACTATTAAACAATTATCATGACTTGTTTTCTTTAAAGTTGATAATGCTTGAATTATTATTCATAGACATGATATGAAACACCTGATTGAGACCCTACTAAGACTGTTAACTCACACCCTGTGTACCTCTTTGGCGGTGCATAGACATGGTTATGTCTTTCGATGTAGGGAAAGTCAAGGCGTTGTAGTGAGATGATGAGGTTTTAGGTTAGCTGGGATGGGTGGCTAGTGGTGAAATGGTGGGATTCTACCCACATTATCACATGGATTAGTTGGTTTTCATGTTTTGATAGTACTTTGTTGTTGGACCTATACTTAGAGACTGTTTCTACTCTTGTGTTGTTTGGTTTCTACTATTTTTTTTGTTTTTATGTTATGGAATATATCTATCTCTTCCTAGGTTTCTTTTTTAGGTGAATATATGTTCCATTTTATTTCTTCAAGTTGGTAAAAATCATTCCCTCTATTTTTTTTGATTATCAGGTGCTATTCGCCAGCCCGTGAGGATTAGGAATTCCCTTTGAGTATGTGCCGGGTTAGGTCAGGTACAGTTTGGGAGGATATCTAGGTTGGTTCATTACAAAATGGTATCATGGCCCTCCAGTTTTGGGGTTTTTCCTTGTTTTGAGACATTTGATATACTAGATACAGTATTGTCGGAACTTGAGAGGTAGATTGAGGTGAGTGCTTGGCTAGCTCTTTCCATGATGAGACTCAAGTTACCATGGGATGTTGGGATGCACATCTCCTGTTTTGAGTTGTTTATGTTAATATTAGTTTTTTATTACGGTTTTTCTAGTTTGAACTAAGATTATTCTATTGTATGATCATTTATTTTGTTTTTTTGTGCAGTAGTATACATCTGAGATGTTTTTTGTGAGTTCCTTAGAAGGGTTCAACTAATTATTCTCAAGGGAATCCTATGATGGATCAAAAATTTATCAATTCTATCATGTGGGAGGTTCTTAATATTGACTAGAATGCACCAAAATCTCATAACACAGTTTTTGAGGTATAACTAGAAGCTATAAGAGAAAGAGATCAATCACATGAGTTCTTACGTTAGAAACCATCATCCTTTAAAGATATGAATGAACCTCAAGAGATAGAGGATTTTATTGAAAAGATTGATTAGATGTTTGAATTTCTGGAAACACATGAGAATATCAAGGTGAAGTGTACATTGCTCAAAATTGAGGGTCCTAGAAAGTTTTGGTGAGATTCCATGGTACAATTAGATATGCATGTGGGATTATACTGGGAGGGATCTTCTTTCATCAATTTTTTCTAGATTAACTGATAATGATGAATTATATGGAGTTCCTCTATTTTCAATAGGGAGAGAATTCAATGTTAGTATACACCAATCGGTTTTGCTGAGCTAGTTATTTTTGCACCATAGGTTGTAAAGAATGACCAGCTGAAAGCTGAGAAGTACCTGCAGGGTTTGTGACTAGATATCAGATCACAGGTAATTATGTTTAATCTTTTGACCTATGTAGAGATAGTGGATAGGGAAATGATGGTAAGAAAAAATATGGTAGACAAGGTTGTATATTCCACTCCTTCTCTTCCACTTAGTGGTATCTTCAGTGGCGTGCCATGGAAAAAGATAAAGTGACAAGATCACCACAGAAGTGGTGGTGGTGGTTCTCTATTGAATGCCTCTTCAAAACCTCTAGTTGGGGATAGTGGTGCACCTCTAACTTTCTATCAGTGTTTCAAGGTCAAACACACACAATGTTCTTGTCCCTCACCTATAAAGATATGTAATTGTCATGGATTTTATGGAAATATACAACATTTTTTTCAAGCCATGTCTACACTTTGATATGGTTAGGGATATTTGACTTCTAATTCTACTGTGGCATAGTCAGATTATTCAAAGACTATAGGGATCCATTCATAAGCCTCATTAGTGAAGAACCTTCCCACAATATATGAGTTTTCATTGGAGGTAGATGTGGGTCCAATGATAGTGATAGGTACCATCTTTATTGTATCCTAAATAGAAATTTATTTATTTGATACTGGTTCCTCCTATTGATTTATATATGGACATTTTGTTGATATGTTTAACATTTCAATAAAACTCATTTCCTTTTCTATGGAGTTAGAAACATCTCTTGGGAAGAGGAAAGATTTGGGGTTTTAGTGTCCATCTTGTGAGCTATCGATAGCTGATGTAGAGTTATTCTGGGGTTGTCCTATACTCGATCTGAATCTATTCGACATCATTATCAGGATAGATGTGATTTATACTCATCAAGAGGAGGTTTAATGTTATCATCAGCGTGTCATGTTTCTTCAATATGATGGGAGCTCTCAAGTTTTTCAGGGAGAGTGGGATCCGAAGT
Source organism: Viscum album (assembly GCA_963277665.1). Classification (NCBI taxonomy): domain Eukaryota; kingdom Viridiplantae; phylum Streptophyta; class Magnoliopsida; order Santalales; family Viscaceae; genus Viscum; species Viscum album. The sequence continues at coordinate 130,085,094 of OY728137.1, forward strand.
CTGGTCATGTAGTGCCATTCTTCCCAAAGCTCAGAAGTTTTTTTCCTGATGTTACAGTTGAGTGTGATGATGTTTCTTCTGATGTTGATTTTCCCTCTATTGTTTTTGGTTTTCTTGTAATTTTCCTAAATGATATATGTGGGATTCCTCCAAATAGGGAGGTATAGTTTATGATTAAACTGGTTCTAGGGATTCAGTTGATATCGATACCTTCTTATTGTATGATACCAGTAGATTTGAAAGAGATCAATATTCAGCAGGATGATATGGGGGTGAAGGGTTTTGTTCACCCCAGTGTTTCACCTTATAAATTCTTAATTCCCTTTTTCAAAAAGTCATATGGTTCACTCCAATTGTGTGTGGACTATAGAAAGTTAAATTGGCTGGCGATTAAGAAAAAGTGACCTTTTACTTTTTTGTAGTATTTTTTTGACCAGTTAAAGGGGGAAATGTGGTTTTAAAAGATTTATCTTCGATCTGGTTATCACCGGTTTAGATTTTGGGAGTATGATATACCAAATAAGTCTTTCAAGAGCAGGTATTTACATTATTAATATCTTGTGATACTATTTGGTCTGACGAACGCTTCTATAATTTTCATGGATTTAATGAATCATATATTCCATTAGTATCTCAACACTTTTGTGGTTGTGTTCATAGATGATATTTTGGTTTATTTAATATCTGAGTGTGTGCATGAGAACTATCTAAGTTTGGTTTTAAAAATATAGAGGAGTCACCTTTTTTATGGAAATATTTAGAAATTAAACTTCTAGATTCAAGAAGTAAAATTCTTAGGGAACGTAATTTCTAAGCATGGATTATTAGTTGATCCAGAGAAGGTAAAGTAAATATTGTCATGGTAATAACCAAAAAATATCTTTGAGATTCAGAGCTTCCTTGGTCTTTTTAGATACTACCAAAGGTTCATCAAGGATTTCTCAAAGTTGGTGTAACCTTTTAGTTCTCTTACTAAGAAATGGGTGAAATTCATATGGAATTAAAAATTTCAGTCTTCTTTTGATGAGTTGAAATGAATTCTAAAAATGGATCTAATTTTGATCTTACCTAATACCAGTAAGGAATATGTGGTATTTTTGTGATTATTCTAGAACTAGTTTGGTTTGTGTGTTCTTACAAGATGATCATGTGGTATCTTACGACTCTCTTCATCTTTAAAAACTTGAGAAGAACTACCCTACTCATGATTTAGAGCTTTCTACAGCTATGAATGAACTTAAGGGTTGGAGGAATTATCTTTTTGGGGAAAGGTTCACATTATTTTCTAACTATAAGAGTTTAAGAGATATATTTTCTCATAAATACTTGAATCTTAGATAGATTATATGGGTGGAATAACTTTAAAAGTTTTACTTTGATATCGCCTACACCCTGGGGAAGGGGCATGTCGTGAAAAATTCTCTTAGTAGGAAAGTGCCATCACAAGCTATTTTGGAATCAAAGGAAGAGTGGAACCTTATGGGGGGTTTTCTCAGTTTCATCAGGATGATCAAGAGGATGTTTTAGGTATGGTTATGACTAGTGTTTAGTTATTATCATCTTCCCTTGATTCTATTCTGTAGAGTCAGTAGTAGGATGATGAGTTCATAGTAATTCAAGAAACCCTACATGGAATAAATACTATTTATATTTAGTCTCTCTCTTTAGATGGTATTCTTATTTTTGGATATTATTTTTTCATCCTAGAATTTGTGAGGAGAACATTTTTGTAACGCCCCAAACCCAATTACCCAGAGTCAGTGCTCTATTACATAACATTGACATGATACAAAAAATCATGTCCCGAAAGACTAATCAGTTTAGTATTATTGGAAACAATATACATACATAAGTTCAACATTACAACTTGAAAAGAAATACAACACTAATTTATTCCATTAGAATAATCCAAGCCTCCTAGATTATTCCTGCAAGTCACTCATAACTAACTTCTTCATATCCTGGGAAAATGAAACATAAGAAAGGGGTGAGATCAAATGCACAGTAAGGGTAAGAAATATAGAAGAATATAACATAAACATGAGGCATGGTGAATAATTTAAAACACATGCCTTTATAAATAATAAAAATGAACACTTTATGGAAGGAATATGAGCTGAGTAAATAATTCCATAATAAAACATAGTCACGGGTATTCTACTAGTCAAATAACCACATGAACCATAAAAAATAATCTCATAATGAGGGAATGCCTAATGACAGACATCATTACCACATAGTCAAGGCCTCATAACAAGACTAAAAATATCATTTTTTTCAAGGCCTTGTGCCAAGACACTAGTTTGTCTCATGATAACTACCAATGCATCGAGGAGCTATAGTGGGCTTCACCCGTCACTTACTAAGTCCACTGCATTCCCCATATGAAATTGTTGAAAAATAACATAAATATTCGTGTTAAAACTAGCATACAAAATGACAATACTTTATCCATAAACCATGAATGATATAAAAATAGAACATCCATAGTAAAACATATCACAACTCATTAAATACAACATGGATGATTTTATTATAATAAATCAACCTCAATCAATAATAATATCTAGTAAAGGATGATGATATAGTTGAAAATGATCAGTAAATCTCTTTGAGTGAAATACCCCCTTTTCATGAAATCATTTAAAAGTCACAGAATTTATAAAGGATTACATTTAAAATATATTTTTGAATCAAAGTGTCCCATACCACTTTGAAACTTTTTAAAGGAATTAACATTTTAGAACATTCATGTCCATATAAATAAATCCTTAAAACCATTTTAAAAACATGGACATTAATGAGAAAGATTTAGAAGAATAAATATTCAAAACATTTAAAATGATGTTTATTTAAAGAGTACCTTTAAAAAAATCCTTTTGAAAACCCTTTTATGAAACATGGACATGGATAATAAATATGTTCCAGTAAAAACATACACATAAACAATCTCAGATAATAATGAGATTGAGGAATTAACCCTTACCTTGTAATTTTCCTTGGTCAAAGGTAGGTTAACCTCCTGTATAATGGTGAAATCATTATTATTAAATTATACAAGAACTATATAAATTAATATAATATCATATATGATCTTCTAATATTGCTTTGTTAATGATATTTCAGTAGTATCATCATTTCGGACTGATTCATTTTCCTTTATATGCTTTATTACAAAAGTCATGTTTGTTATGGATATGATGTATATTATTCATATCCAGAATGATATCAAGTCTTTAAAAATTATTTTTAATCATCAAATGAAAATTATTCTTGAATAGTTATGACTAGGAATGACATCTCATCGCGTTGTGGAGACGGTAAGTCGTACGTATGCACAAGAGACAATATCATTCTTTTGATGGTGAAATCATATATAATTGGATGGTATATCATATATAAAGAATCATTAACATTTTATATTTATTATTTACATCAGTTATACTCATTATTATACCAATCCAAATAATGAAGTGTTTGAATAACAAACTATACCACAATGTGGAGACGGTAAGCTGTACGTACGCATGTATAGTGACTTTATCATTTATAGGATGGATAGAATAATTAATATGGTTGTACTATATTTATAATAACATAGCAGTATGTATTAGGCACTGGAGTTATTATTTTGGTCTGTAAACAACAAAGAAAGAGGAAGTGGAAGAAGAAAATAATTTGAAAGAGGGTGGTGAGATTATTACCTCTTCTTCGGGTGTTTCCTTTTGAGTTGATCAAAAGGGCTTCTTAGGTTGAATTTATGATCAAAGTAAGGACTATAGGTTGATGTGAGGAATGTTGGGAGGATATTTGGGCTGGTTTTGGCTGATACAAATGGATTTGGAGGTGTGATTTTGAGAGAAGGGGAAGTACCCTTTTAGAAGAGAGGTCAGGGTCACTTTAGGAAAAACTTGAAATATTATTTTATAATAAAATAATTTTCGGTTTATAATGGATAAAAATTGATTTATTTAGACGATATGGTGGTTATGGGTCTAAATACTCTTAATAAATAGGTTTTATACAATTTTAGGTCACCATATTAACCTTATTTTTTATATTTAACTATTAGTTAAATAGTTTAACTTTTACCGTGTCTTCTTGTATTCTTACACTATATGGTTAATAAAATTATTGTAAACTTCCAAGAGAACCTAAAGTGGTTCATTAATGAAATATATAATATTATTTAAGACCTTTGGCTAAACCTTATATTTTTAGGAATATTATATAATTTAATAATATAATATTTGTTTTAAAAACTCATTTATGTCAATTTTGACACTATTTAGTATTTGCTTTTTGTGAAAGTCATAACAACTTTATTACTTAGAAAAAGATACATTTAATCAACCCTAACATGTCATATTCTCCTATAAATTTCGTGGATGTCATAAAAATGTTGAAATTATATTTATTTAAATATTTATAATACCATTTATTTTATTCTTTCATTAATAAGGTAATTACTGCATCATCATTGTGTCATAAATAAATTAAATTATTTAATGTCTAAAAATTATAAATAAAATTCCATTATGTATAAAATATTTTTATATTTCTAATCAATATTTATAGTCAAATATTTATTATGTATAACCCTATATTAAAAATGGTTTAGTTATTAATCTTTGAACTTAACACTTTTAATTCTTCTTTAAATAAAATAATAATAAATGTCATAATCTAGTAAAAGTGGACCAAAATGATCATATTTTATTCCTAAGGTTGTTTTTGGTCGAAATAAACTTATACTATAGAATTTGGACATGTTTTAGGGTAATAATAATATCATATTTACCTTTAATTACACTATTTACTTTTAACCGTGGTAAATAAAAGTAAAAAGTTATTATTCACCAAAAATTATTTCCATCTTATTGAACCACCTTTTACTTACTAATATCAACCATGTATCTAGGATTTTTGAAATTAAACTCACAGAAGTGGTAAAATTAAGTTTTATACAAATTTGCAAATGCTTCTAGAAGGTGGGTAAAAGACGATAAAAAGTTCAATAAAAATTTATACATCTAATTTTATTATAAAATGAATCCAATGAATTACATTGAACTTATATAGGTATTATATATATATATATTTTGAATTAAAATAAATTAAAATAAAATAAATAATTATTTAAATAAAAAGTCGGTTTTAAACAATAACGCAATGTTTTTCACTATTCATCAAAAATTAAATATTTTCAGAAAAATACAAAAAATTATACCTAAGATAATTTTGATATTCCGAATTCAAAAATAAATTTTATTTTACCAAATTTAAAACATATAATTTTAATTAATTAATTTAAAATTAATTCCCGTTGTCAAAACCAAAAAGTAGGTTTTTAAAAAGTAAAAACTATCAAAAGATTGACATGTGTTTATCTCAAATTTAAATGTGAAATTTCTTATAATGACCTAAATTGTATTAAATGATAAAAATATAATCTAATTATACTTCCAAATCATTCAAATTCATAATTTAACTCTATAAATTATTTCGATTAAAAAAGTTGTTTTCAATTAAAATTTAGTATTTTTCACTATTCATCAAAATATGAAAGTTATCAGAAAAGTACCAAAATTTTATCCAAACTAAATTTTTATGTCTCAGTTATAAATAAGAATTTAATTTCATTAAATTTAGTATATAAAAGTTCCAAATATTTTTTTAATAAGGATTCTCCATTAAATAGACTGTATAATTGCATTTTTTAAAAAATACTTCTTTTATATAAAAAATTGAATTTTTCCTTATATTATGTCTAAGAAACAGAAAATATGAATTCTAAAATTATATAGAGTATATAAAATGAAAAATTCAGTTAATACTATTCATAACTGCTTTTTGAACGGCTAGTTTGATAAGTCCTGGTGCTCTCAAACTCGGTGTTGCGTGTAGTGCAAGTTATTGAATTTCTTTGAAGAGATAATGTACTATGAAATATTGGGGTGTTAAAATTTTCTTATGATTTTCATTGTTCATTGTGATCTATTCATTCGATCACTGTATTATGATATAAGATTGAAATTCTAGTGGCTTAGTATGAAGTGTGAAATTACAAATTTTCTATCCATGATTACACCTTCTAACAGATAAAGGTAGAGAATTTGAAACCTTCTAGTTTTCTCTAGCCTATTCTAGTTATATTTTGGTAATGGGATGAGGTATCCATGGAATTTATTTTTGGATTATCATGGACTCCCGGTGGGAGGAGTTCTATCTAGGTGATGATTGATCGATTGACAAAGTTGGCTCATTTCATTCTGATCAAAGACACCAAAAAAATTTGAAGATCTTGGTAAGATGTATGTGTAGGAAGTTGTGAGATTACTTGGGGTTCCTTTTTTTCCATTGTTTTAGATAGGGACACTAGTTTTACTTTGAGGTTTCAGAGAAGCCTCCAAGAGTTGATTGTGACTCTAATTAGGTTGAGTAAAACTTATCATCCATAGATAGACAGTCAGAAAGAGTATACTATTCAGATGCTGGAGGATATGATTCATGCTCGTGTCTTGGATTTTGGTGGATCTTGGGATAACCATCTAGGACTGGTTGAGTTTTCTTATAAAAATAGTTATTAGTGTTTAATAATAATAGATCCTTTTGAGTTTTTTTTATGATCTATTGTGCAGATCACCTCTTTGTTGGGTAGAGGTGGAAGAAGCTTCTTTGATGGGAGAAAGTTTGGTTCAGGAGACATCTTCGAGGATTTAGAATATAATTTGGAATTTTATTATAGTGTAGAGTCAATAAAAATCTTATGCAGATCAACGATATCATCCTTTGGAGTTTTCTAAAGGTGATCAGGTTTTCTTGAATTTTTTTCCTCAATTTGGTTACTTTTAGATTGGAAAACATGGTAAGTTAGTTTTGAGATATGTGGGACCGTTTGAGGCTTGAGTGGATTGGTAGGGTTTCTTATAGGTTGGACTTTATGGATCAGTTGATGGGAATTCATGATGTTTTCAACATATTACAAATAAAAAAATATCATCCTGACCCCTCTCACATTCTGAGTTGGGAAGAGATTAAGTTAGAGCAAGATGTTTCTATCATTAAGTAGCCAGTTGAGATCATTGACTCTCTTGTGAAAGTATTATGTGGGAAGTAAATTAATTTGGTTAGAGTGTTATGTAATCATGGATAATATTCTCATGATACTTGGGATCATGATTTATTAATGAGGGAGTAGTGGCATCACCTCTTTATCTGACATCATTCTTCCACTTGAATTCTCAGGGATGGAAAGCCTTATGTTGGGGAGTTTGCAATATCATGTTACCTTCTTTCAAGTAATTCCATACAATTTTCTTATTTTACTATTTAATTTGGGAACATCTTGGGACTCTTGGGTATGGAGAACATATTATGATAAAAATGAATTAATGTTCGGGGATGGATGTTTGTTTGAATTAATGGAATATGGGTATAAATGTGTACTAGATTTGTGGGGTTCTCTTCAAGTTTATAGAATGATCAGTTTGGTTTGTATTTTTGTGTAAGAACCTACAATTTTCATAGTTTTCAGGAGAAATACACACTATGTAATGGGAGGGAACTATGTGTATGTTCTGTAGAGAAGATTTCATGAACATGGAACACAGCATGAAGTGAGTACACACAATGTAATGATTTCACGCTATATAATAATAAAAGGTTGGTTTTTAATAAAAAGATGATAGGTTTTTTAGTGTATCTAAGTATCAAGGATTAAACTATGTTTAAAGGTATTTCAAATTGTGTAAATATCACGGTGTTGGATTTTAGGGTGCTTCATTAGTTGAATTTTATTTCATTATTCTACAAATCCTTTGGCTATTGACCTAGATGGATTCTCCAATGATCTTTGGAGTCTCTGTTCATTTTAGATTGATTCTCTCGATGATTGATCACCATAGTGGCTGGATTTTGTCTCTCAAGGTGATTAATAATTTCTACTTCTTCATTTCTTTGATCGTAGCAATGCTATTTCATTGCATTATTGGATTCATTGACCCGTGGTTATGTATCTTCTAGTTTCCTTCTAGATCCGTTGTGTTACCTTATTCTCTGGGATGTTTATTTTGTTGGTTGTGGTGCGATGGATGTGAGTTCATGAGTTATGTTCCATTTACTATCCTCCACCAACCCTTTTTCTAAATTTAATCAATTCTAAGATGTTTGGATAGATTTTGGGGCCTCATTTTTTGTTATTTCGTTCATCTTATTGGTGGATCCTTTGTGGGAATGTGAGAACCCAAATTTTGAGGTATGTGGTTTCGTCTCTAGACTGTGTTTATGAACTACATTTATCTTATTTTGATAAATTGTTTAATTAAATGAAATGGAATGATATGATTGATTTGATTTGTGTGTGTGGAATTGGATTTTTATAAAAGATGTTTTCCCCTAGTTTTGGTAAATGAAAAGGGGTTTTCGAAGCATTGTGAAATGTTTTTGTGAAATGGTTTTCAAATAATGAAATGATGAAAATGGATTGATGAACTTATTTGGAAAATAGAGCACATGGGAATACTTGGGTACTTAGGTGGAAGGTATAGTAATAGGTATCATCCACTATCATGGGGTTTGATCATGGGGCTTTCCTCTTCTCCATAGACCCATTATTCTAGGGACTTTTTAGACCTATTGGGAGGTTCGCTTGCTGCGATGTTCCTCTTCTCTCTAGAATCGATGTGTATATCTAGTTTCTTGATGCGAACATGATTATATATGTTAGGTATGAGTTTCTAGGATATCCTGACCAAGTTTTATCCTTATCATGATGTCACCTATTCTTCTTGGCCAATTTGGGATACTTTTAGTTTGTACTATTTTTTTGTACTGACATGGATTTTGATATGATATGTGTTGAATGATTTTTTTACATGATATATCTACTAAGATATTTGGATATAAAATTATTTGAAACTGATTTACCTTCTTTATTTTAAAATGTGTAAAATGGAGAAATTAAACTATTTTTTCAATGATTTTGATATAAAAAATGTTAAATTGTTATCATGCCTTTTTTTCTTTAAAGTTGAGAATGATTGGATTTTTGTTCAGAGACTTTATATGGAACACCTGAGTGAGACCCTACTAATACTATTAGATTACACCCTACTTACCTCTTTGGTCGTGCATAGACCTAGTTGTGTCTTTCGATGTAGGGAAAGTCAAGGCACCACAGTGATATAGTGAGGTTTTTTGCCACTTGGGATGGGTAGCTGGTGGGAGTATGCCCACATTATCACATAAAGTATTTATTTTTCCTATTTTGGTAGTCATTTGTAGCTGTACATATACACATATATTCTTTCTACTCTTGAGTTTTTTGGTTTCTGCTATTTTTTTTTGTATTTTTGTTATGGGATATATCTATCTCTTAAATTGTTTCTTTATGTTTTGTGTATATATGTTTCATGTCATTGATTTAGGTTAGGAGAAATCATTCCATATATTTTTTTATTCAATGAATAGGTCCTAGTAACCAGTCTGTGGGGATCGGGAATGCCCTTTGGGTATGTGGCAGGTTGGATTGGATACCAATTTGGGAGGGTATTTGGATTAGTTCATTAAAAAAGTAGTGTTAAAAGTAGGTTTCTTATACAATTACTTTATGATGAATTTCTAAGGATTGTTTTATAGAATTGGTTTTAGATGTAGGTTTTATATATAGGTTCCTTCTGATGATTTTATAAGGATCAAACAACACTTGTTCAAGGCAACAGAAGACAATAAAAAGCTTCTTCCCATGATCACCATGCTATGAAAAACCAAAACCATTTATAATATAAATAAAGAATCTACACCTTTAATTGAATATAAATATTTCTATAGTCTTTAATCATAGTGGTTTGATGAATATCAATTAGTAATAGTTGAATTAATATTCCCTTCGAGGTGTATCCATGGGCGGAAAGAACCACCCAAAAATTTGGGAAAGACCCTCCTTTATTCCATAATATTCTAGTATTTCATGCAGTAAAGGGAGGAGGAGGATATAACAATGGGAGAATCAAAAGGGGTCCTGGGAGAGATCAAACCACCACCATCTTAATGGATTTTTCTCATTCTCAATTAATTTTGCATTTACTTGTACATTATGAAATTTATGAGTAAAATATAGCAGTCACAACACTTGCAACTCTTAGACCATCAATACCTTCATACGAATGTTTCATTATATGAAATAGTTATTAATGATAGGCCTAAAAAACCAAATTAGTAGTGAAATTTCATTAACTATGCATTGTGACATGGTATCTATGTTACAACATGAACCAATCATACATCACAATCCAAATAAACACTTAATTCTCATGGGGTATAAATAAAAAAATAGTCGACCGATTATAGACATTGTTTATTCCTCATGGACATGGTCAGATTAGAAATTAATATTGTCCCAAAATATTCTAGCTACAAAGGAATAATATAACAATAGTACATGGTAAAATCCACATAAAATAACTGAAAAAACTAGTGACCTAGTGGTTTGAACATGGAGGGTGGATTCCTTACATGAATCTTGAAAGTTGGGTTTCAAAAACTAATCCAATTGATTTTACTTTAGAAGATAGAGATGAGATAAGGGTTAATTTTAGGGATCTCATAAAAATGTCATTCCAAAATCTAGTTTGGGATGGTGCTATGACTTAAGTTCTGAAGTAGTGTGGAGGTCACATATTGGTTTTGTTCAAACCAATTGGATAAACCTAGATTGACAACTACTCCTTGGTATATATACAATCAACAACCTAGTAACATAATGGTTAGCTTCAAAGGAAGAAAGCGTTACAGGATTTTGGTTATAATCTTCTCAACTCCAATTAGTTTGGAGTCCTTATATTGAAATTCCTTAAACCGAGGTTGTTCAAAAGAATGAGATTAATGTGAGTTTTTGGATTAGATCGAATGCGCCCATAAGGGGCTCCGCGTAGGGTTCCCCCCCCCCCCACCGCCTTCCTCTCCCCCGATGTGGCCCGGCTCCCCTTCGATGCTTCTGCTGGTGGGTCCGTGGTATGCAGTCTCTCCCGTGGAAGAGACCTCTCGAACTTCATGACAATATCACTATTTTATGGACTTCTTCTTTCCCTAATTTGGACAGGGCTTCGACGACGCGATGATGGTCCAAAGTTTGAGTTCTCTACTACTGTGGTGAGAATGGTGTCCTGGTTCCGTGTCGTCTGGTTGCGTTGGGAGGATTTGGTCACCGTGTGTGGGCTTAAAGGCGGTGGTGGGATTGCGGTTTAGGTTTGTGGTGGTTTTTCTTGATCTCCATATGCAATTTTTGGTTTCTTACTAGGCGATTTGGATGTGATGTTGGTTGTGGTTTGGATTTGATTTCGTGTTCTGCGGTGGGTTTGATTCGGCATTGCGGCGACATCGTGGTCTTAGTGACTGATTTTGATTTCTTATGGGTTTTGGTGATTCTGTCAAGGGTGGAGCATGAAGGATTTATCTAATTTAGTGGGTTTTTGCAGTATGGATGGAGGAGATGCAATTTGTGCAGGTTTCATCGCAGACCTGATTTTGGTGTTTTTTTCTCAATTGTGTTTGTTTGCTTAGAAACAGTGAAGTTGTTGGCTGAACACACTGAATTGGTGGAATGTGGTTCCTGTTCCTACTGGATTTTTTGTTTATGGCAAGGTTGATGGTTTTTTTTTCTGTGTAATGCCTCTGTTCAATGAACTGAAGGTGCTGATGGAGGGGGGTTCGGTCTGCTGTGGGTGTTCCGGCGACTGCTTCCGTTCTCCAGCAACCTGCAAGGATGGCGATGTACCTGCAAGGATGGGGATGTGTGATGATGGGCTCGCGGCTCGAGGTGTAGTGCGTGGTGTATAGCGGATCATGGTTGGATCAGATTTTGAATTTGAAATTGGCTGATTTCTGTATTACGGTTTCCGGTTTCCCTTAAACCGGCTTGGGGTACCAGATCCCACAAACCAGCTATAGAAAATGGAAAAAAGATTGCAGAAGATTAATGTGAGTTTTTAACCTAATTCCTAGCCAAAGGATCAACCAAGTTTTGATTTGAGGATTCATTAGGTTTACACTACCCTTAATCTCAACCCCTAACCCTAAGCAGATTAGTTGCGCATGGTAAAAATAGTATTAGATGAATGAGAAAATGGAAACATGATTAAAATATTCATAAAGTATTTCTTTATTAAATTAATTCACTATTAAAGTGATTATAATCAATTAAATCACTTACCTGGAATAAAGGAACAAAAAATTGTGCAACAATTTGAAATTGAAAGAAAGAATTGGATTTGAAATAGTAAGGTTCAGAAAAAGGTATGGGAAATCAAAAATGCCTTGTAAGGATGTGAAACAGCAAGAGGTGAATAAAACATTAAAGAAAATAGAAGAAAAAAGGCCTAGAGAAATAAAAAAAATAAATCATAAATAAAGATAAGAAATGTCTAATTCATCCTTTCTAGAATAGGAGGTTATAAAATATTTATAAGCATGATCAACTCACGATGTGTAAATATTTCACATCATGAGTTTTCTTTAAATAACTTATTCCTTGAAACTTCCATGATGTGTAATTGAATTTCATTTCATATAATCAAATCTTCAATATCTTTAATGTAATCAGAATTTTACGAAATTTATCACATGAATTTCAAATATCAGATCCCGCTTAAAATATTTCACATCATGTAACATATTCAAATCTTGAATTTATTTGTCCTGGAGGTTTCATTCCTTTTATTAAATTCATGGCTTGAAAATGTCATGGATGGATGGCTAACACTGAGGTCAACACTTTCACATCGTGTACTAATTTCTTATCTTAAACCTCTTCATCCACGACATTCATGGATTGTATTAAATTAATGGCTTGGAATTTAGTCTTTAGGAGTCCTGAATCCAAGGAATACAATTCCTAAATAGTTTTCATGAAGCGAATCATCTAAAATTTACGAATTAAGAACAACACCTCTTTTGAAGTCTGAACCCCTATTTTCTGCAAAAACCATCCAAAACCCAAGGCATCATCATATAAAATATGAATAAATAAAAAGTAAATGCATCTAATATATATATATATATTCATCTTTTCAAATTCTACCACACTTGAACAATTTCTTATCCTCAAGAAAAAGAGAATCTCAACAGTGATTCTAAATGAAACAATTTTTAATACGAAACATGCATTACAACCAAGAAAATGAAACAAAATATTGGAAGAAAATGATAGTCCACCAAAATCACTCATGAATATAAAATTAGTCATGCCCTATAATCAAGTTATTTATTTAAATCCTTTATTCTTTTAATTACAATTTTTTAGCTATTCCTTAGAAGATACACCCAAATCAAAGTTTACCACACCATGAATTTTATTTCCCTTATAATCTATAACCATATCACAATTTTCCACACCATTAATTCTCTCTCATCACCCCAGGTAAAATTAAATTGGAGTTATACTTATACCCATAATAAATGTTCATAACCATAGGATTAAATTGGTTCTAGCATCTCCACTTCATAACGAAAAATAAACAATTAATAATGAGAGATTCAAAAATAAGGTTCAAACGACTATGAGACTAAGGGTAGGTAGATTGATGATAAAAAATCATGATAAAAAATGAGTTTAAAATCTCAGGTAAAATTTATTATAATTAAAAATAGGTTAATTAAGAACATCCTCTAGAAAGTAGCATCTTTACACTCCCAAAGTCATAGGGCAGGTCTTTGAATGTTCCATAAAAGTGTAATGAAAGTATCATGCTTCTTCTTTTTCTTTTTTTTTTGAAATTAATGTTTATGAAGGATCTTAAATCCACCACCTAACCTCATATGATCTACCATGAGATTCATCAATTTGGTAATGGTGATTTTTGACCTTCCTAATACACAACCTTTTTTTGGTAATAGAATTAGGATAATCAGGAAATACAAAAAAATAACCATGGACTACAATCAAAAATAAGGTGAAAATAACTACTCACATTTTAGTAATAAACATCCCACATCCATAAATAATGATCTTATCCCCCACACTTATTCAAGTGATGATCATGAAATCATACCAAGAGTAGGGTAGGAAGGGATAAAATGTACTTTTAACATGGAAAAATCTTAACAAGGTCATTCATGTATTCTACGAGCTTAGGTGGGATAAATGTATAGACAAGTGTCAAAATAAATGGATGAACAGAAATTCCTTAATTATTTCAAAAATTTATTTTTTCAGTCATAGTATTAATAAAATTCCAATGCAAGTCCTGATAGGTTTACATGCCCCAAGTTTCTCTCAAGAAATATGCTAAAAAAAAGAATAAAAAAAGTAGGTACATAATCCTCTTAAGAATGATAGTACATTAAAAAGAAAAATCACTTAGGGAATAACAATTAGCAACAATTCAATCAAAATAAAATAAAATAATTTATAATCATAAATAACTACTCAACTCAATAATCATGTTAAAATTATAAAAAAGAATGAATAATATATTTTAAAAATTTCTATCTAAAAGTTTTATTTTATTTACATGGGGGTAATGGGATTTCAAGTTAAAGCATACTTCAAATGAAAAATAACTCATAGACTAATGAGAATAAGAAAAAATACACTTTTACATGTAATAAAACTCAAAAATCCCCCCCCCCCCACACTTAGAATGAAATTGTGTCTATATTTTTTTGGGATTTGGTGTGGGAGAGATAACAATGAAAGTAGAAAATTTTGTAAATAAAAATAATGAATGTAGTGTAGGGAATCAAGATTTACTTGTAACAAATTTCATTTCAAGGTGGAAAATGATGGATGTTGATGTGAATCTGGGTCACCTAAAAAATTTCACAGAGAAAAATACATACACAAGATAAGAAATCAACACATAGGATGTAACCAATATATAAGTATAAAAAAGGGAAGGTGCACATAATATCCAGAAATGTAAATCAACTTAGATAATCTTGCATGGAGAAAAATACTATCTAAGTTCCAAACAAAATAAAGAAAGGTTAAACCTAGAAAAATAAAATACAATACCTAACAGACTCAAAAAAACTAAAAATATCAAAAATATGGTTTTCCTCATATAAACAATGATGTTATCATCAAGAAATATGGAAACAAGGTTTTTCAATGTCCTCCATTGGCTCAGATGTCCTCTTCCACTTGTAGGAACTGATAGTGATGTTATTAAGCTACAATGGTATCTTGGTGGGTTTCACCACCTCAGTAATAGGATGAAAAAAAAATCATGTAGTAGATGGAGCATCCGAGAAGACTATATATGGATCTCTTGGAGATGTCCCTATATGTTAGTGATATAAAGAAATACCTAATGGGGTAGTCTATTGGGTATCCTAGGAGATTCATCGATAACCATAGGGGAAGAATAAGATCAAGACATATCTAAATGAATTCACAATTAATAATGATAAATTACGAAATACATGTGCAATCAAAAAATGTATACCTTCTATTAGGTAAAATAAATTATAAAAACAAGATAGGAAATATAGTGAGTATAAAAACACTTCCAAAAATAGAGAAAAAATGGGAAGGGGTACACTGGGGAAAAAAAGAAGAGCAAGATGAATCTCTACAAGCAGTATCTGTGGTCCCCTCCTGAATAGTAGGTGGATGAATCTGCCTGGCCATATTTATGGCTACAATAGAGGTGGAGGTAGGTGGATCAACAACCATATAATGTTCAGTGGTGTTGGTAGCATGGTTGGTCACCATTGGGGAATTTTTGGCAGAGGCTGGAGGGGGTGAGGTTCTAATATGAACATAGGCCTTGTGTTTGGAATTAAGGACTGTGAATGACACCTCATATGAAGAGGGTAGAGAAGGACCCTTTACTTGTTGATCTTGAGCTTCTAAAATATCTCTGTAAGCATTAATATTTATAATATTATGAGGGATATGAATAGTGGTAATAATAATGGATAGGGTGGATGGTTAGGGAATAGAGATAGAGGTTGGATTAGCTATAGAAGTAGCTAGGTGGGTGGAAGGGGTGGGTATGGTATGAGATGTGGTAGCAATGGTGAAATAGGTTGGATATACATAGAGAACACTAAAATTAAGGTATATCCACCTATAGTTCTCCAAAATACACTATAGGAAACTATCATTCCTATGGAGTATCTCCCATATGTATGATAGATTGGGTGGGGAAATCTCAGAATGGGATAGTGGTGGTATCTCAGATGGAGTAAGTGGTATAGTAGAGGCAGGAGGTGGTGTAGTCCTAGAATCAACATCATATAGAGGTGCAGGGGATATTACTGGTGTAACTGGAGTGGGTTACTCCTGAGATAGATAATGAAGAGCTGGTACCCTGATATATTCCTCAACATACTTGAAATTCCACTAATAGTTCTTCCTTATCTTCTATAAAAGAACCATCTTGTGGAGAAACATGAGATCGACTGACTACATTGGTATTAGAGAAGAAAGGTACTATGTTGAGTTAAAGAATACCAAATGATGAGTGAGATACATGATGAATCCACCACCCATAAAATTTCCATGATCCATCCTCGCTTGGGCCACATATAAGAGGGAGAACTACCATGCCATGTTAACGGTGGACCCCCCCATGGAATAGGAGATAATATGGATATCAATCTGGATTATCACCCCATGATAATCTACCCAGGATATCCAAGCATGGGCTAAGGCCCAATAAACTACTTACAGTGAACCACCCCACATATGGGAGTTCTTCACCGTGTGTGAGTCAAAAATGCTCTGGGGTTCATGGTCTATCAATGCCTATTTCCAAATAGTATTTTACTTATTTGGTTCAATCATCAAGGTAGAATTAATGGGAGAAGCAATAAAGTTGGCAGTGTAATACCCATCCCAATCCCAAACTCTCCCAACATGAGATCCCATGGTTTTCCTCTTAGATGAAAAGAGTCGTGAATGACATCAAGATCAAGGATGGATAAAAACTTAAGGAAGAGATTCTTATACATCCCCTCATGCATGTCGGTGATGCTGGATAGATTCATGCGCCCGATGAGATCTATGACCTCCTTAACCATGGGGATATTCTTGAGTACAGAAAGGTAGATCATTTTGTTTGTGTATATAGGCTTTTCCTAAAGACGGACCAAGAAGACCTGATGCATGGGGTCTGAAAACCTTAGGAATGAATGGAGATGTAGATACTGTTCAACATCCTAAAAATTCTGGGAGGAAGAATTGGAATGGTGGGAAGATGTGGTAGTGATGGATATCAATGAAGATAATGGTGGGGAAGTATCTTTTGGCAGTTGTGAAGGATCAAGCATTGGGTGTGTCACGACCCGTCCTTGGGGCCCGTGCCGTGACTACCCCAAGCCCGCCTTCCATAGGCTAGGGGCTGGCGACTAGCACCAAAGGCGTAAATCCCGATAAAATGGGAAGGCATTGCCTTTATGAAATGCAAACAAACACACAACCAGAGTACAAGCGGAAGCAAACACTAAGTAAAGAAATAAGACAAGTGTGCTGAAAGTACAAAGGGGGCCAGAAATACAAGCCCAACAGTAAAGTACAAGGAAAAGACAAAATAGCAGGAAGGTGTCAAGATGCTCCTAGATCGTCCTTCGGAGTTCCTACCTAAATGGTAGGTACAAATGGCCACCTCAACTCTCCACATCCGTCTGTCACCTCCGGGTACCGTCTCATCATGAAGTCCACCTCCGGGTACCATCTCATCGTGAATTCCACCTCCGGGTACCGTCTCATCGTGAAGTCCACCTCCGGGTTTCGTCCATCTCTACAAGCCTCAACCACGATCAGTTATGTCCATCGTCTACAACCAACACAATGTAGTGCAGGCGAAGCCCGTGTAGGGGTGAGTATATGATACTCAGTAGGGACCCCGAGACCCCCGAAGGTCTCCCAGAATCAACAAAGGATAATCCACAAAGGAAAGATACAATCACGAAGTAACATCCAACACTACTTAGGTATATTCCCATACATATACCTAAGCCATCAATTCCAGTTCAAGTTCGATCACGTCCACAAAGAATAGCACAATCCAATCCACATAGGATAACACAACCCAATCCACATAGGAAAGAAAGTCAATCATATCAAAGATAATGATTGAAAGTCAAGACTCAACTCAAACTAGGATTTAATCATGAAGTAGAAACCATAGCTTCTGGGGAACTCCTCCTCTATCGAGTACAGTGAGCCTGCCGCTACAACCAAGAACTTCCCACTAACCTTGGACTGTTGTAGTACTCCACCTGTCGAGTACTGTGGGCCTGCTTCTACAACCAAGCGCTTCCCACCATGGGTCTGCTACTACAACCAAGCGCTCCCTCTCATAGCCTCCATAGTTACTCCTTCTGTTGAGTACCGCGGGTCTGCCGCTACAACCAAGCGCTCCTCCGCCGTGGGTCTACCGCTACAACCAAGCGCTCCCCACTGGGCTATCTGAAACACACCGAGTTGATCGATCAACAGTCATCAAGTATCATCCAACTCTAGGGCTTAATAATGATTGAAAGTACCATAGTCATCATCACCGAACCCATAGAGGATTCCCGTACGGTTTTCGCCGTCGTCGAACCCACAGAGGATTCCAGTACGAAAGTCATCGTCGTCGTAGTCGCAGCCAGCTCTAGGGTTTCCGCACACAGCACGCTCGTTCCGGGAGGGTCCACCCCACGAGCCATGAGGTCGATACATCAACTGACATGTATTCCGGAGTTAATGTATCCCAATTTCCATCTCGTCAAAAGGAACACAACGCGACAGACGACGCGTCAATCGGACGCCCGGTCCGAGAGTTATTGGCGTTTTCGTCCCAGGGGCCCGGTTGGTTTTTAAGTCAAAACCAACCAAAATGCACTCCAGCTGCGTCCAAACCTCGAGCAAAGTAAGCCAAAAGGTCCGTCTCACTAAGAGGAATCCAAAAAAGTTGACGACACATCAATCGGACGTCCGGAGCTCAATTTATAAGCGTTTCCGCTCCGAGGGCCTGGTTGGTTTCGTGTTCGAACCAACCAGGCCATACCCAAAGTTCTAAGAAACCTTGAGTGTATTATACCTAAACGACCGCCTCATTCCAAGGATCACCACGCAACTGAAGGTGCATCGATTGGAGGTCCGTATCCTAAGATATGGGTAAAAGAACGAACCTTTCTAGTTTAGGGGGGTTTTGAGCCCGGACCGACCCGGCCCGAGACCCCTGGGTCGGCCCGAACCGGGTCAACCCAAACCGGGTCCAGGTCCGGCCCATTAGGGCATGACCCGGCCCGGTGGGTACGGAACGGCCCAACCGGCGCGGCTCGGCCCAGCCGGCGCGGCCCGGCCCGGCCTGGACAGCCCGACCCGGTGCGGCCGGTTCGGCCTGGGCGGCTGGTTGGCCCGATGCGGGCGCGCCCCGCACGGCCAGCTCGGTGTTGTCCATGCCACTATGGAAGGGGGGGGGGTGGCTTCCCCCCTTGATTGAAGCCGAGGCCCCACGTGGGGGTTTCTTCCTTGCCAACGGACGCGGCGCTGGGCGCCATGTCTCCCCTGGGTCCCGCGTGGTCGCGGGGCCGGTCGCCTGCCGCCGCGGCTTCAGCCACGATGGTCCCTCCTGGAGGCGCGCTGAGATGCCACCACCTCTGGGTGGCCGACCGGTGCCGGCCGCCGCCTCTGGCCGCCGGCACCGCCGCGCTGGGAACCCGCGCCGCCGGTGAAGTCCGCGGACCACAGGAGTTGCTCCGGTGGTCCGTTTTTAATTCCGTCTGCGCCAGTGTTCATCTTGGGTCTCGTAATTTACTGCAAAATCATAAAATTGCCTATGCAGCCTATTTAATCACTGCCCATCGATCCACACATCAAATAAACAATCTGCGGAGTCTTCGAATCGCCTCTACGACCCCGACTCCGGTCGCGGTTTCGTTCGGCCTCAATGGCACGGCGTGACGATGCCACACTTCTTCGCCCGTTCTTCTTTTTTTCCGCGCGGTGCCGTTTCACCACGCTACATTTGTTCGTGCCGTGACGAACACATCATCAAAAAGGGGGAGGAGGGTCGGCCGTGTTCGTGCGGTCCGACCTCCTCCCGTTAATCCGATAACAGGCGGCCATAAAATAAAGACGAAGAACGGCAAGAATAATCACAAAAAAAATTCCAAACCCCTACCTTGATGGAGTAATCAAACGGGGTTTGTCATGGGAAAGGGACGTCGCGGAAGACGGCGTCGCGGAAGGAGGATCGTCGGCGTCGCGGTACACGATGTCGCGATACACGGCATCACGGTACATGGCGTTGCGGAGAAGAGGACCGTCGGCGTCGCGGGACACAGCGTCACATCGTCAATCTCCGAGGAATCAGCGTTTATTCGTCGTCCTTCGTTGGAGGTCAATGTTCTTCGTTGGTGACAGTGTGTTCTTCACGTTCTTCAAGGAGGAAGAAGATAATCCTCAAGAGCGCACGAGTCCTCTCTTTCCTTTCGCACAACGAAATTATCCCCCAATAAAATAAGTCTTGTCTTATTTTATTAACACATACGCAAGCCATTAATTTGAAAATCAACCAGATCACATTCAATTAATTTAATTAATTGAGGAGCGTTTAATATTCAAATTAATTTTGAGGGTTGACTTGCCATTAATTCGGGGTGCGGGTGAGTTAAAAATTAAAAGCACGAGAGGGAGGTTAAAAGCGATTTGAAGGGGTGGAGCTCGTGTGGGCCCCACTTCACTAATATCCTACCTAGTGGAGTTAGGATATTAGTGGGACCCACTCCAACCACCAAGCATAGGTTTAAACTATCTAGAATAGAAATAAAATTTGTAGCACAAAATTTTATTTTATTCTTTAGTTAACCCATTTAATTAATAACCTCACCTGAGAAAAAGCTACTCTGGAAAAGGTGTTCTTAAGCAATTACCGGCACTGTGGTTTCATTGGTGCCCTAGGATTTCGATTCCGAGCACCGGTTAAAAAGTTAGAAAAAACCCGCTCGTTCGTTCACTGAACGTACCCGATCTAAACTTCGGAAATTGATTCCGGGCACACCGGGCCTCATAATCAGGTGCCGTCAGAAACTGCATACTCGAAAAATCCCAAAGAAAATTAAGAAAAAATTTCCCTTGAAATTTATGGGTCTTTACAGGGTGTAAGGGAATCATTGTGTTGGGTTGTATGTTTTGAGGATGAAACAATGATGATTTTCGTTCTGAACATAATGGAGATGGATAAATGATAAGAACCAAGAACTGAGGGAGGGGTATTGAAGATGTGATGAAAGTGTAGAATGAAGAGGGGAGGGGGATGGTCAGGGTGTGTGGGTGAGGAGGGATCCTAACAGTCATTCGAGGAAAAGAACAAGATTCTCTAGTGAACCCTAGGTTCATGAATTTTAAAGGCATCTTGAAATTTTAACACCATGTAAAGGATTCACAACATGTAAAATAATGGAAATAATTTTTACTGACCCCACTAAATTCAGATCATGAAATATATACATGATTTGAATTAGGCCTTTTTAAGAACATTTTCCAAGAGCCTTCAGTCTACTTCTAGTGTTACAGAACCATCATAAACAACAAAAAACCTATTCTAACCTACAAAACCTATCTTGGATTTCCTCCCATTTAGTTCTTCTTTTAACATTTAGAGATATATAGTCTTAGAATAAAATGAATTTTAAATAATTAATTCACTCTTCATGAAATGGTTATTGATAGATTTTCAATCCTTGACCATTGAAATTAAAGGGTGGTCCATAGCCTCTTTGAATTTTGATTGTTCTATAAGGGAAAACCATGACAACCTCAAAATTCCTCGACCGATGGGATTTTTTTTTCTCGAGGAATACTTTCAGGCATGAATTAAATAATATAACTTTATCCCTTGGTGTGAATATCCATCATGTGATGTGTCAGTTATGCCATTATTTTGTTTCTTCCTTATAAATGTCATAATTTTTATAAGCATCCCATCAGATCTCTTCCAACACATTCATTTAAAATGTGTTATATTTCCCAGCTTTTTGAGAATCCAAGTTTATTTTTTAACTTCTAAGTATGATCAATGTTCTAGTTTGAATGGAAAGTGATAGGGATTTACATAAACAAGTTACAATTAAGTAGTATCAATGAGTTTTTTATGCACTGTGCGATATACCCATATTGAATCATCAAGTTTGAGGCTCCAATCCTTCTTACTCATATTAAATATCTTTTCCATATTTTTTTTAATCTCTTGATTGTATAATTTGACTTTCCTAATAGTATATGGGTGGTACGAAGTTCCAGTGTTGTATCAAATTTGACATTTTTCAAGAATCCATTTGATGACATTATTTTTGATGTGCGTTCCCTACTAACTAATGAGTAATCGAGGAAATACAAACTAGAAGGTGATGTTTTTTCTTAAAAATTACATAACTACCATGTTTATGTCATGGGTAGTGGATTATACTTCAAACCAATTTGAAACATAGTAAATTCAAACCAATATATAAAATTTTCCATGGGAATTGGGAAACAATCCCATAAAATAAACCCCCCAAACATTGAAAATCTATACTTCCAAGATGGGATTTTAGAGAATCTAATTACATTTACCAATGGTGAATGCCCACTGGAACCATTCACAACTTTGTACAAAACTATTTGAATCCTAATGGAGTGAGGGATAGAATAGTCCACTTTTAAGGATCCTATCCACCATGTGTCTAGTCCCGTGATGTTCTCTAGTCGACGACATATGACGCAACTGTAGCACGCTTTGAATTTCATCTTCTGGGATTCAATTCCACATCAAACCATTTTCACAATTCTTAAATAATAGTCGCTCCTCCTATAAATAGCATGAAATATCAAAAAAATAACTTATTTATTTGTTGATAGGAGAAGTTTGGATAAAGTGATCATGTGGGAAAATAGTTTTCTATATCAGAAAACCACAATATTTTATGTATATCCATATTGAACAACATATCATCAGGGAAATCATCTTAAATATTTATCTCTTCACCATCTTTGATAATGAGTAGTAGAAGTCTTAAAAAATGATCCACAATAACATTTCTAGTTCCTTTTGTGTCTTTGATGACTATATAAAATTCTTACAGTAATAGGATCCACCATATCAGCCTTGGTTTGGAATCCTTTTTTACTTAGAGGGTACTTTAGTGCTGCGTGATTAGTGTAAATTATAGTTATGGAGATAATGAGGTATGAAAAAAATTTATCAAATGTGAATACTACTTCCAAAATCTCTTTTTCCTATCCATATAATTGAATTGATCCTTATTTAGGGTATGTATTTAAGAATAAATGGGTGGAAGATGTGTCCGAACCATTTTCCTAAAATGTATCCCCTAGAAAAATCAATGGCGTCACACATGAATTCAATGTACTTATCCCATCAGGGTGATACAATGACCAAAGCAACCACCAAGTTATTTTCAGTGAATTAAATTACCATCGACACTCTTCATTGAAATTGAATGAAATTTCCTTAGAAAGTAGGCATATTAGTGGATGAGCTATTTTTTTCAAAATCTTAAATGAAGCGGCGATAAAACCCCACATGGAATAGAATGATTCTTATGCCTTTAAATTTTTTAGGTTAAAGAAAGTCTTTGATGAATTTAATTTTTATTTGGTTGACTTCCATGTTGTACTTTGAAATTTCTTTTCCTAGGAAGATTCCTCCTTGCACTGTGAAATGATATTTCTCCTAGTTTAGCACTAAGCATTTCTCATCACAACATTGAAGGACCAGTTCCAAATTTCTAAGGTAAGCTTCAAAGGATCATCCATACATGGAGAAATCATCCATGAATATTTTTATAAACTCCTCCTCCATATCATGAAATTTATGTGTCATACACCATTGGAAATTTATCAGTGCATTACACATTCCAAATGAAATACTTTGATAGGAGAAGGTTTCTAAAGGACATGTGAATGTGGTATTTGGAAAATCAGCTAGATCAATAACAATATTAATGTATCTGGAATATCCATCCAGAAAATAATAGAATTCTTTCCTTGTTAATCTCTCCAGCATCTGAACCATGAATAGGAGAGAAAATGGTATTTTTTGAGTTAATATGTTGATATTCCTATATTAAAAATATCTTCTCCATCGAGTAAGGATTCAATTAAAGATTAAATCATCTTTATCATTTTTAATAATAGTCAAGCCACCTTTATTTTAGACGACTTGCAGTGGGATCACCCATTCACTATTAGAGATGAAAAATATTATTTGAGCATCAAGAAGTTTTAGAACTTATTTTTTAATGACTTCTTTCATTGGTGGAGTGAGTCACCTCTAGAGTTGACATTTTGGTTTAGAACCTTCTTCTAGCAGAATATTGTGGGTGAAAATTGTGGGGATGATCACTTTGATATCATATACACCCCCAAGTAATTGAGTTTTCATGCATTTTCAAGACTTATATCAATTTCTCTTCTTGAACTTGATTCAACTCTGAGATGATTATAACTGGTAATTCATCTCTAGTTTCTAAGAATGAGTACTTTAATGTGCTTAGAAAATGATTTTCTCTAAAGTCAGTTTCTTGATAACTTAGGGTATGAACTATGGAACAATGTCTCTTGTTAGAGGCTAAATGTAATTCACCTCCTCATATCCACTATACCCATATTCATCAAGAGATATGGTCTATCTCTCTTCCTCAATATCCATGAATTCATCCCTTTCTTTGATTATAAATTTAGATCAACAATCAAATGAGTCACCACTTTGCATGGCGGTTTCCACTAAATCGAACACTACTTGTTCTTCACCAACTTTGAAAACAAGCATTCCTTGGTTCACATTGATCAATTTATTACTAGTGGTGAGAAATGGTCTTTCTATAATTATGGAGATATATCCTTTCTCCATCATATCAAGGATAAGGAAATCGATAGAAAATATGAACTTTCCAACTTTAACTGAGTCCTCCTCGATAAGTCCTTGGGGATATTTGACTGATTGTCTAGCCAAATGAAGTGCCACTTGAGTTGGATTTAGGTATTCAAGACCTAATTTATGAAAAAAAACTCATTGGTATGATATTTATACTTGTGATGAGATCACATAAGTATTTTCAAAAACTTCATGTCTTAATAGTGAATGGAATCTAGAATCTTCCAGGGTCTCTCATTGTAGGTGGTAGAGTCTGCTGAACAACTTAAAAACATTAATAATTTAGGGAAAAAAATATTATTTAGTCCATATTTTTTTTGAGAGTATCACCTTTAATAATTTCGCATAAGTTGGCATCTGAGTGATGACCTCTACAAAGGGAATATTGACGTGTACTTTCTTGAACATCTTCAAAATTTTCTTACATTCCCTTTATTTTTCCTTGTCTCGTTATTTATGGTAATAAAGGGAGGGGGTCTGTATAGTGGAGGTTCTATGTAGACATATTATTTTTCAAGATAATGTTGTATTATATTTTTTCCATTTTCTCATATTCTAGATTTTGGTCTTGGCCAGCTTTGTGTGTGATATCATCCCTATCTTTGATGATGATCATCGCATGTGTTTCAGGTTCTTCAAGATTATTTTCCATAAATAAACATAGTTTCTAAAAATTTGTATCTTTTCTAATATAAATTACTATACACTTAACCAACTCTCTTGGGCATGTCTTAGTATTACAAGGTAGTGTACCCGATAATCGATCTTAAAAAGTTTTGGATATCTACCCTATATGGTGCTCGATATTGCAGAGAGCAGCTCTTTGATTTTTCACCTTGGTTTCTTGGGTAGTCATTATATAATATTTCTTTTGAAAAATTTTAGTTATAAGGTATTCAATATTTTACTATATATGTGGTTCTTGTTGTGGTTTTCTCATGGGGTATTTCAGAAATTATTGTTGATAAGTGGGTAAAAACTACTAAGATTTAAGGGGAAAGGGTAGTTATGGAAATGGTTGTTGAGTTTTAGGAGATTAGTTTTGAGGTGGGTACCCATGCGGTCCTTGATTTCATGGTGGTTATTTACCAATCTTTTTCTTATAATAACTTTGATTTTTTGGTTTTTGTTGTTGAACCGGTCCTTTTTGGTAGAATGACTATGAGTATTGTTATGACTGTTGAAATTGTTGGTTTTGTTGATTGTAATTTATGTAATTACAAACCTTACTTTGAGTTTATTCTACACTTGATCTACAATCCTGGTATGGGTTTAGGCCTCTACACATTTTACATGCTTTTACCTCCATAGTCAGAGTAGGAGGTGGTAGAAATGGAGATGGAAATTGAAAATTTTCTAGCTTTTTCATGTGGGCTTCAACTTTGGTTGCATGGTGGGTGTTCTATTCTACTTGATGAATTCCATGATGAGGAGGTCATCGATCACTCTAAAAAATAATTTCATTGTGTGATATCTCATATAGATTTTCTTTATAGACTTACGGTTCATTGAACATGTGTCCTCCATCAGCTGAGGTGTCCACTACTATGCATGCAACTAGTTATAGGCCCTGATAAAAGGTTTGGAATTATAGACACACATCAAGTCCATGATGTGGTCACTTTTGAGTCAGTTCTTTGAAGAAATTCTATGATTCCCAGGATGATTCTCTCTCTTATTTAAGGAAATTTTAGATATCATTCCATATCTTCTAGGTATGTATGAGAAGAAAGTATTTTTCATGGAATTTATTAACTAAATATTCCCAAGTCATAATGGATTCCAGATCTTGAATTATAAGCCAATACTTGGCTCTGTCACACAAGGAGAATGGGAAAAAATATAATATTGATTGTTTATGAAGATACACCTTCATTTATAAAGGGGATATTCGCTATGAAGTGCATTGAATTTCCCCATGTCCTGGAACATATAAAAGAGTCCAGATTTTCTTTTGAAAGTATGCACCTGGATGAGAGGTTGAATGATGATGGTTGAAACACCACTAATGGATGAAAAAACACAATCCATGATGTTTCATTCCTACAGTAGTGGTTTCTCTCCATACAGTTTATGTGTCACATATTGAATATTTTGAATATTATGTGGAACAAGGTTATTTCAATCATCCATGTTTGAATGATGACTTATAGAAAGGTATCTCTCAATCTAAGGTTAAAAAGAAAACAATTCTTGAGCATCCAAGGTCCTCAAATGTGTTATAGGGACCTGACACATGTACTATCCAAAGGGGTAGATATTGTGAGGGGAATTTGTTCATGAAGGTTGTAAAAATAATGAAAATAAAAGGGAATGGAAAATAGGGTGTGAGGTAATACCAAATTTTTACCAAATTTTATTATTCCTAAGAAACAACTAATCCCAGAAAACGATGCCAAAATTTTACCAACCTGTGTAGTATCATTGATTACACATGATTGTGGTAAGATTAGAAATTTATATTGTCCTAAACTACACTATCTACATAGGAATAACATTGTGGCAGTATGAGTTTAATCCCATAGGGAAGAATTGGAAAAGATGGAGATGTAGTGATTGGAACCCGGTGGATGGAATCCTCACATGAATATCAAAAGTAGGGTTTCTAAAACTAAGAATATTGATTTTACTTCAAAATATAGATATGGGATATGGGATATTTTCAAGGATATTAGGAAAATTGTATTCCTAAATCTAGCTTGGGATGGTTCTATGGTTTAAGTTGTGAACCAGTGCAGAGGTCTCCAATTGGTTTTGGTCAAACCAATTGGATCTAAATAGGTTTGAAACTACTCCTTCTAGAGGTATTCAACAACCTAGATATATAAGGCTCATCTTTAAAGGTATAAAGTGTCACAGGTTATTTTTTAAAATCTTCTCAACACTAATTAGTTTAGGGTCCTTATATTTCAATTCCTTGGATCATGGTTTTGAAAAAGAATGATATTAATGTGATTTTTAACCTAATTACTAGAAAAAGGATTGCCCAAGTTTTGATTTAAGGATTAATTAGGTTTACACTTCCCTGACTCTTTACCCCTAAACCTAAGAGTATTAGCCTCACATAGTAATAATAGTATTATATAAATAAAAAAATGACAACATTCTTTGAATATTCCTAAACTAGTTCTTGATTAAAGAAATTCAAGATTAAAAAAATTAAATCAATCAACTCACTTACTTGAATTAAAGAAAGAAAAATTACATAGTAATTTTAAATTGAAAGCATCAATTTTATTTGAAATAGTAAGGTTCAAAACAAGGTATGGGAAATCAAAATTTTTTGGGAATTATGTGACATAGTAGAAGATGAATAAAATAGGAAATAGAATGGATGAAATCTAGTTTGAAGAAACATGAAAAAGAAAGAGTAAAAAAATAAAAGAAAGATCTAAGTCATCCTTTTAGATTAATAGGAACTGGAATATTTATAATCCTGACCAACTATGACATGTAAATATTTCACGTCATGAGTTTTCTTTAGATTAGTTTTTCCTTGAAACTTTCATGAAGTGTAATTGAATTTCACATCATGTAATCAAATCTTCAATATATTCAATGTAATTTTAATTTTACGAACTTCATGAATTGAATTTCAAATATCAGGTCCACATAAAATCATTCACATCATGAATTTATTTGGCTTAGAGTTTTCACAACTTGTATGAAATTCATGGCTCTAAAACTTCATGGATGGACAAAAGGAACTGAGGTTGATAATTTCACATCATGTACTAATTTTACATCTTGAACTTCTTTATCCAGGACATTAATGACTTGTATTAGATTCATGTCTTGGACTTTGGTCTATAGGATTCCTGAATTCAAGGAATACATGTCCTGGAGAGGTTTCAAGATGTGAATTTTATGAAATTTTTGAATTAACAAAAACACCTCTTTTGAAGGTTGAACCCCTATTTCCTATAAAAACCAACTAAAACCCAAGGAATCATCTTGTAAAACATGAATTAATTTCAATAAAATTCATTATATATATATATATATATATATTTATATTTATCTTATCATAGTGAAATCCATGTTGTTCTAACGTGAGTTATTTAGAAATGATTCTCCCACATCTTGTCTCAACAGACTTGACAACACAATATTTACCCTTATGGATTGTTTTTTTACTTCCCACATAGAAAAATATTCTATGATACTCCAATTAATTCTTTAATAACCCAGGATACTCCAATCACTCAAACATTCTATGATAGAAATGGTGTGCCTCAACAACCATCCTTATAAATGGTTTCAACCTCATAACATGTATTGAAAACAAATACAACACCATAATCAATAAATTAAAATCTCCCCATCCTTATTTGTTTTCAGTACTACTCAATATTTCAGTTTAATCATTCCTCTCTTATGTTCTTCCCCTGAATTAGTATATCCTCATGAACTGAAATACAATTTCTTTCTCCACCCTATTGAAAATAAACAAAAAATTTATTTAAATGGTGGCATTTTCCCTCAACTCAAAAAAATGAGTCATGAATCAATAAACTCTAAGTCTACACGAACTAACTTGATGTCCAAAAAAAAGATATTAACTCAGTCATCAAGGTTGTCCATAATTTTTTTTATATGACACCAATTTTCAAAACAACTTCAAGTAGATTTTTAAGATGTTTCTTACACTCTTCTCAACCAATGGATTAAAAAAATTCATGCATAATATGAATTCTCCCTCTAAAACTCATATATCCCCCTTTATATCGATGAAAACATGATTAAAATTGGGGAAAATTATTTTAAACACACCTTAGAGATGTTGGAAAATGGGTTGCACACCCATCCAATGTCTTAGCTTCTCCTAAGTCTCAATTGGGAGAGATTTTATGAGAATAACGGTAAATTTATTTTAATAATAAAATCTTGTTTCAAAGAACCTTAAACCACCTTATCCTTAAAAATATTATATTTTATGTCCATGTGCATTGATATTGAATTTTTCACTGGATTATTGGATAAATTTATCACAGTTTTATTATCACAACCACTAAGCAGTGGATACTCAACAAAAACACAAATATCTATGATATTCCACTTTAGAATCCTCTTTGTTTATATTAAGTTTGAATTCTTATTATTATATTGATACCTATAAAAATTTGTTTTATAAAATATAATTCTTGTCCTTGATGTAGTATAATGCAAGAGTCCACCGATAAATTTATGAAAATATTTCTCATTAACTTCCCATCCTTTATCATCTTTAATCAACTTTACACCTATTAAAATTGGTGTAGACACAACTCTTGATTATTCCATGTAAAATCCTTTAAATAACTAATTATATTAATTTTCCTGATATATAAAAATATAAACAACATCTTGGGTAATTTTAAAATAGAAAATAAGTTTATCTCACCAAGGACATATAAAATTTGGTTTTCATTTGTGTAGAAAAATATTCACACAATGTTTTTTAATCACTAGGAAAGGTGATATCATCAACATATAAAATCCCAATGAGTGATGTAGTGACAGTCTTCCTCACATACAAGTTGTTTTCCACTTCCCCTTTTCAAAATTTAACTCTCTTTAAAAACTCATCAAGATTGAAACACCAAGATCTATTGGATCAATATTATTTAAGAATAAAACCCTTATATTGCCTGATGGAAACCACTTCATTCTTCTCACTATTAAAGAATGACAATTTTATATCCATTTTATAGATATAATAATTTATTTTTACTGAAATAGAAAGAGTGATATTTATAGTCTCAAGCCTATCCATTTGGGAAAATGTTTCATCAAATCCCATTACTTCAATTTTTGAATATATGTTGCAAATAGATTTGACTTTATTTTTTGAAACATCATCAAATATATTCAACTTGTTTTAGAAAACTCATTTTTTACAATGATGTTATTCTCTTCTGATATGGGTAAAAACTCCCATGTTTTGTTCTTTTTAACCTAATTTAATTATACATTTATATCTTCAATTAATTCCCAATTATATAAATTTTCATCAATAGTTTTCAGTTTAACCTTTGAAAGAAGACTAATGTGACTAATGTGTAATAATTTCTCTTCATTTTTTCACCCCATAATTCTAATATCTAATTATATTCTTAGTATCACTATATTTTCTCATCCAATAATTTTTCACAGTGGTCTTGAAACTCTTATATTATTCACTAGAATAATCATTAACTACAATATTATCATGTATATCTCAATTCCCATCATTTTTCATAGTAGATTCAGCTATAATATCACTAATCTCATTATCATCCATGATTGATATTCTTTACTCATCTTAATTTTTGATGAATTTCACATCATAAAAATCTACCAAATTCTCAATTTTATAATCTTATCATTGATATGAACTTCCTTCTAGCATATAGCCAAGAAATATTCTTTCTATGATATTTTTATCAAAATTTTCTTTGTTTTTGTCTTTCCTATTTATCAAGCATTGATTACTATCCACTCAGAAGTGTTTTATACTTGAATTCTACTTGAACCACATTTCATATATATTCATATATGAATTCATTCTCAATAAACACTTTTTTTGAATAATTCCAGCATTAGTAATAACTTGTATCCAAAAATACCTTGAGGTATCTTGATCTATGAGAGTTGTTATATTCGTATCAATAAGACTCATATTCTTTATTTCAAATAATCCATTTTGTTGTGAAGTTTATGGTATTATGAACTCATATCTTATGACATGTTTATCAGGATATTATGAGAACTTTTTTTTGGAATATTCACTCCCATTATTAGATCTCAACATTTTTAGATCATAACCTTGTTGTTTCGTAGAGGGTATCCTAAAACCTTGAAACATACTAAAATCCTAGGATTTATGTGGCATTATTATAATGAAATTAATTATAGTAAATTAATTAATGAGTTTTATAAAATATTTATCTTCTCTCATGAATTATTTCTCATGGGCCCATAAACATCAAAATGAGCCAACTCCAATGGCCTAATGGTTTGTTTATCATTCCTTTTATGGGTTCTATTTACTATCTTCCCCATCTGACATGTTTCATAAATAGCGATCATGTATTTCTTTATAGAATTAAAATTTCTTATAGCCTCTTATTTAATCAACCTTATCATTCTCTTTTATCCAAGATGACCAAGTCTTATATTACATATGTTTTTTCATCTCACATTCTCATATAGAAATCTATTTATTATTCTCAAACCATAAATAGGTTTCTATGAGTTCTCATCCCTCTTGAAAAAAATACTCCATCTTTCAACCATTTCATGATGAATTCATTATTCAAGAATTACACCTAATTTAAATCATAAAAAATCTATGATATGATCAACAAGTTCAGTTTCATCCCACTAATAAATAGGAAATTGCTAAAAATTAGTTGATTTTGGCCAATATTTACTGCTCTAATAAATTTATCTTTAATAAACTATCACTACCAAAGGTAATAAATACTCTATATCTTTCAATATTTTTCTATCTATTCAAGTTATCTATCATGTGTGATGAGAAACCACTATCTATGATCCATGTCTTCTTAGTGTTTCATGATTTGAGGAAAAATTCAAAAAAATATTGATTCTATTTGGATTAATTCATCTTTTGAACTTACTTTAACATCATGTTCAAATTCAATTAATCTAGATGTGTAGTGAGACACTCATATAAAATTTTATAAGGTCTTATATTTCTAAAACACTTTGTGTTTTCTTGAGCCTTGAAGGCATCAAGAGGGCACTATTTTTTTTTCATTTTTAAATTATAAGTTTGATTATAAATTCACTTGTTTGTTCATATGGTTGATCGACATGGTCAATAATTTTTTCATGCAGTCAATCGATATGGTGTGGTCGATCCATGTGATTGATAGTTTTTTCATCCAGCCAATCTATATTGTCACTTTTCTGCTTCACATGATTCATTGACAAAGTCTAGTATTTGTTCACATAGTCAATACATTATTATGGTTAATCCATTTGGTCGATATTTTGTTTAGTCATTCGATCCTTTGGTATAGTTGATTGTTTTCTTCATGTGGTTAAGTGAAAATGTTGACTGTTTGTTCATAATATTGACATGTGTGGTCAATTTTATGCTTTGTGTGATCGGTCTTCACAGTTTCTTATCAGTTTAAGTAGAAAACCTCATACTTCATCTAGAATGATGCAGAACTTAGTTTTAAGGAAAAATAAAGAAATTAAAATTGAACATCATGAGTTTTAAATTTATATATGATGATGATAAATTACATATTTGAATTACTTATTATTAGAAGTTTTAAATGATCTGTTTAGAGGGAAGCACATGTGCCTCGGCCCAGTTGGTGAGGACTCCTTAAGCACATCCATGAGACCTAGGTTGAAAACTAGGAAGAGGTATAATTCCATGTTACTATAGCAGGCATTGTAGTAGCACTGTAGTAGCAACATAGAAGGTACTGTAGCAGCCAAAACTATTCACCTTGGGCCACCGATTTGGGATTAGAGTCCTTAAAGCCTTCTTTCCACCCAGGCCTTTGGGTAAGTAAGGCTTTCGGGACATCTTTAAAGCCTTCGGGCCACCTCAAGGCCTTTGGGCCACATTATTAGTGAAGTTTCCTCAGACAGACTCTACAAGAAAGAAGCAACCCCATAAGAGGATTTGGAGCAAGTGCACTCACCAGAGCAGAACCAAATGAAATTG
Source organism: Viscum album (assembly GCA_963277665.1). Taxonomy (NCBI): domain Eukaryota; kingdom Viridiplantae; phylum Streptophyta; class Magnoliopsida; order Santalales; family Viscaceae; genus Viscum; species Viscum album. The sequence continues at coordinate 130,118,643 of OY728137.1, forward strand.
GAAGAATGAGAGGGTATGGCTACACCATAGTGACCAGCCTGTGCTTGCATGCGAATCCTATCCAGACGACCATGCAAAGGTGGAGAGCGACCATCACAATGCAGATGCTGGGAAGGGGTAGTTCCTTGTAGTTAAAGTTTGGTTGAATTCCCTCATACCCTCGGGTCATGTAATCTCTTAAGCCTACATGCCATGTAATCTATGAGCCTATGAGCCTTGTAAGGGTTCCACCTCATCCCTTGAAAGTGGTTTTATAAAAAATCAATAAAAATGAAGGCCTTTGGTCCATTCAGGTGTTTATTTGGAATTTAATTGAATTAAATATATAACTAATTAAGATAGATTAATAATTAATTTCGACTAATTTTTTGGAAAACACTGAGAGAATCATATATGTTATTATAAAAAAATATTTATTTTCCTTTATTCGACTTTCTTACCTTCTCTCAAAACCAGATGATCTAACCTTCACTATTGGAGTCTTAAAACCCTTCTCTAATCATTCGAACCCATTCTCATGAGTTTCCAGCCAGTGCTTAACCCTCTCTTCCATTCTTATTATAGTGAGAATTGGGATTATTTCCAAGAAAAATATTTAATTAATCTCTTTTAATTAGTGAAAGGTTTGATTTATGAAAGTGCCTAGTTATGATAATTTTATCACTGAGAGAGGGAGGGATTGAATCAGTGATACTCTTTCTTTTTATGTTTCCTTGAAATTGAAATAAACTTCGCTTGGTATTAAAGATTTCTTTCCCTGCTGAAAAAAATAAACACACATCCATAAGAACAAAAGTATTTAGAAGGTTCACTATTTAATAAGAATAGATATGTCCTTGGTATGGTATATAAATGATCCAATACCACACAATCCACTAGAAAAAAATCCATGGATTATAACGAGTAGGATATACCCTTTCACTCTTATAGCACTATGTAAACAATTCTAATAGTGTGCGTGCACCCTATTAGCACAAATAGGGAAAACCAATATTTGTGTAACAATGCATGTTACCTGTGATTATTTTTAATTCCACAATTATATTCTTTTAAAACAATTCTTCAATTTCTTTCTGAAAAGATTGTAAGAACTTTCTAGACATTATTATGAAAACTCAATCTTTTTTTTCTAGTACATTTTCCCAATCCAATTCCTCTGAGTATGATTCTCCCAATATAATTTTTATCGGTATGATTATTTTAGGCATGGTTCTCCCCAGTATGAAAAAATATTACTTTTACAGAATATGATAGAGATGGATTGGAACCACTCAATTCTAAGTACGAAAAACTCAGTAGGATTATTATGTTATGAAGAACTCAATATGAAAAGATATAGCACTGGCTGAGTACGATTGAGACAATTCAAAAACCTTCTCCTCAGTTCAGAAATGCCAATATGGAAATCCATGATCCGATTAATCCATCCCAATACGATGATAAACTGAATACAATTGAGGATAAGACTATGATAATTAGTTGAGTATGATAATAACTAAATATGATGATCAGATGAATACAATGTTGTGATCTTTTATTTTCTATTTCACTTAAATCCATCAGAATTATTTCAATAAAAATGAATATAGAAAATTATTCTTCTCACTAAAACTCATAGATTCTCTCTCTTCTGTAGTGAACATTACTTTAGTAAAAAAAGTGAAAAGTACACTTCACCTTTTATAGGTGACCCCCAAATTTTTTGGTGGGAATCCCAAAATTTTTCCTGCTCAAACATATTCACCCAAATCTCAATTTCCCCTAAAATATTGGGTGTATTTTTACTTCATAAACTCTTCTTGAATATTCTATATTCTTCTACAATATTCATACCTTATTCAAACTTTTTTTTTCAAATGTCATTTTGAATTCAATTTCTAAATAAAAATTTCTCAATATTATTTCTTTAAAAAAATATCTATATCAATTGAATGTAAATGTATGAATAAAGGGAAACCACTCCAATTTGATGAATATTATGTTCTATATCAATTGAATAAAATTATTATTTTTAATGTCAAGCTCCCCCTTGACGAAATATTCAAAAAAATCCTTTATCTTTGCTATCGAACCAATTCTCACTATTTCACCTTATCTCTCAAACCACTTGAAAATTCACTTTAAAATAAAACAATGTAACTCAACCCCTTTTGAATGGTTGACTACATTGTAAATAAATTTTTTTCATTATGATTTTCATCAGTCTCAGATCATCTTAAGAAAATTCCTTTATTCACAAACCTATTCTTGTATCATGACTTCCTTCATGAATTTAAATTCTTTTGACAACAGATTCAAGATTGTAAGACTTCAATTGGAAATCATTGTAACTTTCCATTCATTATAGTTTATTTATTTTATTCTTAGACCGAGTATGATATTTTATGAATACGATTGGCCTAGATAAAATCATCCAGATAATTATTATCCTAGATATGATCATTCTGGGTATGATCATTCTGGGTAAGATCATTCTGATTATGATCTTCAAATTCCTTTTTATTCTCTTCCTCCTAGATACAATTATACAGGGTACTATTCGTTTTTGATTGGAAACATCTCTTTATTCTATTCCACCTAAATAAAATAAATCTAGTTACGATTTGGAATACATATTTTCCATTTTCTTCCATCAAGATTGCATCATAAGTTCTCTAATAAACTTATGATTTATGTGAAAAACAAATTAAGAAGCATTGTCACATTTAATTAAGCATAGTCATGAAGACTCTGATTATTTATCAAAATAATCACTCCTTCCACACTAGATATAGAGAAAATCTAATGACTATCTACTTACAGCAAGATATAATTTCAATGCAGTCAATCCTTTCACTTTAGATTCAATGTGAATCTGATTACAATCAATTCCTCATTACGATCTTCTCCCATTCCGGGCCCAAGGTGAGTCTGACAGAACCATTTACTTTAACCAGATTCTTTTTGTTACGATGGAATTTTCTTAAACAAAGTGAGTATGATTATTTTTAAAACCGACATCAATATTATTTTCACAAAATACAAAGTTAGGTGAGTTTATTTCTTAAAAAACATTCCTTAACAACAAAATAAAACACTTGAAAATAAATACCTTCCTCCTCAGTTTGGTCTTAACAATATCCCCTTTGATTTTTTTGTCAACGAAGTTTTAAAAATCACTAAAATTTGTATCCTCAAGAAATGGATCACTTATCAACAATTATAATTCTAAGTGTGCTAACTTATTGTAGTAAATAAAAATTATTGATAGCAAAACCATTCTATCCAAAAGTAGTGATTATGAAAACCTTCTTCAAATTTCTTCCTCATCTCTTCAACTTTCCTGGAACTCAATTATTTACTAAAATCACTCTAAAAACAGTTAGAATAGTTCAAACACTTATAATGATGAATTCATATATTACCCAAAAATCCCTCTTTTTATATGAAATACATTGATTTATGAAACAATTATCCTCCTTGACAATACAATCCAAAGGTAAGATGAGAGAGGGGACAAAAACACATACCTCAACCTTGAATAGAAATAGGTCAGGCACACATGTTCAACCTCAATTTAGAAAATGATTCCTTCAGTAAAGGTTTTGTGAAAATATCCAAAACTTGTTCTGATGTTGGAACATACTTTAGTTTCGATTCATTCTTCTCTACATGCTCTTTGATGAAATGATATTTGATATCAATATGTTTTTAAAGATAATATTGAACATGATTCTTGGTGATATTGATTGTGCTTTAATTGTCACAACCCAAGAGAAAGGGTGAATTAAATTCAATAATTAACTCTTCAAATTGAGTTTTCATCCAAAAAAGTTGAGTAGTGTATTGAGTGGAAGAAACATACTCTGTTTCAGCTATACTGAGAGTTACTAAATTATATTTCTTTGAATTCCAACTAACACAATTATTTCCCAAAAAGAATACTCCACTAGATGTGGATATTCAATAATAAACATTTCTTGCCAATCAGTATTTGAATACCCAAACAATTAAATACTATTTAAGCTACCTTAACTGAATCCTAATTTTATTTTTCCATTGATGTATCTAAGAATTCTTTTTCTAGTAAGTAAATGTGATTCTTTTGGAGCACTCTGAAATCTTTCACATAAGGTAACAACATAAAAAATGTTTTGACTTGAGGTAGTAAAATAAAATAAACTTCCAATAAACATTCAAAATTATTTATGATTAACTTATTTTCCTTCTCCATATTTAGAAAAATTTGTTCCCACTGATATTGGTGTGAAAATATGTTTTTATTTTTCCATGCCAAACCTATTAAAAAGTTCCTTAACACACTTTTCTTGAGAAATAAAAATGTATTACTTCCTTTGATGTATTTGTAACCCAAGAAAGTATTTAATTTCCCCCAGTATAGAAATTTAAAATACCCTTTTTATTTATTCATAAAACCTTTCACAAGTTCTTTCATCATTCCCAGCAAAGATAATTTCAAAAACATAAATAATCACAATGAGGGAATACTCTTGATTTTCTCAGATGTAGAGATTGATATCCACCCTTCCTTTATTGAAATTCAACTTCCTTAATCATGTATCCAATTTGGAGTACCATGACCTTAGAGCTTGTTTTATCCCATACAAGGCCTTATTAAATCTGCACACATACATTCATATTTTTGAACAACAAATCCACAAGGTTGTTTAATGTAAAATTCCTCATCCAGATCACCATTTAAGAATTCGGATTTAACATCCATTTGAAATATATTATAACCTAGTTGTCCCAAAATAGCAAGAAATATTATTATTGTTTTTAATATTTCCACCAGAGAAAGGGTTTTATCAAAATCAATACCTTTAATTTGTGAATACCCTTTGCATACCAATCATTTTTTTGTTTCTTATCACTTCACCTTCTTCGTTTAGTTTGTTCTGAAAAACACACTTTGTTCCAATAATGATTTTATTTTATGGATAAGGTAAAAGTTACCAGGTATCATTCTTTTAGATTTGATCTAAATCTTAATTCATAGTCTAAACCCATTTCAGATACTCAAAAGATTCTTTAACATCATTCAGCTCCACTTTTGAATATAAATAAGTATGTGTAATTGATTTTTTTGTTCTTCTTGTTCAAAGTTTATAATGTTGATCACCAATTATATTATGAGCTTCCACTCGCTTCCTCAGCCTTGGATGATATTTTTGAATATATTACTCATCACTGGAAATATCTGAGTTCATTTCTTCTTCTTGAGTTGGAATACAATTGTCTGTATCCTTGTTAGAATTGTCTTCTTCAACTTGCTCAACTTCCTTGTTTTCCTAAGCATGTTTGTCTTTATCTAATTTTTAAATTTATTTCATATAAATTGAATATAAAATTCTTTATATTTATTTGTTGAAACATTTATATCATCTTCACTCTAGAGAATATCCAGGAAATATTCCATCTTCTCATTTCTACTGAAACTTTCCATAGTTTCCACCTTTCTTCTTTATAATACATAGACTCCTAAAAAATATTAAGTGTTTAAAACCTGGAGTTTTTACATAAAATAATTCATATGGATTCATATATGATTTAGGCCTATAGAAAAAATGGTTTTTGATATAAAAAACAATACTCATGGATTGCCTCCAAAATTAATGAGAAAGACCATGTTCAAGTAACATAGTTCTTCCCATTTCCACTAAAGTTATATTCTTTCTTTCAGAAAAAACATTTTGTTGAGGAGTGTATGGGGAACTATAATCATTATTAATTCCATGATTATCAAGATAAATTTTTAATTCTTCACTTCTATATTCACTACCATTGTCTATTCTCAACTTCTTTACTAAATACTCACATTCCTTCTTAGATTTCCTTTTGAAACTTTTAAACATTTTCAAAGAATATGATTTATGTTTCATATACATAACACAAGTAATAAAAATAAAATAATCAATGAAAGTGATAAAGTAATTATATCTATTTGTTGAATATTTCTCATCAACCCACAAATATCAGAATGAATCAGCTTCGGGGTTTGTCTTGAACAAATCTCAACTTTCTTATGCACTGATTTTTTAATATTTACTTTGTAAAAAATAGTGCAACACCAATATATTATTCTTGGAAAATCAGGAATGTATTAGAAACTATCTCTTTTAGATAGGTTTCTCATGTTTATTTGAGACATTTTTCCTATCCTTTTATTCCCTAATTTATTCTCTTCCACCATACTCATGTAACAAGAGTTTTGTATTACACCAACTTGAAATAAGTTTCCTTTGGTATGCTGGACTCTTGTAACAAATTTTCCATCTTCTTTAATTTTTACAACAAACCCATATTTTCTAAAGACAAATTTTTTACCCTCATTACACAATTTTGAAACACTTAGAAAATTGTGTTTTAGGCCATCAACATACAAATCTTTCTTGGGTTCCATATTTTCTTTCCCAATGATGGCTAAACCAATACCTTTGATTTTCAAGGATTCATCATTTCCAAATGTCATTGATCCTTATTTTAAGTCTTTCACACACTTTAGAATTTTTAAATCTTCTATCATATGATAAGAACACCCACTATCAAGAATCCATGTCCATTCTCCTTTTGTTTTTTTCAATGTAGTTTCAACAACAAGGGCTTTTTATTCTTTATTTTCTTTCTTTACCTCCAATTTTTTTAGGATTGTTAAGGAAATTTTTTTATGATGGTAACAATACAAGACATCACTTTTCAATTTTTACTAGTTCATAACATATTTCAAAAATAGTTTCTAATGGTAGGAACCTATTTTCAATCACTACTCCAACCTTTTCAGGTTTCTTTAAAACATCCTTCTCAAAATTATTTCTCTGTATAGATTGAATACCCCTAAAATTTTGTCTTTCATAACCTGTGGAATAATAGTAATGTTATTGGTTAAAAAAATATTTTCTATATGTATGAATCCACCACAATACCAAAAATATCCTATAATGAGTATTTACCTCTAAAAATTTCATATTTATTGGAATTGTGAATACGTTTCTCAGCTACCTTATTCTCTTTATTTTCTAAGACACCAAACTTTACATTGTCAATCCTAGTATTTATTTTATTTTCATATTTATTAGAACAAGAAGTATTAGAATCTTTTCCAAATCTAAATGTTTAAAAACTTTTTCAGACTCAAGGTTCTTTGAGACTTCTGAATTTCCAACTTTGTTGGTTTTTTCCACATACATGAATTTACCAACTTTCTTATTTTTAGAAACAATTCCATATTTCTTCTCAACCTTTGAAGGTATATTTTTTTATCCTTATAAGGTTTATCCTTTTTAGAAATTTCACCAACTTCAAAAATAGTGTTTTTGAAACTTGTATTTCTCTATTCAACTTTGGAATGTTTTTATTGGATATGTTAAAACTCTTCTTCTTTTTCCTTCAAATTCACTTCCAAATTCTCATTATAATTCTTTTCTTCCTCAAGATATTTGTTCAGATCATTAATCTATTTTCTAGCTTCACTTTCTCATCAACAAAAAATTATTGATTTCTTGTTTAAGATTATTGATCTTCCAACCTTTTGTTTTTCTTTTCATGTCTTCTAATATTTCTCAGAAATTATTTAATCTCTTCTTTAAAATTATATTCAAGTTGAGTTTCTTCTTATTCTTCATAACTACCACTTTTGAACCCTTCATCATTCACTATTGAAATAAAAGTATTTTCAATGCCAAACTCAATATATTTTTCAGATTCAACATCACTTCCCTTCTTATTATCCATATTTAGATAAGAAAATTCTTCTTTTGGATTTGAATAATTTTATTTCTTTCCCTGTGGAATAAAATTTTCATTTATATCCCTATTTATTCTATTATCTTCTTGGATTTATTTCTTCTTTATTATTGTTATCTTCTTTCTTTATTTGAGGAAAATTAGCCAAAAAGTGAGCAATGAATCTACATTCAAAAAATTTCAATGGAAGTTTTCATTTGTATTTCTCTGTACATCTTCTTACATTTTTAGAAAACAAGGATAAAATACCATCAATATTTTTACATACCTCATTTTCGGAGTAAGAATCACCATCTTCATATTAAATAAGAATATTCTTTGAATTTTTTTCTTAGAATCCTTGAAATACATTTCTCTATAAACTTTTTTTCTTTTCATATATTTCTCCCTTCTCATTTCATAAGTGATGAGAGTTTCATGAAAATCACCAAGAGAAAATATTTCAGGATCTTTGTCTTCTAATTAAGAAACTTTTTCATCAAACTCATCAAGAAGTATTCTCAATATATTTTCAACAACTATATAATCATATAAAATTTCACCAAGACACATGATAGTACTAACAATTTCATTTACTCCGGTAAATAATTCCTAAATAGATTCATACTCACCCATCTTCAAGTCTTCATACTTCGATATCTAGATTTAATGTTTTGACTTCTTAAATTTTTTATTACCTTCATATATATTTTTAAATTTATCCCATATAACTTTGGATGTGGAAACACCTTTCAAACTTAGGAAATAACTTTTATAAAGTGGCGATGATATAAAATTCTTGGCCCTTCCATCATTCTTGAGATTCTTTTTTTCAATGGATGTAAGAGGAATTTTATAATCAATAGGAGGAAACCCATATGTTGTAGCTTCAAGAAAATCATATCTAATAAAAATATGATAAGGAAACATTATATATTTTCAGATATGATAATTATTTCCATTGAAAACTGGAATACCTTTATTATTCACACAATTAAAATTTGCTATCAGTATAGAAAAAGCGAAGGGAACCTATGCTCTGATACCACTTGAAAGTGCCTAGTATTGATAATTGTATCACTGAGAGGGAGAGGGTGTGAATCCATGATACTCTTTCTTTTTACGTGTCCTTGAAATTGGACAACATTCTCATTCTTTTAAATATATCTTTACCTACTGAAAAAAATAAACGCACATCCATAGGAATATAAGTATTTATAAGGTTCACTATTCAATAATAATAAATTTGTATTTGGTATGGTATGGAAATGTTATAATACCACAAAATCCACTTGAAAAAAATCCTTGGATTATAATGAGTAGGATACACCCCTTCACTCATGTAGCACTATGTAAACAATTCGAATAGTGCATGTACACCCTCTAAGCACAAATATGGTAAAACAATATTTGTATAACAACACATGTTACCTGTAATTATTTTCAATTCCAAAAATTTATAATTTTAAAACAATTATTCAATTTCTTACCCAAAATATGGTAAAAATTTCCTTGATTTTTTTATGAAAACTCAGTCCGATTTTTCCAGTATATTTTTCTCAATCTGGTTCCTCTGAGTACAACTATCCCAATACAATTCTTCTCTGTATGATTCTTCTAGGTATGATTATCCCCAGGATGAAAAAATATGACTTTGATATAATAAAATAGAGATATGAATTAACATCACTCAATTATGAGTACAAAAAACTTAGCACGATTCTTCAAGTCTGAATAACTCAATACAAAAAAATATTGAACTGGTTGAGTACGATTGAGACAATTCAGAACTTATTCCTCAGTCCAAGAATCCCAATACGGAAATCCCCAATCTGATTAATCTAGCCTAATACGATGATCAACCGAATACAATTGAAGACCAAAATACGATAATTGGCTAAGTGTGATAATCATTGAATACAATGATCATATGAATACAACATTGTGATCTTGTCTCTTTTCTTTTACTTTAAAATTTAAAAACAATTCAATATAAATGAATACAGAAACTTCTTCTTCTCTCTAAAACTAGGAGATTATCTCTCTTATGTAGTGAATAGTACTTTAGTCAGAAAAAGTGAAAAGTACACTTCACCTTTTATAGGTGATCCATGAATATTTTGGTGGGAATACTAAAATATTTCCCCACTCAAACAAATTCACCCAAATCTCGATTTCCCCTAAAATATCAGTTGTATTTTGACTTCGTCAACTCTTCTTAAAGCTTATCGATTATTATAAAATCTCCACCCCTTCTTCAGACTTTCTTTTCAAATGCCAGTTTGAATTCAATTTATGAATACAATTTTCTCAATCTGATTTCTTCAAAACAAATCTCTGTATCAATTGAATGTAAATGTATGAAGAAATGGATACCAATCTGATTTTCTGAATATGATGTAATATATTAATCAAATACAATTTTCTTTTGAATGTAAATATACCCCTAGATAGTATATTTAGAAAACTCCTTAATCTCTAATCTAGAACTATTTATCACTTTTTCACTTTCTCTCTTGACCCACATGACAATTCACTTGAAAACAAAACAAATTAATTCAACCCCTTTTGAATGGTTGACTACATTTTTGATCAGTTTTTTATCATTATGATTTTCATTGATCTCAACTCATATTCAATAACTTCCTTCATTCACAAACTTGTGCTTGTATCATGAATTCCTTCATGACTTTAAATTCATTTTATAATAGCTTCATCATCATTAGACTTCAATTAGAAAGTATCATAACTTTCCATTCATTCCAGTTTCTTTCTTTTCTTATTATCCTGAGTACAATATTTTATGAATATGATTGGCTTGGATATGATCATCCTGATAACTATTATTATAGATACGATCATTCTAGGTATGATCATTCTGGGTACAATCATTTTGAGTATGATCTTTAGCTTCCTTTTTCTTCTCTTCCTCCCAGATACAATTATATTAGGTACTATTCCTTTTTGATTGAAATCAACTCTTTATTCTCTTCCATATAGATAAGATAAATATTGGTATGATTTAGAATACCTCTTTTCCATTTTCTTCCATCAATCTTGCATAATAAGTTCTCCAATAAACTTATAATTTATGTGAAATAAAAATCAGTAAAGAATCATAAAATTTAATTAATCGTAGTCATCTAGAATCTGATTATCTATCAAAATAATAACTCCTTCCACATCAGATCTAGAGTGAATCTGATTACCATTTACTTATATCAAGATATATTTTCAATGAAATCTATCCTTTCATTTTGGATTTAGTATGAATCAGATTATAATAAAATCCTCATTATGATATTCTCCCATTTCGGACCCAAGGTGAGTCCAATCAAAACATTTTCCTTTAATCAGATTCTTTTCATTACGATGGACTTTTCTTAAAAAAGTGAGTCTGATTCTTTTGAAAACAACCATCAATATGATTTTCACCAAATAAAAAGTTAGGTTATTTTAGTTCTTTAAAAACTTTCCTTGACAACAAAATACAACACTTGAAAACAAATACCTTCCTCATCAGCTTGGTACTAACAATTTAATCATGATTTAGTTTATTTGGATGGATTGAAGTGATTAACTTTAAGAAACATAATAATTAAGGGAATCACCTGAAGAATAATTATGTAATAATTTGGAAATTTATAAAGGAGTAAGAAGATGGAATCACATGATGTTTATGATGAATGAAATTTTATTATTATTCTAGAAATAATATATGAGATAAAAAAAGAATACCCTCATGCATAGTATGGAATTTAAAATAATGATGCAAATATCACATGTCATAATAATATTTTATTATTATCTTATGATAGGAATAATTTTATAATTCAAAATATTATAGATTAAATTTGGGATATTATCTCTTGTTATTTTTTGTTATTTCTAGTGTATTCTAGATAGCGTGTTACTATAGACATCCTTGTGTACTTTATTTCTCCCTATTATTAACACATGTGTATAAAATTAGATAAAAAATGAAAGTCAAGGCTATTAGAAATATAAGAATATTTTAATTCATGCCACTTTATTAAATTTCTAAATAGTATTTAGTGGTTATTGAAAATTTTTATTATATGATATGATTAAACCAAAATAATGATATTGGTTAAATGGAAGAGGTAATAATAAGTTTATTACCATTCTTATCGAAATCGATTGAACATGGAAATAATACTTGAACCATGATTATACTGATTCCAAGATATTTTTAGCTTTTTTCTATATGTTTCTTGATGTTGAAAACCAACACATAATAAATTGATTAATCCAATATGAGAATTAAAATGAGTTTTTATAAATATAATGGTTTAGGGCTATTGGACCCACATGGAAATTTAGTTATGAGAGATACCTTGAGGTGGGGGTGAATAAGGGTATGAAACTCATTCATGTTTCCCCACATACACGTGAAACTCTCACTGTACTAAACAATCTTGACGTCACGTTTTAGTAGGGTCACTCTTGTGTTCACCTATAAAGTGATCATCTAATTAATTGGTGTTCTTATCTTGGACTTATTCAGATAATATTGATGATCACTCAATCCACATGCATCAATTTTTGTCTTGTAGAATGTATGTAAAGAAAAAACACAAGACACAATAATTTTACTTGGTTCACCTGTATTGGGATACATCTAATGATCACACACTGACATTGGTTTGATGTTCCAAAATCCACTAATCTTAACTATTATTGTGGATACAATGATTCAGATATGGTCACTCCATGCCAGGATCACTACCTTTGAAATATTTAGGGTATGGCTCACTAACACCCAAGGGTCACTCCTTTTTTCCTGTTCCTTTACTCACTGATTCAAGAGGGAATGCTTTTTGGATGAAAATCCAAAACAAATCTTCACTGTTTGATAGTTGATTCACTAATTAGTTCCCATCAATCTTTACTCTACTATTTCAAAAACTAGTTGTGACCATCACTAACGAAGTGTATTCTCCTTCCCTATCAAACTAGTTTTCATAGAATATTATATTACCTTGGAAAAGTCTTTAAGAAGTGACAATAACCTTTCATGTCATGAAACTTAACACATTCATGGAACCTTTTCACCAATTTTTCAAAACTTCCCCTTATTCATGAAACTTCATACTTTCATGAAACTCACAAACTTTCGCAAATATTTCTAAACCTTTGTGAAACCCCTTAGTGAGATTTAAACAATCCATTTTTCATGGAATATATTTTCATATGAATCCTTCATTCAAGAAAACCTTCAAAAAAATCTTTTGTGAATTCAGAGCATTTTGATCTTTAAAGAGCTCGACTTCTTCAAATGAGAGGGGAAGTTGCCTATTTATATATTTTGCCTCCCCTTCATGTAACTTTAAAGATCACAATAATCTTTTTGTGAAACTCTTAATTCATGTTCAATAAACTACGTTTCTTTATAAAACTTTAGGAAAATATTTGATTTGTTAAACTTTCCAAAATCGTGTAAGTTACTGCCTTTTACTTCACGCCCTAGCTGTCTTTCAAGAAACACTCTTTTGAGAATATCCAAACCTTTGTGACCTAAAAATTTCATGAATCCCATGACTTTTCCAAATTTTCATAAGGCATTCATGGAATTACATATTTTATGAAATTGGTACCTTCCTCCAAATTTTGAACCCCAAAAATTAGGCAAATACTAAGAAATGATGCCACCTTGGACACATATTTTTTTATACCACTTCCAGAGCATCTAGACCCCTATCTTGAAGCTTTGTGAATATACTTGGTCAAAAATCACATTGTAACATCCACAAATGACATTTTCATAATGAATCACTTTCTAGGTGCTTTTATTTCAATGACAGCTTCAACCCATCTCTCAATATTATCATGATCAACATTCTAGTCTCACACATTGCTTCATGCACTCTACTACATTACCTCTATCAGGAACGTCACCATCTCATGAATTATTTTACATGTAGAACAACAAATTCAACATGATTTTCCACACTATGTTAATGGAAACACCACATACAATTCACAAACTCACTAGGGTTAACATTGATAGGGTTGGAAACAAATCCAACACAAAACACATGGAAACATTAATTCTCATTGGTGTCAAAAAATATCCCCATTTGAATTTTTTGGAAACAATTTTATGAATCATTTTCCTCTATGTCAATAAAACCTAATGAAAATTTATCAACACTAACTATCTATGAATTAAAATACCTCTATCTTGAAGCTATTAGCAATCAATATCCTCTATTTCATAATGTGTGGAATATGAGAATACCACTTCTTCAACCCCAATAAGAAAATCATTTCATCACAAAATCCTTATATGATTTATATTATTTTAATGAACATATTTAACATTTTCATATTTTTATCATTCACTTCCTACCCCCCTCCCATGAGGGGTTGGGTTGGAACACACACAGATTCATGATCCTTTCTTTTCTGGACAGAAAGTACATTTGGATTCATGATCCTTCATTCTCCAACTTTAACATAAAATCCAAAGTATACTTAGTATCATATGTAGTCGATATATAATCCTTATAAACTTTACCTTGATAAATAAGGGTTTCAATTTTAGAAATGTTATTATTCTTCCCCAGTCTTCTTGATGTCAGAAAGCATAAGCTTCTATCCTTTCTAAAAAATTAGGGCCATGCATTATGTGATTGAAATATACCTCCTTTATCAATGATGTATATAGGATTATTTCTATTTTCCCCTATTTTTCACATGGTCCTTACACCCGATAATAATAGATTATGATCCCACTATTATATAAAAATCTTATTGTTGTTAGGACCACTTGTTAGACCCAAAAACTCTCTTCTTCTCCAGCATCATTTCTTCACATGTGACTACAGGTTTGAGAAAACTCTCCAGATCAAAAACATATTCTATCTATATCTTCCTTCAATCATATTTTTAGTGGTTGAACTTACCACTTAGCAAAGATCGATTAACAAAAAATATAATCCCACTGAATCAAGAATTTGTTTAGGAAACAATGGATAAAGTTAATAACACAATTACTATCCATTTCACTCAGTTAATTACATATCTAGAAGTCATATAACTTTATATCATTTTAATGAATTCTTCATGATTTCTTATTTATCTCTAGATACCAAGCCAATACCAGTTGTTGAAAATGATACCAACTCTCACAGACACCAATATGATGGATGATACCATTCATTGAATCTTTCTTAATGCCAAATGATGAAATAATGACTTATTTGTTCATATTTTTAGATAAATTCCTAAACTAAACCTAGAAATTGATTTCATCTCCCATCAATAGGGTGTCTTTACTTGTTTTATAGGGATACCATATGTTGTATTTTCATCTGAAAACTCCCCATAATTTTCTTATCTTTTCCCCTGAATATATCACTAAAATTTAGTATAAGATTTATCCATCTATAGAAGCCTATGATATCCTAAGAACAGTCAGATAATATCACATGAAGGATCCAGAACAAATAAAACTTGAGATCTCATCTTGTTACTGATTTCCCATTTTTATATATTCAAGATCCAACATCAGATAGATCCAATGATCTTAACATTAATTCTTCATGGATTTCGATAACACTTAACATGAATTGAAATATCAACTCTAAATTTATGATGCCAATCATTGTGACTCTTCTTTATTACTCTGATTCTTATTTTATTATCATTCATTAAGATCTTAGATATAGTAATTGTACTTATTTGAATCAGTTGAAATTATGGAGCACATCACATCACTACTTTTCATCTTTTGATGCAAATTCCCTATAGATTGTATCTCCCCTAAAACATGAAACTCTTCAACAACTATTAATATAATTTAAGCACATGGGTAGAGGGTATGTTTTACTTCCTCAATTTGATGAATGAGTTTGGTCATGGTGGACCACCACTTCAGTATCAAACTTTCCTTTTCCCCTTTTTAGATTTGAGGATAGGAATAAAATCATCTCGTCAAATTATTCTTCTTCCTGATCATTCTTTGGGACAATCTTTTTCAATTCCTTTCAAGAATATCTTCTTTGAGTGATGCCACTCACACCAACTTCATTTTATATGTTTTCTTTATAATTCCCCTTTTTGTATTGGGAATATCATTTTCTTCAAAGAAAAACCCACAAACCCTTCTTCCTTGGATAATATTATCAATAAGGACCTCTTCAAATGTTCTTGATTAGATCATTATTCTCCACATCCTCTTACATCTCTATTTATATTTACCTGATTTATCATATTTCAAAACATATGTCAAGTTTCGGGATGTCTCTTAGACAAAATAGACTTTTTAAATCTATTTTTTTTCTAAATATTTTTCTTCTTTTTCTAGAAAACTCTCTGTCCAATATAGAATTTGGATTTACTAATAAAAATACTATTTTCCCTTGGGAACTCCCATAGTTATCTTCTTATCTATCCATATGTTACATTTTTCAATCTCAATTAAGAACACCTATTATCTACCCTCTTTAATAGGAAATATATCCACCTCATATGTTTTCTTACATAGTGGATCTTTCATTTCATGCTCATCCACTATTCTCAATACTAGAGAAACATTTTTCCTCTAGATGTGTTTTCTTTCTTTTTAGGAGGTCTGTTGTGATTAAACTAATTTTGATATTTGATGCACCTTTATTTGAGTTATATTATTTTCATCTAGAATATTAAGTATGTTATTCAACTTAAAAAACTTTATTTTAGTGATTTTTTCCATTATCCATAGGCATAAATGAATTATTTACGACACTTTTATTTATATTTATTCTAAAATGTCAAGCCATATGACTATTTTCAACACAAATAAAGTATCTACCATTAAAAACATACCTCATATAGTATCATCTGGATTGAGATGTTGTTACAGTAGATGCTCTCCTACCTTTAAGCCCTTGAAATTCCAAGTACACACCCATGTTATGTCCCATGATTCCACAGTAGTAGAACTTAGTGGATACATTCCATTGAGAGTCATCTCTTTTAGGTTTTATAATATGCTTGCTAACTATGGATTTCCACATTTGTAGAATTCACTTGTTTATTATCCCATGAGAAGGATTTATGTATTCACATTCAAGGTTTTGAACATACTTTCGAGATCTTTGAGCTTCCCATCATTCACCTTCAATTGGGTATTCGTCTTCCTCATATTTGAGCTTACTTTAATTTTAGATTTTAATCTCTATCCCAATTGTGTTTTGAGAGGTATAATTATATATTTCAGATGATTCTTAGTGGCCATATATTTTTCCACTTTATATGGAAGTTCATAATGTAATTCACTCTGTATCTACATATTTTCACCCATCTTTACAATGTCATCATTCCAGGATACAATTAATTGCCTCAGCCTTTGGTTATCCTCAAGCAACTTAGCCATACGTGCAACCAGTTAATCCTTCTTAGACCTTATATTTTGAACATCCTTTGAGTCAAGACTCTTTTATTTGGAACCAACTTTACAATATTTCACACTATAATACATTTACTCTAGCTCATTGGTCCGAGTATCATTTTTCTCCCTCATATTTGGGTCCACATCAATTATTCTTTGATTGAGTATTTTTTTTCATGAACTAGCCCAGATACCTTGGTAACCTGATACCTAGCCAACAATGACACATCCCAAAGGGAATTATCGATCCCCATGAGTTGGAGGATAACAACTGGAATCATACTTGATAAAAGAGGGAACATATTTACCAAAAAAATAGTGGAAGATAAATATTACATATTCGTATGCTCAGCAATCCAAGGAGAGAATATACCAAAAACCAAACAGGTATAATGAAAACAAAAAAAAAACTACACCATTAAATTACACAAAAGAAATGAAAACATCCCAAAGGAAACATCACTCCAAGCACTAAGGATCAGGAAAATATACCTCCTACAACAAGTTCATTCCCTTTGATCAGACCTGTCATAATAAAATCTACAAACACCCGAAGATAAAGGTAGGGTGTGAGCTATAAATCCTAGTAGGGTCTCACCAAGTGTTCCATAATAGATTCCATAATAATAAACCAAATCATGTTTTAAATTTAAATAAAACAGGGCATAGAATATTGTATCATTTTCATATTTAAAACAGAACATGATTTCATTTCAAGGATGGAAAACATTTCAAAAAATGGATTAAATAAACATTTTATATAAAACCATTAATATAAATCATTGGGAATAAGTTAAACAGTACCATAATCAATTTTATATATAATCAAAACAATCAAAACTAGCACCATGTTCATCTTCCCTATAGTATATTAGTGTCTAACTATAGGATCCTCACACTTCTCATATCAGTGATCGTGAATAAGTATGTGTACACACGCCCCCTAGGCTTAGACCAAATATAACTCATCAACATCCCATCAGGGATAAGATCTGACAATTTAGTTTTAAATTATAGTTTTCACCATCAATCCAATTCTAGGGGATCAAGATATTAGAATTATTGAGCCAAATAACTCACTAACTACCCATGCTCACATGTTCTCAATAAATCAATATAAAAAGGGTAAATCATTTCATTTTGAATCAAACTTCATTTACAATTCAATTTCCCAATTTTCATTTTCAATATTCTAATTCAATGTTAAAACCAAAACATGGGTTTTTTATCATTTCATTTCTTTTAAATAAAAAACCAATTATAGTTTTTCATCATTTAAATTTAATCCATTTTCTAAAATCAAATCTCAAATCATTTCATCAATTCAATTATTTTCAAAACACACCCCAAATTCCAATTCCATTTGAATTGGGTTTCTTACCAAAAAATCCATTCCATTTTAAATCCCATAATAAAATCACTCCTAATATAGGTTTTATAAATCATTTTAAATTTATTACAAAAAAATAAAAAAAAATCAAGGTTTTAATTATATGGAAAATATCAAATGGAACCACCTACCTTTAATCAAGGATCAAGAATCGACACCTGAAACAAGATCCACCAATGAAGAAATAATTCATTAGTGATCTAGAAACCAAACCTAGAATCAAGATACCATCAAATGGAGTTTATATCTATAAAAACTATGATGATATAATACACTCCAAGGAAGATATAAAGAGATACTAGAATAAAACTCATGAGAGAAGATTCACTTACTTAGAAAAGATTAAATATGATCAACCATGCTTCATTCTACCAAGATAAGAGGTTTGGGGGGCCAAAACCACTTATTTAGAGCCTCCTAATCCAAATAATTCATGTTAGGTTTGAGTTAAGGGTTTTAGTATCTTAAATGGGGGGGGGGGGGGTTGGGAATTTAAAATAAAAATTATGAATAAAATAATCCTATATACATGGTTTCCTAGAGAGGGATGCACAATTAGACAAACCGTGCACCCTAACTATGAACCCCTACAATGGGGTGCACAATTTCTCCTAGGTGGGTATATAGTTTTGGAAACCATAATCCAACTGTGCATTCATCACTATCTAATGGGTGCATGATTTACACTGATGGGGTGCGTGGTTTGGGAAACCATGCGCCAACCACGAATAGCCTAGAAAACATACAGAAATCTCCAAATTTTACCCAAAATCCCCTAAAACAAGAAGAAACCAAATAATGATCAAAACAAGGGTTAAGGATTACCTGAAAACAAGTAAAATGATGTTACAACCTCTTCATCATAAGAACATTCTATCCCCAGAAAGTCATTCAAGAAGTTTCCATATCAAAGATATGAGACCACTACTATCTCATCAGTGCCACACACTCCCACATATTAAGAGAATCAGAACCATGATTCTATAGCACTCAAACCAAAGGTTTCATTCTCCCATGATGTAAATTTTTCTCAAAATCAATAATTTTGACTGGATGCTCAGTCATTGATAAATCAGGTTCAACATCAAGATCCTCCTAACTCAAGACATGAGATGGGTCACAAATATACTTCTAAAGCTACAATACATGTAACGCGTTATGTATCAATGTCAACTATGGTGGAAATGATAAATAGTAATCTACTTTCCCTACCTTCTCAAAAACCTCAAAAGGTCCCACAAAATGAGGAGTAAGCTTCCCTTTCCTCCCAAGATGTAAATGACCTAAAAGCGGTGAAGTTCTCAAGAAAACCTGGTCACAAAAAACCCCCCGAAATATCACAAGTACCACCCTGCCCCAGACCATCGCAAGGAAAACTATAACCGAAATCCTTTTTATCTGGCATTAACTTGGAACCACGTGCATCTAAAGCACCTTTCACTAATATCAATGTGGTAGTATGTAGACCTATAGCAATAGCATTATGAACTAAAAAGTCTCCAGGACCTATTGTTAAGAATCGTGAATTACTATTTTCTTCATTAATAGCATTTAAATGACAAGAAACATAAGATTTATACCGGATCTATTTCTTCATCATTATATGAAAACCAACTAAGAATTTACTATCATAATTTGGACCAAACTCATCCCAATCAAGGAATTTTCTCCAATCTCCGACCAACATAATGAATATTTACACGAAATTCTTTACAAAGCCTCAAAAGGATCTATCCAAATAATGAACTGGTAACTATTATTATAAAATAACTCAAACTATCCCAAATGGTCATCCCAAGATCCAAAAAAACCAAGGATACATGGACAAATTATATCCTCAAGAATCTATATATATCTCTCTATCTTTAAATGCTTATGTGGATGGTATGCCATACTCAAACAAACTCGAGATCCCATCACCTCCTAAAGGCCTCACCAAAAAATGATAGGTAAAATAGATATCTCTATAAGATACTATTACAGATTGAACTCCATGAAAACAAAAAATCTATTTCAAATAGATATTTAAAAACTCCTCAACTTTGGTTGAATCCCAAATGGGTATAAATTTATCCGATTTTTTCAGTCGATCAATCAAAACTAATATAGTGTTATTTTTACTAGGGGTACTTGAAAAACCAACCAGAAATTACATATAAATATCATACCACTTCCAAGTTAGCATTGGAAGAGTCTGGAGAAAATCCAAAGGCTTCTAGTACTCGACCTTGACCGTTTGGGAAGTACAATAATGTGAAGAAAAGTTATTAATGTCCTGTCTCATACACAGACACCAGAATCATCTCCGCATGTCATAAAACATTATTGTGGTACTTGGGTGCACTACCCACTATAAATTATGGAAATACCCCATCAAAACTTTTTTAAATGGCAAAGGTAAAACATATCGGTTCTAGAAATATAGAATACCCTCCATAGAGAACGACCACTCAACAATGGTCTCCCCAACATAAAGAGAATCCATAATTATATGAAATTCATTAGAAATATATTATTACTGAAGAATAATATTTATAATAGCATAGGTCAACTGAAATCTTTCCAAGATAAATTCATCCCCTAACACCCATACTCCTATATTTAAATTTTCAAAAGGAACCACCAAGTTCCACTCTTCTGATTATTCTTGTATGACCTGGGTCATAAGTTTTCTACTCAAAGCATTGGAAATGCCATTCCTTTTCAGTAAGGTATAGGAAATGTAAAAATCAAAAGACTGTAGGTACTCTATCCAACAACTATACCAAAGGTTCAAATCATTTTGAGAGAATATATAACCCAGGATCTTGTGTTTAGAATACATGGTAAAAATTTATCAGAAAAGGCAATTCCACTAACTCTTGAGCACATGCATAATGATTGTGAGTTTAAGGTCATAGGTTGAATAATTATTCTCATGAATTCTAAGGTGTATATATCCATAGTAAATGACATGATCACCCAACATAAGTACACAACCCAAGCCCAAACCTGATGCACCATAGAAGACCACATAGCCCTGCCTGGCCTCAGGAAGAGTCAACATCGGTTCATAAGTCAAAAAAAATTTAACATCAACAAAAAAAATCTGAAATTTATCATCCCAAATGAAATTTACCCCCTTATGAGTGAGAGAGGTCACCAGAGAATAAATTTTTTAGAATTCATTTACAAACTGGAGATAATACCCCGCTGAACTCAAGAAGCTTTGAATCTTGAAAACATTTTGTGGTGGCTCCAATGTCACCACAACTTTCAACTTATTAGGATCAAATTAGATACCATGTTATGAGAAAAAGTTTCCCATGAAATTCACTTCATGAATCCATAAATCATATTTTGATATCTTGGCATAGAGTCAGTGATTTCTCAACATTTCCAGAACTTCTCTCAGATGATGCAAATGATCCTCCTTGGATTGAGAGTAAACTAATATGTAATCCAAAAATACCACTTTGAATATATCAACATACTCATGGAAGATACTTTTCATAAAATATATAAATATTGTAGGAGAATTTGTTAAACCAAATGGCATGATAAGATACTCATAATGGCTATACCTACTCTGGAAGGCAATTTTCTAAATTCTAGATTCTTTTATTCTCAACTAGTGATAACCATGTTGACAATAAATCTTAGAAAAACACTTTAACCCTTTAAACTAGTAAAAAACAATTATCTATATGAGAAAATGGATATATTTTTTTTACCGTAACTCAATTTATTTTTTAGTAATCAACACAAAGGCAAAGTGTTCCATTATCTTTCTTTGAAAAGAGAATAGGAATCTCCCAAAGTGACATACTCGGGTGTATAAATCCTTTATCTAACAGATCATCCAAATAAGTCTTTAACTCTTTAATTTTAGCTAGTTTCATGAAGTATAAAGTTATAGATTCCAACTGAGTACAAGACACTAAATCAATATAAAAATGTACCTCTCTTACTAGTGGGAACCTAGATAAATCAAAAGGAAAAACATTGGAAAAATCCATAAAAATTTGAGGGAGATCATAACTAAAAGATTCCCACTATAATTCAAAATAAAACGCTTATATTAAGCTCCCCAAATTTAGATAATAAGTTCTAACTCTACTTAAACTTGGGTCCCATTCTCTCTGAAATATACAACACATCCGATTGAGAATAGTAAAGGAGACCCGCTGAAGATAACAATCAACTCAAGACTTATTAGAAATCATCCATTCCATCCTAAATATGATTTCAAGAGGCTTCATGTTGAGAACCATAAAATTATAAGTAAGTTCAATATCCAATAATTAAATGACACAAGTAGGAAAATAGAGACCCCTCCCACTCTTCGTTCCGAGGGGCATAGTAATATCCACCACATAATACAAAATCCCCATAGGAATATTTAGAAATTTTATAGTAAGAGTCAATATAAATGAATGAGATACACCAGTATCAAATAAAGTAGTCATAAAAGATGAAGTTATAGTAATGGTACCTATCACGACTACTAGATCTGTATCTGATTCCTATAAAGTCTCTTTAACTGTATAAAGAAGCCTTGTTCTAGATGCCCATGGATTGATTCCATTTTTTCTTGAAACATATGATTACACCATAGTACTTTTTGATGCTGATGAGACCATACCACAATGTGGATAAGAAAATATATAATTGAACTTCTACAAGTGACCTGAGAGTCCATAGAAATTGCAGATCTTGGGTGCCCTAGTGAAACTTATTTTTAAGGCCTAATATTTTCATACTAGAAAAATGTAAAAGGGCTACTTACAAGAACCACAAGATGTATGGAAGAACCTTTCTATTGATAACCACTATGAGACTCATCAAACTTTTTATTTTCCTTGAAGGAACTCATAGAACCTCTACTAAGAGAAAAAGGAACTCCTGCCAACCTTGAATTACCATCCAATTCAAGATCAACCATCAATTACCTATATAGTACATCACTATAAAAAGTGAGCTTTAGAAAGAAAAAATAAGGAAAGATACAATATTTAACTGTCGAGTATTCATATTATCATTCGATATAATATTAGGTGAAAACTATACATGCTTGGGAAAGTGATTTGTATACTCCTTCATAGTCCTATTATCATGTTCGAGTTTGAAAAAAAATCCATAGCCTTATCCAACACCATAGAATTTGGATAGAACTGATTAGTGAAATAAATCTAAAGTCTTTCCAATCTAATCCCTCACAATTCTTCATCGTTACCATCAAATCCCACCATCTCCTACTAGGTTCTTCCATATTGAAGGTGGTTCATTTCACCTTAATTGAATCGAGAATTTCCAAGAAATAAAACAGAAGGTCTACCTCTCTTAACCAATGCTAAGCCTATTTAGGATTATTAGAGCCTTGGAACACTAGTGTATTCTGGAAAAGGAACTCTTGAGCATGATTTTGCGATTCATCCCTCTAAGGTTCCACAAATGGAGCCTAAATGGGGACGGGCATAGGCACCTATCCCAAATATTGGACATCATGTACAATAATCTCAATGAGATTTTGGTTCATGGTAGTATTCACTCACTATGGTATACAAGAATCTTCCTCCTAGGGCCTATTCACATTACTTCTTGGAGGCATGATGCTACAGAACATTAGTAAACAACATTTAAGACCTCAAAATATTACTCATATTAATAAATCAAACAAGATCAATGAGAAAATCAATCCCATTAGATAAGATATCAAGATTTTTATTTCAACCTATCAAAATAAAAATCAGGGAAAAGACTACAATTAGATCAATATTTTACCCCCAATATGCCTTTCCCAAACCACATATGTTGACTTAAGGCTCATTATGATGAGAACTAGCTGGTTACTTTCTTGTAACTATGGATGGAACTTTGAAAGGGAATCCAGGTCATTCTAGATATTGTTCTATTTTCATAGATCACATAGGGAATGATTTGGGCTATCTATATGGTCCTTGTGATACCACCACTTCTTTGGATGCATAAATGCTTAGAATCATCAATGCATTTGAAGTGGATTATAAGAAAAAATGGACAAATATTTGGCTTGAATGTAACTTGACCACTGTTGTGTAAGCTATTAGAGATGGAATCATTCATTTATCCTAGATAATTACTTCCAAGTGAATGAATTTCTTTGAATATCTTTCATCTTTTAACTACATCATTACTCACTAACATCATGAAGAAAATATGGTGGTCGATGATCTAGAAAACAAAGGGGTGACACCTAGTGAGATGAATTTGCACAATGACATTCCAACTCACATTTTTCCTTTATGGTATAATGATTTTTGTAAAAAGTATCCCTTTAGACTCTTGTAATTTTTTCTATTTTTAATATATTGACTAGTTTAAAAAAATTCCTTCCAAGACATCCCAAACTACATACTAACATTAAGAAAATATTATAAACATGAACCTTTGATAGCACTTTATCATGAACCAGCCTAGATACCCTGGTAACCTGATACCCAAGATGACACTAACATAGCCTGAAGGGAATTCCCGATCCCCATGGGTTGGAGACAAGCACCTAAAATCATACACGATAAAACATGGAATGTATTTTCCATGAAAACAACATAATATAAATATTACAAGTCGGTATTCTAAACACTCCAAGGATAGAATGTACCAGAAACCAAAAAGGAATAACAAAACCCAAAATAACACATCATCATAGTACTCAACAGAAATAAAAACATACAAATGGAAAAATCACTCTAATCCTAAAGGATCAGGAACAACCACCTCATCCAAGAGGTTCTTTCCCTTTTCTCAGACCTGGCATAATAAAATCTAAAAACCCCTTAAGGAAAAGGTAGGGTTTGAGCTATAAATCCTAGTAGGGTCTCACCAAATGTTCTATAATCGATACCATAATAATAAAACAAATCATAATTTCAATTTAAATAAAATATGTCATGACATATTTTACCATTTTCATATTTAAAACATAACATTTTTTCATTTCAAGTATGAAAAACATTTCATACAATGGATTAAATAAATATTTTATACAAAATCATTTATATAAATCATTTGGAATGAGTAAAACAATTCTAAAATCAATGGAATTTATAATCAAAAAAATCACAACAAGCACTATGGTCATCTTCCCTGTAGTACATTAGTGTCTGGATATAGGATCCTTGCACTTATCATATCAGTGAGCATAACTAAGTATGTGTACACTTGTCCCTTATGCTTAGGCCAAATATGACTCATCATCATTCCATCAGGGATAAGATCTTACAAAATAGGTTTTTATTATATTTGTCACCATCAATCCAATGTTAGGGGATAAAGATCCTATCATGATTGTCACAAATAACCCACTAACTACTCAGTCTCACATGTTCTCAATAAATCAATAGAAAAGGGAAAATAATATCATTTAGAATCAAATTTCATTTACAATTCAACTACCCAATTTTCTATTTCAATATGCTAATTCAGTTTCAAAAACAAAACATGGGATTTTCATTATTTAGTGCCTTTTAAATAAAAAAAATCATAGGTTTTTATTATTTCAATTGAATACATTTTATAAAATCAAATCTCAAATAATTTCATCAATTCCATCATTTTCATAATACACCCCAAATTCCAATTCCATTGGAATTGGAGGTTTTTCCCCAAATCCATTCCATTTCAAATTCCATAATCAAATCAATTTAAATCAAGGTTTTATAAATCAATTTAAATAAATTCCAAACAAATAAATAAAATCAAGGTTTTAATTATATAGAAAATCTCAAATGGAACCACCTACCATTAATCAAAGATTTAGAACCGACACCCACAACGGGATCTGATAATGAAGAATGAAGGTGTTAAAGATCTAGAAACCAAAACTAGAATCAAGATCCCGTTAAAAAAGTTTAGATTCATAAAAAAAATAATTATCTAACACCATTTAAGGAATATAGATTGAGATAATAGAAGAAAACTCATGAGAGAAGATTCACTTATTTGGAGAAGATTAAACGTGATCAACCACACTTTGATCCAACCAGAGAAGGGGTTTAGGGATCCAAAATTACTTTTTGGGAGCCTCATAATCCAATGAATTCATGTTAGGGTTGATTTAAGGGTTTACAGATCTTAAATGGTGGGTTCAATAATTTAAAATAATTTTTTTGAATAAAATAACCCCACATGTATGGTTTCTTGGAGAGGGTCGCATGATTAGACAAACAGTGTGCCATTACCGTGTTACCCTATTCTGGGATGCATGGTTTCTCTTAGGTAGGTGCATGTTTTGGGAAACCATGTGCTAACCATGTATTCCTTACTATACAGGGGTGTATGTTTTGCACTGATGGGGAACATGAATTGGTAAATCATGCGCCAATCATAAAAAGCCTAGAAAACCTACAGAATTGACAAAAATTCACCCAAAACCCCCTAAAACAAGACCCAAATAAAGCATGATCAAAAAAAGTTTCAAGGAGTGACTAAAAATAAATAACAAGATGTTACATTTTTATTTTTTTAACCTCAAATTTCAATTCTTGAGATTCATTCTTCTTTCTTGGCTCCATGTTTTCTTCATTCAACCCCTGGTCATGCTTCTCTAATATAAAGATAGCTTCTAAATTTGAATCTATTGATAAATCATCATCATAATCATTATTAGTAGTTTCAAAATCACTAGGAATATTAGGCTCCCCGTATATTCCTATAACATCAATGTATAAACAAGTGGATACATAATCAGATTCATTCATACCTTCTATTTTTAATCTATTGAGATTATTTATCTTGATCACACAATTATAAAAAATTATTCAATTATATGTATTTACTTTGGATTTATGATTCTTTTTTAGATTTTTTTTATTTCCCATATTGTATGGATAGAAAATATTTCATCTCCAAAAACTGATCAGATAAATTCAGGTTAAAAAAAATCCAACAATAGAAACTTTCCCTTTGATACCAATTATTAGACCCACAAGGTACTTTAGTGAGAGATACCTTGGGGGGGGGGGTGGATCAAGGTATGAAACTCATTCTCAATTACCTACATACTCATGGAACTCTCGCTATCCTAACCAATACTAGATTCACTTATTAGTAGGTTCACTTTTGTGTTCACTTTTCATGTGATGATATGATTAATCGGTGTGCTTATCTTGGCCTTATTCAGATAAGATCGATGAAAGATCAATCTACATGCATTGATTGTCATCCTATAAAATGTAAGTAAAACAAGAACACAATGGACAAGAATTTTACTTGGTTCACATACACTTGGATACGTCCAATGAGCACACATCGATGTTGTGTCTATGTACCAAAATTCACTAATCTTCACTAGTCTTGTGGATACAATGATTTGAATATGCTCACTTCATGCCAGGCTCACTACATTTACAAGATTTATGGTCAGTCTCACTACCACCCAAGGTTCACTCCATTTGTCCTATACACTTTCTCACTAATTCAGGAGGGAATGATTTTTGGATCACAAGACAATACACATATTTAGTGTTTGATAGTTGATGCACTGATTTGTTCCCATTGATCTTTACTCTTCTCTTTCACAAAATAGTTATGAACATCACCAATGTAGAAGCTTGTACTTTCCTATTGAACTAGTCTTCAAGGAATACCAAATTCCTTTGGAAAATTCTTCAAGATTTTCCAACAACTTTATATGACATGAAACTTAACACTTTCATGGAACCTTTTCGCCACTTTTGAAAAACTTTACTCCTTTTCACAAAACCTCATAATTTCAAAAAACTCACAGTCCTTCATGAAACTCACAAACTTGTGAAAAGATTTCTAAAACTTCACAAAACCCCTTGTTTAGATTGAAACAAGTCCTTTATTCATGCAATTTTTTTTTTCATATGAATCCTTTGAGCAAGAAAAATCTTCATGAAACTCTTTCATGAATTCACATATTTTTTATCTTTAAAGAGTTTTTCTTTTTCAAATGAGAGGGGTATTCACCTATTTATAGATATTTCCTCCACTTATCATAACTTTAAAGCTCTCCAACTCATTTTCAAAAAACTATTCATTCATTTTCATGAAACTAACTTTCTTGATGAAACTTCAGGGAAATATCCTATTTATGAAAATTTTCATAATTGAATAAGTTATCGAATTTTTCTTCATGGCTCATCAACCTTTCACACAATATTCATATGCGAATCTCCAAATCTTTGCGATATCAGACTTTTTTGAATTCCATTCCTTTGATATATTTTCATGAGAGAGTATTGGAAATAAATCTTTCCTGAAACTCAGCCCTTCATCCAAATTTTTAACCCCAATTTTTTTTAAAACATTGGAAAATAATGCCACCTCGTACACACAATTCTATGTACCACTTACAAAGCTTCCATACCTCTGTCTAGAAGCTCTGTCAACATACCTAGTCAACAATTGTGCTGAAACGTTGAAAATTTACTATTTTATGATATAGACCTGTTTGGGTGATCCTCTTTCATTGATATCTTAAATATTTATCTCAGTATTATCATGATCAACATTCTAGACTTGTACATTGCTTTATGAACTCCGCAACTTTCCCTCTATTGAGAATGTCACCATCTCATGCAATTTTTGACAGGGTGAACAATAAATTCAAAATGATTCACCACACTATACCAATGGAAACACATGATACAAAACACTAAATCACAAGGGTTGATAGTGATATGGTATAAAATTAATCAAACACACAACATATAGAAACACCAATTCTCATTGGTGTCCAATATTGGAAGAGTGATACCATTATTATTAGTGGGAGGCATGACTGTATTGGTTCCATGTCCTTAGATTCTTTTGTTGTGTGTGGAAAATGAATTTAATATGTATTATGATCTATGATACTTAGATTCTTGATATGATAATTAATAACCTTCTATGGTTGTGGATTATTGATGAAGAATGGGTTGGAGGCCTAGGGTTTCAATGATGGTTGATGTTGGTGATGGTATGCTGGATTATACTCTATGTAATGGTGTCGAGTATTACATAGGGGTAGTTGGGTTGAGTTAAGAGCTGGGATTATTTTTCAATATATTCCTAGATTATGTTTTTAAATAGATAGTTGGTTGGCTATCATAAGATTTGTTTCCAACTGATCGATGTAATTGGACTTTATACATGACAAGTGCGTGTGGTAGCTTAGGAAGAGCCATAGAGTATGAAAAATTCATGAAATGATAAATGAATTTATAAATGAAAGGGGACGGTTAATGGTGATCATAGATGATGATAGAATACTTGAGAATATAAGTTATAGAATTATAGTGCCAACATCCCATGGATTAGAAGAATTAGAGTATTAATCTTGGAAATAAATACACAATAATATTAATTAATTGATGGATTATTAATAATTAGTATTGAACTTTTATTCTTGTGTGCATGTTTGAGATCTAGTCCTTAGGAGTGGAATCTTGGTGTCTTGGGAAATGATAACTACAGAGGAGTTTAAGACTAGGTAGTTTCCCTTAGTATGGTTGTGTCTGACATTTATTTATATTTTTAGAATTTTTCATGCTTCACCACCCATGAAGGTAGGGAAACCAACACCCAAAGGTTTTAGGGGGTATTTTATACAATATCCAGAATAGAGATGGAATGAATGACTTTCATCTCCCTCTCCCCTACTCTCCATTTGACTATAGTTCTAAGTAGGCATATCCCAGGATGTGATTGTTTAAGGTATAGAGTGTGATCCAACCTAATCTATGATGGATCTCATTTCTATTATAAATTTATTTAGGGATATAATGACATGAGGTTATAACAAATATTTGTATCTTTCCATATCATCACTAGTAGAAATAGTGGATTAGACGTTGAGGTTTTAACATTAGTTTTTTAGAAACCAACATTAAAATAAATTTATGAACTTTTCACACTGGTTTTTAAGAAAAAAGACTTGAAAAAGTTAAAAAAATTACCTTTAAACATCGGTTTCTATGAAAAATGATGTTATAATTATTAAAAAATGATAAAAACCAAAAAATTCGTTTTATTTTTTATTTGACGTACCTCCTCTCTCGACCTTCGATGACATCAACGACACCCATGACCCTTGATGATGATTGATCTTCCATTTTCAATCGATTCTCATCACTTTTCATGATACTTATCCTTAATTGTAACACCCCCAAGATTTCATAGTAAGTTATTTTCTTTAAAGTAATTCAATAGCTTTCACTACATGCAACACCGAGTTCGAGCGCACCACGACTTACCAAACTAGCCGTTCAAAAAGCAGTTATGAATCGTATTAAAGGAATTTTGAATTTTATATACTCCATATAATTTTAGAATCTATATTATGTGTTTCTTAGACATAATATAAGAACAAATTTATTTTTTCAAATAAAAGAAGTATTTCTCAAAAAATGTAATTTTACCACCTTTTAATGGAAAAACCTTTTTAAAACCAATATTTGACACTTTTATATATTCAATTTAATGAAATTAAATTCTTCTTTATAATCAGGACATAAAAAATTATTTTGGATAAAGTTTTGGTTCTTTTATGATAACTTTCATATTTTCATGAATACTGAAAAATACTAAATTTTAATTGAAAACAACATTTTTAATCTAAATAATTTATAGTGTTAAATTATGCATTAAAATGGTTTGGAAGTATAATTATATTATATTTTTATTATTTAATACAATGCAGATCATTATAAGTAATTTCACATTTAAATTTGGCATAAACACATGTCAATCTTTTGATAGTTTTTACTTTTTAAAAACCTGCCTTTTATTTTTAACAAAGGGAATTAATTTTAAATTAATTAATTCAACTTATTTGTTTTTAATTTGGTAAAATAGAATTCATTTTTTAATTAGTAATAAAAAAATTATCTTAGGGTAATTTTTTGGTATTTTTCTAAAAACATTCAATTTTTGATGAATAGTGAAAACACTGCGTTATAGTTTAAAACCAAATTTTTTATTTAAATTTATTTTAAGTCAAAATAGATATATAATAACTATATAATTTCAATTTTATTCATTGGAGTCATTTTATAATAAAATTAGATGTATAAAATTTTATTGAACTTTTTACCATTTTTTACCCACCTTCTAGGAGCATTTGCAAATTTGCATAAAACATAATTTTACTGCTTCTGTGAGTTGAATTTCAAAAAACTGAAAGACATGGTTGATATTAGTAAGTAAAATATGTTTCAATAAGATGAATATAATTTTTTATGAATAGTAAATTTTGACTTTTATTTACCACGGTTAAAAGTAAATAGGGCAATTAAAGGTAAAAATGATATTATAATTACCCTAAAACATGTCCTAATTCTATTGGATAAGTGTAATTCGACCAAAAAAACCTTAGGAATAAAATATGATCCCCTTTTGTCCACTTGGATTAGATTAGGACATTTATTATTATTTTATTTAAATAAGAGTTAAAAGAGTTAAATTCAAAGTTTAATAAATAAACCATTTATAATATAGGGTTATACATAAGATAAATTCGACTATAAATATTAATTAGAAAGATAAAAATATTTACAACATAATGGTATTTTATTTATAATATTTATATATTAAATAATTTAACTTATTTATGAAACAATGATGAGGCAGTAATTACCTTATTATTGAAAGATTAAAATAATTGATTTTATAAATATCCAAATAAATGTAATTTGAGACTTTTGATGAATTACACAAATTTTATAGATTAATATGACATGTTAGGGTTGATTAAATAATTTTTTTTAAGTAATCATGCTGTTATGATTTTCACAAAAACCAAATAATAAATAGTGTCAAAATTAACATAATTGAGTTTTTAAAACAAATAAAATATTATTAATTGATATAATATTACTAAAAATCTAATGTTTGGCCAAAGGACTTAGATAAGGTTATATATATTAATAATGAACCACTTGGGGTTCTCTTTTCTTGTTATAGTAAGTTTATTATCCATATAATATAAAAATACAAAGAGGCATGATAAATGTCAAACTATTTAACTAAGAGTTAAATCTAAAAGATAAGGTTAATATGATGACCTAAACCTATCTAAAACCTATTTGTTGAGAATTTTTTGACTCATCCCCACCTTATTATAAAAGTAAATCATTTTTGAGCCATTAGAAACTGAAAATGATTTTATTATAAAATAATATTTCAAGATTTTCTTAAAGTTACCCTCACCTCTTTTATAAAAGGGTACTTCCCCTTTCTTAATTTAACACCTCCAAAGCCATTTGACTCGGCCATCCCCTGCCCAAATATCGTCCAAAATTTCCTCCCTTAATCCTATAGGCCTTCCTTTGGTCAGAAAGTCAACCTATGTAGCCCTTTTGATCAAATCAAAAGGAAAAACCCGAAGAAGAGGTAAATATTTCATCACTTCTTTCAAGTTTTTTTCATCTTCCACTTCCTCTTTCTTTGTTTTTTCCATTATAAAATAATAAATACAATATCTTCTATATATTTTGATGTTATTATAAAAATGGTACAACCATATTCATTATTCTACCCATCATATGAATGACAAATTCACCATACGTGCGTACGTACGGCTTAACGTCTCCACATCATGGTGTAGTTTGTTATTCAAACACTTAATTATTTGGATGGGTATAATAATGAGTATAAATGATGTAAATAATAAATATAACATGTTAATGATTATTTATATATGATATACCATCCAATTACATACGATTTCACCATCAATATAATGATATTGTTTCTTGTGCGTACATACGGATTACCGTCTCCACGAACGCGATGATATTCATTCCCCATCATAATCATTAAAGAATAATTTTCATTTTATGATTAAAAATAATGTTTAATAACTTAATATCATTCTTTATATGAATTAAATACAGCCTATACATAACAAACATGACTTACGTAACAAAAGATATAAAGGAAAATGATCCAGTTAACAACCAAAACAATGATACTACTGAAATATCATTAACAAATCAATATTAGAAGATCATATATGGTATAATATTTATGTATTTGGTTATTTTATAATTTAATAAAAATTATTTCACCATTATACAGGAGTTTAACCTACCCTATAGTAAGGAAAAGTACAAGGTAAGGGGTTTCTTATCTCACTTTTAATTCCGTGATATTTCCATTATTCGCCACTTATTTCTTGCATGTGGTGTATTATGTACCGCCATTTGATATATATTATCATAATTCTATTTATATTCATGTTATTATATGATTAATTTTGTGGTTATTAACTCTTGGTAATACGACTTGATTTATTACAACGTGGTAAGGGGTTTTTATCTCACTTTTTATTCCCATGAGATTCATGCTATGTTTGCCACTATTTTCTTTTGTGTGGTGTATGTAATACTCGTGATTGTATTATTTGTATAATATAATTTAATTTATGGGTATTTACATATTAATTTTATGATCCTTATTTCATGTGATGTTTGTCTCATAAGTTACCAAATCGGTAAGGGAACTTTTTAACCCAATTTCCATTCCTTGGGTTAATCTTCTAATTATTAATTATATCATGCTATGATTATGTGTGGAATAAATATTTATTTATTTATGTTGTAATTTATACTCCCATTTACATGGATATACTTTGGATACACATAACCAATCCATTTATAAATTATCAAGTCATCAATATAAACTTGATAAGAGTAATTTTAACTCAATTTCTATTCATTGAGTTAAACATCCAAGTCATTGGTGTTGTTTTTACAAGAATATGTGTGAATGTCCTATGATTGATTTACACTGAATATCCAATCATATTGAGTGTATTTATATTTTTAACATATAATTATTTCATTGATTTATCCTTAACCTAAGGATACAATATTTATAAAGGAATTTATCTCAACTTACATTCCATTGATACTTCTTTGTTGTTATGCGCCAATTCACTTTTATTTGGTGTATATACTATACTTTGACATAGTATATCATGAATACCTTTATTCTCATGATATTATAAAGTTTTTATTACCTCAATTATTTTTATTCAAAAATCTCTCATTTGGTTAGGAACTCTAACTAAAATATCATTTTAAATGTTTTAAAAATTTATTCTTCTAAATATTTCTCATTAATTTCCATGTTTTAAAAATGGTTTTAAGGTTTTATTTATATGGAAATTAATGTTTTAAAACTGAAAATTCCTTTTAAAATTTTCAAAGTGGTATGGGACACTTTGATTCAAAAATCTATTTTAAATAGATTCTTGATAAATTGTGAGACTTTTAAATGTTTTCATGAAAAAGGGATATTTCCCTCAAAGATTTTTACTGATCATTTTCAACTATGTTAACATCCTTTAAAGGATATTATTCATGATAGAGGTTGATTTATTATGATACAAATCTTCCATACTGTATTGAAGGTTTTGTGATATGTTTGATCGTGGATGTGTTATTTTTATACCATTCATGGTTTATGGATAAAGTATTGACATTTCGTATGCTAGTTTTAATAAAAATGTTTATGTTATATTTAAACCTTTTTATATGAGGAGTGAATTGGACTTAGTAAGTGATGGGTGGAGCCTTATATAGCTCTTCGATGCATCAGTAGGTTTCATGAGACAAACTAGTGTCTTGGCACAAGACCTTGACAAAATCTTATTTGTAGTCTTAGCACAAGGCCTTGACTATGTGGTTATGAAGTCTGACATTATGCATTCCATCATTATGAAAGTGGATATTGATATTTAATGTGATTATTCGACTAGTAGAATATCCATGTGAATAAGTTAATGGAATTATTTGATTTTATCCTTGCCATATTATGCTGAAGTTTAAGTTTAAAAGTCTTGTGTTCTAGTCTTATACATTTCCTTAAATGTTTATTCTTATTTATGACAGTTTCTGCTATAATGTTATCATTACTGAGAATCTGAGCTCACCCCTTTATTATGTTTTATTTTTTCCAAGATGCAAAGAAGTATATTACAATTAACCTGCAGGAATATGCTAATGGATATAAGAGTGTTCAAAGGGGACACAATGTTGTTTTTTTTTTAATTTCATGATATAATGTGAAACTTATGTATGTATCTAGTACTTTTAAGGCTACTAAACTGATCAGTCTTTCAGGACATGATTCCTTATATCATTCCAATGTTATGTAATAATGAACCGATTCTGGGTAACTAGGGTCGAGGTGTTGCAGTTGGTATTAGAGGAAGTTTAGTACAAACCTTGGAAGCTAGATTTAGAAAAAACTCTAATTAGGAAACACTACCCTAAGATAGACATTGAGGATTAGTATAGAAGAACTTCCAAAAATTTTGGTAATATAAATATTATGTGTATTTTCCAAGAAATACATCCATGTATGGATACGAGCAGGTATAGGCGACTCTAGCACAGATGTACCTAGGAGTGAAAAATCCTACAAGGAGTTTCAGGCTTGACTCAAGGTATCCTAGTACACGACCACGGGCCTTGTTGCACTCTTGGTTACAACACTCCTGGGGGATATGCTTAGGATAATTCACATTTTCTGTACAAACCAATTTAAAGGATTTTAATATAAGATGAGAATAAATAACCTTGGTTAATCTTAATGTGTTTTAGATTGAAAATAAGGTGTTATGATATTCTATAAATGATTTTATGACTCACACTATGCTTTATTGTGTTAGTCAATGATTGGATTCCAAGGAAGTCATAGTAACATTGAGAATGATGTACCAGGTGGGAACGATGGTGGAAATGAGCAACGAAATGAAATGTTGATAGGTGTAAAAGATATTGTCTTCATGCCAAATCAGTTTTCCAAAAATATGATCAACAACATATATATTAAGCAACTCCCAGACTCAACAAAGAAGAGAAAGACAATGAATGGTAAGAGCTCCAGTAGTGAAGACCATAGAGAAAGGAAAGTTTAATTTCCATCATGCAGGAAATGTGGAAGGAGTCACCTAGGAAAGTGTCTCAATGGAAAAAATAAATGCTTTATGTGTGGGAAATAAGGACATAAAGTAAAGAATTATCAAGGAAAAATTAAGAGTACTATAGAAGAAAATAAAAAAGATCCCAAGAATCCATTTACAGTCATTAGCCATAAATTTAGGGGACCTAGGCATTACCCGAGTTAATTCCCTATTCTATAGGATAAACTCTTTTCCAAGGAAGAACCTATGTGGAAATAAATGGATGGAGAAATGTTTAAAAGTATTAGTACTCTTTGTTGATGGGATTACTTTGGAATACTTTTTCTTGTATGTGTAACCCTACAGTTTGTTATTTGAAAATGCTATTTTAGAAAGAATTATCTTTTCTATTGTTGATATAGTTATAAATAACCATTTGAGTTTATATGATCCTTGAATTTGAGGCAATTACAAGTTATTAAATTTTGGGATGAAAATGTGAGGTATGAGATAACATTTGTGGTGAAATTATGTTATGGTTATTTTAAGGAATTTATCTCATTTTGGGAATGTTATAAAATATAGTTTTTTAAAAAGGACAACACACAGACCATGTGACAACCCATAACGTCGTACAAAGCTATAGGAATCGAACCCACAACCAGAGTGCGACTGGGATTTATCACCTACCACTAGACTACGTGAAGTCCCTGGTTATTGTGACTAATTATTTTTAGTTAAATGATTTTATTGATCAATAATAAGCTGATTTGGGATCTTATGTCTTATCAAATGGATATCCTTAGTATAGGAAAATGATTTGGCGATTAAGTGATAAATGTAATTTTAGAAGATGTTCACTCTGTTGGGAACACTATATGCCTAAGGAAAATAGAATACTATGATATTTTATTTGAGGAGTAATGGTGGATTTTTATATATGTTTTAATTGTGTATTTATAGTGATTTGGGTTATTTATTGAAATGATAAACCTATCATAGAGAATATGTGATTAGGTTAATTGCTTTTAAGTATGTGACTTTAAGAGTAGTCGATGATATTTGGAGATACAATTTAATGTGGAATACTATGTAATCAAATTGTTCTAAGTTTTGGGTTTCAAGATTAGTTTGGATTATATTGAAGGATTTTAAGTACAATTTTTTATTGAATAGTATTTATTGAACTTTGGGTATTGTTGGTTTATTTTTTGAAATTAAGATTAGTATTTCTTTCTCTAATGGATTTTTTAGGGATCATCTGATATTGTACTAACAATTTTGGTTTTTTTAATCTATAAAGAAAAGGTAAATATATAGTTTATCATTTGTGGATCATGTGATTCTCTAGAAGTTGATTCTAGCGCTTCAGGTGTGACGAAGTCATCTTGAATACACATCGTTTAAAAAAAGGATTAGTTAATGGTAAAAATTTATTAAAGGATGAAAATATACTTAAAAAGTAAGTATATATCTTTATATTTTTATTCAACCTCATAAATAAATTCCTCAAATTTATGAAATGGAACTTAAAACAAAAAACGTTGTCTGTTTACTTTTCCAACTGGGAAACTAATGACCATTTATCCTATCAAAAGTTTGTGGTTTTCTTATTGTAAAATTTCTCCTGATCATTTTTTCTATCACTCTTCATTAGAAATTGACACTTAGTTTATATTCCATATCCATGTTTTCATACATGGAATCTTTGTATGGGTTATCTCAGGTGACCTTTGTAATTCTATTTATTTCTTTTAAAGTGATAGTTTTATTTACTCTTTTTCCGATGTGAGACTTTAAATGAAGTTCCCAAGCCAAATTTTAAAATTTTGAGGATGAAATTTCTAAAAATGGGGAAGAATGTAACACACCCCAGATTTCATAGTAAGTTATTTTCTTTAAAGTAATTCAACAGCTTGAGCTACACGAAACACCGAGTTCGAGCGCACCGTGACTTACCAAACTAGCTGTTCAAAAAGTAGTTATGAATAGTATAAACTGAATGTTGAATTTTATATACTCTATATAATTTTAGAATCCATATTATTCATTTCTTAGAGATAATATAAGAACAAATTCATTTTTTCAGATAAAAGAGGTATTTTTAAAAAAATGTAATTTTACCATCTTTTAATGGAAAACCCTTTTTAAAACCAATATTTAACACTTTTATATATTTAATTTAATTAAATTAAATTATTCTTTAGAATTGGGACATAAAAATTAATTTTGGATAAATTTTAGTTACTTTTCTGATAACTTTCATATTTTAATGAATACTGAAAAATGCTAAATTTTAATTAAAACAACATTTTTAATCGAAATAATTTATAGTGTTAAATTATGAATTCGAATAGTTTGTAAGTATAATTAGATTATATTTTTTATTATTTAATACAATTTAGTTCATTATAAGTAATTTCACATTTAAATTTGGCATAAACACATGTCAATCTTTTGATAATTTTTACTTTTTAAAAACCTGCTTTTTGTTTTTGACAATGGGAATTTATTTTAAATTAATTAATGAAAATTATATTTTTTTAATTTGGTAAAATTGAATTAATTTTGAATTAAGAATATCATAATTATCTT
Organism: Viscum album; assembly: GCA_963277665.1. Classification (NCBI taxonomy): domain Eukaryota; kingdom Viridiplantae; phylum Streptophyta; class Magnoliopsida; order Santalales; family Viscaceae; genus Viscum; species Viscum album. The sequence continues at coordinate 130,157,628 of OY728137.1, forward strand.
AGGATAATTTTTTGGTATTTTTTTTGAAAACATTCAATTTTTGATTAATAGTGAAAAACACTGTGTTATAGTTTAAAACTAACTTTTTTAAAATAATTATTTATTTTATTTAAATTTTTTAAGTTAAAATAGATATATAATACCTATATAAGTTCAATGTTATTCATTGGAGTCATTTTATAATAAAATTAGAGGTATAAAATTTTATTGAACTTTTTACCGTCTTTTACCCACCTTCTAGAAGCATTTTCAAATTTGCATAAAACTTAATTTTTCCTCTTCTATGAGTTGAATTTCAAAAATACAAGTGACACGGTTGAAATGGAATATTGATAGATGTAAAAGATATCATGTTCAAAAATAAAAGAGACATGGTTGATATTATTCATGTTGAGAAAAACATATGTGACAGTTTGTTTGGAACTTTATTAGTCATAAAAGGAAAGACAAAAGATATATTTTATGCAATATTGGACTTGATATCCATGAGAATGAATTTATAGTCATATTTCACTATAAAAATAAATAGAACATATTTACCTCCGACTAGTCACAAATTATGAAAGAGTGAGAAGATGAATTTTTGTCATTGTCTTCCTGGTATTAAATTATCCGATAGATATTATTCAAATATGAATAATTTAGTGTCATAGAAGGATTTTAATTTAATAGGTATGAAATATGTGCTACTATTTGTACTGCGTGATATATTACCAACACTTGTTAGAAAGACTATCATCTGGTGATGATATTTTTTTTTCAAATCCATTTATAGAAAATTGATTTATTACAATTTGTTAGTTGTGTTTTAGAATGGAGATTCTATAATAACTTATCATCGAGAAATGTTTTTCCCACCTATGTTTTTTGATATAATGCTTCATCTGGTGATTCATTTGGTATATGAGACAAGAATATATGAACCTTTTTATTTATGTTGGATGTATCCTTTTGAAAGATATATCAAGATTTTGAAGGGATATGTTTAAAATACTTATTGAGTGTCGGCCTTTATTGTTCAAAAAAATGTACCTGAAGAGGTGATTGAGTAATGTATTGATTATTTATATAAAGTAGAGCAAATTGATCCCCTTGAATATCTATATTTTACAATTTATAGTTAAGGTAGAGGTATTTATAGATTAATGGTAAATTTCATTCCCCGTATCAAAGTGATACAAGAACATTTAAACATTTTGAACAACTCAGATGAGGTTCTACTATATATATATCATCATAAATTACTAAATTAAATGTACAATATATGAAAATAAATGAATAGTGGTTAATTATTGAGCATGAAGACATTTGTTTCATGGTTTAAATATAAATTCAACACAAATATATCTACATTAGAAACATTGAAATGGTTAGCAAGGGGACTGTCTCTTAATGTGATAATGTGGTATGGTTTTTATATTAATGGGTAAAAATTTTACATAAAAGATCAGGATGATAAGATTACTATTCAAAATAGTGGGGTAAAGGTCATTGTTGAAGCACTGCATTTTTTTAGTGCAAAAGATAAAACCAAATTTATACCCAAAGACATATTTTGGAGGTCTTGAGTATATATAATAAATTAATTATACTACATTTTGAGTAATAACATTTAAGTGTAATTGGGTTATAGTAATAGTAGTGTAAAACATGATGATTATGGGTTTACAGTGGCCGATTAGAAAATATATAGTTTCAAAGAGGAACCATTTATCATGAAGACATATGCAATGAAAATATTTTATGTATTTGACCCATCGAATGGTCAGTGTTTCATTGTCTTGAAAGGGAAAAGAATTTATTTAGGTGATGAGGATGACAATGATGTTATAGATTTACATGAGGTTTCTTCATCTATTACGTGATTCCCAGATGATAACAATGACTATAATTCAGAAATAGTTCATGCTATATGAAATGATAATGATGAAGGGATATGTGAAAACACTAAATTACTCTCTTAATTATTTAGGTAAATATTTATATTTTATTTCTTCTTTTAATTTTGCATGTGTAAAAACTCTCATTTTTTAATTATTGGAGGTCAGTTATATATATATATTGATTATTTATATAATTTTTGTGTTAAATTTTATATTCAAAAGTTATGGTTAAGCATTATTTTATTGTAAACCCAACACACATCATTATGTTTTAATTAAATTTACTCATATAAAAATACTTTTTTTTGTAACAATGATATTTAAATTTATAAATGTTGATTATTTATATCATTTTAGAATTAATGTTTATATTTAATAATTTAACTTTGATGTTTTTTTGTTAATAATAATGACATCATAATTTTTTTTGAAACTTACACATGTGTGACACTATTTTTTTTGTTACATATTTTATAATCATTATTTTTAAATATTCACTTTTCTAATAATATACAGGTACAAAAAATATCATTACATTATTATATCTCAATGATAGATATAGATATAGAGAAACATTTATCAAGGTATATGTATTTTTTCATATTATTAAATATTCTATACTAAAATTATTTAATGAAATAAAATGTTTAATTTATGAAAAATAATTAGAGGACTACTGATATATCACCTATGTAGTATTATTATTATTCTATAGAGAAAACAATTCATGGAGTTAGTAAATGTAGGATTACAAGTTTATCAAAGTATTAAATTGATCATGGTGACCAGAGAATACATATCAATTTTGATGATAATAATATCCCACATAGCCCAAATTCAACATAGTTTATGAGTTATATCACCAAGTATATCCATTACAGGATTTTAATTTTATATCTTGATTGGAAGTCCATCGATAAGATGACGAAAGAGAATCTATGGGAGTCTATAATGGTAAAATATATTAATTGATTTACTTTTATCCCATTCATAGAATATTATATATTTTATGTGACTAATATTTAATGTATTCAATTACATTTGAAATTTAATTTTCAATAAATGAAATAAATTAATAAAATATTTCTATCTTTAGTGGTGTTTTGATGGAGATATTTTGAAACAAAATTTATAAAAAATTATGTTTTTGGGAAGTTATATAATTAAAACCCAAGACTTAAGTATGAGTTTTTAGATACAGATACATGGAATAAATTTTTCGTTAGCCGACATGATGAATTATTTATGGTATGATAATTATTTTATATTGTAAAATTTATTGTATATTACCTAATTAATTATTAGTTTATTTTTATTTAATAGGATTCCTGGAGATCTTATTAAGAGATCCAGTTATAGAATTTATACCCTTATACTTTATCACATAGAGGGTATCATTTACTGGAGGAGAAAATGATTGCAGATAAGTTTGATGTATTAAGAGATAAATCTAGTTGTAGTTTATAAGAGATCCGGTTTGTTCCTCCATATCCCCCCACTCTCCATGAAAAATAGAAAAGTGTGATAAGGAAAAATAATGAAAAGTATTTTATAGAACAATATAAGGAAGTAGCTGAAATAATTGTAAGAAATTAATGTTTATTTTTTTATGAATGTTTCTATTTTTAAAATTAATAACACTAATATACCATTTTAATTTTTTTTTCAGGATGAGATTCAGGAGAAAGTAATGTAGGGTAATTTTATCCCTAAGGTTAGGATGAAAATCCTTGGTACTACATTAGGAAATCAAGAACACCCCAGCCGTATAAGAGTATATAAGGAATGTCACGACCCCCTCCCCCAAAGTGTACCCATCCTAGGCCAGCAATAAGAGAAGGGAGATGGTTACTTCCTGAGTCCCACCTTCAGTAGACCTTGAGTTGATGACTATCACCTAAGGTATAATAAACATGCATATGTTAGGCATTACCCTATGGGAGAACATGAAAAAGAGAGAGATAAGATAAATACTCTAGTAAAAACCTGTTTATACATATATAAAAATAAATCCAAAGTGAAAACATGCAATTCTATATAGTACTATAAAAAATGAAAGGAAAACTAAAAGTACAAAAAGGGAAAGACTAAAAAGACCACAAATCCAAAATAGCTCCTGCAAAACCATGATCTAGTAATATATAGACTGATCTCCAACCTTATCTGGATGACATAAACAATATTTTATATATAAATAGGGTTGAGAATAAAAATATACTCATTAAGATCCTCCATGTATCCTCTCATGAAAATGATATAGAAATCATGCTAAAATACAATAGTGAAACAAACTTGTCACCTGAACAAGCATACCATGTTCCTAGCCTCACCACGACTAACTCTCACCAAGTATAACATTAAATAGATTATATAATATAATAATTAGACATCAATTTTACCTATCTCTCACTTCCCCACTCTTTTTCCACACTTCCCGAACATCACACGCCTTGAGCCATCTCTCTCAAAAATAAGCCATCCCAAAGACACATGTGAAAGGAATCACAAACTGCACCTTTTTCATCACATAATTAAATCATCCCAGATCACATCACCATATAAATTAACCATGCAGTTTCTTAGATCCACCATATCCCATATGTCATGTATTATACATCGGGTTTTATACCTCAATCTATCACAACCCATGCACTGAATAAGTACCTCAAGCAATCATAGCATATACATGTCATACCTATAATAATTATTTGGATATTATATCTATGGATACATGTGTGTGAATAAACACAGTTCATCATAGCCCTCTACTCACATATATAGAGAAACTAACTGCCACACATACTAGCACAAGTAACTACTAAGAGAATATACCGGTGTCAAAGGGGGTAGTCGGCTATCTATGTTCCCACTAGTGTGCTGGGGAAAAAAATCCCCCCAGATTCCATTGGGTGTCATAATCCCTAACCGACATGGGTAGGGTAGTGTATGGATTAATAGAATATATAATATATAATATATCTCACAAAAATACTATGGGAATAACCCAATATTAGACTTAACTACAGCTGACATCGCTCGGACTCCCAACTGCTAATGCTAAGAACAAATATACTATAAGCACACAATCATTTAAAAGAGCTACATTAATCACTTATTTACTTTTTTAAATTAATTCATTAGAAATTAAATTAACCATTAACATTATTTCGAGATATATTCATTAACCACCATTGTAAAGTCCATGCCCTCCAGGCATAATCCAAATTAATTCCACAGTTTATCAATATTAACATCTTTTCAACATTTTCATTCCATCAACACCAACCCTGTGGGTTAAGAATTATTTATTCATTATTAGAATAATTTCCTAATCCAAGTACTCTTGGAAAACCATACTAATTTATCACAAGAGGAAACATGAAACCAAGAACATACAACTACCTCAATTAGTGGGGGTAAGAATGAAGATAAGACAAGAAACATGACTATCAACCATTAAACAAATTCATTTCAAGAAAGAATAAATCTTTATAAAATCAATAGGTAATCCATATTAAACCCATTACATCCTCTCCAGTGCTATCACCAACACCCACATGTATATCCGATGCATCTCACCATCACATGCATCAACTATTGCCACATAATCCAAGCCTCCCTGACCACATCACCTCATCCATCCTAGGATCATATCACATTTGGTCCTCCCTGCCCTATATCACATCACATAGTGAAGATCAAATCCATAAAACATCATAAAAATAGTACGAATAAACAATAACAATCAATAAGTAAATCTAGGCCCTAAAACAAGGCATCCATCCTTCACACATAAATGAGCTCTCACAACTCCAAACTATAGGCACCTGAAATTCTCAAGAAGATAAAAAACTCAGGCCCTAGCAACTATATTTATAAAAAAGATGGTGTTTATTTCATCTTGAATTAACTGATTCATTATTCATATGTTCCAACTATGAGTAACCTATGGCATCAATCTATAACAAGTTAGCAATAGTTAAACATTATCTTATTATTAAAACCAGTTTCAATAAACTTAGAGAAATACCATTCTCATTAACATGCCTTTTCATTTCAATATTCTCAATGATCATTATTATGCTTCACATTCTTTAACAATTCCATTACCATAAAATAACACATTTAATTAAGCATGAACAATGCATCAAATTGATAATTATCAAATTATAAGAAACACTAGATTCATTAAAACATTCCCCTTTTTAATTGTTAATCAAATTAATAAATTAATTCCATATTTACATTCATTATTGATTTCCATAAAGAACAAAATGCTAATCCATAACATTACAATACATGCTAACAATCATAACATAGATATCAAACTATCTAGAAAATCATGAGGAAAAAGGTTATCATGCTATCAAGTAGTGACCTAAGATTTCAATACAATTCATTATTGATCTAGTTAAATGTTTATTAGGTTAATTAAATTTCCATCCAAATAGATAAACCATCCCAACATTAAAGTTTCATATAAATAAATAGATAAAGCAATAAATCCCCTACCTCAAAGGCATCAACATTCTTTGCATGAGAATGGACCAATGTTATAGATCCAGATCACCCCTCCCGTAAGAATGGAATCCCTCTAAGGATGTCATGCAAGAACCACACAATCCAAAAAAATAAGAAAACTCTATTATAATGACATATAGAAACCACCATTGTATGGTAAGAAGAAGTGGGAGGATACACATCAAAGAAATACAAGAGAAGAGGTAGAAAATACCCTAGATCACCATCAGATCGAATATGGATGGACGAGAATAGATCCCCGTTGAAGATATTATAAAATTACTAGATAGAGTATCAAAAATTTCATAGAAACTAAGATAGATCCATAGGGTTTGAGAAAACTAGAGGAGATGTGGTTTATAAAGGTGCACTACATAGTGAATTTTCACAGATTGAAACCCTTTCATGTAATGTAAGTATCAGGAATTAAGTTCCATAAAAAAAAATACATCACCTAGAACCATTTAACTATGATTTAATTAACATCATGAAGTACCCCATGAACCATCCACACACAATCCATGAGTTGTACATTAATGATGTGAAATCATTACACATTGTTAATTCTCCCTTATTCAATATTTTAGCAGTTGAACACCTATAGAACTACTCTAGACCTTCTCTAAGAACCATAAGCTTTGGAAACACACAAAGGTTTATAGTAGAAGGATCCAAGATATAACATTATATACCTATCAAAATATTCTTTTCCTTTATAATCCAAAACCAAACTTAGATAGGAAATGAAATGGGGTCATCCAAACAACCACCTCATGAGATACCTCTCAAGGATCTCATCATCACAGGAGATCAACTACCCCACTCAAAGGAAACAAGTGAAAAACCATGAAACAACAACAACAAGCTCCTCAACACTCTCCTAGGGAGATACCTATCAAACAAGATCAAGGTTACCAATAATAAAAAAGTGGGAACCATCTTATAAAACCAAAAGGTAAATATTCACAAAAATGAACAATGTTATAAGAGAAGATCTAAACATCAATAAACTAATTGTAATGAGTGCACATCTATGATTCACATTCCCGTGTACTCTCCTCCATGACACTATGATGCCATAAAAAAGAACCAAGGTAATAAAATTCCCGTGAAATACCTTCTACTGATGGTCCTGGATATCCATAGGTTGATCCTCAAAGGACACATCATTGGAAACATCGAGCTCACCCTAATCGATGACAATAGAGTCATCATGAAGATAACGATGGAGCTGCAGCATGTGAAAAAAAATTTGTATCCAAATCATATTTGGGGGAAGTGCTATCCGATATGCCATGAATCCATCATGATAAAACACCTTGAAATACCCAACAACCTAGGGAGAAAGCTTACTACCACAACCAAACCTTTATTCCCATGACGAGGATTCACCTTCAGGAACATGTGATCTCTAACGTCGGACTCTAGAGGCTTAATCCTATGATCGACTTAGAATTTATGATGATCCTGCACTACTTTCATCCTCTTGAAAATTACTTGAACCATCTCTATCTAATTATATATAATTTTTAAACCAATAATTACTTCCTCTCCAACCCTAGTACAACACAACGAAGAACATAAAGGTAAACCATACAAAGCATTAAACATCACTATAGAAATGGTGGAGTGGAAACTGCTATTGTAATAAAACTCAACCAAGGAGAGGTGAATCATCAAAAAAACTCCAAAATCCAGGACACAATAGTGCAACATATCTTTAAGATTTTGGATGGTCCTCTCTATTTTACTATCCTTCTGTAGATGAAAAGACGTGATAATGCATAACTGATATCCAAAGGCATACTACAGAGAAATACATAACTTAGAGGTAAAAAAGGATCTTGATCAGAGATGATAATCCTTGGGAATACATGGAGTTTCACCACCTTCTCCAGATATATCCTAGAAAAAACATCTATTGATCACAACTCCCAGATCACTATAAAGTGGGACAATTTTTTCAAATGATCCACTATCACCCATATAACAACATAGCTTCCCTGAGCTCTAGTTAAACTAGTAATAAAGTATATCAATATGTCACACTACTTTTGATGGGGAACATATAATGGCTATAGAAAACCACTGGGAACACATTTCTCAACCTCTACCTTCCAGCATAAAAAACATCGAGAAACAAACTTTGCAACTAAATACTTCAACACATGCCACCAAAACCGACCTCTCAAATATTGATACATCTTTTTCACAACAGGATATACCACTAAAGGATAGATATGGAACTCATAGAGAATGATCACACACAACGTTAAAGGAATGAAAAGCATTCCCTGGTACAAAAATTGGTGTTGTATATCCTTAGAATAACCATCATCGTCATCACTAAAAACAACTCAGTCCCTCCATACCTCCACCTCAGAATCCCCTAGATCGGACTCCTCCACCTTCTGAACCAAATACGATTGCACCATAATTTGGAAAAGAATGACTATACCTTAAACCTATCCCATATCTTTATGTATCACTGAGAGTTATTCTATCACTCTCTAGAAATATTTAGATTCATACATGGAATCACTATTTGATTTATTGCTCAGCGCATTGGCTACAACATTTCCATTTCCTGGTGTATACAAAATCTTGATGTCGTAATCCTGAAATAATTACTTCCATTTATTTTGATGAAAGTTCAATTCATTCTGGGAGAATACATAACAAGGTATATTGATTAAAACAAAAAAAATACTCATTTATGAGGTAATGCCACCAAAACATCAAATAAAACACAACTACCACCAACTCAAGATCATGGGAAGAATAGTTACAATCATGGGAATGTAACTACCAAGACCCCTATGAAACAACCAATCTATAATGTATTATAATGAATCCCAATAAAAGACATGAAGTATTATAAAATAACTAAAAAAATTCCTCTATTAGAAAACAAAGGACTTGAGAGTTGAGAAACATCTCTTTCAAGTATTCAAAAGATTCCTGACACTGGTTAGTCTAAAAGAACACATTAATATTTTGGGTCAAGGCTCTTAGAGGATTAAAAAATTGGGAGAAAATGGCTATGAACCTATTTTAATGTCCTTCAAGACCAAGGAAACTCCACACCTATTCCACTGTCTTAGGGGATATGTTAGAAAAAACTACCTCTATATTCAAAGAATTCATAGCTACTTCCTACCGTGACATGACATGACCCATGAAATGGACTTCACGAGCCAAAAAATCACACTTCAAATACTTCCTGAACATATTATAATGATGAAGAACTCTCAAAATATCACACAGTTGTTTTACATGCTCCTTCTCAAACATAGAGTACATAGGGATTTCATCGATGAAAACCACCATGAACTCATCCAGGAAATCTTTGAACACTGCGTTTATCAACTTAATGAACATGGTTAGAGCATTCATCACACTGAATGACATAAAAATGAACTCATAATTCCCATGATGTCTAAAAAAAATAAGTCTTATGAATATGCTCATCCTTCACATGCATATGATGATATCTTAACCTCATATCAATCTTCAATAACCAACTTTCTCCCTTCAATCGATCAAATAAATCATCAATCCACGGAAGAGGATAGTTGTTCTTCCCTGTCACTTGGATCAAGTAACTATAATTTATATAAAGACACAAACCACCATCATCCTTATTCATGTACAAAATTGGTTCACCCCAAGGTGACACACTCATCATAAAAAAACTCTTTACAATTAAACATTAAGCTATACTCAAAGCTTTCACAACTCATAAGGTTCCATCCTATATGGAAACATCGATATAGAAGATACAACTTACTATATCTTGATATTAAAATTGATTTACCATTAAGGGGGTAACACTATGAATTTAACTGTAAATACATTAGGGTATTCTTATACAACCATATGAAACACTGACTACATAACTTTTGAAGAACTCAACATTAGTTTGTCCATAAAGGAAGAAAAATGCCTCTAATCCATCTGAGGGATTCACTCACCAACAACCACCATTGTATCTTTATTGTAATCATAGATCATAGCCTACCTCCTGAAGAAATACATGATATACTACAATGAATTCAACCAATACATGTTTAGGATGATGTCATATAGTTGTATCCATAAACATAGGAAATATCCCTAAGAGTGGTGCTACCCCAGTGCTAGATCATAGTATATATATACTTTATACAAGTTATATCAACATCCAACTAGCATAGTCAATACCAAGGGAACTAGAATCTCCTCTACCTAAAGTCCCAAAGAATGGATGAGGGTAGGTGATATAAAGGAGTGTTCCACTCTTGAATCCAAAAAAACACGAACCCATGTAGAAAAAAAGAAAAGGGTACCTCGAACAATGTCTGGATCTCTTGGTGTTGGAAATGATAAAACATGAAGCTGACCATGACATACTCTAGGATGAATATGACCCTATCGATGACCACCTTCACAACAATACTTTTCTCTTCAAGGATGAGGAGAATCTCAATTTAATACTATGCTTTCCCCATCCGCTCTTTGTTGATCCCAAACTGGAACATCCTATTGCTACCCCTTAGATGAAAATGAATCAATGGAGGAACATGAAGTGGAACACCAATCTCACACAGATTTCTCAGAAAGGCTAGGAACTATTTCCACTTATAACCTTGACCTTCATAAGAAAAACACTTGTTTGATCCCTTGGAATAGGTATGAGAACCTCCACCCCTAGAGAAATGAGACTACAAGGGATATGAACAACCCTCCATTGACCAAAAACTCTTCTATCCAGGCAATAGGTAACCCTGAACCATAGCTATTCTTCACAAGGAATCCTGATGACAACCCTCTCATAACGATATAGTTCAGGACAGTGTCCTATCAATAACCTTTACTCTCACCAGCACCTCAGGATACATATTAAGCATAAACGAGGTGACCAAGCACTGGAACTACAGATGAAAAGCCTCCTCCAATTTCCTCTCCTTGGCCTTCTCATCTAGAAATATTTCTAAAGCATATCATAGAAGGTTACTAAAACGGATCCTGAAATCTCACATGTTGGAACTCCCCTATCCAAGGGTAAGTAGTTCTTAGAGAATGGATTCCTTCACTATCGAATAAAGGAACTCTACTCGAAACTATTATTGGAACTTCTCCCACAATACTATTGACTCCTTGTGATCCCCAAGGAATAATAACCACCACTACCTCACTACTCTATGCAACATCATCACATCCAACAAAACCCAGTACTCTTTACTAACATGGATCAAACTAAAAGCTATATCAACCTCCTCCAAATAGTATTATATGAATGAATATGAAAAAAATCCCACATAATTCTATATAATATGACATTGATACTCTTATATTTTTATCCTTTAAGTGTCATCATCGATGACCTCCACTATGAGGTGATCTACTGGCACATCCTGCTAAACATATTCAGCATGAACCTGATGAGGATGTGAACCTGGAGCCATGCCTATAAAAATAACAAACTATAAGAGCTCCCAAACCTAGAATATGGAACATTTAACATTAATTAATTAATTTATTATTTTATTAATGTTTTAACCTATCCCAAGGTATAACCATTTCAAACATTGGTGAAAATAAGAATGATGCATGATCCTTTCCTAAGTATCTACCTTGTAACTGGTATCACTTCATTTAGTAGGCTCAATAAACTTAATGGTCCATGAATCAGATCATAGGGGGCCCTAAATACCCATGTATCAGTCGATATACCATGTTTACATCACTCACTAAACTTATCTAACACATTTTCCCTACTAACCCATGAAATCTCACCTATGCCTAACTCTAAATCCATCTTATCCCACAACTTGAAACTCTGATACCACTCTATAATGATCCCCCCCAAAGTGTACCCATAATGGGATTGAAATGAGATAAGGGTGATGGTTATTTCCCAAGTCATGCATCTAATAGGCCATAGGGTTGGAAATTAGCACCGAGGGTATAATAAAAATACCTCCATGGGAGAACATGAGGAAGATATAGATAAGGTGGATACACCAATCAAACCTGATCAGAAATATATATAATTAAATACATGAAATTATATATAATACTATAACAATTGAAAGTAAAATTACAAGTACCAAAAGGGAAAGACGACAGTGACCATGAAGCCTAAACAGATCCTACAAAACAACGACCTAGTAATATCTATCCTGATCTCCAAACTACTCCAGTAGACTTGAAAAAAAGTTTATATATATGTAGGGTGACCATAACAGTATACTCAGTAGGATCCTTCCTAAATCCTCTCATACAAAAGATAAATAAGGTATGAAAAATCATAGTGTACAACACTGAAACTAACTCATCACCTAAACAGGTATAATAAGTTACCAACCTCACTATGGTTAACTCTCACCAAGGATTGAAAAAATATAGGATATAATATAATAATTAAACATCAATGGTATACACTCCTTCTTCCCCATTGTTTTTCCTCTCTACCCCAATGTCACATGTTTGGAGCCATCTCTCTCCAAAATAATCCAGCTCGAAGACACTAGGGAAAGACATCACAACCTATATCTCATGCATAACACCATCAAATCATCTCATATCACATCACAATATATAGTAATAAAGTAGTTTTTGGGAGCCAAAAAAACCCATATGATTTGTATTATACATCAAGTATTATACCTCAAGGCATCACAACCCATACACTGAGTAAATACCTCAATAGATTACAACCTATACATGTCATATCAATAATAATCCATTGGATTCTATATTTGGGGACACATGTGTGTGTATAACCAAAATACATCACAACCCTCTACACACATATATGGGGAAAAAAACCACTGTGTATAACATCACAAGTAACTACCAAGATAATAGAGAGGGGATAAAGTGGTTATCCTTCCATTCATCCTCCCACTGAGATGTTGTGGAAAACACCCTCCTAGAGTCCAATGGGTGTCGGCTGCCCTAACAAACATGGGTGGGGCAACGTAAGAAATCAAAGAATATAAAATATATAATATATCTCAGAATCACATAATGGTCATAACCTAGTCTTATAATCAACTTCAACTAACTTTTATTGGACTCCCAGCTGCTACTACTAAGACCATATATCCTAGAAGCACACAATCATTTGAAAGAGCTACATTAATTACTTCTTTCCTTTTTATCATTTAACTTTTTTAATTAACTTATTATCCATTATATTAACTATTGACATTATTTTAAGATAAATTCATTAACTACCATAATCAATTCCAAGCACTCTAGAAATAATCCAAACTGAGTCCATGGTTTATCAAGATTAACATATTTTTAGTATTTTCATTCCATCAACACCAACCAAGAGGGTTAAGAATTATTTATTCATTACTAGAATCATTCCATAATCTAGGTACTATATTAATACCATACTAATCTATGAATGAGAGAAAAAATGCAACCAATCACATCTAGAAACCTCATGTAGTTGTAAAATAAATATAGATAAAATAATAAACCCACCATTTTTTATTAAAAAATTCATTTCAAGAAAGAATACAACTTTATAAAATCAAAGTGTAAGCCTAAATTCAACTCATTCCATAATATCTTGTGCCATATCAAACACCCACATGCATATCTGATGCATCTCTTCATCATATATGTCAACTACTTCCGCATCATTCGGGCCTATCCATCCACATCACATCATCCATCTTAGGATCATCCCACCTAGGATCATAACTCATTTGAGACTCCCCGACTCATATCACATATAATAGAAAATATCACATCTAGAGAACAAAACAAAAATATCAAGAACAAAAAACCACAAATAATAAGGAAATCTATGTCCTAAAATAAGGCATCCATCCTTCACACATAAATGAGCTCTCATAGCTCCAAAATCAAGGAACTCAGCCTTCTCAAGTAGACAGAAAACTCAGGCCATAAAAATTATCTTTATCAAACTATTTTTTATTCCATCTTGAATTAATCAATTCATTATTCACAAGTTCCAACTATGTGAAACCTAAGGCATCAATCTATAGAAAACTATGAAAAGTTAAACATACTCTTAGCATTAAAACTAATTTCAAAAAACTTAGAGAAGTACCATTCTTATTAACATTCCTTTTCAATTCTACATTCTCAATAAACATTATCATGACTCAAATTATTTATCAATTCCATTATCATGGAAGAACACATTTAATTAATCATGAATAATATATTAATTTGATTATCATCAAATTATAAGAAACATTGGATTCACTACAACATGCCTTTTATTTAATTATTAAGCTAATAAATCAATTAATTCTAGCTTTATATTATTTATAAATTTCTATCAAGAAAAAAATGATATTCCGTAGCATAATAAGACACACTAAAGTTAATAACATAGATAACACACTATCTTGAAAATAATGATGCAAACCATTATTAAGGTACCAAACATCGACCTGTGATTGAAATCTGATTCATTATTAATCCAGTTAAATATTTATTAGTATAATTATATTTTCATAAAAAGGGATAAACCATGAAAACTTTATGATTTCACATAAATAAACAGATGAAGTATTGCTTCTCCTACCTCAAAGGTATCGACGTTCTTCACATGAGAATGAACCAATGTTTTAGATCCTGATCACACCCATCACAATAGTTTCATCCCTCAAAGGCAATCACACCACAACCAAACCATCAAAATAAAAATAAAAATTTGTTATAACGATGGATAGAAACCTCCATCACATGGTAATAAGAAGAGGGAGGATCCATAGCAATGAAATATAAGCTAAGAGGTAGAACATACCTTAGATCACCACTGATCAAAGACGGAAGGCTGAGAATCCATTCCCATTGAAGGGATTCCAAATTGCCTGGAGAGAGTGCCTCAAATCACCTATAAATAGAGAGAGATCCACATGGTTTGAGAAAAAACAAGGTGTTGCGTCTTATAAAGGAGTCTTGCATAGTGAATCTTTAGGGTGTGAAACGCTTTCACATCAATTAAGTAGTCAGTTTTTAGATCTTCTGAAAAAACTTCACCTCAAACCATTTAAATTCAATTTAATTTACATCACAATTCACCTTTTGAACTAGTTGTAAACCACACATTCATGATGTTAAACCCTTACTTGTCATAAATTCTCCCTACTTCCAGATTTTGGAAGCTGAACACCTCCAGAATTTCTCTAGTCCTTCTCTAAGCACCATGGGATTCAGAAACATTCAAAGGTTTAGACTATAATGATTTGGTCCCTTATAAGGTGGGTGTCAGTATTAGGAATTTTTTTATTCATAAATGTAAGAAACTGAGAGACTCATAAATATATTTCTTAAATCCTAAGCTAAAATACCTAAAAAATACATCAATAGTCAAATTCAATCTACTATGCTTTCTATGTTTGAAACTTTTATGATACAATCACATTTTGTGAAATGTACACAACCTTCACATCCTACCTACTCAAATTCTCCTCCTCCTCATTCAAACCTGACCTTATACTTTTAGTTATATGATAGAGATCCCAATGTACATATTATATCATATAGAGTTGTCTATGTTATGGGGGATTCTATGCATCACCAGCCTATGAATTTGGATCAGGTAAGAATATTGATACATGTTATCATTGAATAAAATACTTTACTTCCATTTCCTAAAGAGGAGGTTATTGGAGTTAGAGATTGTATGAGTTATATTTTACTTCCCCCATCTATCCTTTTCTATTTGAAATATGAGTTATTCATTGGTTTTTAAATATTATTTATATTTGATTAAAAATTACTTATAATGTTTTCTTACATTTAATTTATATAGAAGTATCTAAAACCAAAATAATCAGTACAATAGAAACAAAAGCTTCATGAACTAATAAATTTAGATACATATAATATTTTTGATGGGATAAAAAGATTATCCCATGTTTCTTATTCCATGGATAATATTTTTGATTTTTAGATTACCACCAGTGGAACAAGCTTGTATTGATCATTACCTTACCATAACTATGATATTAGATCATATAGATCTATAGGAAGACTAGTTTGTGTCCCCTAAAAACTATTATCCCTAACTCTCCTCATACCGAATACATATCCACTCCATTTGATCTAAAGTATAATTGGATAGTTTTGACTACTTCCATTATAGTTCTCCTGAGTATAACCAATATTTTACTACTATAAATTATATCTTGGAAATATAAAATCTTTTACATATCATAGAATACACGATTGATCCATAACTAAAGTGTATGGAATTAAAATCACTACATTAATCTCCTTTTATTCCCATGCATGTCTACTTGAAGAGATATATTCCATCTGTAACTTGTAATAATTCTCTCTTGAATTTTTCCAACTTGTACTTTTCAATACCTTGTCAGTATATGTACTATTGAATAGGTCTAAGAAACTATTATATCTATCATACTAGATCATATTCCCTAGAACTTTGGTTGCTACTTTAAGTGAATATCTAGAGAGATACATTTATTCTAGTCTTTACTTATTTTAATACCAATAGTTGTTTTATATATGTTATCAAACATATTTTACTAGGAAAACCATGGAACTCCCACTAACCTATTTTAGACACATGGAAAAAAATCATTCCAAATGAATACTCTAAGATCTTGTTTATTACTTTAATCAAAGATTTGATTTCAATAATTTGTAGTCCTTATTGGCATTCTATGATGTCACCATCCCGTTCTGGTTGCATCATATAGAAACCTTCCATGATTGGTGGTCTTGAAATCCAATACTCAATAATATGATCATAGAAAAAATTTCTATGATAAGTAAAATTCCATTGGATTTAGTCATAAAAACTTGGTATAACCAATCAATCCTTATTGGTATCATGCTTATACCATCCATGTATAGTATCTCTTTGAATACCCAGCGCATTATTCAAAATAATAATCCCCCAATACTTTGATACATGGAATTGATTATTGAATTTTAATTGATTTTTTTAATTTTATATAATTTCCATATATTTCCTTCTTATAGGAGTTATTATTCTCAATAAATAATAGATCACTAGCCATGGTGAATACAAAACCATCACCATGGTTTTATCCTTCCAGTGAAATATGTGTCTATGGAATAACCCTCTTCCACATGCTCTTATGGAACTTGTTTCTATTCCAACTACTTGTGCATATCTATAATTTATTAAAACCTAGTCAATATTACTCCCACTATCTCAAGTAGAGATGTGAACTCTAATTTATAAATATAGTCTATTACTTTGACAATAACTTTTCTATCATAGGTATTTCTATAATATTATAAGAAACGTTTAGGATAATTACATTAGATTCAAATTGTGTTTTTTTTATGAAAGTTTGTTTATATCCTAATTTTTTTTCATATAAATAGGTATTCATATGGAAATGGATTTATATCATACTAAAACTCATATGATATTCCTTTTTCATTATAGTTGGTATAAGGTTATGGGATAATGTCTCTATTTTCAAACCATGTCTCAAACAATGGATGTATCTATAATTCATGAGTTTTAACATTGATTCTCCTTTTACTTATATCATGAATCTGATGTGTATAAAGAAATTTATGTTTAGGAATTTATCCACACAACATTTTATTGATCAATGTTAACATGAAAGACTCATCATCGATCCTTCTTATTAACATCATTTACACGATGTGGATAAGGTAATGTGATTCTAGGAATTACTCTACACTATATTATATCGATTGATGAATGCTTGGTCAATATGTTCTTCAACATACCATCCTGAACCAACTTATATATTCTGACTATACATATACTATACTTCACTTTCAAATTCCTTAATAACACATAAAGTAATCTTATTAATTATACTTACCACTAGCTTACCCTTGGAATAGTTCATGCTATAAGGACCCAGACTTATAAATATAAGAAAATTATAAATATAATAATATATATTTTATGATACTTTCTTAAAATCTTAAATATAATTTATTAGTGTTTTTACACTTTTACTAGATAATTGATATGATCAAACTAGAATGATGAGATTAATAAAACGGAAGAGGTATGAATAAGTTAGTTACCATTCTTCTTAAAACTGATTGAATAAGGAAATAATGCTTGAAGCATGATTATATTGAGTCTTAGCTATTGTAAGGTTTTCCTATAGTCTTATTAATGTTGAAAACCTACACATAATAAACTAGTTAATTCAAGACAATAATTAAAATGAATTTTTGAAAAAGATAATTGTTTGGGGATGAGTGAACCCATTATTGTTTGCATGAGTCTTAACTGTCATGGGGACATGGATTTAGTTTCCTTTACTATGTGTAGAAAATATATTTAATATATATGTATGATCTAAAAATAATTAGTTCATTAATGTGATAAATAATAAACTACTATGGTTGGGGATGCTTGATGAGAAATGGGTTGGAGGCTCAGGGCTGAAATGATGATTGATGCTAGTGATGAAGGGATGGATTATACTATACTCAATGATATCATGGATTACATTGAGGTGGGCAGTACAAGTTAAGTTATGGTCTTTCTTGTAGATATATTTATTACATGATGTTTATAAATGGATAGTTGTATAAGTAATATATGATTTGTTTCCAACTACTTGGTGTAGCTTAAATCTATGCATAATAAGTGCATCCCTGATATGGGATTTTAGGATGAGTTCTAGAGTACCCGAAATTCATAAAATAATAAATGGATTAATAAATGAATGGGGATGGTTCATGGTAATCAGGGATGTGTATGACATACTTGAAAATAGAAGTAAGAAAATTGTAGTGTCGATGAGACTTGCATTTGAAGAATTAGAATATTAAAATCATAAATAAATATGATAAAATATTAAATATTTAATAGATAATTTAAAACTAATATTGAACTTTGATGCTTATTTTTATGTTTGAGATATACTCCTTAGTAGTGGAAATCAGATATATTGTACAAAAATAGATTCAGATGACTACAAGGGTAGGTAGTTTCTCTTAGTGATATTTTGTGTGAAATAACTTTATATTTTTCTAATTTATACACTTCACCACCCATGTTAGTAGGTCAACCGACACCCAATGGTTTTGGGTGGTGTTTTCTCCAACATCTAGGATGGAGAGGGACCAGATTATTGACTTATCCCTCTCCCTCACTATTCCATTATATGTAGTTCTAAATAGCATATCCTGGGCTATGAGAACTTAATGTATAAGGTGTGATCCTACTCGGGCTATGATGGATCCTGATCTTACTATACATTTATGCATGGATTGTAACACCACAAGTCTCTAAAATATACTTTTTTCTAGTTATGGTGTCTACATATTCAAATGTGTGTATGTGTATGGTCTATGATGGATTGAGGTATAATTCAATTACATGAGCTATAATGGATTCTAGAAATATACTTGTTTGAATACAAGATGATGATAATAATGATTCAGGATGCATAAGATATAGAATGGATATGATAATATTACATGAGATATAGGATAACTTATAGAAGGGGTGAGAACACGATGTGAGTATTTATGGAATGATAAAAACAAACTATTGGGGTAGTGGAAGTGGGGTACCTTCATTTATATTTAGGTTAATTCCTCCCATGTGTTTGATTTATATACCATTAGTACTAGTCTCAAACCCATAACCTATTAGAGGTAGGATCGAAGATCCATTATCTACTTTTCTTCACTTCCATCCCATGAGGGGTACCTTTAGAGGGAGGGGGTCATGAAAAATTTATCTTTCTTGATCATACATTCCATGAACTTCTTTCAGTTCTGTAAATTTATTTTCCATCTCAACCTTGTTCTCTATTTTTTTAGTCCTTTTGTTTGTATTTTTTTTATTGTGTTCTCTCCCTTGGTTTATGCTCTCTACTTTTCTAGGTAGAGACATGTTATACTAGAAACTATAATCTTTATAGATAAAAAATAATAACACCAACAATAAACCTAAAATTTATCTCTTTGATAAAAATTATTTACTATAATAGGTTGTAATTTAACCTCCTTTTCAAGACTCGAATGTGATGGATTCATTGAACCCTTTCACTAGAAACTTCCTATGGAATTCGGGTCTAGCTTAAATATTTTTCCTGAATTTTTATTCCTTCTATATATGAGTATATTTTTTACTTCTATTTAGACTCTTTTGTTGAGAAAACAATATTTTTTACTAGATTCACTAAAAACATGATCTTCCTTTAATATGTTTTATTAGATAGATTCCATTCTTCACATCCAAATCCTTGTGTACCAAGATATATTTTTTATTACTAGTTTAGAAACACATTCAATAATTTTTTCACCTTTATTTTCTTCTCAAATAGCTTATAAATTCCACTCATTTCTACACCATTTTTATGGTAATTAAACATGAATTTATTCATGTTCTTCTTAGCTTCAATAGTTTTCATATTTATCCTATCATTATATTAATCTAAAATTATAATAGTAGAATCCATACCATCAATGATATTATTTATCTCATCATTTGTGTGCTTTATCCTCTCAAATTCCTTAACTGGATCAACTTTATAAATTTATATTTTTACCCTTAATTATGTTTTTTATGAGATGTGAATTTTTATCTCTTAGATTTAAAATTTCTTTGAGAAACATATCAAGCTCAATTATAATGGTGTACATTTTAGTTGATTTTCCTTCTTTAGAACCAAACTCTTTATCAATTTTAGTATTGTCCTTAGAAGAATTGATTTCTTTATCTTCTTGAGTAATAAGAACTTGTTGAGTAGTTTCTTTGTAATTATCCTAACCACACATTCTCTCCTCATTATTTAAAACAACTTCTCTAGGATATAGTTAGTTACTCCTAAATAATTTGGATGATATATTATTCTTACCTTTTTATTATGGCTATTTTATTTTGAATAACTTTCCTTTCTTTAAGGTCCCTATAAGATCTTCACTAACTTCATTAATATTACTAATTATCAAAGGAAACTTGGTTGAAAAGTTACCAATTTTATGATAATTAAAACATTTGATAGGTAGTTTACATTAAAAATTATCTTTTAAACTTTTTTATTTTCTTGAAAGTAATTAGAGAACCTCATTAAAGACTTACATGTTTTCATATTACTTAAAGTCTACATAATCATCTTCAATCATTAATTTTTTAAATTTTTTAAATAAAATATCATTATCCTTTTTTAACCTTGATTTTTTGTGAAATTCCTCTTCTTATATCATAGGAATATAAAGTGTTATGAATTTCATAAATTATGAAGTTTCAAGATATATATCTTCAAGATATGAAATATTCACATAAAAAATATCTGGAATAATTATCATGACATTATTCACCAGTTTGAAGTCTTAGATGTTTTCTTCATATCCTCTGACTGTGATGACTATCATGTTTAATATGATAAATAACTCATTAATGGATTCATCTTAATAAATTATCAGTTATTTAAACTAACTTTTTTATATTTATAACATTTTTCCTTTACCTTTTTATTTACTTTATAAATGCTAGGGAGTTTTTTCTAAATGTAATTATTAGTTTTGTATCTCATAAATTTAGTTAAAGTTTTATCAAATAACGATGATGGTAGTAAATTCTTTACCTTTCCATCAATCTCAACATTTTTATTATCAGAAAAGGACTATTCATAAGTCTCATTTGGGATGGTAAAACCTTAAAGAAAATACCTGATAACATCAAGTCCAATAGAGAAGATATAATATCGTTCATTCAATCTATATATGAAATCCTTTTACATAGAATGTGGTAATACCTTTATTTTTTATGGAATTATGATGGTCTATAACAATCCTTGATAATAGATCTTCATGAGATAAGCAAGGCTACAATACCAATTATTGTGATCACTTGAATTAATGATCAACAATAATAGGGGGTATGAATCAGGGTTGAAAACTTCTTCATCTTCAAGAATAATAAATCTCACTGCAGGAAAGAAATAACCTCTCAAAATTTCATTGTACTAAAATTAAATACAAAGTAAAAAAGATTTAATGAGGTTCATCCAAAATGAGGGTGACTACATCCCTAGTGTATGGTGGTTGTTATCTTTCTCACACCCAGCTCATCTATTATTATAAAAATAAACCTAGGGAAAAGGTGATAGAATTAAACAATATAAAATACCAAAACCAACCAGTTTTTACAAGCATCTAATTTCTATAATGAAATATAAAATAATATTCTTTATGAAGAATAATTACTAAGGATAGCTTAAGTCTCCACAAGACTTCATAGATCTAATAATATTTCTAATTTATTAGAAATATCTCTTGGTTGTCTCACACACACTTCTTCTCATACACAACAGTCATCTTGGGATGTCTCTCACACTTTCTAATATATTCCTTTTTTTTATTATCACACAAAGTTCTTTTATCTATAAAATCTCTCAAACAATTCTCAAGATAATTAAAAGATACTTTTAGTTATTATCTCCCATGAATTTTATAGGTGTCACCCACTTATTGGGAATCAAAAACGCCCATTTAAATTGGTTAATAACCACCCAAACACTTTCCAAAAATTACCATTTTAAAATATATTTGAATATAAAAAACTATATGAAAACTGATCGATTACAATGTTACCAACAAGATTTGGGTGCTAAAGAGCTCAACTACTAGCTTCTTCAAATGAAAATTACATGTGTTGTGGAATGATACACTTAGTCGCGGTACAAAATCCTTTACTCACAAACCCCTCAAAAAAACCTTAACATATGTTGCAACATGAATTTCACCTTTAAAACATTGGGCTTCTTATTCCTAAAATAGATGTTCATAAAAAAATCACAGTATATCTATTTTAACATTGATCCTCTTCCTAATCCATAATCCTTTGTCTCATTACAACACAAATAATTTTGTTACAGTATAGAATAAAAAATAAAAAAATCATTATAAAAGTGAAATTTCATGGACTTTATGTTGCAGGGTGGTTTTATGTTATGGAATGATCCAATAAACCATCATAATCTAGATCCATGCTCAATAATCACAATCTATAAATAAAGACACAATCAAAAAATTCCTCATGTTAGGACCCATGTTGTCATAGTGTGACTTCTTGAGAATTGACTCTCCATAACATATCCCAACATAATTTACAACATGATCTCTCCCATTATGGAATGGTTTTTTCTTCCCACACAAAAACACTTCTTTCTTTATCATATTTATTGCTTTCTTAGGTTGCTCCAAACAATCAAATATTCTATGATAGACATGTTGTGTCTCATCAACCATCCTTTAAAATGATTTAAACCTCATGACATGTATTGAAAAAAAACACAATACCATCATATTTATAGGACTAAAAAGCATACCTTCAAATTTTATTAGGTTTAGGTATCAACATGGGTCTAGAGTCATACATTGAAAAGTGCAGTGTTATAGAATCCAATGATTTGGAAAGAGATAATATCAGTGATAGACCATATGACAATATATTTTATTTAAGTTATTATACTTCATATATATTAGTCATGTAGTGGATTATTTATTTATTCATGATAATTTTGATATATATTATATGATTTTAATGTTATATGTGAATATTCTATAGACTATTTTATTTCATGTATTGTACTATAGGAATCCACTATAAAAACTTATTTTGTTTCTATAGGTTTGGTAAGTTCTATGTATAAATTGGTCATGATGAAATTTAAATATATATTTGAGTGACCTATATCTATTATCATTGATGTAATAGTTACCCTATAGTATATTTACATCCTCACCACTAGTTGATAGCCTCAAGCATAGAGGGTTTCATGATTGAGGCATAGTGGTGAACCTAGGTTAGGTCTTGAGGTGGGTATGTGGGTTGGGGAACATTAAAAAATAGTATCAAAGTGTGCCTAGTTTTGGGAAAAAGTTACTTAGAGGTGGAGATTGTATTTATATACTAATGAGGTAGATTTTGAGTATACATGAACCACATGGATATGTTTAAAAACTAGTTTTCTAGGAGATGTTTTGTGATGGGAGTAGGCACTCCATGTATTAGAGTAGATTTTAGTTTATTATTTCTAGAGAAGGAATAGATAGAATTCATGATTTGTTGTAGGGATCAATGTGAACCCAGTTCCTGTATTTTTCATAAATCACGATAGTGGCATGCATAGTGTATTGTTAACACACATAGGGGTATATTTAATTAACATAATCACTTTACAAGGTTTAATATTAATTTTTTTTTTAAAAAATATTTATTTTTTCTCAAATATATTATCAAGGGAGGATAAATTAATTTTATTCATAAAGATTATTTGATATGGTGTGATTTATTATTGACTATAATTGTTTGGAAACTATAATAAAAATATTTTGATGTTTTGGGATTTTAAAAAATATCTATATTTTTAGATATAGGTTTTTTCATGTTTACATAACCCATTTAATTTTTTTTACATGTTGCTTTTACTTTAATTAGTAATAAATACAATGGTTTTGAAATATAAGTTAGAATTAGAAATGATTTTTTTTGAAAATGATAATTTTTTTTAAAATGACTAATGATGAAGATATGTTTCTAGATATTATATTTTTAAGAAAACCAATAAAAAGGATTATGAAATTGTATTTTGAAATACTGTTATATGGGTATTTTGACTAGTTTCAATCATCAATTTTTATCATGTTTTTTACAACTAGTTTGATGGATCTATGTGATTGAGGATTTAGAATCAAGTGTTTTAATTAAAAATTAAGACTTTGGGTATTAGAATTGATAGTTTTATGGTTTTAGATTGTGATTTTTTATGTAAATACTATGGTGTTGAGTAATATTAGGATAGTTGTTTTTAAGATTAGGTTTTTATGGTGGGAAGTATCATATTTTTTGAATTAATAAAACACAATTTGTTTGGAAATGGTGGGTTCATTGGTACACCATTAGGTGTTAGTATTTGAACTGAGGATAGTCTACTTGGGTGATTTTTTGAATCATAGTGGGGGAGTGGTGATATTTTTAGGATATAATGTAATATGTTGGTGATTAATTGGTTTCTAGGATATGTTGATATTTTTATGTGAGAGACCAGTATTTATTTATGGGGATAAAAAGATTTATAGTGGGGATTTTGTAACACCTCGTATTATTAGGCATTGGTAAAAATATAAAATACACGGATTTCAATATATTGAAATCTAAGAGAGTTTGAACCTTTGGATTCATATTGATAGATGGATCCTTGTTATATCAACCTGAGTTAAATAAATTCATAAATTCATATTGTAAATAAACTACTTGAATTGTCATTTGGATTAACAAATGAAATAACATTTCATTTTAAGAAATGTTATAATCTAAAATATAATATAATTTTTTCCTTTCATAAATCTTTTAAATAAATCAATAATTAATCATTAAGAGTATTATTACTCAATAAAGATTCTAGAAAGTTTATTCATGTAAAATGAAATCATTTCAGACATGTTTCATCATCAATGAAAACATATTAAAATAATACTGTATTTAAAACAACACTTTTAATTCCTATCACGCTCTTACAAGTTTTGTTAATTAAAAACCATTAAACTTGAAATTTTGAAAACTAACAAAGCATATTGTGAAATAAAACTAAGCATCTCATAATTTTTGATCTATAAGAAAACATATTTTAACTAGTATGAATTATTTTATTAAAAATTAATTGACCACAATTATAATAACTACTTCACATGTTATCATGAATAAATATAAAAAACATAATCACAAATGAAAATTTTAACTCTATGCATCATATGAAAATGATTCATGCACGCCTCCTGAACTATCTACCATGGGATTAGTTTTCCCCCCCTAAATAATCATTAAGTGGATGTCATGGTCCTTATATCAGATCATAGGGATCCATGATACCTAGATCCTAGCCATTCTCCATGATATTAAGGTTCTAGAATCATTAATAGGAGTCCCTATATATGCATTTTTTGATATAGTCTCCCTCCTCTTTTACTATATAGGTTAAAAAACATTTTCACCTTCCAAACCCATTGCAAGACTCAAATATGCCTAACTCTAAAATCCATAATATGTCTAAATCAACATATTTGATACCGATTTTTACTGACATTACCCTACTTCAACCCATCTTGGGTTAGTAGTGGGGACAAGTGTGGCCCTCAAAGTGTTCCTCCAACAGGCCACATGTTTGAGACTAACATCGATGGAATCTATCACTCAAATGGAAGGAATTACCCTCATAAATTTTTAGGAAAATTAAAGAACCACTAGTTAAATCCATATAATTATACTGAATAGTTAACATTTTCCATTTCCAAACTATAACTATATGAAACATGTACAATACAACTAGAGAAAATACTGGGAGACCTCTTACACTCCACTATGTCTATCCAAATAGCAGTAACCCCAATCTTTAATGAACAATCCTACAAAATAACTCAAGAAAACTGTAGACGGGTGAGCACTTAGGAGTACTCAATTGTATTATATTCTAAATAGTTATATATCCTTGTTAAATAAATGTGTCAGAAAAGATATGAGTGAAATCAACTAAGTAAAAAAAACATGTGATAAAGATTAAGAATAATCTAATAAGAAAAATCTCAAGTAATTATATTTTAAATATCTCACATACTTTTCACCTTTAACTGCATCACTTGAAAAATTATTATTTGAACAATATTCACAAATATAAATAAATTGGTATGATAACAAGTTTTTTGAATATAAGGGTAAGTAGAAGGTCCAAACACAAATCACCACTCTTTCAATCATCATAATCAATTCATCATATCAATAATAATATTTCATATCATGATAAAAAATGATCATCCACAACACCATCATGATCAAATTACCCAAAAAAACCATTATACCATCTCTATATTATCCTATCCATAGATACATACACATCAAGACAACAACAATGAAACATTATTACCCCAATGAATTGTTCTATTACATCAAGCTATCACATCCAAAAACATAAAATAACAATAAGCTATCATATTCCTAAGAGATGAAGACATGTTATAATATTAATCCATTACAACCCATAATAGATGAATCTATCATAACCTTGGTATATTATAGATTGCACACATGTACACATGTATGTTGGTTATATGACCACCTTATGGTAAACCACCAGAATGACACTACCAAAACTTTACAAGGAGGAAAGAAAATCCTTGAAATGAACCCTATGCTATGACGTTCATATCATCGAAGCCAATCAAACCCAAGACACCACATTGAAACATAAAACAACCAGAAAATTCTTATAAGAACTAACATATTCAACGATCAAAAGAATCCAAAGGCATAAGAATAACAAAGATAATGTTGTTCAGGCTTGCGCCCTGATCCATAGGGGAAATATGATTTACTATATTTAAGTAATTTAAGATAATTAAAATGAATAAGAATATCTCTCAATATCCACCATCATGATGTGATAAGACTACACTTAAATAGAGTAATCTACATGGTGCTTCAGGTCTCCAACAATATCTAATATTTTTGTTTAATATTTTGTCTCAACCAATATTCACAAAAAAACCTCTATGTATTCAAAGTCTCTCACCGCCTCAACTAGCTTTGATGATATACTATTCCCATTTGGATAATTTCACTTGATATAAATTCTAGTGTATCTACTGGTGATATGTAATTTTAGTGTTTTATCACACTGCACCCTCTGACTGCTACATTCTATATCTACCTGTGAACTAACTTCTAGTAGATTCCACTCTCTCTACCATCCAATCATCATAAATAATTCCAATAGATTTCCACTCATTCTGGTGATTTAGATTTACTTCACAATAAAATCAATCCCACACCCCTAAAAACCTCCCACCTGAGATTCATTTGAAGGATTAACCATGAAAAATTACTCCACCAACTCTCATATACATTATTCCTCAAATTTAAGTTAAGAATATAAATGGTTATCTGACCACAATGACCATTCACCCAAGTCCAATTGAGGCACAATGTAACAAACCAACCCGATTTGACCTAACCTGTCACCTAAGTCATCCCGCTACATGGCTTGAAGTGAATTCCCGATCGCTATGGGATGAAGATATGAATCATGAATAATTGAATTGTACTTGGGATTGGTTTCCCCACTAGTAAAAAATCATGACCCGTCCATTTAAACTGGTCGGCCATTCCAATAAAATTAGATTCAATAACAGAAGATTAATAGATACCGTAAACCAAAACATACATCATAGGATACACATGCCATAAAAATAAATATAGACATATATGGTATCTCAAAACAAAACTCAAAAAGTGGGTATAATACTAAATAAGGACCAAGTACAACTCAATGAGTAAAAAATACAAAAAAACTCCACATGAGTTCATCCCTACGAGACCATGTCTCCTAAAAAAACACAAGATGATAGTAATCAAGAAGATCCACCCTAGAACATGGTTCAATTTCCTTCACCTATTTTTGGAAACAAAAAATATGAAAATTTCTAAAAGGGGACCAAGTAGGGTGTGAGGAACAAATACTGATAGGATACAACCATGAATCTATTTAAGGATGTTTCCCATGTAACCAATAAACTAGTTTGATAAATTTTTTAAATATAAACCACTTTGAAAACATACCATTTAAAAATAAACCTTGAAAATACATTTGGTTTTCCTTTTTAGAAACAAAACATGGTTTTCCAAAACAATTTCCAAACACGACTCAAATAAATAAACAAGGCCATAAGGAAAAACATGCTAAACATAACCAATAAGGAATAATAAGGGTGATAATAAACATCAACATAGTATAACCATATAAATGTAAAATGAACAAGTGGGCATAATACATATCATCACATCAAAATAGCACTAATCAAATGCATAAAACATAATAACCAATTAAAAAAGTGTAATGCACACCTAGGGATCTAACCATGAGGTATAACATGATTGATTAAAAAATAAAGCTATCTATATATGCAATGAAATATCTCAGGGTCCTCCTTGGGCCCAAATCTAAGATCTCACACGGTCTCTTAGAAACTAACATTAAAGATCACCCGGTCTTTCTACCCAAAGCCTCACTCAGTCCCTTGAAAAAATGGAGGTTCACATGGTCCTCCCTTAGAAGTCTCACATAGTCCCTTCAACAAAACTCTCGATCACACCCTGACAAACCCATGTGCTACTACATACCAAAACATCACAAGCAAGTGCCCATATCAAACAAGTCATAACACAAGAGATTATAGAAACCATTTTAACAAAAAGTAATCCCATTTTATCAAAACACCTTCAACAAGGTAAAACCATTTCTAAAACCACATTATAAATACATTTAAAACCAAAATACCTCTTTGAGCCATTTTACCAAACACTTGGTGCACATTAAAGCCGCACCCATTTGGAAAACCCCACATTAAACACCAAACACTACACAAAAAATCTAATTAATGATGTTTTAAAACATCGCTAATTAATTTATCAACATTTATGAAAAATGTCACTAAATGAGGTGTCACTAATTTTGAAACTTTTTGAAACATCGTAATTTAGACACCTCATTTACTGTCATTTTTTAGAAATGCTAGAAAATAAACATCACTAATATAGTGATGTCTAGAAACAACTATATTTATAAACACAACTTTTATTGACATTTATTTAGAAAAATTGGTAAATAAAAATCTCTAATTTAATGACACCTCATTTACCGATGTTTTTTAGTAACATCGGTAAATGAGATTTATAATCTTATTTTTTTTCTTTAAATTTTTACTTTTTGATTTTTTTTAAATGAAAACCCCTCATGGTCCTCTACACTACCTCACATGCGGATCCTAAACATTGCACTCAGTCCCGTACCCACCTCATCGCCATATGGTCCTCTGCACTACCCCACACACATGACCCCCAACCCCACCTTCACTCCATTCTATTCCACCCCTACCCACACACGGACCTGGACCCCTCTAGTACACTAGATCCCCATACACACATCTCATTCTTCACAATGTAACCCCTCTAGTTCACCCAGTGGTGCATCACATGTCCTGGAAAGATGAAAGAGAAAATTCTCCTCTAGAAGGAATCAAACGCCCTACCACGCCTTTACATCGGAAGACCCGACCGACTCACCCATGAATATTTTATTTATTTAATTGTATTATATTTTATTTATACATATAAATAAATTTTTGTATTCAAAAATTTAATGTTAAATGTATATATTAATATATATTAATATACATATATTAACATATGTAGATATGTATATATGTATATATTTTATATGCATATATTATATATTATATATATTATATATTATATATTATATATTATATATTATATATTATATATTATATATTATATATTATATATTTTATATTTTTATATTTTATATTTTATATGTTTACATTTTATGTTTATATATATGTTCATATTATATATATATCTGTTTATATTATTTATATATATAAATTATATGTTTATATTTTATATATATTGTATGTTTATATCAATATATATTCTTATATATATGTGTGTGTGTTTATATATATATGTGTGTGTGTGTGTGTGTGTGTGTTTATGTATAAATATATATAAATAGCCATGTTTTAAAACACAGGTAAAATGTCACTAAAATAGCCACATTTTCTAAAAAACGTGAACAAATTTAAAATATATGCATGATTATATATATATATATATATATATATTTGTATATATATATATATATATCTGTGTGTGTGTTTTATAGATATATATATTTATATATTTAGCTATGTTTTTCAGGAATCGTCACTAATTTAGCAGCGTTTTTCTTGAAACGTTGTTAATTTAGCAACATTTTTCTAGAAACGGTGCTGATTTAGCAGCGTTTTCATGAAACACCGCTAAATTAGAAATTTTTATAAGAAATGCTTCTAAATTATCAATGCTTATAGGAAATATTAGTAAATTATTAAAGTTTTTTCACAAAACATCGCTAAATTAGCAATATTTTCATTAAAAGTCGCTAAATTAGCAACATTTTTCACAAAATAAATTCTAAATCAGAAACATTTTGTAGAAAACGTTGCTAAATTAGTGATGTTTTTTGAAAAAAATCACAAAATTTAAAAATTATTAACATTTTTAAAATTATCCCTAATTTTTTTTTCTAGATTATAATTTTTTTGTAGTGAAAATTTCCAAATCAATCCATGAAACACATCAAAAAAAATTATCACCAAGAAGAAATAATTTTAATGGAAATTTAATAAAAAAACAAATATTATTATAAATTTAAAGGTTTTACATGAAAAATTTTCTTAAATAGAGACACCTACCTTAGATTCTATCTAAATATCGTCTCCCTTGACAAAGACCACCTGAAATAGGTAGAACCAAGCCTTACACATCTAATACACAAAAAATAAAACCAAACGCCCCCATCAAATACACTAAATTCATCCAAAACCACCCCTAGGGTTCCAAAATTCCACAAAAATGGAAGAACAATGATTGAGAATGGTAAGAGGAATAAGAAATCAAAGAGAAATCGACTTACCTCAAGAAAAACCACTAAGAATCCAAGAGGAAAACCACACAAAAGGAGAGGGGAGAAGCTCCAAGATATAGGGGAGGGTTGTTCATGATAGATGGGGATAAATAAGGGTCAAAACCCTTAAAATTAATTAGGGTTAAAAAGGTAAAAAGATAGTTTTTAATGAGTTAGACAGGGTCACACGGTTTGGTCGTATGGTTAGTCAAACCATGAACTAGCCATGTGGGTTCCATTGTATACCCAAAATAATATACTTGAGTTTCTTTGGGGTGTTTAACAGTTTAAAAAACCATGTGATAATCATGAGGACTAGTCTATCTCTCTAAAAACTTCTGGTTTTGACCCTCGACATCTAGGAACTCCAAGAATGAACTCAAAGATAAATAAACCTCAAAATTAGATGTACTGGTAACCCGACGAATGTCGTACACAACACCACCCCAAAACTTCCTTGGAAACTATCTTTATTAAAATGTTTTTTGGATTATGAAAACCATTTAATTTCAATAGGTCTAATCATTCATCTTCTAATGACTTTTGAATGAAGTGTTACTTATCCTAAATGTGCTTTGGTTGAGAATAAAACATCATTTTTTATCCATGTGAATCAAGCTCAATGAATCAAAAATTAGAATTCCAACTTCTGGTTCTCTTATGATATCCTAGAGTAACCCTTTTAAACCACATCCAAGACGTCCCTGCTTTTATCAAAGAAACATAATCTACTTCTTGTGTTGATGGTGCAATTCGAAGCTGAATATTTGACATCTAACTCTCTAACATTTTGTTAAAATTTAATATGTATCATCAATGCTTTTCTGGGTGTCCGAATATTTTCCAAAGACTAAGCCTGTAAAACCCAATAATGACTTATATATTATGAAGAAAAGTTTCAGTCTTCCATAACCTTTAAAATATCAGAGAATCCATTCCATAGCCTCCCATTACTCTTTTCTAGGGTTTTTCATAAACCTTCTGATGAGTCCCCTTTCTTGTGTAATGTCCAAATGAGTACACACCATGACATACCTTGGATTTTTTAAATTTGATGCATATAAAAAATTTCCATGAACTCTACCTTTGATTCTATTCATGGATAATTCTACTTACTATGATTAAAGTGTCCATATAGGGGATTTGACACTTTATTTACCTCTAATATCTCAAAGATATCTAAAATTCTTTGTATGTAGTCCACTCGAGTCAGGTAAAAAGTACTAGAAATTAGATCCTTCATGATCCACATCCTAAAAATCTATTTCTCTAGACCAAATTCCTTCATCTAAAAACTTCTAGGAAGCTGATCCTTTAACTCATAGATTATTTTCTTTATCGAATCTTCAATTATCATGTCATAGATGTAGATAATTAAGATAAAAAAATCCCATCACCAAATTCTTTTTAATAGTAGAAATGGTCAATATTTCTCTGGATGAGCTTTCTCTCCTTAAAAAA
Organism: Viscum album; assembly: GCA_963277665.1. Classification (NCBI taxonomy): domain Eukaryota; kingdom Viridiplantae; phylum Streptophyta; class Magnoliopsida; order Santalales; family Viscaceae; genus Viscum; species Viscum album. The sequence continues at coordinate 130,191,007 of OY728137.1, forward strand.
GTCATTTAACTTTATATCCCAACACCTTAGTTCTTAATTTAAATCATAAAGGCTGAATTTGATATTACACAAAAGTCCTTGATTTCATTTATCTTTGAAACTAACTAACCGATCCATAAAAATTTCTTCATCTATTTCACCTTGAAGAAATGTTGTCTTCACATCCAACTGATCAAGATGAAGACCTTTTAATGTAACCAAATTCAACATCAATCAAATAGTCATTTTCTTAAATACATGTGAAAAAAATATATGAGAAATACATACCTTCCATCATAAAAAATACCTTGATTACTATCCTATACTTATATCTTATTCCACCATCCATCTATCTATTTAGTTGATAAAACCATTTATTTTAAAGAACCTTCTTCCCAGAGAGTCACTACAATAGGTCCCATGTTTTGAAAAACAAGACGAAGTTGAGTTTATAACTCATGGGAAACCCCAATTATTCAGATTCCTTTAAAGAACTTTCCTCTTCCATGCTCTTAAGATCTCCATCACTCATTATAAGTAAAAAAATTAATGGTATCTCCATACCTTTACACTGGGTGTCTATCCCTAGTAAATCTCTACATGTCCCTATATAAAACCTCCTTCCATTTGTAAAACGTTTAGAGTATGAACTTCCAATGATTGAGATTTATAAGTACTCGAAATATTTAGTACATCTCTCTTAGGAAGCTCCATTAGAATTTAACCCATTTATTTTGGAAACTCCACCAGATGAACTGCTGCTTCTAATCCTGATGTGCTTGCTAGATCCAATATAACTTCAATAAATTTTGATCATCCATCAAGATAAACATTTAATTTTGATGATACTTTTTTCCCATTTAAATTTACCAGTTAGTTATGATCCTTCCATAGGATCTCTTCATTGAAGATAATATTTCAACTTTTGATGAATTTCTACGAGTCATTGTCCCAAAGTCAAAATATAAACTCTTCATTTTTATATCCCATAATGTAACTAGCTCTAAACTTGGTCTCCATATTGTCTCATTCTCTATCATCAACATGGACATAGGTGATTTCCTTGAAGACTTTGGGGTGGATCAATTCATCATTCCATTCAAACTAATAGATCCCTATAAGTTTCTATTCGATATGAGATAATTCACTTTGGTTGATTAAGTATGTAATGTAGTTCACATATTTTATCAAGAAATCCTTGGGAGTCCCTATATGAATTCACATGCTCTTTGACTTCTCCACCATCATTCAATTCATCCTCTATATGACTTTATTGTTTTATGGTGTCCAAGTGTCCCCCCATTTAGTCTTCTAAAAAGAAATCCCCTTACACCAGAAAAATCTATTGAACTCTCTACTTCCATACCCTCCACCATTGTCTTTCCATTTTCACTTTAACTTACATATGGTACCCTCTTTTACCATACTTATCAATATGAAGAAATTATCAAACACATCAAACATATTATATATAAAGTACACCCACACTTTATGTGTGGATTCATCAGTGAATATCACATAGAAGAGAGACTCTCTAAGAGAACGTACCAGTGAAGGTCCCCAAATGTCCATATGAACCATCTACAACTTTTGATGCTTTTCAATTTTCACTTATATTCATAAAGACACCCTTCAATACTTTCCAAACACATAATCCTCACATGTTCCATACTCCACACTTATGGACTTCAAAAATCCTTTGTTATTAATGATTATCATCTCATTCTCACTGAGATAAGAAAAGTGTTCATGATATAACTTTGTATAAGTTAATTATACGACATGAAACACTATTTCTAGTGAATCCCTAATATAGATAATTTTTTTCCTTTAGTCCTCTACCAATGACCATGGATTATAATGAAATATTCCACACACAGTCTATGAAAATTGTATAGAAATCCCAAACATTCAATTATACAACAAAATTAATGGTTTTCTAGAGGCCTAAAATATGCCGCTAGTCCTTCAAATCTATAATTCTTCTATTCCTTTTCTGGATCAAAACAAAAAAATTCCCCACTATCATGAGATAATTTTCATCAGAAAGATAAACTTTCACATACCTTCCAAATGTATAGTTATTCATTCTTCCCCTCTTAGATATAGTGTAAAATGAAATTCTAGAGTCTATCACCCATGACCCCAAAATAATATCAATACTTAGGAGAAATACTCTCCTATATTTTACTATGGGATTCACATATCCACTTCCAGAGGCATATCTCCTAAATTTCACCCTTTATTCACTAAACCTTTCTTGAACTGTCCTTTCCTCCCACAATTCAATCATAAGGGTGCACCATCCACCGATAAACTCTTACTCCGGCTTTATATTTTTCCCTTCTGGTGAATTTTTTATCCACTGATACATATTCTTCCTTATACATTATATGAACTACCATAAGATGACTAAATCTTAATGCAATAGATATCCCTATTCCAGACCATATCCTGAACATTTTTGAACATTAAGTATTTATTTTTTCTTAAATTAATCACAATAGTAACCATCGAAGCCCATGACTCTAAGAGTGAAGAACGTAACAACAATGCCCAAAATGGGTTTGTCTCAAAAGGTTACCTTCATTGAAACCAGCTGACTTAAAATAAAATAAAATTATTTTATATAAATATTTTCAAATCTTTTATAGAATACCAATATTTTATGCTGAATTTATCATTATATAAATTTAATTTCTTTGATAGATTTATTTACATTAATCACTGAATTTAAACGAATCGTGATATACAACTAAATTATTATTACTTAATTTGAAAATTATCACATAGACATTTGATTCGAGGGTATGAATAAGAATAACTAAATTATAAAAAAAATTTGTTGACATATGTATAACATTATTTCACTTGTTTTCAATTTGTTAGAAATTGAAATAAATGCATTTGAAGATAAAAAGAGACGTTTATCTCAAAAAATATTTTTATGCACACAATAATTTTATTAATTAAATTAATACCTATAGATGATATATTTAAATTAAATATGTAGATAATATATTCAATAAATTAATTTAACATTCAATAAATAGTTTTTATATTGCAAGGAATGGAGGTAAACTCCGTTTTATTCTTAAAAATACATTTGTGACAAAACGGTATTTTTTTTTGCATTTTTCAAACTTATTTTAAAATTATTTTATACCAATTATAGAAATTTAATGTTTTAAAATGAATTTAATATTTTTAATCAAAATAATTAATATCATGTAATAATACCAGTTTAATTTTTTTTCATTATAAATAGTAACCAAGTTAAAAATTCATTACTATGGTAAAGGTTAAAAGGGGTTAATGTGGGGTTAAACTAACTATAAAAGGGATAAAATGACCAAAAAACTTTTATAAATACTATTATATAAATATATTTATATTATTTATCATCCAATATTCTAACTTGATCCAATTTTGATCCACTTTCCCATGAGGGTGATTTATTATATTTCAATATTCTTAATAATTGCAAGTGTGCCACTCCCCTCACTTATAAAAGGGCATCCACTATCCTCTTTTATCCACCCCAATTGATCCCTTTATCTTGACCTAACCCTACCCAAAACTCTTATAAACTTCCTTATACATGTATTATAAGTACTTATATTATTAAAAGTGTTGTAAGCGGGTTCCCTAGACCCAACTCATGTATGTACTTTGATTACTATAACATGTATACAATTTGATATATACATGTGTTTACCTTACCATAATAGTGTTGATACTTTTTCTTCCACTATATTTATTTTAATTTCATTAGTTTATATTTCATATCAAAAGGTTTTAGTATTTACTAGGCTATAATGAGAACCTAGAGATACCATGATAGTAATATTAAAGTTAGGTCCTATAATTCATACACATCGTTCTGACAGGACACAGATGATGTGCGACCGTCAGGTGTTGGGGGATCATAATCATTGAGACTTCTTCTTATGAAGTTAACACTTTGAGATCTTGGGTATATGTGATCATAAGTATTGACCCACCAATAGAAACACCACATGTTTGGGGTGTCATTGGTAGCTTCTATCCATGAACACGTGTAATGGTCTCTTAAATTGGGATTATTATCAGTGTATATTATTTTATCATGTACTTTGATTAAAGGAAAAAACTATGGAATTTATATTTTAGAGAGGTATCTTGAGTTGGGAACATCATTGGTAATATGAAATTGATATAATAATCAAGATAGAATTTCTCACTTCTAGAAGGAAGTGATATCACAAGCCTACTTGACCAAGACAGTAGTACCTTCATTAAATCTTTGTCCATGGTTGAAGAATGTTAGTCCATCCAATTAGGTCAATGAATAATAAATCAATAATAGATGATGACATGAAGTTTTCATCCTAATTTTTGATATATCATGAGACGAAGAGGCTATATTACATGAAATGTGTTTGTAGGAAGGTTAACATTGCTATGACTATTCCTTATATACTTAAGGGCCATGATGGGTTGCTAGAATCGACTCCTAGACTATGAATAATATTAACTGCTATAGAGATAATGACCTAGAGGTCCACACACAATAGAATATTCAAAAGTCTACCCTATTATGATGAATAAGAGTATAGGACATGGTGGTACACACCACAGGGTCTAAGAGGTGTTCGAGAATAAATGATCACCAATGAATGAATAAATTCATTATTATTAGAATATAGAATAATTGGAGTTGAATTTATTTATAAAAGGTATTCATAAGGTATTAAGTGAATACATGTAAAAATATTATATGAATGAATATAATTTTAATATTAAAGGTTCATTTAATATTTACTAGAATTATGAGTTGAGTAAAGAATTTATTTTATCAAGTAATATATTTATTATATATTAAAAGTAGGTGATAAAATATAAATGATTTTTATGATGTATTTATTTTATCATAACGTATCATTAAAATCTTATTTAGTTGGTTTTTTATATATAGAGATTTGGGAACCCTTTATGGGTTCTTAATTCCCAACATATAATAAAATATTAGCTCATTTCTGAGAGACCATTCATTCCCATGAATTTGATAGCTCCTCTATCTACCTTCTTGAATTGAAGAGAGAGAAAAGATCCTTCCAAGCATTCAAACCAAGAACACCTTTGCGGATCAAAGGAATGGAGTAGTGGTGATCATCCTGACATTGAAGGTGTCTTTAGACCTCCACGCTAGCAACCTGATTCTAATGATTGATATTCTCACAGACTCTTAAATCATGTGTGGATGATCTAGAGGGAATCGTCTTAAGATCCTTTGAGAAATGATCATCAAAGATGATATATTATCAATCACACCATCAATATAAATGAGGTAATTGTTCATATTTAGTTTTTTTCTTAAATAAATTCACATGAGATCGTTAGAACATTAACGGGGCTCAGATCTCCAAAAATGATAATGTTACATGGATCTGTTGATGAAAATTTAAAATCCTCAGACCACCTACTTCCACTACGCACCTTGATACAAATAATTGGTATTAGAGACGGTCACATGATTTTTTAAGAAAAATAAAAATTAAATTATAATTAAATTCATGTTTAAGGTATTGTCACGGTCCCATCACTATAAACGGTGAATCAATTTGATACCAGAAAACCAAGTTGTTATCATTCAAAGTTTTAAGGTTAGATTGATATCAGGGTTTCTTGCAGGTTTAATCGAAACACACACACACACAGACACATATATGACTATATTTTAATGTTTACCTATAGGTTGTAGTGTAAATGTTTTTCGGTGTACCCAAACTCTGATCGAGAGATGATGTCTAGGATAGTGTTTTCTTACTGACCCTTAATCCCACACCTATGTGGAATTTAAAAAACATCAAATAACTAAAGTGTAATAGGGTTTTGAAAATTTTAATAAATGAGCAAACATATAAAAAGGGTGTTTTCTGAGCTTTCTATAGACAAAATTTAAGATATATTAAAAAAACAATAGATTCTTTGTTTTTGTCTAAAAGGGGTGGCATGTTAATTAAATAAAAAATAAAAAAAGGAAAACTAAATTATAAAATATGGTGGTTTTATTCTAGAGGAAGTAACCCTTATAAAAACCCTACATCGTCCCCATCATTCCACTCGACCACCACATGATTCCTCAACCATGACCACCACACCATCGTGGTACCTACCAAGCTCAAACCCCACTCTCCCCTTCCCATATAGCTTTTGAAGAACACATCACCATAACCTAGGCTCACCACGGAACCAAACCCACAATTGGCCTATGACCAAGATCTCTTCTGATGAAGATCCTGGTTGGCCTCCTTCTCGCTCAACAGTGAGCAGACGTGCACGATCTCATGTTCCTAGTGCAAACCTCATACCATAATCGATGGACCGCAATGTGGCCATCTTTTCCAATCATCGTCCCGATACGAGAACCCTCTTGCAGATCAGTCAACCCATGAGATAAACTGGGTCAGCCCAACCCAGTATGGGTCAGGATATGTCCTTCCCAACCTACAGTGAACCCGGGAAGGTACTGCCCAAGCCAAAAATCAGTATGTGAAGGTTCTCCCCGACCCATAAAAAATGGGAGTATATTCTAGGTCCGATGAAAAGTTTTTATTATATTCATAAATTTAATTTAAATTTTTGTATTAAAAATAATAATAATTTTATTATTCAAAAAATTAATTTAATTTTGAAATAAAAATTAAATGAATTGATTAATTTAATATTGGAATAAAAATTAAATTAATTATATGAACGAATAAATTAAATTATCTAAATTAAAATAATTTTATTTATTTATTTAATTACCCTCAAACATGAATTTATTTCGTTAAAATTTTTATCATGTGTTTAATTTCATATGTCAAATTTTCTTGAGATGTGATTGACCTTTGTTTGTATGAGTTAATATTTAATTAATTAATTATTACAATTACAGGTGATGATTGTAATAATTATTTAATTTTTCAATGACCTACAAATTATCTTTCTTTATTTAATGTATATAAGGGCTTATACATCTATTAGGGTGGTTTTGTATGTACTTTTTTTTTTCTAAGATCCAATCGCCTGCATGCGAGTATACATATACTATTAATAATGATGTTATAATATGTGTAGCATGCCAAGACATGACTGTATCCCAGACAATATGTGGACATATTGGACTGAGGTGTGAGATGTAATACGAGTCAAGATCAACTCAGGTATTATACCCCTAGGTCATGATTGATCCATTGGTTTTAAATAGACTATTCAATAAAAAATTATCAAGACCATTCATGTAGTTTTTTTAATTTATTCATTTTTTATTATTTTATTAATATGCTTATTTGCAGGAGAACATAAAATAATAAAAAAATAATGAATAGATTAAAATAATTAAATAAAAAATGAATGATTTCTATTTATTTCATATTTAGTTGTGTGTTCAGAAACATAGTATGAATATATCAAATAGAAAATAAATTTATTCATTAAGTAATAATAAAAAACCTCAAAGTCATATTAAGTCATAATTCCTTCCATCACTTAAATTTGAACAAAACCAGTTGTACGAGGTTCTCTTCAGCCATAGTTGAGGGTTCCTCCCCTACTAGGGAGTTCTTATGAGAGTCATGGGTCAAATTAACTCAAGTCAATAGAAAATAAGCAACCATGAACCAATTTAGAGGCAACATGTTGAGGGAATCATGGTTTTGATTCTGAGAAGATGGGACTTCACTCGATAGTTCAAGGAGCTTCAAGTCAATGTAATTGGGAAGTATAGTTCCTACCTTAAAACTCTTCGAGTAGTGGAATAGACATATCTCAGACTATAAAAAGAGGTTTTAAGGATCTTTTACACTATAATAATCATGAAATAGAGTATTCTGAATCTGGTAGTGAGGGCCACTAGGGTTCAATAAAATCATGGGAGACATTTAATGATTTAATTAATTGTTACTGTCTAAAAGTTAATCAAGATAAAGTAATAATATGATTGATTTTTTTTTGTAGAAAAATGGAATGTAATACCAAAAATACACTATGATCAATATTGGAAAAAGAACCTATCCAAACTAGCATAATTTTTCAAGAGTAGTATAGGATCATGTGAAAAGTACTATAATGAATGGAAATTTCAAGTACTGGAGTACCCAATACCTATTGAGACACCTTAGGAAGAAAGGGTGTAAAATATTCTTACAAGAGACTCATGTATGATGAATTTTATGTTTACATCATAATTACATCATCAATGTCCAATGAGACGAGGATACACCATCAAGACAAGGATGGTACCACATGTTGTATCATCTCCGAGAAGCATGTGAGAAGATAGTGAAGCAAGATTTGAATGGGGTGATGATTATACTAAAAATGTGTAAGTTGAAAGATGGAATAGTTTATACCAAAACATCCCATTATTATATATTTTTCACCAACATTCTCTAGTTTTTTTATGATCATATAATAGACATTATGGAGAAAACACTTCATTACCTTTTGGATAAGGATCACCAAGTAAATTAGAAGTTAAAGAAGGTTTAATATTTAGTTCTTCTGGTTAATAAGTTAAAATACAAGGAGAAAAGGATGATGTAAAGTTTAACACCAAAGGAAACATTTTAACACTCTTTAATAAAAATAGAAGGAACTATACAATAGGTTATTTTCTTCACATTTTGTGAGACAATTCTATGGAAGGTTAAAAGTAATGAACTAGATTTAAGAAGAAAGTGGTCACTTCTTCTTTAGGAATATTCATCAATTATATTTTATTTTTCTGTCATACTTATTGGGAATTAAATAATATATTCCTATCACATATGTGTATTTAAATATAGTAACAAATTAAGAAAATAAATGTTACAAGAAGTTAATTTCTTCAAGTGGATGAGAAAGGATGATTCCTAAGTCCATAGTGAGAAATAGACAACTTCTAATTTCCAAGTTTAATGATTCTAGTAGAACTTTTATTTATTATTACAAAAAAAATTATCTCATAGGTCCATTAGACATAATTATATATTATTTTTTTGGAATGAATTTTGTTTATGATGTCTAATACTCAACTAATAGTTTAGTAATTCTTAAATCATTAGCAATAATCGATGAATATAAAATGTATGACTCTGTTGTAACTAGTTTTGGAAAGATAATTATTCATCTAGTAAAAATAAAAGTTATTGCAATGATAAAATCAGTATTATATTTAGACTCTGTGGAGTTAAAGACCTTAGGTATTATTGACATTTATTCTTAATTAGTTTTAGAAAAAGAAACCTTTTTAAATAAAGGTGGGCCATAAATATTTCAGAGTTTTTTCATCATGAGATCATAAACTATTCTAAGGTTAAACTATGGGTAAATATATAAATCATAATATCCCTTTAATATTTTTTTAGTGAATGTAGAAGTGAAGTATGAAATATGCATGGTTAAAAGATATGATTTTCTTCATGCCCATGTGCCAAATAACATCTTGGCCAAGAAACCATCAATAATAAAATTGAGAGTGGATTTATTCATAAAATTGCATTTCCTTATTCACATTAAAGATATGATGATGGTAAACCATATCGATGATGAGTATTACTTGAAAAAGTTGATCAATAAAATGTATCATGGAGTAATTCCTAAATTCATTCTTCCTTATACACATCAGAGTTATGATAAAATTAAAAAGATGATAGATTTTTAGAATTATATGAATTGAGAAAACTTCCAATATTTTCAAGACATGCTTCGAAAATAACATCATTATCCCATAACCATATGCCAAATATAATGAAAAATTTATATTATATGAGTTATAGTATGATATAAATCCATCAATGACACAATTATAAGTGTTTATATGAAAAGTGTTAGTTATGATCTAAATAAACTTCCATCAAGAAAAACCCAATGTGAATCTAATATAATTATCCTAAATGTTTAAAATAATTTTATAAAAATCCATATACTATAAAAGTTATTGTCATGTGATATAATATATTTCTATAAAAGGGTTCACATCACTATTTGAGATATTTGAAGAAAGATTGACTTGGATTTAGTCAATGATAAAGATGTACAAGTAGTTGAAATAGGAAGAATATCCATAATAGATCATGGAAATTGATTTCTCTAGACACACATATTTACTATAAAGGATATAACCATGGTAATTTTTTTTATTAACCATTTATAGTGATAAATTATTCATTTAGAATGAAAAATCATGCAAGAAGTAAATGGGAAAAAAATAAAATTGGAAAATTAAATTAAAATTCAATAATGGATTCAATGTATCAAAGTATAGGGGCTTATTATTCTAAATAATATAGTGGGTATTCAAGAGAGAATATAAATGATTGGTACACACGAGGTTCCAATAAGGCTCAATTAGTAATACCAAGTTGTTGTAGCACCCTGAACCAATTATCCACCACACAGTTCTTTCAGGCTGAGTACCACTGTCCTTAGGAACACCTCCCCATATGAAAAAGGATGATGACTAGTAGTGAGGGTGTAAAGGAGTGATAGTTTGGAGACTTTAACCTTTGTTGGTAATATAATAATGGTCTATATTGATATAGAAACATAATAAAGAGGTCCAAAAACTCAAACTAGTAACCCTACAATGAAGGAAGCACAAACATTAGAAAGTAATATTATAAGCATAATTAAATAGTAACAATGGAATAAAGAAATCAAACCAAAAAAATCCATTTTTAACAAATAAATAGTGAATTTATAAATAAAAAAGTCACACAATACGATAACAAAAAGGAGGGTCACCCATGGTTGACCTCAGTATATACATACAATATAGTAGCATGCTAATATAAAAGAAACAAAATAAAACTCAAAATCAACCCCAATTGAGATAAGATCCTCAAGGTCTCTATCCTTCCATCCCACGCAACTCAACAACTAGGATCCAACTTCAAATCTCAAACCCTTACCTAAATGAAAAATCATGAAGTCTACATGTGTAGCGAAAGGACCGTGTAGGGTGTGAGAATGAGTCTTAGTGGGAAACCACCTATGTGTGTATACCTTTAATTTGTGATCAAGCAGGTGTGAACTAAGAATAATTAAAGCAGTGCATGCATTTAAATAAACACAAGATTACGTATTGATAAATAGCCACAAGGAATCTATCACCTACATTAGCCAACACCGAAATATCTGAAGTGGAGAGGATCCTTATTTCATGACCTAAGGAATCCCCTAATGTAAATATCCCCATGTGAACCCTGAAGTTCCACATCTAAAGAAGTCACATAACACCATGTGCCTTTCTACACCCCGTGTCTACATAAATATCACTGACGTCCAGAAGGCATGCCCAATCAATGGAATCGGTCCCTCATACCCCTGCTCAAAAGCACCCATCATCTTGAAGCTCGACATCCAGAGGCAAAATACTATATTTCATCAAAGTAAAGTCTCTGTTGGCTCAACATACAACATACCGAGGAATGATGATTCCCATCCTCCCACATACAACCTGGCCCAATGAACTCATGTACGGAGAGCCTCAACCCCCAACCGAAAATATCCATGTTATCCTACGATGGATCCTTTTCATCCCCATGGAATTTTAAAACAATAAACCCCATCTATTAACCTAATCATTAATACCAAGGGCCTATACCCACATGAGAAGCCAAAACCACATCATCATCTAAGTCAACCTATGCATTCATGACTCTAAATGATGATTTGGAAAATATGGGTGAGCGGTAGTCACTAAATAGTACCTAATCCACACTATCCTGACACCTCATACCCCTGCTACCATGCCACTCAAAACCAATGGCCTTGCTTTCCCATATATCCTGGTCCATGCCCTCAACCTGATGGCCTTTCCGCCTCAACTGATAACCGAGTTTCCCAACCTATGATTCCCATCACTCATAGAGCCTGGGCCTCGCATGACCTAACTATCACATCATCTTATCTTAGGTGGTTATCACCACCTCTATCATTGGGCATCTCCCATCATAAAATCATCATAATAATTCATATATATAAAATAATTCAAATTTAACTAACAATTCAATGCAATTGAATTGAACAACTAGAATTTAAATAAAAAATTCAATTTAAATAAACAAACATACCCTGACCTAACCACCTAAGGTACAAGCCTCTCACATGGATCAACCACTTAAAGAATCATAAAAACATGACCATCAGAATATCACAAGGTTTAATTTAATTAGAAAAAAGAAACTATATAAATTATGGGATCTCGCTTGGTCAAAACAACAACGCGCTAAAAGCTGATCCCCCTAAACACTCATAAAATATCAAAGAAAATTATGCACCACCCACCACATAGTCTTAGAAGTAGGCATTCCCAAGATTATCCTCTAACTCCAACCAATTTGGAATAAATCATAGCTTTAGATGAAAACCCTGAATATAGGGGAAAAATCCCATAGATTTAATAGTATGTGAGGTAAAGGAAAAGAGAAATAGAAGCTAGAGAGAGGAGAGCCTTATCGATATGGATCCAACACCATAAATGGATTGAAGAATAGAGGCCAGATGAGGGAGATAGATCAAAATAAATTAGATAAGGAAAAGGTATGAGACCTGCTATGTATGTGGTTCAAATGTTAGAAGAAGGAGGAATAAATTAGGTTTAGGGAGGGAGGGGTAATTTGGTCATTTCACCCCTTTAAGAAGCCACAAAGTTATCTCACATAGTTTTCCAAACTGTGTGGAAACCATGAAACTCTTGCTACTAAGGATTTAAGCCCCAAAATGTTATCATGCATGGTTAGTCCTAGCCATGTGACAACTTTGCACGCTGCAATGCAAGGGTATTTCCCAAATGACACTAACTATGTGACTTTCACATGGTTTGGTAAACCATTCGCAACCCATACAGATACCCTGTACTAAAACTTTAGAGTTTCACACATGGTCATGTTCCCCAACCCTCATAGTTTTCCAATTCATGCACAAATAAAAGAGGGGTGTATGGTTTCTCCTTGGAGGTTGCACGGTTAAATCTAACCTTGTGACTTAGCCTGCAACTCACCAAAACATGGAATTTTGGCCTTTGATGCACCCAAAAACCATCCTAAAAGTCATGACACTTGTAAAACTTTCAAACATGACAAAAAACAAGTCACTGGGTTAATGGAAAACTCAAAATTACATTCGGATGAATGAAAAATAAATTGTCATACCCACCAAACTCTAAAATTCAAAACTTGTGAGGAATTCGACCCGATCCAAAAACTCAGGATGTTATAATCTCCCCACCTTAACATAGCTCATTCCTGAGCTATGAAACATAAAACTGAGATGGTACCAAACATACCCATCCCTTTTAAAATAACCCAAACTACCACAGTCAAAAGGGAAAAAGTCAACTACCTCAAGGGGATCCCCGTCTTAGGAGTGACCTAACCTGGTCACATCCAGACCCAAAACTCAAATTAAAAAAATATCCTATCGATTGTTCCTATACTCAAAAGTACTCCTGTGATTCATCATCATTCCTACACCTCATCAGGTGCTCCTATTTCATACCTGACACCCACCCGAATTCCCACATTGCATCGATGCCTACCTCGTTCCCATGACTCACACAGAACCAATGAGGGCCTACATACATACATACAAACATACATAAAAAAAGGTATATACATAAAACAAAAGGGACCCAAAAAGGACATTCCTCAAAAGGTCATTCCAAATAAAAAAAGGGACCCCGATCATTCCCATGACTTACCTCTAACCATCAACGACTCACCAGCCTACTCTGATCATGGAAGCTCTGTGACATGCACCTGGCTTGAAGGCCGACTACCTGAAGCCTGACCTATCTATGATGCTACACCATCCACCGACCACTGACTCCACTACCGGGTCCCACTATCTCTACCATGACCCCTACACATAGATAAAACATGGATACCATCTCCTGGTACTGCTCGTAGTCCAATATTAGAACCCTAAGTCTTCCTTGGTCCCTAACTTCTAGCTATTCGAGAGGTCTTCCAACATAACCTCTCAAGATGCCTAACCTATCCACATGTAAAAGACTCCTTTGGAGGCCTCTCACACTAAGTCCATACATGTATTGGTGGCCCACACTAAACACATACCATTGACGATCCACTCTGAGGAGATCTGCTAAAGTCCTTGGCCTGACTGCAGAGAGCCCCACGAGTGTCGTTAATTCCCACCGAGTTACCAAATTTATAATTTTATCAACATGAAACAAACAAACCACTAAACTATATGGTATTATTGGATATGAAAGTCCAAGGTCGAACCCACATATATAGAGTTGGAGAAAATATTAATTAAAATAAAATAAACCTAAACTAATTTCAATTTACAGAAATTAAATCTAATCTATCAAGAATTTGATTAGTTGAGAAAGTGGGAGAAGAAAATATAAAATGGGTTCCGGGAAACAATGAATCCAAGTTAATGGGATGACATGGTATGAAATAATTAATTAAAAATAACACTGTTGTTAAAATCAGGTCCTAACAAATCCAATGGTCATGTTAAACACCCCCAAACTCTATTTTTCTTATGGCCAGGTACTTCAGGTTGTAAGGAATGGGCAACCTGAAACCTAGTTTAAAAGTAGGACCAGGAAAAACCCAATCGTCATGGTGGAAGTTTAAACCCTAGATCACATATTAAACAGATACATTCAATCAAACTAGTCAACATTCATTCTCAACGAAAGAAAGAAATTAAACTCAATCACTAACACCACTTATAATGGTCATGCATGAAGAAATTATAGAGTGGATAGAATTTAATAACTAATATGAAATCCCAACGTGAACTAGATTCAAATATAAAATACCTCATACATTCAATCCTAGTTCATCACGAACACCATGATACAATGAAATTACCCACTCATGCTAACCATGATAAAGTGAAGAAAATTAAATAAATAAAATACTATAAAAATAGGGAAAAGTAGGGATTCGCAATGGAGAACATCTCCGGGAATGGATCCTTATTGATATCCCTTCTAGAATGTATCTTAATGGTGCAGCCAAACCTTATTTTTATAGGCATTATATGGTCTCTACCCGAAAATTTTCATGCTATGTAATATGTTTACATGTCATGTAATCCTTATCAAGATTGCCTTTGTGAATTTTGAATATGCACGAATCTCATGCTAATCTCGTTCGTAGATTTGGAACTTTGACTCCTTTCACAACGTGTCATTGGGACTCACAAATTGTATCATCTTTTCACAGAATGTAATCTTGTCATGACTTGTCCTGTTTAGAAATATTCTGTTGATTATTTCACAATTTGTAATTTCATTACATGTTGTGTAATCGTTTTGTTCCGTAATTTCAAAATTCATTCTTCCTATAAAATTTGGTGTCGTACTGTGAGCAAAGCGAACAATGCGAGGTGTCTTTTAGCTCCAAAATTCATCAATTTTTTACCCATTTTCACAATTCTATTGCTTCCTTCCATAAAACATAAAACAAGTTAAATCATTCATAAATTGGAAATATTATTCATTTAAATATAAAAAATCAATATAATAAAACACTCTAAAATTTATGTATGAAATACACTTATCAACTTCCCTATTGGAACTCACCTCAACCTTGCTTCCTACCCTATAAAGCATCACCCCTGAAGTCACCTGACACCATCACCCAATTGGAATATGACCTATCCATTAGATTTACCTCGTCTATGAGCACCCGGTTCACTATCTCTGAGAACGAGGACCATATAAAGATGTTTACCTGCACCTAAATGGCATGCCAACTAACATACTCGAAACACCTCACCCACAAGGTATAATTTCCCACTATGATGGGTGCGAAGCAAGATAATTTGGTGAACATCACGACATAGTCCATGATGGTCATGTCACCTTACTGAAGACTTAATAACTCCCGAGCTCTCTCCTCCCTCAACATATCCTAAAAGAAGTTATCAAAGAACTTGACCTCAAAGTCATTCTGAGACAGTCCCTCATGTCTGCCTGCCTGAACTTGCACATCCCACCCGTGCTTAGCCGGTCCTCTGAGCATATAGGTAACCAGATTCACCCTACGACATGGAGGCATCTCAAGATTCTTAAAGATTATCTAAATTGACTTGTTCTAGTTATCTTCCACCTATGGACCACTATCACCTTAAAAATTTGGTTGGTGTTATGATTGGAAATATCAAGGCAAGTATGCCATATAAGGATCTGCTCCCTAAGCTCCCCTATCAATCCCTTGGATGACCCACATCAATATTTCTTTGAGCTACTTATAAATCCATGACCCAAAAGCTGTCAGATCTGATGGTTGTCCCACCTACACTGGAATTTGAGCCTAAACCTGTACCTACAGCTCACGATCTGCCTGACTCTTAGGGGTTTCAACCTACTTGTTCTCCTATAGAACCCCATCACCACCCACCTAACACTTCATATAAATTATTCCAGGTGGAAACTCATTGAATACCATTACATAGTCAGAGAACCCATATAACACACACACTCACACACACACACACATATATATATAACGCAGACAGGGAAAGCAGTAACATACAAAACGATCTCACTACCCCTACCCTTCCCCACCGCAACCATGTCGCAAGACATATAGTCCTCTTTTCCTCCTTAAACACCCATACCAGATCCAATTATCCCATATCTTCGGTCTACACCCATCCTAAAGAACTATGTCTCCTCAATCTAACGACCTCATCACCCAACCTAGTGATCAACATAAACCCTCATAATCATACCTGCCAGATTCTATAAGAGCTATCCCCCCACAATATATATATATATATATATATATTACATTTCAAATTTCATAACATAAGACATTTTTATTTCAGTCACATGCATATACATATTACAATCCCACCACGTGCCTATAAAAATCATAAACAAGCATTCTAACATTCCTTTATGTACTGGGTCGAGGGTTAAAAACTCCTTCATTACCATACTAGGCCAAGTATCACATGTCATAGCAGGTAAAATAACATTCCAAGTGTACCAATAAATTTGAAAATCAAATAAAATTTCAAATAATAAAAAATATAACTACAATTCCCACCCATGGAAACTTGGTTTGTACCTCATACATGGGCCTATAAGAACCCAAGAATGAGTTATAAACCTAGTTATGATGACATTAAAATCTTCAATCTAACAAAACCCAAATAGTAATACCCAATAAATGAAAAATAAAATAGGTGATATCATTAGTATATATCCAAACACTGTTACTAATTACCAGTCAAGAACTATTCTAATATAATATATGTCACCCGACCCAATTAGCCACCTAAATAGTTCTTTTGAGCCCAGTTCCACTGGCCTTAGGCATGCCTCCCATATTCCAAAGGCTGTCTAAAAGTAGTGAGGGTGTAAAGGAGTGATAGTGGTGAGATTATATCCTCTAACTGTGATATAATAATGGTCTATATAGATAAAATAGTGGAATAAAAATATCAATAGACTCAAACCACTAACCCACCAATGGAGGAAGAACATACATTATCAAGGAATAACCGAATCATAATTAAATAAAAATAATGGAATAAAGTAATCAAACCAAAAAAAAATCATTTATAACAACTAAACAGAGCATGCATACATAAATTGGTCATACAATACGATGAAAAAAATGAGGGTCACTTATGGCCAACCTTAGTATACACATAAAATATAGTAGCATAATAATAAAAAAGAAACAAAATAAAACTCAAAAGAAATCCCCATAATGGAAATAACCTCAAGGTCCCTATCTTTCCATCCCATGCAACTCAACCACTAGGATCCATCTCCAGAGCATGAACCCTTACCTAAATGAAAATTCATGAAGTATACATGTATCCTAAAGGGCCCATGCATGGTGTGAGAACAAGTCTCATTAGGGAACCACCAACATGTGAATAACTTACATTTTTGATCAAGTAGGTGTGAAATAATAATAACTAAACCAACACATGCATTTAAATAAACACAAGATTCCTTGGTGCTCAACATCCACAAGGAAGCTATCACTTTATTCGGCTAACACTAGAATATCTGAAGTGGAGAACATCCTTATGTCATTTCCCAAGTAATCCCCTTATGTCAATATCCCCAAGTTAACCCTCATGTTCCAACTCTAAAGAAGTCACCCGACACAATGTGCCTTTTAACACCTCATCTACAAAGAAATATCACTAACATCCCTAAGGCACACCCAATCAAGGGAACAAGTCCCTCCGACCCCTACTCAAAAGCACCTATTGGATCAAAGCCCAATGTTTAGAGGCACAATGATATTTGTTCTCAAAGTAAAGTCTCCATTGGCTTAACAACTGAATCCCCAAGGAACGGTGATGCCTGCCCTTCCTCATAAAACCTAGCCCAATGGTATCAAGTACGAAAAGTCTCAACCCCAACAAATATCCTCAATACTATCCTACGATGGATCCTTTCCATTCCCATGGATTTTTATGTCAATCACCCCGATTAGTTTACCTAAGATAAACTACTGGGGGCCTCTACCCACATGAGTGGTAAAAATCACCTCATCATCTGAGTCAACCTATGTGCACATAACCCCAAATGACTCTTTGGACAGTATATGTGAATGAAAGTCACTAAATAGTACCTAAGAAACACTATCCAGACACCTTATTCCCCTAAGACCATGCTGATCAAAACAAATGGCCATGCCATCCCATATATCTAGGGTCATTCCCTCTACCCAACGACCTTCCCACCTCAACCGATAACCGAGTATCACAACCTGTGATGCCCATCACTCATCGATCTTGGGCCTCGCCCAAATAGAAAATCACATCATCTATTCTCAGGTGGTCATCACCACCTCTATCCTCAGACCTCACCAGTCACAACCACATCAAAAAAATTCATATATATACAAAAATTCGAATTAAACTAAAAATTCAACGCAATTAAATTGAACAACTCGAATTTAAATGAACAATTTAATTTAAATAAACACACACACCTAGCCTAATCACCCAAGGTCCAAGCCTCTCACATGGATCAACCACTTGTAGACTAACACAAAGATTCCCAGTGATATTAATAAGGTATAATTTAATTAAAAAAATAAACCATATAAATTATGGGGTTTTTCTCGGTCAATAAAATGATGTTCTAAAATATGTGATCCCCAAAAAATAATTAAATCTCAAAGAAAGGTATAAAACGCCTACCTCTTATTCGTAGACATAGGAATGTTTGATCTTAGCCACTAACTCTACCCGATTTGGAATAAATTAGATTTTTAGATGAATGTCATGAAAATATGAGAAAATGGGTTGTACGGATTTAGTGGTCCATGAGGAGAAGGAAAAGAGAAATAGAAGCTAGAGATAGGGGAGCCTTACCTATAAAGATCCAACACCAAAAATAGATCAAAGAGTAGAGTTCAGAAGAGCAAGATATATCAAAATCAAGTGGAGGAGGAAAAGGGATGAGACCTCCTATACGTGCAACTCAAATGGGAGTATAAGGAGGAATAAATTAGGTTTAAGGAGGGAGGGTTAATTTGGTCATTTTACCATTTAAAAAGGATGAAAAGTCACAGTTTTCCAAATCATGTGGCAACCATGTATCTCTTGATACTAGTAATCCAAGCCCCGTACATTTTTCCCACACAGTTAGTCCTAACAGTGTGGCAATTGTGCATGCTAAAATGCAAGGGTATGGAAAAAATGAAACTAACCATGTGCAAACCATGCATATGAACTCTACTAAAACTAGAAATTTTCTCATAAGACTATGCTTCCCAACCCTAAAAAATTTCCAAACTATGATCAAGGGGAAAATAGGGCTGCACGATTTTCCCTTGGAGGCCGCACAATTAAATCTAACCATACACCTCAATTTGCAACTCACCAAAATAGGTCCTTCAGGCCTCCCATGCACCCAAAACCCATCCGAACACTTAAGAAACTTTTCAATCCTTTAAACATGACTAAAAACACGATATTGGGTTAACAAAAAACTTATAATTAAGTTCAGATGAATGAAAAATAAGTTAACATACCCACAAAACTCCAAAATTCAAAATGGGTTAGGAATTCAACCCACTAAAAAAACCAAGGATTTCACAGTTTTCATACCTAAATCCATTATAATTTTATACTGTTATAGCTACTTTATATGATAATTATATTGAGAATTGGATTTCAATACTAAAAACCTTGGAAGACATCTATACGGCGTAACCAGAAAGGGTTGGGGACACCATAGAATTCCAATAAGTGTGCATGTTACTAAAATCTAGTTTTGGACTGAAGTAAGAAACAAGATCACAGAGTATTCATTGTGAATGAAATTTTACATATGTATATAAGATATTAGTGGGATAACCACTATTTTTAATGTAAAATATGCTGAGAACATATGGAATATGGCTATTGGTATTACAATCTAGAAAGAAATTAACTCTCCATAGATTGACTTAAAGTAGCAACCTAAGTTTTCGGGAATAAGATCTACTAAGTTTGATATGATGAGTTTATCAGACCATGTAAAAGTACATATACTGAAAAAGTATTTAAAAATAAAAATTGGGACAATTCGATATAAATATGTTACCAATATTACATGGAATAATTCTCTCTAAGAATACATATATGGGATATAAGAGGAGATTAATGTGGTGAGTTGAATTACATAATCCCTAATAATGGATCTATCACATATTCCTTGTATTTTAATATATATAATATTTCCAACATATACATTATGGTATGAAAATATCATTTAATTCTAGAATAACTACATGATAATTAGTCAAAACTGTCCAATTTTACTTGAGAGAGTACAAGGTATGTGTTCCTAGAAATTAGAGAGGAAGGAAAACTAGTTTTTAAGGGGATAAAAACTAGTCTTCCTTTATATTTATTCGATCTAATATTTAAATAAGTCTAAGGTAATGAGAAAAATAACATTATTTAAGCTAGTGGTATCCATATATACAAATACTGAGTGAATTACGGCTTATAATACAACTAAAGAAGCAATGTAAAATACACAATTATTTGTTCTAGTTCTTGGTGTCACACCCAGTATGTAAACATTTTATCATAATATAAATTATAATAATTATACTAATAGTACTATCCAAGACATATTTTTTTGGTAGTGTACAAAAAGAATAAACTTAGGGATGTCATCTATTGAGGAGTCTTACTCAAAGAGGTGATGTCGCTAATAATAGAATAATCACACATCAGAGACATAGAAATCACAATTAATAAAGTCATAACTCAAAAGAAAAAAGATATTATCATGTGATAGTTAATAAGAATAGTTAGTAAGTTGGCTCCAGTAAAAGTAATATTTTTGTAAGTGTACTCCCTAGACCCAACTCATGTATGAATTTTGATTAACATTACATGTATACAAATTGATTTATACATGTGTTTACCTTACCAAAATAGTGTTGATACTTATGAATCCACTATATTTACCATAATTTCCTTAGATTACATGTCATATCAAAAGGTTATAGCAATTCCCAGGCTATAATGTGAACCTAGAGATACCATGATAGTAATATTAATGTTATGTCCTATGGTATATATAAATCTTGTTGTCGAGACACAAATGATGTGAGATGATCATATGTTGGGGTATCATATTCTTTGAGACTTATTCTTATGAAGTCTACACTTGGTGATCTCATGTATATGAGATCATGATGATGGCCCCACCAATAGTAACACCATATATTTTAGGTGACACTTGTAGTTTTTATCTACGAACACATGTAATGGTCTCCTAACTTGAGATAATTATCAGTGTATACTATTTGATCGCATACTTTGATTCAAGGTAAAAACTATGGAATTCATGTCATAGCGAGGTATCTTGCATTGCGTGTGTCATTGGTTATATGACATAGATTTAATAATCAGGATAAATTTTTTTGATTCTGAAAGGAAGTGATATCTTGGGCCTAGTTAACTGGGATGGTAGTACATTCATTAAATATATGCTCATGGTAGAAGAGGGTAAGTGAATCCATCTAGTTGAATTAATAATAAGCCAAGAATATATGATGACACAAAGTGTGCATAATGCTTTATGAGATATTGTTAGACAAGGAGATTATATTACATGATGTGAATTCATAGGATGGGTGATTATGTTATGACTATTCCTTATCTCCTTAGGGCCCTTGATAGGTTTATAAACTTCACTCCTAGTCTATGAATAATATTCACTGCTATCAAGATTAGGTCATAGATGGTGACACACAACAACACATTCAAAAGTCTTCAATATTATGATGAATAGGAGTATAGGAAATGGTGGGCCCCAACATAGGGTTTGAGATGTGTCTAAGAATAAATGATCACCAAAAAATAAAAAATTATTATTATAGTATAGAATAATTTGATTTGAATTTATTTATAAAACTTATTCATAAGTTATTAAGTAAATACATCGAAAAATATTACATGAATGAATATTATTTTAATATTAAAGGTTTATTTAATATTTCTGGGAATTATGTGCTGAGTTAACATCTTAATTTTATTAGGTAATATATTTATTATATTTAAAAATTCATTGATAAGATATAAATGAAATTTATGATGTAGTTAGTTTGTCATAATGTTTTATTAATGGTTTATTTAGTGGGAATTTTATATACGACGGGAAAGAAACCCTTTCTAGGTTCTTAATTACCTCTATATAAAAAAAGAGGAGATTTTAGGGGACAACTAATTCCCATGAATTTGAGATATAATATATTTAAATTATCATATACTAGAGGGATAAATTATTATTCCAAGAAATTTCACCAATAACACCTTTTCAGAACAAAGGAACAAAATAATGGTGATCATCAGGACATTGAAGGCGTCGTCAGACCTCCACACTAGCACCCAAATTTTAAGGATTGAAATTTTAAAAAAAATTAAAGTATGTGGATATGATCTATGTGGATAATAAAATATATAATTAGATAAATTATCACTAATTATGAGCTATTTTTGGTCATTCCATTAATTCGAACAAGGTAATCATTCATGTTTAATTTGTTTACTTAAATAAATTGATGTGAAATCCTCTGACCATATTTAGAGATCAGATCCCAAGAAATAATTAATTTACATTGATCTAGTGATGAAAATTTAAAATATATGGACCAATATCTTCCAATTTGTTTCCATATTTACAATAAAAAGACATACCTAAGGGTTTTGAAGAAGTGATTCAAATGAGGTTTCTCAAAGAAGAGGTATATGTTCTTACTGATATTTTTCAAGTTTCATTATTCTTCTACTTCCTATAAATATATTTTATCCATACTAACATAATTAATATATTATAATAAATATAATTATATTTTATTATTATTATGGTAAAATAATTTTCCACATTCATTCCATTAAATGAGAAATGAAAGTACTGCCCGTGCGTATGTGTGGACTACCACATCTACGTAGCGATATGATTTATTTTCCATCACCATTATCGATGGTTAGTCATTATGATGAATTTAATTATTATATATTATATTTAATATATAATTATTATTATTTAATTATAATATCTTATCAACATTTTTACCTTCTCATCTGTTGGAAGATGATAATGGCGCTTGTGCATATGTGTGGACTACCACCCCACAAAGCGATATGATTCATTTTTAATTTTAGTTTAACATGATTGATAATAATGAAAGAGAAAGTGAATATATATTATATTTATGATATAATAATTATTCTATAAAGATAAATTATTATTTACTTCTCTTTCTTTTCATCTATAGAAAAGTGGAAACATCACTCGTGTGTACGTACGGACTACATCTCCATGAAGTGATGCGATCCATTTTCACCACCTCTTTATATGAATGGATATAAAAGTTTATATAATTAATATATATGATAATAATTTTATTATTAATATTAAATATATTATTAAAAAAGTAATTATTAAGTACTAGAACCATCGAACTGAAACATGCTTGGAAAACATAGCAATTTTTTCCCAAATGTTCATTTTATAGAATAATTGTAAATAAAAGGACAATAAGAAATTATAAAATAATATTACATAGTAATATATGTATTATTATAGTTTTGTAAAATATTTATAATAATTATATGTTAATTATACCAGAGTTTTTAATGCATACAAAGAAAGACAGAACTTGAGGCAAGAGTTTTATTTTACAATCTTACTTTTTACCGGGAATATTAATGATGAATTTTTATGGTGAAATTATATGATATATATCTCAAAAATATTATTTATTTTCTTATATTATATTTATTTCTTGAAATTATAAGTTTTTATTTAATTTTACTCTCTGTAAGTACTCAAATTTCTAAAATAATGTTTTTAAGAAAAAAACAACTTCATTTTTCTATTCAGTCTGGAATCCTTTTATTTTATGTCTATATTTTATTTAACATGTTTTAAAGATTTTTTTAATATTTTATAATGATTTATCAAAGTAATTTTTATCCATATTTAAATTTATATAATTTTTTTTAAAAGAATCAACTTTCCATTCTCTGAATGAGGTACTTTTTACCAAAGGTGTGAATGAAATCATTGTTTTAATGTACACCACATGAATGAATTTTTACACTGTCATGACTAATATTTTATTTTAAGATCCCCCTAAATTTTTCCATGGTTATTTTAAAAGAAAATATTTTCCTAATATTTTTTGTGTTTTTATATTTTAAATAAGTGATTTCAAAATGAAAAGGGAATTTTCCTCAAGAAACATTCCAATGATATTTTAAATGTATTTTCATCTATGACAACATCCAGTGATGTTACTTAGGATTCATTGGGGAGATAAACCACTGATACCATACTTATTTTTCTATGGATGATTATTTATTATGATGATGAAATCTTGATGAAAACTATTTTCTATTCTATGGGTTAAGTTATGCTAAAATGATAAATGTTTTCAAGATCTTGTGGAATAAATATAAATAAATTATGATTATTTGTTGGTTAGGTCTGTTATAGATCTCTAATGTATTGGGTAATGTGATATATATATCTATAAGGATGATGATGATGATATGTTTAGACATTATTGTGAATATACATGTTCACATTTTTATGTGTGAGTACGATTGCTTATAGCTATGCTCATAATATTATGTGTTGGAATGATCGCGAGTAACTATGTTAAAATTTTGATTAATGAGTATAATTGATTTTAAATATTTTCATAAGATCATGAGTGGACATGATTATGAATAACTACGTTCACAGGATTATGATTTACTATGATTATGATGCCATATGCCAATGTTATTACACTTGAATGATGAAAACTGCTTTGACACACATGTTAAACATGCTTTTGAATATGAATTTATTTTAGGGTTTGTGATCTAGGATTTTCTGGGTATAAATATTTTATACTGATAACATGCACTTGATTATGTTATCATACCCTTATGATCATATTTATCTCTCATGTTTACCATTACCAAACATCCAAGCTCATCCTTTCTTATGTTTTCATTCCCTATGTTTGGATGGAAAGTTCTAAGTTTGATATGTTTAGAAGGGTATTAATATTAAGATATTTTTGGGAGATATTGAATATATTTTAAGAAATAATTTTATTATATATATAGTCTCTAAAGACACTAAACCATTATAGTTCTAGGGAATGTATAATTGTGATATATATTTAATATTCATCTAAAATAATATAATATTTATGTTTTCTATACTTAGGTCACCTTAGTTGGTATCAAAACATGATTTAGTTATTATTTGAGATTAGGTTATGGGAAATATGAGGATAGAACCTAAGAAAACCTATAGTGAAATAAAAATGATATAGGATAAACCTAAAGTATCATAAGTTGATAAAAATATATAATAAATTTCGACATATCCATAATGATTATTTATAATTTCTTATTATATTTACTATTTATCAATACTTATGTTAACTATTTTTTGTTTTAGTCAATGGATGGAATTAGAAGGAATCATACTAAAAATGAGTTTGATGAGTAATGTAATTACCATACTCATGAGAAACTAAATGGATTTAGAGTTGATATACACTATCTTATGATAATGCTCGATCAAATATCATAATCTAAGAGACATATTTAAAACCATGTTGAGATTACAAATGCATGAAGAAGGGAGAAACATGTTATTGGGTCTTTTATGTGAAAAATTCCACCTTCCTTATATAGATCTTCTGATCCAATAGTTTGTAATAAATGGATCAATGTGATGGAAGATATATTCATTAATATTCAGTGCTCTGACCATGAGAAAGTTGTCTTAGCAGTCTACCACTTGGAAAGAGAAGCTGATCAATTGTGGAATCTTATCAAGAACACATTACAATAGGAAGAAATAAACTCCATGGGATTAAATAATCCTAAGAGGTTATTTTTCAATAAATACTTTCCTCAAAATCTTCATAATAATATAGAAATGTACTTTCTACAGCTAAAATAGATGGATAATGAATCCATTGGTACCTATGAAGAAACATTTACCAGAATTTCAAGCTATGATTATGGCTATAAAATCAAACCATGAGAAAAATTGATCAATTATTTAGTTACTTAAAACTAATTCTTATAATGGTGTTATATATCGTAGAATTCAGTAACTATAAATAAATCATTAAATGTTCTCTAGATGTATAAATAAAGAGTGTTAATTCAAATTATTCTTATGGTTTTAGTGACAAGAATAAAAAAATAGATCATCATGGAGACTTGAATGGTAAATCCCATGGTGGGAAAAAAATAAAACCATCTAAATGACACAAATATACAGGAAAGCACTCAGGAAATTGTCTAAAAAGAATTGGGAAATGATTCAATTTTGGAAAGGCTATCCATCTAACAAGTGATTATTGATGGGGTATAAAAAGGTCAACAAATGCAAAAGGGAAGAATTAGTCAACCAATGATATTCAATTTTTCAGATACAAGGAGATTTAATATTATGTGAATTGACTCCCTAATATAAGAGATAATGAGGATGGTAGGCCTCAATAACCCCCTAAGAAAAATAAAAAAGGGAAGGCCTTTGCTATCACAATTAAAGTGGGCTAGGATAATGAAGTTGTGAAAGGTACGATTACCATAGACTCTATAACTAAAAATATCTTATTTGATTATAGTAATAACCACTCTTTTATATATAAATAATTTTCTACCAGTATCACATCACCACCTCAATGATTAGATGTCGAGTTGGAAGTAAAAACCACTAATGGAATGATGATAACATCTCAAGCCTATAGTCCCTATTTGATAGAAGTTTATAAGAATGTTATTCCTATAAATCTTGTGATACTACCTATGGTTGAATTTGATGTTATTTTAGGCATGTATTGGATTTATTTATAAATATTTGATATTAATTTCTGATTAAGAGATGTCACATTTGATTTTATGAATCAAACTTTTATTTTCTATCGGTTCAAGGATGAACATGAAATTCCAATTGGAATTAATAATTTTGTTGTATGGGTCTTAATACCTATTCATGAGAGATATTTATCTCAAATGTATGGGGAGAAACTCAAAATTTAAGATATTCCTATTGTTTGGTATTAGTATTATGTATTTCCGAATGACTTTCATAGTCTTCCCCAAATAATGAAGTTTATTTTTTAATATAACTCATACCCAGTTCTACACCTATTATAAATAATCCATATAGAATGAAATTGATTTAGTTGTTGGAATTGAAGAATAAAAACTAGGAGAATATTGATAATTGATTCATATTCTCTATCACCTCACCATGGGGTTCATCTATTCTTTTTTTAAGAAATAAGATGGTTCAATGCATTTTTACATTTATTATCAAGAACTTAACAAGATCACTATCAAGAAAAAGTATTCTATACACTATATTGATGACTTGTTTGATCAACTTCATGAGATAAATACTTTTAAATGATTGAAATTTGTTCTATATATCATCAATTGTGGGTCAATAAGAAGGATATACAAAAGGTATCTTCTCATATGAGGTATGTTCATTATGAATTTATAGTAATTCCACTTGGAATTTACAACACCCCTTCTATCTTCATGGATATAATTAATAAATTCTTTAGAGATTACCTCTATTAGTTTGTGTTAATCTTTATAGATGATATTGTTATATATTTGAAGAGAAAGGAAGAGCATGAAGATCATTTGAAGGCTTTTTTGGAGATCCTTATAAAAGCTATGTTATATGATAAATTCCCCAATTATGGATTTTGGCTAAAAAAATGTTTATTATTGTGTCATATAATCTCATGAGAGGGTATATTGGTAGATTATTCAAAGATAGAAATTATTGAGCAATGAAACATACCAACCAAAAAACTGAGATCCATAGATTTAATTATTTAGATGGATACTATTTATGCTTTGTGATGAATTTATCATAGCTATCTTCCACTAACCAAGTTGACATGGAAGGGATCCAAGTTCCTCTAGATATATTAATGTGAGGAAAATATCAAGGAATTGAAAAGAAGGTTGGTGAATGCACATATTCCCATACTACCCTATAGTGTGTAAGGGTTTTTGATCTATAGTGATGCATTGAAGAAGGTTCTAAAATGAATCCTCATGAAAAATGACCTGGTGATAGATTATTCCTCACACCAATTGAAAATTAATGAGAAAAATTTCATGAATCATGATTCTGAGCTAAAAGTGGTAATTTTTACATTGAAAATATAGAGGAATTATATTTATGGTGAAATTTGTGATATATATACTGATAATAAAGTATATATTCACATAGAAAGAGTTGAATATGCACCAAGAGAGATGATTGGAATTAAATGAAGATTATGACTGCTTAATACACTTCCACCCTAGGAAGAGGAACAAGGTGGATGATGATCTAAGTTGAAAGGACCATGGTAGTTTTTTACATTATGAGGATTGAAAGAGATTCAATATATAAGTATTTTTAGAATTTAGACCTTGAAATCATGAGGAAAGGGGACAAACCATATCTTTATCATATGAATGTACAACCATCCATCCATGTGAGGATTTAATAGGTGTATAAGGAGGATGTGGAAAAAAAGAAGAAGTTGGGAAATGTTCTTGAGTTCAACTATGGATGTGATGGAATGATAAGGTTATAGAATAGAGTAGGTGTCCCAAAAATACTAGACTTAAAAGAAGCATCTATTTGATTAATCTCATATTTCATCATTATCTATTCATCCTGAAAGTATGAAGATGTATATTGATATGAAAGAGTATTTCTAGTGGGATAATATGAAAAGTGATATTATAGAGTATGCATCTTTATTCCTAGTATGTTATTAATTTAACGTTAATATATAGACATATAATGGGATTTTATAACCATTACCCATACTAGAATGGAAATTGGAAAACATTACCATATATTTCATTATCAGACTCCCCAAAACATCTAATGGGACCAATGATATTTGGGCTATAGTTGATCACCTTATGAAGTTATAACATTTAATTGAAATAAAAGAATATTTAAATCTTTTTCACATTTCAAGGATATAAATCAAGTAAGTGGTAATATTTCATTGATTAACACATTCTATTGTATTTGATTAGGATTCAAGGGTTACCTTGAAGTTATATAGAATTCTTCATCTATAATTGAATACAATGTTTAATTTTACCATTGAATATCTTAATTATATTCATGTTTAGTCTAATAGAACCATTAAAACCCTTAAATATATTTGGATAGAATATTCTATGGATTTAAAAGGTTTTTTAGATCAAAACCATTATTTAGTTGAGTTTTTTTACAACAATATCTTTCACTCAAGTATTTATATGGATCCTTATAAAGCCCTCTGTTGGTCGGAGTGGATACTCAAGAGGGGGGTGAATTGAGTTCCAATTGAAATTTCTGTTAAAATATTGTCTATTTAAAATCCCCCAATTTATAAAACAAGTTAAATTGTAGTGGATTTATACATATTTTAATTGTTCACTTAGCTTCTCAAAGATTGATTAGGTCTCAATTAATTTAACCACAAGATCAAACTAACTTTTGAAACTAACCTACTGATTTACAATAAGTCTAAACACTTGCTAATTTAACTATCAAAGTAGCTTTAAAATAGTTTTATATTTCAAAGTAATAGATGCGGAGTACACAAGATATATGTAGTATACATTAAACTTAAACTAAAGATGCACAACAGATATAACAAGAGGTTCAGTCTCAAGCCGAGACTTAGTCCTCTCAAATTTATATAAATTTGATCCACGCCCTGGATCTGGGTTAACAACAATTTACACAACTATCCATGCACTACTAGAAATTCGAGCTATATCCACAGTTCTAAACAGTGGATATAGGTCATAGCCACGTTTTGAGGAACCGTGGCTAAGTTTGGCATGGCTATAGGCCCAGACCTATAGCCACGGTTCAAACCGTGGCTGTATACGTAATGCCACGGTTTCAACCGTGGCTATATTAGAGGACGAACAAGATTTAAAGCCACGGTTGGAAACCGTGGAGTTAGGTCTATAGCCATGGTTAAAAATCGTGGCAAAACACCAATAGCCACGGTTTAAAACTGTGGCTATAGGGTGTGCACATACATAAAAAAACCCCCCAACCCCCTGGACACCCCCTGGACACCCCCTGGACACCCCCTGGACACCCCACTGGACACCCCCCTGGACACCCCCCCAACACCCCCCTGACACCCCCTGGCACCCCCTGGACACCCCCCTGGACACCCCCTGGACACCCCCTAGACACCCCCCTGAACACCTCCTGCACCCCTCCCCTATGCCTTGCAGACCCCCCCTGCCCTCCTCCCCACTACCTTGCAGACACCCCCACACCAGTCCCCCCCTGCACCAGCACACCCCCCCCCCCCACCTGCACACCCCCTCCCTACCCCCCCACCTGCAATGCATTTCAACTTTTAACTCAGCTCACAAGAAAAAACGAATCAAAAAAATAGGCAGGAAGAATATGAAAAAAACTTATTAAAGCAGCAAGTTCACCCTTCACAATAAATTCATAGATTCTACAACCTTTCCAAAGCAGCACATCACAACTATAAGCAACTCCAAGCCAAAGCATCCTTTTTCAAACTCATGCCCCAGTGAATCCACTTCAATATTTGTCTTCAAGGATCATCATTTAAATACCTTCATTTCCACAACCATAAAATAAAAAAATTACAAAATAAAATACATTATAAATGGGATGAATATATGCATGATGTGACACTAATACAATAGAAGAAAATAGATCATAATCTAATAAATCAATATATAACTTATCCAAATTGAGTCATCTAAAACCACAAAAAATTTAATTCAGTTAGCATGCTTGCAATACAAATGAAACCTACTAAATTAACTGTAAAATTAGTTTAATTCATAAATTTTTCTTATGCACAATTCATGATTACAATAAATATTTATTTTTATAGTAATCCGACTAAAATATGCAGATTGTTTTTAACTTCTAAATATTCAGTTCATGAGGAAATATGAACTCATAATTATACTACATGATATAGAACTAAAATTTAAGAATGATATGTAAGTAAGTTAGTCTAAACCTCGAGACACCCCTCCCCCTGCCCCCCCCCCACCTGCACAAACCCCTTAGACACCCCCTAAACCCCAGGACACCCCCTGGACACCCCCCTGGACCCCACCCCAGGACAGACCCCCCAAACCCTGGACACCCCTACCAGTCCTGCCAGTCCCCCCTGCCAGTCCCCCTGTCCCCTGCTAGTCCACCCTGCCAGCCCCCCTACCCCTGCTAGTCCCCCTGCCACCCCCCTGCTTGTCCCCCTACCAACCCACCCCCCTGCCCCCTGCCACCCCATGCCAGGCCCCCTGTTTGTCCCCCTGCCAGCTCACCCCCCTGCCCCCTGCCAGTCCCCCCTACCCCCTGCCACACCCCATGCTAGTCCCCCCTGCCACCCCCTGCCAGTCCCCCCTGCCCCCTGCCCCCTGCCACCCCCTGACAGCCCCCTGCTTGTCCCCCTGCCCCCTACCAGTCCCCCCTTCCCCCTGCCACACCCCCTGCTAGTCCCCCCTGCCACCCCCTGCCAGTCCCCCCTGCCCCCTACCACCCACCTGCTTGTCCCCCTACCAGCCCCCCTGCCCCATGCTAGTCCCCCCTGCCCCTGCTAGTCCCCCCTGCCACCCCCCTGCTAGCCCCCCTGCCCCCTTCCCCTGTTAGTCCCCTCTGCCACCCCCTGCTTGTCCCCCGCTGCCCCCTGCCCCCTACCACCCCCTGCCAGCCCCCCTGCTTGTCCCCCTGCCAGCCCACACTTGTGCCATTGTGTTCCTGTGGGTGTCTCAATTAAAGGCAAAATCCCATTCAGAGATCCTAAGAAATCCCAACTTCAAGTTTTTTCAATAATCAAGAACTAATTTTTCACCTCAGCATGACGGAGCTGCTTATGGATTAAGTCTGACTCAGAAATTGCTTCCAAGACTTTGTAATCAAGAACATGGAATGTCCCATAGAGGTTTATTACTCATTGGATCGAATATCTCAAGAATATCACTCAACTCAATTTAGTTATTTCACCTAAAGAGGTGAATTTCACAAGCATTCTCAACTTTAGGAATCAAAGTGATAAATTGGGCATTGAATCCATGGGGATGCACCCCTGAGGTGAAGAAAGAAGAGAACAACTTACAAACTTTCACTTTAATCTCCTCCCAATACTTTAAATAAAAAGAATTTCCAAATCCATCCAGACTAGGGGAACTATCAGCATTGATACTGAAGACCGCATCCTTAATCTCAAATTCATGGGGGGTTCTTGTGAGAAAAAGATTATCCTCATAAGAAACGATCGAAGGAATAATACCATCCATTAAGGTCCCCTCCATTCCAGGTCCATTGAAAATCTTAGTGAAATAGTCAACAACATGTTCAGTGATTGCTTCCTTGTTATGCAAGATGCATTATCCAGTTCTAAGAAAAGATAAAGGCCAGTTGGCCCTCCAAATTCATTGAAGAGAGTTGAAGAATTTTGTGTTCCTGTCCCCATCCTGTATCCATTTGATTCTGAAAGTTTCCTTTTGAACACCTTCCCTCTTTGTAATAAGAGAGTTCAGCCTGGATATAACACCCAATTTTATTGAAATGTCCTTACTAAAATCAGAATTAGTAGCTTCATCTTGAATATGTTGCAGAGTCGAATCGAGAGTGCGGATCTCTTTATCCAACCCACTCTAATTGGACTTGCTCCAAATTCTCAGTTGGGACTTTAGTAACCTCAACTTGTAAGAGAAGGCTGATTCACCCCAGCTACAATTCATGCTGAACCAGAAACTTTTAATAAGATTGTCACATTCAGTCTGAAAAGACCAAGCATTATTGAATAAAAAAGGAAGAGGCATTTTTTGCTCTTTACTCTTGAAACTAACCAGAATTGGATGGTGATCTGAAGCAAATTTACGAAGAGAAATGCTGGAAATTGAATCACATACATTCAGGAGATAATCTGCTCATCAATGGAAATAACTTTAACCTTTCCGAATGAATCATGAGAAAAAAACCCATAAAAGATCCCCCTAACTAGTGGAACCACTAGCAGCAACCAAAATAAAACCAAATTTATTAAGTCCAGCAAAGCCTAATGAAAAAGAACCTTTAGGTTCAGAAATTCCAAGAAGCTTGGGCTTGTGAACCTGAATGTGTCTGTGCAAAGCATTGACTGTCACAGAAATTCCTCACATTCAGATTTTTTATTTTCTCTCTTGTTGTGCCAGTCCCCCACCCTCCCCAGCCCCCCTACACCAGCCCCCCCAGCCACCTGCTACCCCCAGCCCAGCTGCACCAGTCCCCCCCGCTGCCCACCTGCACCAGCCCCAACCCCAACCCCTAGCTGCACCAGCCCCCCCAGCCCCCTGCTACCCCCAGCCCAGCTGCACCAGCCCCCTGCCACCCCCAGCCCACCTGCACCAGCCCCCCCTCGCAGCCCACCCGCACCAGCCCCCAACCCCAGCCCCCAGCCCCTAGCTGCACTAGTCCACCCCCAGCCCAGCTGCACCAGTCTCCCCCACCCTCCCCAGCCCCCTGCACCAGCCCCCCCCCCAGCCACCTGCTACCCCTGAAGTGCTGCGTCTGGAGGGGGGCGGCCTCCATGGTAGGTGAGATATCTACAGGAGTACTATGTATATTAGATGCAAAGTGTACTGATGGAGGCAGAAAACCCAATGGATAACCCTGTACAGATGAGGGTGGATATGGATATGGATATGGCGGTTGGATATATGGGGGCACAGTACCCTGTACAGTGGATGGTGGGAATGGAAACTGAGGGATGGGAGTCTGAGAACTACCATCCGATGTGGGTGAGGGAAAAAAGGGATACAGAAAAGGTGGGTATGGATAATATGGAGGTGGCATAATGGGAGGATGGCCTCCTGGTGTCTCAAGCGGCATATTAGTAGGCTGACCTGTAGAATCAGTACCCCCCGCCACAATATCATCCTAAGTGGCATAATCCAAGAGTCTCCTCAATGATGCAGTCTAAAATAACATAGATGATAAAATAAAACGAACGATAACAAGATAAATAATATGAAAGACCATAATATTCAAACATAATTTGTACTTACATTGTTTCCAGGAGGAGACCTACGTTGTTCGTTTCTCAGTATTCTTCTACTCCTTCTAGTATCATCATAATAAGACATTTTGACCTGGAAATTTAAAAAAATATTCTCAAATAAATAGAATTAATGCAAAATGATAAATAATACAATTGTATCATAAAACAATGAGATACATTTTCATGTGTGATATTTATATTGATAAAATATCAAGACTTTTCTATGTTCAAGATTTACTAGAGAAGTGGTTAAACATAAATTGGTGAGGCTATTAATAGTTTTATATTCGATAATGGTATAAAATATACTAGTTATTTTGATATCATGTATGAAAGTTAAAAAAAACACATACAATATTGTGATAATATCAGGTAAATACTTACAAATGTGTCAACGCTATGTAAGGTATGTGACAATTTCTGGTTCACAATCTGTTCTAACAATTGCATCATCCATATCATCAAATGCAACATTCGAATAAATACCAACAGTTTCATCCACAACTTCATTTTCATCCATGCCTTCGCCAAAAATATGTCTAGGAATAACATCAACAATAACACCAAATTGTGGTTGTAACGGGTCACTTACATAAAACACATGTTTAGCTTATGACACAAGAATATAAGGTTCATTGGTACGAAGCTGGCGGTTTATATCAATCACTCCAAATCCACAGTTATCAATATGCATTCCTTGTCGTGTCATTGAATCAAACCACTTTCATTTCATCATTGCGACACGACCATGTGCATAGTAATCTAATAAAATGATTCTTTCAACAACACTGTAATATGGTATATTTTCTGATCGAGGCTGCCTGTCCGATTCACTCGCATAACAATCTGTTGTGGCACTTATCGTGACACCGTCATGCTGTGTTGCCATTTTTTTCACAACTATTTATAAAAAATTTATATCCATTGACAACCATTTACTTACAATCACGCACCACATCGTTTGGACCAAAGGACAATGCTTTTATTTCATCTGATACTTCAATCATTGGTAGAGTTAAAACCTAAAAGATACCAACATAGAATATTAAACAGAGACATGTGATTATGTTATGAGAAGAAGAAAAAGAAATCTATTACCTTTGACTTTAACCAGGCAACAAATTCTTTGCTGTTCAACAGTTCCTTCCTCTTAATAGATAGAGAGCGATGTCTGTTTTTTATAATTTCAAAATGTTATCTACAGATAAGAAAGAATTAAAATGTCACAAGATATAAAGAAATCACACAATGAAAAAAATACATATTTATTAGTTTACTTACTTCATATAATCATCAAGCACACCACAGTTGAATAATACCGTGCGATGTGCCATTTCCCACTCGTCCCTGCTTAAAGTACACAACGAGTATGATCCAGATATCCCCCCTGTTTGGGGCATTAATGGAAATGCAGGCTCAATGGGATCATATTGCTCATATTCAGTTCTCATTAGTCGATTAGACCTCGTAGTGACGTTATATAGGTACGATGAACAGAAATCCATGCATTCTTCTGTTATATAGAATTTCACAATAGATCCTTCATGATGATATTTATTTCTCACATAAGATTTCAATGTAAACATCATTCTTTCGGTAGGATACATCCACCGACTCAAAATAGGACCACCAAAGAGAACTTATGTGGGAAGATGCACAGTCAAATGTAATATAATTGTGAAAAAAGACGGTGGGAAAATTTTCTCCAAGTCGCAAAGAATAATCAGTGCATCTCTCTGTAATTTCTGAACAACACTTCTGCTCAATCGTTTGGCACAAAGATCTTGATAAAATTGACATAACTTAATCACCACAACTCTAACATTATGTGAATGTAAATGACGAATGGCAATGGGAATCAACTCATGTAACAAGAAATGGTAATCATGGGTTTTAAGAGATTTGAGTTTCACATCTTGTGTATTCACCATTTTCGAAATATTACTTGAATAACCATACAGAACCTTCAAACTTTCCAAGACTTGAAGAAATTGTTTTTTCTCCACATTTTTCATCGAATAACAGGCAATAGGGACTTTCCACTTATTTTGACCAATTAAATCAGGATGAAGTCTTGCTCTTATACCCCAATCCATCAAATCACGACGACACCGCAAATCGTCTTTTGTTTTGCCTTTGAAATTTAAAATAGTAGCAAGTAACATCTCACAAATGTTTTTCTCGATATGCATTACATCCAAACAATGACGTAATAAATTCGATGACAAATACGACAACTCAAAGAATATGCTTTTCTTTCTCCAATTGCTGTTGGAATTCGAATTAGCATGCTTTCGCTTTCTGATATTTGATTGACTTTTTCCAAGAACATAATTCAAATCATCAAGTTCTTTAACAATATCAGTCCCTAACATTCTTTGAGGTGTCTCATCTGTCTCGATGGCATTATCGAACTGTCTCCGATTTTTCCTGTATGGATGATCCATTGGTAGAAAACGTCGATGCCCTATGAAGCTGAAAGTTCGTCGAAACTTTAATCTTCGGAAACGTGTATTTTTCATACAAATAGGACAAGATAATTTCCCTTTAGTACTCCAACCAGAAATCATTCCGTAGGTAGGGAAATCATTTATCATCCATAATAAAGCTGCACGAAACATAAAGTACTCCTTTCTGAATGCATCATACGCTTGTGCACCAACAATCCAAAGATCATTTAACTCCTCTATTAATGACTGCAATTATATATCAATATCATTTCCAGGATCACTGGGTCCAGATATCAATATAATCAGGATAGTGCACGGCTTCTTCATACACATCCATGAAGGAAAGTTATAAATGTGAATGAAAACAGGCCAAGTACTGTGTGCAGTATGCATTTGGAGAAATGGGTTGAAACCGTCACAGGATAATCCCAATCTAACATTTCATGGGTCGGCTGCAAAATCAGGATGTAACCTATAAAATTTCTTCCAAGCCAACCCATCTGTAGGATGCACTATTTCATCGTTATCCTTATTTCTTTCATCTGCATGCCATCTCATATTCTTTTCCATTTGTTCTGACATAATTTTTTTTTGAATCCTGGGAATTAAAGGGAAGTGCCACATCACTTTATGTGGTATGTGAGATTGAGATCCGTCTTTATTAGTCTTCCACCTTGATGTGCCACACTGTTTGCACTGACTCAAGTCTGCATTCTCCTTCCAGAACAAACAACAGTCTTTGAGACAAGAATGAATCTTACTAGATGAAAATCCAAATTTGTCAACCAACTTTGATGCCATGTAATCATTTTCTAGAATACATGCATCATCAGGAAGTAAATCCTTAATAAATGTAAGGAGATAGTTGACCGTAGTATTACTAAATCCATACATTGTTTTCCCATGATATAATCGCATTAAAAACTCAAGTTTGCTCATTTTTCCACATGCTTGATATACTGGGGTATTTGCATATTCTATTAACTTTCTAACACTCTCAACGTAATCATCCTGATTAATAGATGAGAACTGTGTTCCAGTATTAATTTCCTCTTTCACTAGTCTACATGAGAAGCTAGCTTCAGAAACAAAAGGAAACCGATCAGAAATCAAATTTTTCATACCAATCTTTTCCGCTGAATCGATGGCATTAAAAACTTGAGATTTTTCTCCATTGTGATACCACACATGATAATTTTTTTGGAAACCACTTTTAGTGATATGGTAACTCACTTCCTAACGAGTTAACCAAGTTATTCCAACACAATCAAAACACGGGCATCGAATCAACCCGCCATCTGAATCATTAGTGAATGCAAAGTCCAAAAAATATTGTAACTCCTTCTGAAATTCATCAGTGATCCGATCAATGTTGTACATCCAGTATCTATCCATCCTAAGGCAGATAAACATACATTAGATAAATAATCTAGAAAATGACTTAACATTATATGTATTGTTTCAAAAGATATTAAGTAATCATCAATATTGACTTTTTATAACTCAACCACCATTATGTAAAGTATTGTTTTCCCCTTCCAATGAAAAATCTATTAATCAATGCTATAATAGGGTTCCAGGCCCTATCTTTTATAGATGGATACTCCAGGTATAATCAGACATGGATGGACACCAAGGATGTAGAGTCTCCCATAATTATGGTTCCATAGGGGAATTTCTACTTTTAATTGATTCTCATGGGATAGAATAAGGCATAATCCACTTATCAACTGTCCATGCACCACATCTTCAAGCCAATTATCATGAAATTTGTGGAATGCTACTAGGATTATTTGGTGGAAAAATCCTACCATATTTGGACCATCTCAAGGATCTTGAGAAATTGTTTATCTTCTTATATTTCATACACTTTAAGATAAACTCCCTGAAGTTCACATTTAGGGTTACCTCTATTAGGTTTCTCCACTTTACTACAAGATATATGGTCATCGAGATTGACCCAGAGATGATCAAGTCGATCAATCAGATTCCTCCCCCATGGAATCTCTAAGAGTTGTGGGGCCTCCAAGGTCTATTCACCTATATAAACTGATTTAATGTGAATCTAGTTGGATAGTGTAAGATCCTCTAGTGTCCAATGAATAAAGTACCTATTAAAAAATTGGATGAGGAGTTCCATATCGATTATTGATAATATTAAGCATTATATTTTACAATTGTCAATTTTGATTTCTTCCATTTTAGGAAATACATTGTTCATTTATGGGACTTCCTTGGAATGATCCCTTGTAACCCATCTAACCCAAAAAAACAAAGAGGTAATAGAAAATTGTTTATAATATCATAGTCGGATGCTCCTCGATATATAGAATAGATACTCCCCTATAGATAAGAGTTTCCTCGCAATAGTTTTTACAGTGTAGAAGTTGTGATATTATATATAGAATCATGAGACACAATTGGTGACATAAGTAAAAATCCTAAAGTATATCTTCAATTACCCTATGTTTATTGGATGAATGTTGTTTTGGGAGGTGATCCTCTAGTATTTAAACATTAGGTTCATCCCATATATGGTTGTCAAATTCTAGGCAATAGAAGACTTCATGGTCACACATCCACCCCTGAAGAACTACCCCTGAATGTTGATTTCCCAAATGAGGCTACCCTATTAGTGGATCATGTAAAAGAGTATTAGAAAACATATTTTGATGGTGATTTTCAAAGATCTACTGAAATAATGCTTAATAATTCCAATCTTAATTGAGTAGGCCAGGTGGTTGTCTTTATCACACCAACACAAGACGTCCAATCATACTTTTTCCTATTTTTATAAGGTTTCACTGATGATGAGGCAAATTATTAGGCTCTCATTACTGGTCATAAGTTATCAGATGATATTTATTTCACCCAAATGGATATGAAGGGAGAATCCAAGTTATCCCTCAAATATATTAATGGTGACCGCATTGTTATGATGAAAGAGCTCATGTCCCTACTGGATCATACCCACCAACTAATGGTACAATTCCCTTCCATGATGGAGGTGAATAAAATTACCATGTTATAGAATGGTTGAGCTGAACACTTGAAAAGTTTAGCCACATTATTATATGATCCTGAAAATGATGATTTGATCATCCATGTGGCCTATCCAAGGGTCATTGTCCCCATTCCATTTGAGATGATGATAACAAGAACCTAAACCAACTTTCCTTTAGTGATTATATTCTATGACCCTAAAGTCACCCCATAGTAGAGGAAATAAACTATTAGATCCCTCCCTATATCGAGTATCCCTAGCATGGTACTCTCCATCGCGACTGAGCTGAGCATAAGTGAATCCACCGGTAAGCCTTTCCGTTTACACTCCAGAGTATGAATAAATTAATGCCACCCTCAAAAGATCTGGGTTTAATGAAATTATCATATATTACAACCAAATATATGGGATACCTCAGGTTATTTTGGAGGTCAATGTTGGGTCCAAATTCACCCATCATGTGGGACTGAATCACTCTCAACAGATACTATTATTGGGATACATTTAGCCCTCCATGCTCCATAACTACACCATTTTTTCTCAGAGTTTTCATGGGTGTTAGAGACATTCAATTATTTTCCATCAACCATTATAGATCCTCCACACCACCATGTAATATTTTTATTTTTCACTATGGGGTCTCATATCATAGGTCCATACCCACTAGCAAAATATATCCTGTTATAGTTTATTCTAACCGAAATGGTATTCTTCTCCAAGTGGGAAGAAGTAGTTATCGTCAATGATGTTAAATCTATGTTTTTGATCATGTTTTTGATCTACCACACCATATATCAATTTGGATTTATTCATTCCATTGTCAAATAATAAGGCACTAACTTTTAGGATTAGGATTTAATGAAATTTTACACGAAGTACAAAATCTGGTCCAACGTTACTACTTACTAGAATTCATAGAAAAATGTGTAGATTGAAGAATGAAATAAGAAACAATCTATTATCCTATAGAAAACACTGGGTTATAAAAAATAAGAGTTGTCCTGATAATCTCTTGAATTTCCTCTATACCTATTGGATGATGACTCTTAATTCCACCCCAGTGACCTCATATCCCTAGTATGTGAAACCAAGTAATTCATTCCCATCGAGGATTAGATACCATAGATCTAAATAGATTTATACAACAACAATAGTCTAGAAAGAATGAATGAAGATCACTTGGATGATTTAGAATCCCTCATAGAGAACAACTTCCAAGCATTTCCCAATCTAGAGAGAAACCAAAACTAGATGAAAATATAATTCAAAAATACGGTTTCCTCTGCTCCATACAATACGGTGACATGGTACTAGATCTCAGAACAAGGATGATACCCAAATAAATAAACCGAAGTTGGTGCCCAAGTGGGAATGACCTTACCTCATTCATAAGTTCTATTCCAACGAGGTATACTCTTTGATCACCATATATAGAGATCGTATCACACCTCCCACCAATGTGATGTTTCTGAAGTAGTACTTCACATGAGGATACCCTTGGTCCAAGAAAGAAAACCTAAAAATATTTTCATGGTTCCAAGAATTATGAATATAAAATATTCACAAATGTTCCAAGATTTATGACCCTAAACTACCAGAAACCCCATGGTTGAGCTAGTATGACCTTAAAATATTCATAACTGGTCAAAGAAACAAGACCTTAAAAATATCCTTAATCTAAAATCTTTGAACATAAACAAGGAGTCATATTTCATGAATTATGAAAATAACTATTTTCTACCAATATTGTTTGAGTTTAATGACTTTAAACTATAGATATTGACATCCTAGGCACACAAAATTAAATAATGATCTTACTCGATATAAAATTAAGATGACTCATATGATAACTATGGTATGATATGAAAGGTCTTACAATTTTTATAACCATGGTGCCTCAAAATATATGTATGATATTGTCTAAAAAATCACCCCACTTGGAATCAATATGAATCATATGATATGAGACGAACTAAACCATCATCCATATAACACGATGCTAAACTCTAGCATTACCCATGTAATAAATTTGGGATTCCCTCACGAGAGATGATTTCCCCCAATTTTGGAATTGAAATCCTACTATTACATAATTTTGAACCATGTGTGGATTGACTACCATTTTCATGGGATACGTTGTAATTCCTATACCTCTCATTTATAGGTCTAGATAAATATATTTCAACCCTACATCCCCTTAGTCCCATTTACACACACAACATTATGACTTTAACTTGTGTGTAGTCCATCTCAAGGTGTGAACATGGTATATAAGACTATTTGGGTCCATTTACAGTAGGTTCTACCACTTCTGTGACACATATATTACTGTGAAACCAAATTACACATATTCCAAGCATCATGAATTTAAAATATAATCTACATTCATCTCGGTCTGATCATTATAACATTATACGATATGGAATTTTTTTCTGAGGTATTTTTGTGGTGTGTGGGATGTCCTGCCCTCAATTCAAATCAAATTCAACCTCATTCAGGAATTGATTTTTTTTTTCAAAATATACCTGTTTCAGTAGCCCATGAATCATGAATGTAAATTGTTTTCTGTCATCCAAGAGGTATGACATTAAACATTGATCAACCATCTTCAGGATCACTTCATTTGTTATAGGACATTCGGGTATCCGTTCACATGGGTTTTAAGCATTTTTCACTGCATTATCGTCCTTAAATATCCTCTGTATACTCAAATCATCAAAAATATAAACTATTTTCATTTTCACTAAGCTCCATGAACTCAAACAAGAAGACTAGATCAAGGCATTGTGAACCTAAACTATATGCATGCACCCATTATTCACATGGTTTTCACCATCTCTGGTGTTGCATAAATCTAACAGCTCTACCATAAAAAACTATATAAGGCTTGATTCCTATCCTTATCGGATGTGCAATGATGGATAGACCATCTATCTCTAGGAACAACCATAGATTAATTGTAAAATCATATGTTACATATGGTTATATCACCATGATATTCTCATATTTTCCTCCTTTTTGGGAATAAGCCCCATTAATTTCGCTTGAACAACTAGAAATCTAGTATTCCCTCAAAAATAGATATATATGGTAGAAAATAATTGTAAGATGAAGGCATATCCTACACTAATGTTCCTAGTTCTTGATGTTAATCTACATTATTACCCTATACAAAACCACGATGCCTCATATGATATTTAAGGGATGGAAATCAAACCAAAATCCATGGAACACAATTCTAAAATGTTGACATACCCTATATAATTTCTGGATGCCTCAGATTCGAAAATGGTATGATTTAGTATCCTTATTCATGAGGATCGACCCGAGCAGCATAAATATCTTACATAAAACAGTGGAAATATTCTTGAGAAGGATCTAATTAATACTAATATGGATTTTGAAAAAACTATTGTTAAAGATAAAGATACTGGAAATGATAAAAAATGGAATGATAAAGATACCGGCAATGAGGTCGTCCGGAGGAGGCCGTCAGGAGGAGGAGAGTTCGTTGGAGGGGGAAATTCCGTCGGGATCAGGGGAGTTGCGGTCGTCCGGAGGAGGGGAGTCCGTCGGGAGGAGGGGAGTCCGTCGGGGGAGGAGGGGAGTCCGTCGGGGGAGGAGGGGAGTTCTTCGGGGTCTTCCGGAGGAGGGGAGTCTATCGGGGGAGGCGCAGTCATCCGGGGAGGAGAGGTCGTCGGGAGGAGGGGAGTGTGTCAGGGGAGGAGGGGAGTCCGTCGGCGTCGGGGGAGGTGATGTCGTCCGGGGAGGGGGGAGGCACGGTCGTCCGGGGAGGGGAGTGCATCGGGGGAGGGGAGTGAGTCGGGGAGGGTTTTGTAGGAGGAGCCCGAGAGAATATTGGACAAATCGCACATATAGCCACGGATGAATTTTCATCCGTTGGTATAACCAT
This sequence comes from Viscum album, assembly GCA_963277665.1. Lineage (NCBI taxonomy): Eukaryota > Viridiplantae > Streptophyta > Magnoliopsida > Santalales > Viscaceae > Viscum > Viscum album. The sequence goes on from OY728137.1 coordinate 130,234,933, forward strand.
GCTATAGCCCCGGACTTATAAAACCGTGGCTATTGGTCCGTGGCTATAGCTTCATTTTGTAGTAGTGAGGCCACGCAGGGTCCTCTACCACTGTTCTTCATGGGAAACAAAACAAAGATTAGGCCACACAAGGACCTCTTCCACAGTTGACATGGGTAAACAAGAGTTAAGAATTTTAGAGTGAGGATTTTGATATCCTTCAGTTCCGTTCAGAAGAGAGTGTGTGTGTGTGAGATATACAGAGTACACCACACTGTTCGACGGTAAATAAAAAACACACTTAGAGAGAATAGATAGGAGTTTAGAAAGCTCTAGTGATTAGCAATGCAGCTCTGGACTCGTTGGATTCAGTAAAATTTCTTCTGAGTCCTTCTCTGGTTTTTCTGTTGAATAAAAGAGTGTCGTAGTTCAGCATGTGTTCTATAGGAGTTAAAATGATCTCTTGATTCATCGTGTGTTCTTCAGTGGTGTTGGATTTCACTCATGAGAGTTCTTTGAAAGTCTTTCAATCTTTTTCTTGCTCAGGATTGTTCTTTTTTTTCATCACAGTGCTATCGGTTGAATGTAAGTTCTTCTTATTGTGTCGTCACACTTGCACACCACTGCTTACACTTGTTACCTATACTACATCTCAATCTTCCTTATATTCAACTCGTTCTGGTAGTAGGAATTATTCCCTTTTCATAGGTACGAGATACAATTTCCTGATATGCCAACAACTATCATTAAATAACATTAATTTCATTAAAAACAACAAATATGACTGTTAGCATTATTTAAATAATATTGACAAAAGGTTAAGAAATGGTGTCACAGTGATTATGTAAACGGTGTCTTTTTCACGGTATAGTCTTCACGGTATGTGGTTCACGGTAAGTGCTTCATGGTAAGTGCTTCACAGTAAGTAGCTCACGGTGTCTCGGTCACGGTGAGTAGCTCACGGTGTCTCAGTCACGGTGAGTAGCTCACGGTGTCTCGGTCACGGTGAGTCCTTCACGGTGTCTGGGTGATTGTGACTGTGTCTTGTAGATAGTCTGTCTAGCTATGTCAAACATCACAGTGTCTCTATACTTAGACAAATATCATTATTTATACTTAAACAGTAATATGAAAAATATGGATTAAGTTTAATCATTAGAGATTAAGAGAACTTGAATCATAAATATAAAGTATTGATAATATAAGTGAGATTTGTGATCATGCATAAGACTTGTAAATAGTAAAGAGAGTAATTAACATCATAAGACTTGAAGAGCATTAGAAAGATGTGCAATTAAGATTGAGATTAATTAACAGTAATAGGATTTTTGATCATTAAAACATGATTAATACATGAGGAGTCCAACAATCTCCCCCTTTTTGATGATCACAAATCATGTATAGTCAAAATATAAATGAAATGCAACATAGCATATCTCATTATATAACTGATAGCATATCTCATTATAGAACTGATACTTGTATTTTTTCGTCCCCCTTTTGGGATTATCAAAAAGTAGAGAAAATGAAATGAAACAATGAATTTTTCATTAAAAAGGGTTCAGAATAGATCATACAAGATAAATACAAACAGGAAACAAGAAATGACATCCCATAAAAAATAAAACAGTCTCTGGACTCTTCAGGGATCCACCTTGTCCTTGCCTTTAGCAGCAGCAGGAGCTAGTGCTGAAGTAGAAGAAGGCATAGATGTGGTAGACAAAGAGGGTAAGGGTAGACCTTCAAAAAAATATGGATCCAAAGTAGGAGTAGTAGAAGATCTAGGTTGTGGTTGGTCAAGAATGAATGACCGGATCTGAGAAAGAGCTTGGCTGACTGACATGGCAGTTGAGGCTAAGGCAGGTAGACCAGGTCTAAGGGGTATAGTAGCTGGAGCAACTATAGCAGTACTCTGCACATGAAGATATGGATTCAACAGATTGATGAAATCAGTAATGATTTCACCACCATATTGCATAGCCTTTTCAAAATTTTTCTTATTCTCCATGAATTTGTCAAACAATCTGGATAACTCTGTAAGTTTCTGAACTTGAGCTTTAAAAGCTTGAGTTACAAGAGGGATTTTCAGGTTGTCCACAAGATATCTAAAGTGATCTGTCATATCACTTTTGGATAAAATCCGAGTGAGATAAAAATATATTTTCTTAGTGATCTCTTGTTGAGCATCATTGGCTATCTTAGAATGAATTCGAACCAAGTCCAAAGCTCGATCACTATTCTTAACCACTTCTGACAAAGAAGACAGATCCAAGCCACTTAAGGAATTCTGAAGTTCTTCCTTGATTATGGATCTCAGCAGAGAATCATCCAAAAGAGGAATAGAAGGTTTACCTGAAGCAGGAGAAGCTTTTACAGCTTCAGATAGAACTTTGAGCTGTTTCAGAACTTTTTTCAGGCATCCAGTGTACTCATCTGTGATTTTATTTATATTTTCTACAAGCTCCCTCATGCATTCCGGCATCTTGGTGTGTCTTTTTCCAATCTTTTCATCAAAATATAGTAGATATGTATGCACTTGAGACATAATTTCCCTAGAAAGGGTGGAATCAGTTTTCTCAGGAGAAGCAACAACAGGTGCAGGGGCAGAAACAGGAGCAGGCTCTGATCTCAAAGATAACTCATTATGCAATTTGGATACCATATTTTTCAGATTTGCAACATCAGCACATAACAGCTTATTTTCAACTATGACTTCTTGAATTTCTTGGATCATCCTTGTTTGAATATTCAATATAATATTTTCCAAGAGAATTGATGCATCTTCTTGACTCAGTTGAGTCACTGGATGAGGTTGGGAGGATAAGATCTTCTTAACTCCAGCTAATAGAGTCTCTCCAAAAACTTTCATATCATCTTTAGTCACAAAGGAGTGATGCTCAGGTAAGGGTGCAGGTAAAGGTAGTGGTTCAGAGTCATCTTCAGACTCCGATTCTGATTTAGATTGAGAATAGGGATCTGGTTCTGGTTCTGGTTCTGGTTCTCGATGAGCTATAGAATTCAGTTGAAACAGAGAAGAAAGATCCATTCTAGTTGTAGTCACTTTTTGTGACTCATTCACAACATAAAAGTTTGGGAACTCATACCGATTGTACACAGAATATGTGACAGTAGGTTGAGAAGCTTCATCAGATCCAGCTTCCATAATCTCAAGGTTTTGAGGTTCCTCCCCCTCAAATTGTGCTTCTATTTCAGAGACTATAGGCTCAACAACATGATCAAGATCCAAAGGATCATATCTAATCTCTTCATCAAACTCTTACCTTTCCAACTGAAAGGAAATTTCCATCATCTCTTCAGCAGATGGAATTATCTCAGGAATTGATTGTTCCAATGGTTGAGCTTCCAGATTTGATTCTTTCTCAACAGGGAGATCCTCTTCAACAGGATCTGTCTCTATGATTTCTTGATGTTCTAAATCAGGAAAAACCAATTTTCTTGCAGCATTAGGATGAGTTTCTGGATTGAAATCCTCACTAGAAGCAGGAGCTTCCTCTTCTCTCAAACTAACAACAACTTCCTCTCCTTGAGGTATTTCATCAGGGACAACAGCAGGGACAACAACCCTTTCTTTTTCAATAGGAACTGTTTCCATTAGAGGTCTTACAGCTTCTTCTCTAGGTGAAACTTTAGCTGTTAATTCCTCTTCTTCTTCTTCTTCTTTTGAATACTCAGCCACTTCATCTGGTTCCAAACCAGGATCAGATAGATTCTTAGGCCTTCTTGGATAGTCAACAGGATTAAACTTTTTATAGAGTTGACCATTATCCTCAACCCACTGCTTCTTCCAGGGGTTCCATCTTATCTTCATCCTTCTGATGATAGGCATGGATAAGCAGAAATCAAAGTCCTCTAACTTTTACTCATTCGTTCCAACCATCCCTTTGGCAACTAACATGGATGAAATCATCCTTGAGTAAAACAAGGAGGTGGATTTGGAAGTGACTTTGATTAGCTCACAGATATGGTGAATAACATACTTGAATAGGTTGATCTTATGGACATTCTTCAACAGGTGAATCAGGAACAGATCCTGATACTTCATTACAGTCAAATCCCCTTTTCTTGGACTAATCAAATTCTGAAAAAATTTGAAGAGAAGTCTAGTTTCCCCATCTAATTCAGCAGTTATGGCCCTTCCCTTGGTGTCATTACCAGTTAGAATTTCCAAGGCATTTTCCATATTGAATATATCATAAGATGGAGGAGGGTCTCTCTGGTAGTCTTCACAAACTCCTTCATTTGGAATTCTTAGGCTTGCAGCCCACAGTCTCGAAGAGAAAGAACACTTCTGACGATTGATCCAGCTGGTCACTAAAAATATTTCTCCAAACTCAAAGGAAAACTTCACATACTGATAGAATTGAGATACCAGCCTCGAGTAAATTGGTCTATTTTGTCCAGAGAACCATTCAAGCCATCCTTGTTCTCTTAAAAATTTCAAAACTAATGACTTGATAGACAATAGACACTCAGGGCAAACTTCATTTTCAGGTACAATAGTACGGCTTAACAAGTTTGGGTTTAGAGGTCCTTCGGGAGCTATCCTCGGCATCCTCTTATGTTTCTTAGAGTGGCGCTTCTTAGATGAGGGTGAATATGGATGCTTCATCCTTGGCATCCACTGAAGGTTCAGGTGAGAGGGAAGAGAAGGTTTTTGAGAATGAGAAGGTTCAGAAGAGAGTTCGGGTAAGGAATCAAATGAAACCCTTAATTTTTATCATTTGGGAATGTCAATCATCATAAAAACAAAAACACAGGAAATCAAATGGTAGTGAAATAAAAATTACCGTGATATGGGTTAAAATAAGAATATAAATAATTTTCATGGTGAGACTGTGAGTAGGCATTACGGTGTGATGAAAAACAGTCATTATAGTGAGACTGTTGGTGGTCGTCACAGTGAGACAATGACTATTCTGTGCAGTCACTGTGAGACAATGAGTTAACAGACCGTAAGCACAAGATCTTAACGGTGAGACCGTATGCATGAAACAATAACTTTAAAATAGTGAGCATGAAACCATAAAGTAAAATACAGTAAAGTATTGAGCATTAAGATCAATAAGATATCTATTTATGATTAATCATACCAAGATCATGTATGATATAGTCTAATCTTTCAGAATTTAATGGTTTAGTGAATATATCAGCAAATTGATATTCAGTACCAATGAATTCCAAAGTGATATCACCTTTTTGATAATGATGCCTCAAAAAGTGATGTCTTACATCAATATGTTTTTTCCTAGACTGAGAAACAGTATTCTTAGAAATATTAATAGCACTTGTGTTGTCAAAATTTATTGGGACATGTCTGAATTGATATCCATAGTCTAGTAATGTGTGTTTCATCCACATAATTTGCACACAACAACTTCCAGTAGCAATGTATTCATCTTCTGCAGTAGATAATGCAACAAAATTTTGTTTCTTACTACACCATGATACTAGTGACTTTCCTAAAATATGACATGTTCCAGAGGTGCTTTTTCTATCTAACTTACATCCAGCAAAATCAACATCAGAATAACTTACTAGTTCAAATGATTGTCCTTTGGGATAGAACATTCCTAAATTGGGAGTATGCTTGAGGTATTTGAAAATTATCTTTACAACATTTAAATGTGACTCTTTAGGGTTTTCTTGAAAACGAGCACACATACACACACTAAACATAATATCAGGATGACTAGCAGTCAGGTAGAGTAGACTTCCAATCATTCCTCTATAAGTGGTTTGATCAAAAGATTTACCATCTTCATCAAGATCCAACTTACAGGTGGTACTCATGGGAGTGTCACTACTTTTTGTGCTATCCAATCCAAAATGTTTTAAAAGATCTCTAGTATATTTACTTTGAGTTAAAATAATTCCATCATCATTTTTAAATATTTGAAATCCAAGAATGAATTTGAGTTCACCCATTAAACTCATTTCAAATTCATTTTGCATCATTTTAGAAAAATCAGTACATAGGGAATTTCTTGAAGATCTAAAAATAATATCATCTACATAAATTTCTACAACTAAAACATCTTTAGAAATTCATTTTATAAAAAGATTAGGGTCATTTATACCTTTTTTAAAACCTTTAGAAATTAGAAAAGTACTTAATCTATCATACCAAGCTCTTGGAGCTTGTTTTAAACCATATAAAGCTTTTGATAGTTTGAAAATATGATTTAGAAAATGAGGGTTTGAGAATAAAGGTGGTTGTTCAACAAAAACATCCTCAGTAATATATCCATTTAAGAATGAACTCTTGACATCCATTTGATATAGTTTGAAATTTAGATGTGCTGCATAAGCAAGTAAAATCCTAATAGCTTCCAATCTGGCTACAAGAGCAAAAGTCTCCTCATAGTCAATTCCTTCCTCTTGACTATAGCCTTGTGAAACTAGCCTAGCTTTGTTTCTAACTATGTTCCCAGATTCATCTACTTTATTTCTAAACACCCATTTAGTGCCTATGTTAAAAGTGTCCTTAGGTATTTCAACAAGATTCCACACTTTATTTCTTTCAAACTGATTGAGTTCTTCTTGCATAGAAATTACCCAAAATTCATCATTAATAGCGTCATCAATGTTTTTAGGTTCAAGCTGTGACAAGAAGTCTTGATGTTCAACCTGATTTCTAAGAGAAGCTCTAGTCTGAGACCCTCTATAATGATTTCCTACAATAGCATCTAAAGGATTATTATTTAGAATTCTAGTTGATCTAGTAAAGGTAGGACTATAAATTTCAGGTTCTTCTCTAGGTTCAGGTTCATTAGAAGAATATTCTAGAATAAGTCCAGAACTGGTTGTCTTTATAGCAGGTTCATTGTTTTTATCATTAAGGTCCAGAATAGATAAATCTTCTTCATGATTTTCAAGAGAGGTTTTAGACTCATGTGGATCAGTTTCATCAAATTTGATGTGAACAGATTCTTCCACACACTTGGTTCTCTTATTAAAAACTCTATAGGCTTTGCTGGTTAAATAATATCCTAAAAAGATTCCTTCATCACTCTTAGAAGAAAACTTATCAAGATTATATTTTGTATTGAGAATAAAGGATTTGCAACCAAAGACTCTAAAGTAATTGACTTTAGGTTTTCTATTATTCTGAAAATCATATGGGGTCTTCTTAAGAATAGGTCTAATTAAGACTCTATTAATAATATAACAAGATATATTCACAGCTTCAGACCAAAAGTAAATAGGTAGTTCATATTCATTAAGCATAGTTCTAGAAATTTCTTGTAGGGTTCTATTTATTCTTTCTACTACACTATTCTGCTGATGTGTCCTAGCAGTATAAAAGTTATGACTATATCCATTGTGTGAGCAATAGGATTCAAATTCAAGATTTTCAAACTCATGGCCACGATCACTTCTTAGAGTTTTAATCTTAAGCCCACTAAGGTTTTCTACAGATTTGGAGTATTTAACAAAATAAGAACAAGCTTCACTTTTGTGAGCTAAGAAGTATACCCAAGTATATCTAGAAAAGTAATCTACTAGGACATAGACATAGTGCTTCCCATTTAATATAGAAACTATATATGGTCCAAATAGATCCATGTGAACCAACTCGAGAGGTTGAGAAGTTGAGACTTCTTTCTTTGGTTTGAAAGAGATTTTGTGTTGCTTTACCTTTTGACAGGGATTACAAACTTTGTCATTTGGAAACTCAAGTTTGGGTAAGTCTCTAACTAAGTTCTTCCTAGTTAGTTTCCTAAGTGAGTGTATATTGCAGTGTCTTAATCTTCTATGCCAAATCCAAGACTCTTTATTAAAGTCATTTAAACAGGTAACATTTTGTTTAGCTAAGGAATTTAGATCAACAGCATAAACATTTTCATTTCTTAAAGTAGAAAATACTAAAACATTTTTAGAGTTAAAAACATTACAGGAATCATTTTCAAATTTGAAATTAAAACCATCATCACATAATTGATAAATACTTAACAGATTATATTTCAGTCCATCAACAAATAAAATATTAGAAATTAAAACTAAATCAATGTTACCAATTTGGCCTAGGCCGATGATCTTTACTTTAGAATTATCACCAAAGGTGACATAGCCTCCATCAACCTTTATTAAGCTCTTTAAACATGAGTAATCCATAGACATATGTCTTGAACATCCACTATCCAAATACCATGTCTTCTTATGGGAACTCTTCAAGAAGGTTTCCTACAAAACAATTTTAGATAGAGTATGATTTTGGTACCCAGATCTTCTTGGGTCTAGACAGGTTAGTAATCAATGATTTTGGTACCCAAATTTGTCTTATGGGTCTCATATAATTTACAGATTCAATATATTTTGAAAGATAAACTCTATTTGATTTATAACTATGTGAATAACTAGTTGAAGCATAGGGATTTCCAGAACTAGAACTAGCAGTATTCTGTCCAGATTTAGGAATAAAGCTATTCTTACTAAGCTGTCTCTGTCCAGGTTTGTATCCTATTCCAGTAGTGTATTTTGGTGCCACTTACTTTCCTAGAATTTGAGTTAGTGTATCCTTTCCATTTGTTAACTTCTCTAAGTCCATTCTAAGTTACTCATTATACATTTTCAGTTCAGTGTTCTCCTTTAATAGTTTAGCATTCTTCTCTTTTTCAATAGTAAGTTCAGTTTTAACAGTTTTAGTGAGAGCATGCTATTTCTTCAATGATTTGTATTTATCCTTAAGTTCATTGCATGTCTCTTCCAGCATATTACAATATTCAAATAATTCATCACTAGTCATGTTTTCAGAATCCGAATAAGATTCTACATCATCTTTAGAATAATAAGAATTTAAAACAGGATTATCTAAGGTTACCTCAGATGTGTTTGTCATGAAACACATGTTGGCACGATTCTTTTCAGAATCAGACATTTCAGATTCACTTGTGTTGTCTTCAGAAGCACTCCAGGTAGCCTTCATAGCTTTCTTGTACTTACTGTCCTTGTAATCATTTTTCTTCTTGAATTTTAGCTTTGGGCAGTCTGATTTAATGTGTCCTTTTCTTTTTCACTCATAGAAAACAACTTCATCACTTTTATTTGGATTTTTCCAGTCCTTCTTCCAATGTCCCTTATTGTCATACTTTCCTTTGTAATTTGATTTTCTGAAAAATTTCTTCTTCCTATAAAATTTCTTAAACCTTCTGGCTATCTGAGCCATTTCAGCATCACTATCAGAGTTTGAGCTTTCACTTGTTGAAATACCAGTTTGTATTTGAACTTTTTCTTTGTTCTTGTTCTTTGAAGCAGTAGTCTTGAAAGCCACTGATTTCCTTTTTTGGTTCATCCTCTTTATCTTTGTTCACCTTGAGTTCTTCCTCATACATGATAATCTTACCAATGAGTTCTTTGATAGGTAGAGCAACAATGTCACATGACTCTCTGATTGAAACAGATGTGCCTCTCCATCATTCTAGTAAACATCTCAGTATCCTCATAATTTGTTCCTTTGCTGGAACAACTTTACAAAGTGAATTCATTTTATTGACTATATCATTAAACCAGAGATACATATCAGAAATAGGTTCATCAGTTTTCATGTTAAAATTATCATATTTAATAGTATATGTATTCAATCTCATTTCTTTAACATTGGTTGTTCCTTCACGAGAAACACCTAAATTATCCCAAATTTTAAAAGAAGTTTTACAAGCAGAAATTCTATTAAACTCTTCATCTCCTAAAGCACAGTATATGGCATTCATAGATTTACAATTATTATTTTAGGCAGTCTTTTAAGTTCATCCCAAGTTTTTCTTTCGGTTTCTTTAATTTTATATTGATATTCTAGAGCAGTCCAAATATCAAAACCCATGATTTCTAAATGAATTTTCATTTTAAGCTTCCACTGAGCATAATTTGTACCATTGAAGAAAGGTGGCTTGTTAGTAGTATCACTCTCTAGTATATTTTCCATAACTAGATTTTAAAAAGTAAATTTAAAGAGATAAAATTTAGAACTAACAGAAATTTAAGATCTTTAAAGATTAAACTAAAATCACAATTGAAAAATAGAGTATTTCAAAAATCCTTAAATAAAAACAACCTCTGATACCAAATGTTGGTCGGAGTGGATACTCAAGAGGGGGGTGAATTGAGTTCCAATTAAAATTTCTGTTAAAATATTGTCTATTTAAAATCCCCCAATTTATAAAACAAGTTAAAATGTAGTGAATTTATACATATTGTAAATGTTCACTTAGCTTCTCAAATATTGATTAGATCTCAGTTAATTTTACCACAAGATCAAACTAACTTTTGAAACTAACCTACTGATTTACAATAAGTGTAAAAACTTACTAATTTAACTATCAAAGTAGCTTTAAAATAGTTTTTTATTTAAAATTAATAGCAGAGGAGTATAAAAGATATATGTAGTATACTTTAAACTTAAACTAAATATGCACAGAAGATATAACAAGAGGTTCAGTCTCAAGCCGAGACTTAGTCCTCTCAAATTTATATAAATTTGATCCACACCCTGGATCTGGGTTAACAATAGTTTACACAACTGTCCATGCCACGCAAGGACCTCTACCACTGTTCTTCGTGGGAAACAAAACAAAGATTAGGCCACACAAGGACCTCTTCTACAGTTGACGTGGGTAAACAAGAGTTAAGAATTTTAGAGTGAGGATTTTGATATCCTTCAGTTCAGTGCCGGAGATAGTGTGTGTATGAGATATACAAATTACACCACACTGTTCGAAAGTAAATAAACAAATCACTTAGATAGAATAAATAGGAGTTTAGAAAGCTCTAGTGGTTAGCAATGCAGCTCTGGACTCGTTGGATTCAGCAAAATTGCTTCTGAGTCCTTCTATAGTTTTTCTAATGAAAAACAGAGTGTTGTAGTTCATCTTGGGTTCTACATGAGTGAAAATGATCTCTTGATTCATCGTGTGTTCTTCAGTGGTGTTGGATTGCACTCATGAGAGTTCTTTGAATGTCTTTCAATCTCTTTCTTTCTCATGATTGTTCTTTTTTGTTCATCACAGTGTTCTTGGGTGTATGTAAGTTCTTTTTGTTGTGTCATCACACTTGTACACCACTGCTTACACTTGTTACGTGTATTGCATCTCAATCTTCCTTATATTCCACTCGTTCTGGCAGTAGGAATGATTCCCTTTTCATAGGTACGAGATACGGTTTCCTGACATGCCAACAACTATCATTAAATAACATTAATTGAATTAAAAACAACAAATATGACCGTTAGCATTATTTAAATAATATTGATAAAAAGTTAAGAAACAGTGTCTTTTTCACGGTATAGTCTTCACGGTATGTGGTTCACGGTAAGTGCTTCATGGTAAGTGCTTCACGATAAGTAGCTTACGGTGTCTCATTCACAGTGAGTAGCTCATAGTGTCTCGGTCACGGTGAGTAGCTCACGGTGTCTCGGTCATGGTGAGTCCTTCACAGTGTCTGGGTGACTATGACTGTGTCTTGTAGACAGTCTGTCTAGCTGTGTCAAACGTCACGTTGTCTCTATACTTAGAAAAATATCAGTATTTATACTTAAACAGTAATATGAAAAATATTGATTAAGTTTAATCATTAGAGAGTAAGAGAACTTGAATTATAAATATAAAGGCTTGATAATATAAGTGAGATTTGTGTTCATGCATAAGACTTGTAAATAGTAAAGAGAGTAATTAACATCATAATACTTGAATATCATTAGCAAGATGTGCAATTAAGATTGAGATTAATTAACAGTAATAGGATTTGTGATCATTAAAACATGATTAATACATGAGGAGTCCAATAACCTCTATGGAAGGAAGTGCAGAACATCAATGTATTGGGATGGAGTTGAGAAATGAAAGATATTGGGGATTGATATAGATACAGAAATCATAAATAAGTATAGACCCATTCTTTGGGACATTAGGATAGCTTAGGGTCAATTAGAAAATTTATTCTAATAATCATCGGTGAGATATAGATTTTGAAGTTTTTGACAAGGTATTCCTTTGAATATATCCTTGGAATAAGTTTATGAGATTTGTAAAGGAGGGAAAGTAGATCAAAAAATATATAAATATATTCTATATTATTGATTGTATAAGGATATTTTATTATCACTTGGTTATTCCATTGAATATCTCTCAAGTCTGCGATGTGTTCAATGCATCTTTCATGAGGAAGTACGTACCTCATCCTTCACATGTAATGAAATCATAGGTTATGCCAATGGAGAATGATATATATTATAAAGAAAAAACAATGTATATTATGGATCATAGAGAGAAAGTTATGTAAAAACAATACCACTCACTTGGTCAAAGTTTTTTTTTGTAAAAACCATAAATTTGAGGAAGCTATGTGAGAACCTGAGGATATGACGTGACAGAATTATCCCCAATTGTTTATATCAGAGTGAAGGAATTTTTTGGAATAAATTTTTATAGGGGGGGTATAATGTAACACCTTGAGATATTATGATATAATTATCTTTATATAAACATATATTTTTTGATAACTTTCTTTACACGCAACACTGAGTTTAAATGAACTGTGATATATTATTGAATTATTATTATTTAATGTGATAGTTATCTCCCATCTATTGGATTAGTGGGTAATAATATTATTAACTAAATTATGATATATTATTTTTTAATATTAATAAAATTAATTCATTGGTTTTAAATGGGTTATAAAATAAAATTAAGTAATTTTAAGGTAAAAATATATGTTTTTCTAAAAAACTACTTTTATGCACACAATATGTTTATAAATTTAATTAATATCCATTGATGAATGATTTTAATTAAATGTGTACATAATAAATTTATTAAAATATTTTATCATTCATATAATAATTTTACCTTACAAGGAATGAAGGTAAAATTCGTTTTATTCTTAAAAATTCATTTTGATAAAAACAGTTTTGATGTGTTTTTCACAGTTATTTTAAAATGAATTTTCACCACTTATAAAAAATAAATCTTTTAAAATGGATTCAATATTTAGAATCAACATAATTAATATCATTTAATAAGTTTAAATTAATTTGTGTTCAATATTAATAGTAATTAAGGTAAAAATTCCTTACTTGGTTGGATAGTTTTTAGGATATATTTAATGAATATATATATATATATATTATTTATGATATAATAACTATTTTAAGGTATATTCTTATTTAACTTTCTTTCATTCCATCCATCAAAAATTGGAAACATCACTCGTGCATGCGTATGAATTACCGTCTCCTTGAAGTGATGTAATTCATTTTTCATCACCAATTTTTATGAATGGTTATAAAATTGTATATAATGAATGAATATTATACTATTTTTTTGACTAATTTTCTCTAGATTTTAAAACCATGACCAAGTTTTGAATACCATAACCATCAAACTGAAACATGCATTGAAAATAGACTTGTTTGATTCGAATGTCCATTTTAAATAGGAATTGTTAATAAAAGGATAATTGAAAATCATAAAATAATGGTACATAGTAATTTAATTATGAATATTATTCCTATACATATGTATAAAAAATATATATTTATTATATAGTATTTTTTAATTCATATAAAATAATAAGAGTCTTGATGTAAGAGTTTTATGTTATAACACTACTTTTTATAGGGATTATTTGTGCTTAAATTCTCAATGATGTAATTGTATGATATATCTATCAAAAATACTATTTATTTTATTCTTATATGATTATTTATGAAAATCATAAGTTTTTCCTTCATTTTCCTCTCTCTAAGTACTCAAAATTATAAATTATTTTTTTATAGAAAACTAACACGTTTTCTTTTCATCCAAGAAAAATTTCTTTGATGTCCATATTTTCATTAAAATGTTTTCAAGAATGTTTTTACTAGTATAAAATATTTGATTAAATTAATTTTTACCCAATATTTACTTTTTATAAAAAGTTTTAAAAATATTCTTATTTTCATTTTCCGAAGGAGGTAATTTTTACCAAATGTTTGAAAAGAATACTTGTTTTAACATATACTACTTGATTAGATTTGGACATTGTCCTAACTAATCATTACTTTTAATATTATTTTAAAAATTTACATGGTTCATTTAAAATAATTTCCCCCTAATATTATATAAATCTTTATATTTTAAATAAGTTATTTCAAAATGAAAAGGGTATTTCTCTCAAGAAATTCTACCATGATATTTTAAAGGTATTTTCATCCATGCCACATCTATTTATGTTACTTATACTTCAGTGGGGAGATGATACAATGATACCATCCCTTTTTTATATGGATGGTTATTGATTATGATGATGAAATATTTATGAATCCTCTTTTCTTTTCCATGGGTTAGGCTATGACAAAATGATAATTGTTTTCATCATCTTCTAGTATACATATGAAGGAATTATGATTTTATGATTGTTGGGTTCGTTATAACCCTCCAATGCATTGGGTAATGGAATATAGATATCTCATGAGATAATGATGATAATCATGTACATGATTGTGAAGATATATATTCATATTTTGATGCATGAGAATGAATGCTTCTAGATATTCTCACAAGATTATGCGTGCACGTGATTTAGAATGTGTATGTTCACATTTTGATGCATGAGTTTGATCACTTCAAGCTATTCTCACAAGATTATGAGTAGGAATGATTGAAACATTACTATTCTTATAAGATTATTATTTCCTATTATTATGATTCCACATGCATTTATTATGAATCTTGAATGATGATTACTACTTTTACACCCATAATAATCATGATTTTGAATATGACTTGATTTTGAAGTATGTGATCTAAGATTTTCTATGTATGAATATTTTTTGCATAGAAAATGTACTTGATTATGTTATCATACCATTATAATTATCTTATGCTCTTTTATGATTTATATCTTCCATGATTACCCTCACTGAGCATCTAATCTCATCCTTTATTATTTTTTTCTTGCTTGGATTTTTATAGAAAGTTATTAGTATGATATATCTATAAGGTTGCTAATATGAAGATCTTTGGGGGAGATATTGAAAATATTTTAAGAAATATGTTAATTATATATCTAGTCTCAAAATAAACTAAACCTTGAAGGTATTTGGGCATGTATAATTGCGATATGTATTAAATATTCATTTAAAATGATGTAATATTTAAGTTTTTTTATTCTTGGGTCACCTCATCTTCCTCTCAACATTTTCATACCAAATAATCTATGCAATAATAACACTATGTTCATTATCATAAATTTATCATACATATCATCAAGGTTATTCTTAATTTATGACGATTTATTCACTTCCTATATGTTATTCACCAAATTCTAGAAAGCTACATCCGTATAAACCCAAGAAATTCATCCCCAAGACTCTCCTATTATTATTATTTTATTTCTTCTATCATGGATTTGGTCAATGGAAGATCAAGATCCTACAAAAGTAAATCTTATGTATGCATCCTTCAGATCCCAAAATCTATTCTATCAAACTTATCCACCTAGACCATACTCTCATCTAATTATATACCATTAGAACATGTGATCTCCCACTAATTCCGATAAACATAAGATGAGTGTTTAGGAACTTAAAACCATTATTCTCCAACAAACCAAAGGTAAAAATGAAATTAATGAAAAATTATATAAAACATCTTCACCAAGGCTTGAACCTCTGGAATCACTCCAATATTGAGCTCTAATACCACTTGTTGGGTCCACATCCACCTTTTTTTAAACCAATAGAATTATTCTACTGAAACTTCACTAGTTAAAAACAAAAGCCTTGAAATGAAATATATGATAAAACTTCTTGATATTGGAAGACAACCACACCCAATCCATCACAATTCAATGTAAAACCACCATATGATATATTCAAGAACTAATATTTGCATGATCAAAATAAACCAAAGTCATAAGAATAAAAAAATAACATAGTTTAGGCATGTTCCCCAGTCCATTAGGGAAAGATACTTTAATATATTAGAGGAAGTAAATATGATTATAATGATTAAGTGTCTCACTCAATATCCCTCATAAAAATTTGATAACACTTTTCTTAAATAGAGAAATACAATTAGTTATTTTTATTACAATCACCATCTAATATTCTCGGTTCACCATCCACCTTAGTATATATTCATAGACAAATATCTTTGTAGTTAAAAACTCTCACCACCTCAACTGGATCTGTGGAAACACCATTCCAATTTGATTAATTTTTCTAGATATGAAGTTTGGAATATCTACCAGTGATCTTGAATTATTTTTTTATATCCTAAATCTTACTCTACCTACTGTGATTTGTATTTACTGGTGAAATGACTCCCAAACACTACTAGTTTATCTCCCATATAGTGGTAAAAAATAATCCCTTCGAATTTTTCACCTTACGGTGATGTGAATTTCCTACACCAAAAAATAAATCTCACACCCCCAAAACATATAAAATTAATCTTAATCCATGAAAACCTATGTATATATATAAATTCATATCACAATAATGAGCCATTATAGCCTATGATGGATTATACATGAAAATACCTTGATCCATCACATCCCCTGTATATATGATCTATTATTCAATCCATTAATAATAATATAGGTATACACACAACTAAAATAAATTAAAATGTATCTATATAGTATCATACAAAAAATATAATAAAACAAATAAATATACAATCATATAAGAAACAAATCAAGAAAACATGTACATACAAACAAACACATACAATAAAAGCAGTATGACGTCACAATTAATAATAAGGAACAATAATAATACAAGAGTTGATTACTCAAACACATCATTTTATAATATAATAATCATCTCTATGAAATTAAAATATCACAATTAATATCACTATACAAACCATATTGATACTTAACTTAACATATCCATTTAGTTACTGATAGATACCCAACACCACAAACATAATTCCTATAATATCACTATAATATCACAATAAATTCCTTTACTAATACTTACTCAAATATTTATCACCTATAACCATTGATTATCAAACCCAATACCCAAATATGTGATAAGGAAGAAAAAATAATATAAAGGAAATAAATACTCTAAAGAGACTAATAAAAGCATACATAACCTTATTTAATATAATAACCAACTCTTATATAAACCAACCCTTTTGAAATAGAGGATGAAACTAGCTCTATAATATTAAACCAACTCTCAAATATATCTTATAACAACAAAATTTAAAATACCATAAGCTTAATCAACCTAATAAACACTTACTACCATATAATTTCATAAATCAAACCACTATAGACATTAATCTCAATATTAATTCTTAATTACCTTCCAATTCACAAATATTCCTTAAAAAAATTCATCACATTAGTTTAAATTCAAGATTTATTTATTGTTATAACCTTTTTCTTATTTTCCATTCATACATCTAATTTTATTATAGAATTATAAACAAAATGAAATAGCACATGAAAATATATTATATCATAATGGCATCAATTCAATGTAGAAACATATAATAAATTCATAATAAATAATTAACAACCTAATGAGAAATTTATTAGGATATTTTTATATTTTCATATCCTTAATTTTCATTTTTTATGACCTTTTTAGTTCCAAATCTATAAAACATTCCATTCCTATTGGGAATTTACATAATAAAAAGCATATAAATATAAAAATATTCCTCAATCATCATAATTTAATTTCCAAAATAATATCAAATTTCTAAGAAAAATAATTAAAGAAAGATAAAATGGACCAAATAATAATTTAAAGATAAAACTAGAAGTTTTTAAAATGAATGTAAGAGAAAAAATAAATTAATACATTCACTTATAACAAACAAGGAATTAAGGTAAGAGTGATAGTAAAATGAATAAAATAAATAACAACCCCTCCCACAGGACCAAACCATAACCACTGATCCCTAGTATAGATTAATAACTTATCATATCTAACAACTTATCTAGAATAGGTAGTTTATTAATGGATAAAGTGATACAAGAATAATGAATCTTATGATTCCATGAGAGAGTGTCAATCAAGAACAATAATGGAAATTACAATCATTCATTCATGGGTATTAACAATCAAAAGAACAATGATGAAAATTAAATCATCAATTTTGAAGGGATAATAATCAAAAGTTTATACTCAATAAGGATATCTTGTATGGTTCCAAAACATATAAAGAAACATAAAATTTAGAGGATAAAAGAAGGCATAGAAATCCCCTACCCCAGGGAACTGAGAAGTTCCACATTGAAAGGTCTATGGTTGTACACTAAGGGCGGTTCCGCCAACCTGTTGCACACAAATATTAATTGAATGATAAAATTGTACCATTCATTATTTATACTATAAATCATAGTAAGAATAATAATAAATAATAAGAAATAACACATGGCGGGATGGACACCTTAAACTCACAATTATAATGAAATTTTTATACATGGGATCTTGATGATATGACTAACAAAAGTTATTTAAAAATAATAAATGAATACAAGTGCATCAAATCACCATGAATTTATAATTAAATTTAATTAAAGATCATAGGTAAAAATACATGTTCACCCATTAAATTTATATTTAGATCAAGCATGATTTTCTTTATCACTTAATAACATTTAAATCACCTTAAAAAAAATTCAATGTGAATCATTCAAGGGTATAGGGAATTTTAATTATATTTTAGATTTTACCAATTTAATAATTTTATGATTAATAATGGAATTATTAATCATAAAATAGAATTCAAGTTAAAATAGTAAATTGATAAATTTTACAAAGGGAACTACTCTTATGTGTGGAGAAAATTGCCTTTATGGTCGGGAAGAATGAATCTTACACCCCAAAATATGATAAAGGGATTAAATATTATGTTTAAAGGAAAATAATCCTACATATGGGGAAAATGACTCTTATTATAGGCAAAGTGACTATTACACTTGATAGAATGAATTTTACATTTCATAGAGAGAAACTATTATGTTTAAAAATTCATTAAATTATGGGTTAACACTATGAAATATAGGGGATATCTCATGAAAAGGGGTGGAATATAAGGGTCTTCAGAAAAAAAGTGTAAAAAACATTAGGGTTAAAAATTTAAAGGTCAATATATAATTATACAAAAATTCAGATTAAAACTCCAAAATTACCAAATAATTTAATATTCAACCAAACTCAATAATAACCTTCCCAAATCTCTAAAACATAATAAACTCCCCCAAAACTCCCTCAAGAATGATGAAATGATAAAGGGAAGGGTTCAAAAAAAATTAGGCCCTTACATAAAACCACACATTTACTTTTGTTTTCTCATGAATAACTCCCCAAATTATCTTCCTAAAATTTATCTCCCACATTTTGAAAGCTCTAGTCATAAAATAGAGTCCAAATCTCTTATTTATAAGAGGCTCTATAATAGGAGATTCAACTCTTCAATGTAAGTGTTATCCTCTTATTAATCCTTTTTCTTTATATTTTTTGACCCAAATCTTCTTAAATGTAATTTATCACTTTTATATAATATTTTTTAAATCATTAGTATTTTGTAAAAGGGATAGTATTACTATATAATAACATGTTTTTACTCATCCAATCATTATAATAAGTGCTTGTTTTGGTTGATTTTACCACCTATATAAATGATGTTATAACACTTAAATCATGAATGAAAAATTAAACTTAAATGATAGTAATATGATGTAATAATTATTAATTTAATATGTTTTCATGATTTCAAAATGGTAATATTATAAATTTATTTAACTAATAAATTTAATTCTTTTTTTAATTCTATAATCACTAAAAAGGAAGATTTTTAAGAATTCCATGAAAACTATCTCCATAAGTTCCATAACATGACCATATGACTCTAGAAATATATCAAGAATATATAATAATTCTATATTAACATTATTGATGCTATTAAGATATGATTAAGAAGCAGGGACTGAAACCTCCAAACCGAAGCAGGCATGGGAAACAAAATAGATAACACTCAAATATCAATTCTAGCAATAAAAAAATTAATATGTGGGAAATAAGAAATTATAATTTAAATGTATTAAGTAAAATATAAATGAATAAATACATTATAAATATTAATAATAAACCTAAATTTATTATAAAAATATTTAGAGTGTTCCCAACCAAGGATAAATCTAAGGTAAGGGTTTTTGTTGACTCAATCTTCCTTTATTAGGCCATTTTCTTTTTTCTTCAAATATGTTCTTATAATTTTGTTTTATTCTATACTATGGATATATTGAATTTTTTACTCTTTATTTTCTATATATTTACATTTAATTTTAATAAAATCCTTTTAAAATCATTCTTACTTCATGAATTATGATGCCCACAAGTGTTTCTTTTCCAATCTCACAGTGAAATTGAGATTGTTAATGTCTAAATTTTCATCAGGTGAAATTATATATTAAATGTATATAAAACCCAATATATTTTCTTATAATATGATTTTTTTGGTTTTACATTTATTCTTATCATTTTCCTTCATATTGGATTATAATTGAACCAAAATGATTCTTGTATATGAAACTGACCTTATCTCTTCTTTTTGGTTAGAAATATATCTCCCCCAAGTCCATATTTTTTATGTATTTTTATGGATGTACCTAAATATAATCCTATGATTTATTAAGTTCGTTTTATATTGAATTTATCTTTATTTATGAAAGTGTTAAAGGATTTTTTTAATATTCTTTTGATGGTCATTTTTTCCACTGTTTTCTTCAATTTTCTTTACAAAAAATCCTTTATAAAATTCCATGGTTTACAAAAGTAATTTTTATTTACTTTAACTTTATTTTTATAAAAATATTGTATTAAAAATTATATCATTTTAAAATAAAAGTTATTAAAAAGTAAATTATATTATTTGTTTTTTTTAAATCAATTTTCTAAATATTTTATAATGTGTTTTTCATCAATATTAATATTTTATATTTTTTCTTATGCTTTACTAGGGATATGATATAATGATACCATCCAACTTCTTTCTTTAGATATATTATAATCATTTATTCTATAAATATTAATGAAACCTTTTTCTTTTTCATAGTCTAATCAATCTGAGATAGAATTTGAACATTTTATTATTCATGCAACCCACATATGTATAGTTTTTCATGATGTAATAGGTGAGTTTAGAATTATATAACCCTATAATGTATTGGAAAAGGATTTATATCTCATGATATGACATGTAAGAGAATGAGGAGTGAACCCAATCCACTATTATATTCTTTCAACTATGTGATGATGGTCTTGGTAGTGATTCAAGAAATGAGAAATTATTTTATATGCTTATATTTTTGCCACATTCTCATGTTTCATCTCTATATTATGAAAAATACCTATGTTTTGTTTTCATGGCTCATGATTATTGAATTATGTTTTCACACTCATATGACTAATGTATTATGTTATTCCCAAATACATATGTCATGATTAATGATCTATACTTTATTAAGCATGATTTTATTATGTTATTTTCATATGCCTTGATTGTGTTCTCATACCTACATGTTCATTTTATATTGAATTATGATCCTTGATTGTTATATCTTATCCTTTCCATTATTAAGAATCTAATCTCACCCTTTTATTACATTTACATTCCCTAAGAAATGAAGTTGATTATTATGTGTAATATTTATATAAGGGTATCATGTGTGAATATTATTTGTGAGAGATGTCTAAGAATGTTTTTAAAACAAGTTGGTTATGTATTTAGTATCTAAAGATACTAAAACTATAGGTTATGGGTTGTGATTTATTATTAGATATAATTAATATTCATGTGAATTGAGGATTTGTATACATATATTTTATTTGGGTAACTTTATAAAGGAATTGTGACCAAGCATTGAGATCCATTAATCAAGAAAATAATCTCACATATAGAAACCATAAAAGGGATAGAGGGACCAAGGTAATATTTATCCACTCTTTAAGGTATGTAGCCTATGTTCCTCACCGAATCACTTTACTGACCAGTGTGTTGAAGTGTTGGGAACTAAAATCTATGTTTCATATTGTAAAAAATACCATTTCAATAGCCCAATCAAGGATTAAGAGACAACTCCCAAGTCTAGTATAGATTAAAAAATTAATAAAACAGATCAAAACCACCGTTTTGATAATAGTTTCACCAGCCTCCACACTCCCAATGTAATTTTAATAAGGATACCAATAGAATTACCAACCACCACCATTTTAATATATGAAACTCTATGACCAACATTCCTATAGTTCTTAACCATAATCTCATAACTAACTAGTGGATGTTAAAAACAAAATAAATAAATTATTGAAAAAGTTAGTAAGTCTAATGGAAATTATGACTAATAACTCTGGGAAAACACCTTCTTAAAAACTACATAATATTAAAACTTATGTGATCTTGGTAATTACCCAGAGTGGAAAAGAAATTCACCTAGACAAAAAATTTCATGTAAAACTGAAAAGACCCCAGAACATTGAAGAATATATTGCAAGGAAGTCTAAAGATACAATAAAAAAACTTTTGAAATAATAAAATTATAAAGAAAACAATACACTTCACTTTGCATCATGGATAAATGAATCTAAGAAGATTTATGAGGAATAAATTCAAAAGGAAATTTTGGACACATTCAAGAAAGATGAATTCAACATACCATAAATGGAACCCATTAAATATATTACCAAATATTCCATGTTTATTAAGGATCTATACACCAATAAAATAAGGGTTTAAGGAAATGAAAGTTTTAACATGTTATGAAATATGTTAGCACTAGTAACACCCTAATTACCAAAAAAATTATAAGATATATGGTCATTATATATTAAATTTACTATTAGAGACATGTATTTCATAGATGTATTATGTGATCTAATAGATTCCATAAATTATATGAATCATTATGTATTTTATTCATTACTGATTAGAGAGATCAATATAACTAGAGTGGTATCCCAACAAGCAAACCAAGTAACTACAATTCTAGTAGTAGTACTAGAAGTTTTCATAGTGAGGGTACAAAACATGATATTTCCAATAGAATTCTATATCCTCGCGATGGGGGAAGAGATAAAATATACCAAATAACAAATCACCAATGAAAGGTCATTCCTAAAGATAGTCTGGAACTTTATCAATTTCCATTAAGGTACATTAAAATTTTAATTTGAAGAAAAAATATTACACATCAATATTTTTGATTCATTGAGACATCCCCATGAGGACCATTTCTTAAAATATATATTTATTATTTTTAAGGAAAGCTATTTTTAGGGTTAAATGGGAACCCAAAAACTAAAACTAGATTAGAATAATCACAATTTAATACAAAATATTCCAAAAAAAACCAGATACAAAATTGAAAATTAAAAATTCAAAACTATGAATTGAACCTTATGTCCTAACACCACCTAGAGTTTCATACCACCCAAGTCCACCACATCACCAAAACATCAATCCATAAATTCTCACACCCAAGGATATACCCCACCCAAGACATATTTTCAAGTTTATTTTTGAGCATAAATGAAACCCTCAATGTTAGAGCACTAACACACTAGAGAACTGATGTCTTACTGCTAGTGGGGAAGACTGGCCACAATCTTTACAATTATAGAGAAGTAAAAAAATTCCGAGACACCACTGAAAATCCAAAAACAAAAATTCTAGAAGATCCAACTCTAACATAAAGAAAGATTGATCATGAACAGACTCCATCTAAATAACCAACACACATAAAGAAAAATTAATTAGATGAAACCCTTTAAACCACAACTAGAGCCTTGGATCCACTCAAGGAAAATTTCCTATCATGTAAAACACATATATTTTTTTAGTAGGAAACCTCTATTAAATTTACTAAAAAGATACCCTCAGAGTAGATCAGAACACTATAAATGAAGAACAACACCATATAATGGAAAAGACAATGAATATAAGTGACATTATCCTTGAAGAAAGAGGTGAATGATGTAGGTTGAATGAACCATTGATGGGGAGAACTAGAACCAGGGCTACTGAAAATACACTAAAAGTATAAATATTGGCATAGAAAATATAAATACAACAATAGATGAGCTAAAAAATATCTAGTAACTATATTGATTCAATTCCACTCAGGGTAAGTGGACTTAGCTATATGAATAAGATATGACAAAAAATAGGGGACCCAAGGTATTTAGAGCCATAAACGACACTCTACACTAGAATATATTTCGATTGAGGACAAGGAAGAACCAACACTAGGGGGGAACATCAGAAATTAACCCAGGAAATGATGAGGGTAAGGAAAACAGATAAATATGAACTTAATGAATCCAAATAAATGGAATAAACAAGGGATATAAACCATATCAAAGTTAAATAGGAATAAATCCATACACAAAGTCAAGTTGGAGAGAACCCAAAGATCATTGTGTGGTAAGGGAAAGAACCCAATGGGATCATGGAGTGAAATGTTATACTAAAAGAAGCAGAGATAAAAGTATTCTATCAAGGGGAATGATAAAAATTGGAAGATTAAGGAAATAGGTATATTATTCTAGAGAGATAGTGCTCATGACCCCCCTTACAATTAATGTTGAAGATAATCCCTCACTGGGATTTTAGAATTCAGTTTAAAATGATTGTAAATGACATATAATCCCTAAAGACAAACATAATAATGAAGTAACTACTAAATCCATTTATTTAATTGATTTTATATTTCCAAATGATGAAATTGATAGTGTGTCTATTATATAGGAACTAAGCATGGATGCGGTAAGTGAACCCAAGTTGTTTCCACATATAATTCGACCCCCCAAACCTAAATTGAAACAACATGCACCTAAATTGAAACAACATGCACCTAAATTGAAATATGTGTACCTATTGGGTGAGGATATGTTTATATTAACAATTACTATAAACTTATTAATTAAAAAATAATATAAACTAATTTACCTTTTGAGAGAAAATGTGAAATATATAGGATTGAGTCAAAGTGACATATCGAGACTTATTTCAATAATATGTATACACAAAATACTTCTTGAAAATAATTTCCAATCAGTGATACAACATTAAAGAGGACTAAACCTAGACATGATGGAAGTAGTTAAAAATTAAATTCAGAAATTTTTGGATTCTGAAATCATATACCCTTTTTCTAACTCAAATTGGGTAAACTCTATCTATATTGTGCCTAAAAAGACTGGTCAAGCCATTATCAAGAATGAAAAGAATGAATTGTTCCCCATGAGAGTATATAATAGTTAGAGATAATGTATTTACTATTTTAAATTGAACCAAGTGACTTGAAAAGAATAGTTGAAAATACCCTTCATAAACTAAATACATTAAATTTTGTCTAGAAAGTTACATTACCGCCTCATGGATGAATTTTTAGGGTACTTATAAGTGTTCATTTACCCTAATGACTAGGAAAATAAAACTTTCATTTATCCATATGGAAATTTTTTCCTAAAATAGGATTCCATTATGATTATTTAATTCACATGGTATATTTAAAATATATATAGTAATAATATTATCATACTTTATTGAAGAGTATCTTGAAGTGTTATTAGATGAATTCACTATTTTTGGAAATTTGTTTGATCATTTCTTGTTAAATTCATACGAAGTCCTGAAAAATTGTATTAAAATTAATCTTATTATCAATTTAGATAGATATAATTTCATTTATGGAAAAAGAATTGTCCCAAGATATGTGATTTTAAAAATTGAATTGCAGTTTATGAATAAGATATTGAAATCATCTTTTATTTGAGTTATCCCACTTCTGTAAAATGAGTTAAGTCATTTTTGGGTCATGTAAGAGTTTAGAAAAGGTTTATGATGGATTTAAGTAATACAACCTTATAATTATTTAAATTTTTATAAAAATACACTGAGTTTATTTTTTGTTTTCTTTGCAAGAAATCTTTTCATGAGATGAAAAACAAGATGATTTCACTACCAATGATACAACTTCCAAATTGGTAACTTCCTTTTAAGTCTCAATGTGATGATTCAAACTTCAATATATGAGCATTACTTACAAAAATGATATGTGGGAAAAGACATGTGATATCTTTTACCTAAAAGACATAAGAATCTTATCAGATAAACTGTAACACCTTTGAGAAAGAGATTATTTCAATTATTTATACCTTTAATAAATTTAGATTATAATAGCTTGGAACTAAGGTTATTGTATATTTTTGATCATGAAAATATTAGGTACTTACTTAATAATATTGAAGATAAGGAATGGATAGTATGATGGATCCTTATATCAAAGAAATTTAATTTGGAAATAAAAGAAAAAACAATAATTGAGAACCAAGTAGTGGATAACATCAGTATACTAACCCACATTATTGAAGAAGGAAATTAAGACAAAAAAACCACCAATTATCACAAGAAAGATGAGTAATTATATATTCTTGAAGTTAAAGTGATGAAATATGATAACATAATTTTACACCTTATTACAGGACAATAATATAAATAATAATTACTTTCATCTAGGTTATAAAGTGATACTATACAAATATAGAATAAAATTCATGTTAGATAAACTTCATTCAAGTTGGGAGGGGCCATTTGTTGTCACTAAAGTTCTACCTTTTAGTGTAGTGGCTTACTAAATAATAAATAAAATCCTTCATTATGAATTGGTAGAGAGTGAATAATTACTATGATAGAAATCCATATGGGTTGCTAGATGTTATTTAACTACTCCATCCATTTTATAAATAAACCCACCAGGTTATCACTATACTTTACATATTTCTTTAGATCCCAGGTATATGTTACCACTAGGGGGGTGAATTGGTGATATATTTTATGAATTATTGTTTTAATATTCAACATTTATAGATGGTTAAAACCATGATCCTTTCTTTCTTGAATAATTCAACCTCACTTGATTGTAGTGGAATGTAAAGAGTATAGTAACAAAATAATCTGCAATGTTTAACATGAAATCCTACTACTTATAATTATTGTTTAGTCCACCTAATCATGGATTCCCCACTATATGCACAATTGGGTACACCAATAACCATCCCAATCCAATAAGATTATAGTATTACTAAGATATAGATCATGTGTCCCACAGGAGAGTGAAACTTCCCTACTTTATGGTATAATACAAAATATACAGACCTCGTCTTACTATGGGATGTGTTTATGCCAACTGATTTTGATATTCCTCCACAAATAGACCATATCAACTGGCCTGATTCTATATAGTATCTTCAAGATCTTCACCAATTTATTTATTAGATATTCTAATCTCAAACTCTCACCCTAGATATTGAATGATATAGATCTTCATTCACCTTTTGAATACTCAGGGATTCATTTCATATCCTCCTATGAAAGATATCTCAATTTTTGACAATTATCCCACTTCAATCTTCCTTGATATTAAAATGTATCTATTTCTTGTTATTTCTCAATAACTTCAAAGTATTATTGAAAAATAATTTCTTTTCATATTCTATACAAATATATTAATAAATAATATCATGAATTATTGTTTATAAAATGAAATTTTAGAAACTCATTGATCCCTGAAAGCAGAAGTGATCTCACTACATTTAAATTGATCATTGGAGTCCTAATTTTAATATTCCATTAAAACTAATTTGAATCCTTTTCAAATCATTCAAATAGACTCGTGATATTTCTCTCTTTAAAGATCTATAGAATTATATCTTTACTTCTTCATGAAATATCCATGTGTACATGGTAGCATTCTCCTCCACAACATGGAACTTTACTTCTAAATCATGGATCTCATCTTAATGGCATCTATTTCCTTGGATGGCTTATCCTTCACACTCAAATTGAATCACAATCACATTGATGTGATTATGATATTTGAATAATGAGAAAAATATTAACAACATCATTAAATTTATGTTTCTATATAATGAATAATTATTAAATTACTTCGTAATTCCATATCAATATATTCTTATAATTTTCACAAAGTACATGACTCGTATGTAGCTCACTAGTTTATGTAGTCACTAATAAAAGGATCTTCATACATGGTGGATCATATATGAATCCCATTACTTGTTCAAACTGTTGTGGATCCATTTATGTGGTTAATCAGATGAGAATCTCATTACATGAATCATCATATGTTTATCATTAATTTTAATCCCCTTACATAGATCTACATTATCTAAATCTACTTACGTGGTGCTCCATTCATTAATCGTTTTATTTGATCTCTCTTATGTGAAAATACACTTGGTTATTTTTCATTTTTTCTCTTAAATTGATCCAAAAATCCTTCAATCCTTCTCCAAGACTTATTAATCAATTCAAAGGAATATCAAACCTCATCCAAATGAACTTCCCTAAATGTATGGATCTTTCAACACTATTTAATAGTTTCCTCATTCGGTATGAAATCTAATTCAAAATCCCTCACTAGATAGAAAATTTTAACTTTCATAAAATGTTTTTCACATCACACTCATCATTGGTGCTTTCCTTAAACATGATGCACGGTTCAAAAATCATCACATATAAATTTTAATTTGAATTAAATATATTCAAAGTAGATTTATAGGCTACATACTCAAACTAACTTCTCCAAAAAACATGTAAATTGCTCAATCAACCATCTTGTCACCACACTTTAACTATTACTCCTCACAACCATATTGACAACAAATAAAACTTCATTTATTTGGTCACTTCAATTTACCCATTTATATTTATTGTAAATACTACTTTCATCTTTACCAAATTCAAAGTGATTCATCTCCTCCTTATTAAAAATAAATTAATAGGGAATAAATAGGATCCTTTTCATCTAATTTTCTACTCACTTCTTTTAAGTATTTTCTTTTACCCATTTGTTTAGAATAAAAATATGACACAATTTTAAGATAAGGATGACATCATATAGTTTTATTATAAATGTACCCTTATTTAAACAACTCTAATTCTATGTGGGATAACCTAATGTAGAAAAATATAGTGATTTAACTAAGTTTATCAATGTTATCCATAACTATACCATTATGTGATACCAATTTCAAATAAAGTCAAATTAATTGTCTTAGTGGATGTTTCAAATATTTCTATCAATAGAATATGTAACCCTCATACACTTCAACAAACCCATCAAAATAATTAAAGTGCAATGTAACAAATCCCCCTTTTATATATTTTTTCTTCAACCAGTACCCTATTCATAAATATGTTTGATATAATCAAAAAATGGGGTGAAAGTGCAATTGAACACCTCATTATCAAATTTTATGAAGATATACATAATTAATAGATTCAAAATATTTTTCTATTTTGACTGATCCTCTAAATTTATCCCCCTAAAGGGATAAAATGATTTTCTCTTCTTCATGGATGTTAGAATATTTTATGAAAGAAAAATTCTTTGTTGTACAGTGTGTAAAAACTAATTTTTTTCCTTTATGTCCCTACATATTAGTGTAATAATAATAATAATAATGAGGGATATATTTATTCCTCAGAATTAATAGAAAGGATAATATTTTTATCTCAATATAGACCTCTCATTATTTCCAATATTAGAATAGGAGAAATGATTCATGTATTCTTTTATATTTTTAACCCTAGAAGGTTTCATGCTTAGATTCTCCCCTTGAATTGTTTCTTTATGTGGGATTACCTTCTCCACCTAAGTTATAAAGGAAAATTAATTTCCATATCCTTAAATTCACTTTCTCATAATTTTTTTAGTATTGTAGGATTTTTATGTAGAATTTCATTCCATGCCTAGTTTATTAACACCTTTCATATAAGATTCCTTGAATTTTCATGTAACTAATTATGGATGATTCCTCGAGAAATTTAACATTTTATTATATAATAAAATTATTTATATTAACTAAAACATCCATTTGAGATTTATCTATTTTATTAGGAACTTTTAATTGATCTGGAAAAACTGTTAAGCATTATTTCATGAACTTCTTGGTTTTCTTAGGTTTCTCACATTTCTTCTTGGAATAATCCTTAGAGAATGAATTTATTATTATATATTATGAATTTTATTCCCTATCAAACTATAAGTAACTTCTACCAATATCCTAATAATTCACTCAACAACTCTATGATCTTTCTTATAACATCTTCCATATGTTCCATCCATGTACTTAAAGTTTTTTTGTATAGGCATATTTTTTTCAATTCTGGTCACAAACTACTTGTTATAAGAATTTATACCCATTATCTCACCATAAATCCCCATTAGTTCATACCTTTTCCCTGATGATGACATGTTATTCTAGAAAGAGTGTGATTTTTTCCATACCTTACATAATATCAAAAAAAATCATAAATTTTAGTCTTCTATTTTGGTGATAAATCTATTATAAATATTCTGTTTTTGTCCTACTGAAAACTAAGCCACTTTTTTCCCTGGAGCTAGTTGTTTTTTTGAAATATTTTTATCTCTATTTAATGTAATAGTGATTTTAGCATCTAAAATTTTGTCCCAAATTTTTTCCATATTGGTTTTCTCACATGCACTATTAGAAACAACAAATTTATTTTAAGATAGATTCAGTGCAGTTTCAACCCATCAGTTTGGATCCTTTTTCTCACCATCTTTAGATGACCCAACTTTAGCTTCTATAATTTACTAAAATATTATATGAAATTATTCAACTCATTTTTAGTTATAAGAAAAATATATTGTGTTTAATATAGCTATTTTTTTACTTTTTTTCCATATTCTCTATAATATCTCACACAATATTTTATTTCTCATCCAACTTGAATTTAATATTCTTAATCTCATAAAAATAAGTTGATTATTCCTTTTCATATTCCACTTTCTCAATATTTATCCTTTTATTTTATTTTACCAACTTTATTTTTATCCTTATTAATATGTTCATTTTTCTTAAGACATGTTTCCAACTCACCTTTCTTCATCCACTCTAGATATGTACTTTGTTCGATGTCAACACTTCTAGAGGTATCAAAGCCCCTCTCAATATGAGCCAAAAAATTCACTTCATCATATGATTGACTACTAGATTACAGGGACTCCAAATATGTAACACCTTTTAATATTTTAAGAAATATTTTCATATTGAGGAGTAGATTTGGTGTAGGATTCTAGGTTTTGGAGAGCCTAAGAGAAGATATATTAAAAATATTAAATGTAATATGCAACACATGCACAATTTTTCCAAAATAATGGAATCTCACCTAAAAAAGTCCCATATGGGAAAATGATACCCCTATTAAATTCAAAATATATTTTTTACCCTAGGAATGATATAATCCTTGTAGTGTTGAGCATTTTGATAAAGTGCAGTCACGATAAATAAAATAAGTAATTTATTTTGTTATTTGATTACTATGACCTAATTTACTTTTATAAATTCTCAATTATATTCGAAGACTAGGGTTAGCCACATAACCCTAGAATTATTATGGTGGGGGGGATATGGAGGAATGTTTTATAGATGAAAATGAGATCAAACTGTAGGGGATCTATTTCTTGAGGAGTCGTCTTCACCAAAGGAGTTCATGGATCTCACTTGCAACAACAACAATAAACAATTCTTTATAAAAGATTGATCCAAACTCAAGGTATGTTATTTAATTTTATTGGTTTAATATCATATTTGTTTATTCAAAATTGAACATGAATCAATCCCTTTAAAAATTGATTTTCAGGTCAAATTTTGATTTACGGTTAATTAATTTTATCACTAAGATTGTGGTTTGTTTATCCTTGTTTATTCCTCTTCATTTTTCACCTTCTTGATATCAACTGTAGGAATTACCAAAAATGGATGAGTTTCATTACCCATGTTTATGATTTGTTCTTCTCTCTCCATGTTCTACATATGATCATCATTGATATTCCGTTTGGCCAATGGTTGATAAGACACTCGATAAACAATCATTGAAAAATCATTCTTTTGTGAAATGGATTGACACTATGACTTAAAATTAGGTATTGATGAAACTATCTAACTATGATGAAAATTTAAGAGTATCAGGTACAAATCATAGGTCCTCATTTTAATTATTTTTGGCATTCTAGTGATGTGGAACAATAGTGGATTATTCCTAGGTGAAAGGGGTGGCAAGAATCCTACCACTTATGACAACCAGGCTTAGTCAAACCCAGATCCAAATTTTATAGGCACAATTTGTGGATATAGAAAAGGAGGGGGTGTAATGAGTGGAAATATGTGGGGATAAGTGTGTTGTGGAAAATTATGAACTACATTCCATATAGTTAATAGGAATACACATAGTGTATTCCTCATTTTTGGTGGCTAGGGTTCACTCGTTGAGTTAAATTTCACATTCCAAGTGATTTACTCACACATTGCATGACATGTGGCCAGTCAGCTCGACTTGTACAAGGAGTACATTCCTATGAAGGCATGTATTTATGCACACCCTATGTGTGAGGTAAAAATCCATGTAACCCCTGGAGAAATTCTCTATGTGTATATAGATTACAAACCCAGTAGATCATGTTGACCAACACACTGTGTATGGTGGGGCACACATCATGTACTTTGAAAGGTACACATGGTTGGGTGAGCGACACATGTCGAGTACTTCTCCGACCTCTATACACCTTATGAAGTATATTATACCCTTTTTTACTTTAGAAATTACTCATACATGGAAAATGTACATGGGAAAAACCATAGTACATACGAACATGCCTAGTACATGGGCTAGAGAAGATATCACACATTGAGTGCCATGAGACCTCTATAAATGGTGTATCCCTTGTGGACACACTGTATATATGGATAAATACATTATATGTGAGACGACATGACATGGGAAGTGCTAGAATTATAAAGACACACTACGTACCCCTTGGGACACACCGTGTACTAATTCAAGGGCATGTTAGAGACCTTATTCTCTTCAGATAAACTTTGGTATGATCTTGGGTGAGTTCCCTTAGATCATTTGAATGTGGGTGTGTTACCATGGTTTATCCCCATGATGGTATAGTGAGGAATCATGTCTTGATCATATTATGTGATCCCATCTATGATATTAGTCATGGATAGAGGCAATAATCCATCTGTATGGCATGTGGTGTGATCCTATATCATTTCCTCCATAGGTTGGGTGAGTAATTAGGTCATTGACTATTAGGGTGTATGATCCCAATCCTTGAATGTTTACTTTGGAAGGGGTTTGAAATCCCCCAACAGCCCTGGGTGGGATCACCTATTTGTGTATCAACATCTATTTTCTTATGAAAGGTTTTAGTACAATCGAGTGAGTATCATAGATAATCCCTATTTATTCCTTCATTCATCTTCATGTAAAGACTCTATGATCATGTTCTACCAGATGAGTTCTATCGGTATAGTAATACTTAATGATTGAGACCTCGCAAATGAGTTCCATCAGTGATGGAAAGACTCATGGAGTTTTTTCTCCCATACGAGAGTTACTTGTGAGTCTCTAATAGAATCCTAGGATGGAAATATGGTGGTGAAATTACTTGAGACTTAGTGTCTACCTTCGAGAATATATGAGTTATTATTGATATTATTTCTATGTCTCATATTTTTATTGCAATTTATTTGTGATGATGATTTAACTACTATCATTGTGCTTTATGTTTGTACATTTTGGGGTGTCCTATTATGTATGTATGTACTCACCCCTACATGGGATCTACCTACACATGTCACATTTTATGAAAAATGTCCATTCATTAGATTCCTAGTTAGACATGGATTAGGGGCAGTCTATTTGTGTTAGACAGACCTTATATAGATCCAAGAGTTCCTTTAAGATAGTTACCCCTTGTTTTCAGTAGGTTGGAATCATTTTCAATTTAGTGGGTATTTAGTCCTTTTTAATTATATTATACTTATTGATGTACTAAGATGTGGGATAAGTGTTGTGAATGAATTAAAAATATGATTTATTTATCATTCTATATTACACTGGTGTATAGAGATGTTTGTGTGTACATTTAATTTAGTCTGAGGCCTCCTATGAATGTGTTATGCCTAATCGACACTAGTCATTATCCCTTGGTCTATTGGAAGCAACCTTGGGGTGTCATTATCATTTTTCTACCAACTAAGAAGGCCCCAATGGGCTAGGTTATGACATAGTAGTATCAAAGAAGGTTATTTTAAGAGGGGAGTTTGGATATTGATTAGCTATGATTTTTTTTAAGAATTAGGGAAACAATGTTAAACTTCCTGAGTTCAGTTTTCAAGATAGGTAATCCAATTTTTGTGCGGTGTCTAACATATACATTCACTAGGAATTTGAAATCCCTCATGTTGACTCGAACCATGTTGGCATTGGTTATAGGGAAAACATTTTTACATGCTTCATTTAGGAATGGGTTGAGGTTTCCATGTCTATCTTGAGTCATTTCCCTAAATCTTCTCTTTTGACCATGGTGTATCTAGAATATTTTTGGATGCCTCCATAATGATATCTTTCTAGGATTCCATAGTAGGATCATGGTTATGACCCTCTTTGTGACGAGGCTTCAGTTTATAGACCTATGTAAGAGGAGGTTCATTTGGATGTATAACAAGAGATGCTTCCACCCATTTTGTAGTATGATGCCCCACCACTAGTGGTTTCGGTGGATTCTCCCCATTAGGTTGAGAATAATTTAGTACCTATAGTATTGGAATGTGACACACCTATTTTGAGTGTTCTTTTTGAGTTTCAAATATAGAGATCAACTAGGTTTTTTGGTAAGCCATACCCCCTCCTCAAGTGGTAGAGGATTGGCTTGAACCTATGGTGTGAGTGTTCTGTTTGGCTAGAATCCCTCTTAATATTGGTCATGGTTGTGAGAATTATATAAGGAAACACAAATCATTTTATGTGCCCTTTGTTAGTGATGTTTGTTGTGGATTTGGACATATAGATAAGAGGGACACTTTCCCCACATATATGTGTTCTTGTGATGTGATTTAAAACTATGTGGGAAAGTCAATGTCACCCACATAAGATAGTGGTGAGGTGTGGTGGATAAGTTCCTTATAATTGTATGTTTGGGGTCATTTTGATGTGTTAAGATGTTGGATAAATCCATGTTTTTTGGGAATAAGTGAGAAAATGGAATGATATCTTCAGGAAGTAGGAGCTTGTGGGATGTGGATTTGAGTGTGTTTTAGGGTAGATTTTTTTTTTATTTTCTTCTCAATATATAGTACTTAGTCTCACACCACATTTACCTAAACACATCAAATGTTCAAGACCCATCGATTCCAGTGGACACTCTTAGCTTGACACTTGTTATTGGAGGCTCTTTTAGAGAGGATTTGGTGACCACACACTTCTACTAACAGTGTGACTTGACTATTAAAGTAAAGAGAGAGGCTTGTGTGGAATTTTACATAGTAGCGGTGACTCCCTATGATGTTTCCTTCAATATGTACTAGTTTCATACTATCCACTCTCTGTTGACTATTAATAGTTAGGGTTACAATATACCTTAGTAAGTGGGATGGAAATTTTCCTTATTTTATGAAAAGGAATCCCTAAAAAAGTAAGATTAGCCCGTGTGTAGGAGGATACAACTGATTTCTTATTGATTGGATAGTATGACCCTTGGAGTATTGAATTCTATAAGATTTCGATTTCCTGTAGTGGTAGAGGATTACAGGGACTTCCTCACTGAATATTTTTTTAGGATTTCATCACTATTGAATGTTCAATTTTTGTGTAAACCTACACTAAGGTATGACTCGATATCTACGCTAGCATATCAGATGACCTTGTGTAGCTGTGAGAGCTGAAGGTGAAATTGGATAATTTTCAAAGAAGGGGCTTGGTTAGACCCAATGTGTTCCCCTAAGAAGGCCCAATGTCGTTTGATAAGAAAGTGGAAATGATATTGAGGATAGATGTATAATAACGTCATGTTAGTCAGGTGACTGTTTGGAAGGAGTATCCACCCTTCAGAATTGATGATTTCTTTAACCAATGGTTTGGGAAAAAGTGGTTCTCAGAGTTTTACCTTAGGTGATTCATGCCTTTCATAGGGCATGGGGAAAAATATTCTCCTAATGCAGTAAAGAGGCTGACGAGGGTCATCGCACTTGAGGAGAGTTATAGTCAATCAATCACTTATTCTATTTCACCTAAACTATTTTTTGGTGTGTTTTTATTTATTTATCAAAAAATTATTTTTTTTTGTTTTTTGGAAAATATAAGATTTAAATGAAATGTAGAAATAAAATATCATAAATGTAGATGAAAATGATGATAGAACTAAATTAGAGAAGAAAGGTCTTGGTCTTAGGGTACAATAACATGGTTTTATTCATTATTTATTTTTTGTTTAAATTAAATTTGATAATTCATTTAATGAATCTGTGATTAATGAATTATTCCATTGATTAATTGAATGTGATATTTCAGTATGCCTTCATCACACCAAACCCCACCTCCTCCAATATTTTAATAGGAAAACATCTAGAACAATAGTTTAATTCCGAAAAAACCCAAGTCCACAGTATGTCATTACATCAGTTTAAGATGTCCCATATCCCCCGTATGAAGGGTTTTCCTAAGAGAAGGGAGGGAAAATAATGTATTAAAGAAAAGGAATTGAATGGTAAATAATTATATGGTTTAATATCACTGCACCCATAAAATAATCTCAAATCCACCACAAATATAATAAATATGTGTTGAATTGAATTGTGATAATTATGAATTCCATGAAACCTCCCCCAAGGATAATCCTTGGGTTAGTCACACTCCCTGGAGACTATGTGGCCTCACATGGTCAGTGAGGTAGGGAACATGTTGTGTACTTTAGAAGTTACATGGGATTAGGTGGAAATCATTATCCAAGTTCCAGACTAGCCACAAAACTTCATGTAAAGTAGAGTACACCCTATGCACTTCAAAAAGTACTCAGACACAACTTGTGTAAAAAAGAGTGACCATAATACATGGGTATGGGATGATTACAAGAGATAAAGTAGATAGTACATGATGAGTTCCAAGAGAACTTTACACACCATGTACCCATAGTGGACACATCATGTATATGGATAAATACATTCCATATGAGATGATGATACATGTGCGGTTCCAAAATAAAAAAGACACATCTTTTTTCCCCTAGGACACATCATGTACTTATTAAATGAAAAGTTAAAGACATTTTTTCTTCATACCAGCTCTAGTATGATCTTGGGTGAGTTCCCTTCAACCATTTCAGTGTGGGTTTGTTTCCTTGGTCAATCCCCATGAGGGTACAATGAGGTATCATGTCTTGAGAATAGGATGTGATCCCCTCTATGAGGGTAGTCTCATATAGAGTCAGAAATCCCTTTGTATATCCTAGGGTGTGATCCTCTATCATTTCATCCTTTTGATAGGCTAGGAATATAGTTACTAAATATTAGGTTATTTTATCCCCATCCTCACAGGTTTACTTGGGGTAGGGTCTAGAATCCCCCATAGGCCCTAAGTGAGATCCCTTATCTGTGTATTGACATATGTTGTCTTTTGGAAGTCTGTAGGCTAATTGAGTGTGTATATCATATGATTCCTCTTAGTTTCTTCAGTTTTATTCTTTTAAATACATAAAAAGTGTTTTATATTGTATAGTTACATAAATATAGTAAGTCTTGGTGATTGAGACCTCTCAGATGAGTGTCATCAATGATTAAAAGACCCATTGATTGTGTTCTCCCGAAAAAGTGTTACTTGTGACCCTCTAGTAAAAACCTAGACTGGAAGTATAATTATGACCATACTTGAGACTTTGTATCTAAATTCAATCATATATGGGTTATTTTTTATATTATTTCTATGCCTTATATTCTAATCAACACATATTTGTGATGATGAGATGGCTATTCTCTTAGTGCTTTATGTTTAGTGATTTTGGGGTGTCATAATGGGTATCTATGTACACACCACCATATGGGATCTCCCTAGACATGAAATGTATTATGTAGATGACGTGACTTTCATTGGATTCCTATACGGAGAAGGAGTAGGTGGAGCTTAGTTGTTCAAGATGGAACTCAGAAGGATCCAAGAGTTTCTTTAGGGTAGCTCCCAATTTTTTCAGTAGGTTGAAACTATTTGCAGTTAGGTGGGATTATATTTGGAAATTTTTTACTTCTACTATACTTATTGATGTACTCTAATGTGGGATAGATGTTATGCATGAATTTATAATATTTTTTATCTTTCTATATTATATTAGTGTATGGAGACATGTACATGCCTACAAGTACTTTGGATAGGTCCCACTATGTGTGTTTTACGCCTACTCAATGTTGGTCTCAACCCACTATCCTATTGAAGGCGGGATCGGGGTGTCGTTATCGTCTTTTCACTAGCTAGGTGGGATTTTGTGGGTCAAGTCTTGACATAGATGATGAGTCAGTTTGTTTTTTCTTACTTATCAAGCTCTTTTTTCTTCTTGAGTATTTATTATTCATATTCTTACCCCATTTCTATTTTTAATGTCCTTAATATTCCTCATTAGTATTAGAATTATATTATTTAGCCTTCTACCTTGGTAAATCATTTATAAAATTAATAATTTCATTAAATTTATTGAAACATTATTTTTTTTTCTTTTCCTTTCCACTTTCCTTTATTTAATTTCTTTGATAAAAGTGTAGTAATTTTATTGAAATATTTATCATTTTATTCACTTTCAGGATCAACTGATTCTGATTCATTATCATCCTTAAAATTTTGTATTCTAATATCCTCTATTAATTTCTTATTGAAGGATAGGGTTTTACTCATTTTATTTGAAATTATGATGTTATATAGATTATATATATTCAAGTCATCTCTATCTTATGGGGATGATATTTTTGGATCTAACCAATCTAGAAAGAACCTCATTATTCTTTTTAACAGTTGTGGAATCATAAATATTATCCCTAAACCTACTAATATTACTCAAAAACTCATAAAATATTCTAAATTTATTATAAATATCCTTATTATCGTCTTTTTAAAATCATTAGATCATCTCATCTAAACTTGTAGTTTGGAATCCATGAATTTATTATTTCCTTCATAGATGCTTATCAATTTTCCCATATATTCCTTTCAGCTTGAATTCCCATTAAATTTGTGTATATTTTTTTTACATAGACATAAAAATGGATTTTTGTGCCTTTCCTTCCACTTCCATATTCCTCTTATCAGAGAAAAACATTGGCGACCCTTTATAAATTAAAGGAAATACCATAGTAGTCACATAATTAACTTCATAAATGAGTGATATATGGTAGGGTATCATCTAACTATTTAAACTATGATAATTTATACTATAAAATCTTGGAAAACCTCTAATGTTAAATAAATTTATGTTCTTCATACTCAAGTGCTTCTTGGATATTTAGAGGGAACCTAACTTTTCTCTAATACCACTTGTAGAGATCAGGTTGATGGTTCCACTAAGAGGAGGGATGAATCATAGATATATTTTATGGATTATTATTTTAATATTAAAACTTTGTGTTTATTTAAAACAATTATACTATTTTTATTGATTAACTCAACCTCACTCAATTACAGTGGATTGTAAAATGGATAGGAATACAAGAATTTACAAGGTTTATCATAAAAGATCAGTCTTTGTTTTTATTGGTTAGTCCCCCCAATCATGTATTCTATAATATATTCACAAGTGGTCAAACCAAGTAATATCCCATTATTATCATCTCACAATCCCACTAAGCTCTGGCACCTAAATCCAACAGGAGAGTAAAAGTTCCCTACTATAAGGTATGATCCAAAATAAAAATGACCTACTTCTTTTAGTAGGATGATTATGTGCCAGCTAATGTTAATATTACTCTATAAACATACTAGATCAATTGGTCCACCCATTTATAGTATCTTCAAGATCTTGGATATCCACTTGGATAGATATACTAGTCTCAAACTCTCACCATAAATGTTGAATGATTTAAATCTTTTTCATGCTTATGAATATTAGGCATAATTTTTTTCTCCATCCGTGAATGGTCACTTGGATTTATAATCTTCTTTATCTTAAATATTACTCAATACTATGAAGTAATAGGTTCTTAGTATTTTTTTTAACACTCACAAAATATCCATGAGCACTCATTTATTTTTATATATTGCAAAAATATATTCAAAAATAATATTTTGTATAATATTTTACAAAATTGAATTTTGGAAACTCTTCAATATCTGGATGTAACATTGATCTTATATCATTTAAATGGTTCAATGGAATCCTAATTTAAATCTTGAATTCAAAATAATTTTCATACCAACCATGTATTTCCAAAATAATTTCCCCACATGTTCATGGTAGTATGCGCTAATGTAATGCGGAACAATCCTTTTGGGACATGGACCTCATCTCAGTAACATATTCTTCCTTGAATTAATTCTAATTCACTCTTAGATTTAATCACAATAACCTTAATGTGATTATGAAATTTGAATCATGAGGAACATATCAACACTATTTCCATATTTAGGATTCTTCAGAATAAATAATTTAAAAATTACTCTAATTCCATACCTTAGTATTTGTATAATTTTCACAAAGTACATACATCATGTGTAGATTCCTAGATGATTCATCTTGTCCCAAACCATCCTAGATGGGACTATGCCACAACTCCCCAAAATCTCCTCCAATAGGGTAAGGGATGGAGAATGTCACCGAGAAGGCATATCACTAACATGGGAGGATTTATCCTAAGTACCTTTACACACGCACACATCTCCAAGCCTATACAAATGATGAAATGTAAAAAACATAAAAAAAATCATGCATGAATATATCTAATCTCATAACTAGATTATTAAATTAAGTAAAAGAAAGTAATCAGGGCCAAGTATAATCCCACCACAAAGATTCTAAAAATACAAGTCCAACCTAAAAGGAAGTACTGGGAATGCTGTCAAAAAGCTGCAAGAACACACATCAGTTTATCTAGTCTTACTAAACACCATCTAGTCTTGTTCGGCCTTAGACTCTATCAAAAGGTCAATCGTCTGTAGAAGACACAACATGTGCAGACAAAGAATGCACAATGGTGAGTATAACAATACTTAGTAGGAGACCCTGAAACCACAAAACATGAAACAAAGGAAATATAGTTATCTCTATATAGGTATATGTCTATAAAAAATATAATAATAATAATAAGATATACTCAACAAAGACACATAGTCTAGAGGTAATTAATAACCATAATAGAACAGCCTAAGATTACACCTTGACGATTTCACAAATCACTTATCCAAGAGAACACACTCTTAAGTCTGATATCACTGATGACATCTGCCTGAGAGGTAGTGATCATTGGGTCTCATCATGAGAGAGAACAAACTGATTTTTATAAGAGAATATGATACATATATGAGGATAAATTTCAAGGCCAAGGAGTGATACCAACAAATAAATCTAGATTAAACTGCTAAATATAGGATAAATGATTGTATAGTGTTGGTCATGATGATACCAATAACTCCACCTAGGGAACAAAGATGAATGGAGGATCTCACTCTGGGCCTTTTGGAGGGATTCCAATGAGTCTATCCAAGAAGTACTGATGAAGGTATCATAGTCCTAGTGGAAGGAGATTATTCAATTCCAAACTTCAGGGAAGGGATAAGGGGAACGAACCCTAATGAATCTTTTCCAAGATATAGAGGACATGAGATCTAAACCCAATATAAAGAGTACACAACATATATCAAGGGTCACATGCCATGTCCCTCAACCCTAGGTCATGACCGTGTAAACGGACCATGTCATCAATCCATGTCCGTGTAGTACTACATGACGTGTAGGATGCCCATATAGTCTAACCATGTTCTATTACATGGTTCCAACCCATGTATGTTTTCCTGTGTATCAATACATGACTTAGCCCATGTACTTAGTCCAGGTTGTGTCTGTGTGGGGGAATACACGACATACTCCAACCCATATAGTCCACCCCAAGTTCATGTACTTTCTTAAGTACATGTCGAGTTACTTGAGAGATACCACACACCATGTGATAGGGGTCGCACATTGTGGGATTCATAACTTTCTCCCAAAACCCTAACTCCTGCAAGGGGGCCCCACATGGTGTGTATATTTTACTTACACATTATGTAGTCTGGGATTTTCTAGAATCCTATATTTTTCCTTCGTGCATCTCAGACGAATCTACAGCCTCTTATCCACTGGTCACCTTGCTATAAAATCTAAGTCTCACCTAGGTTAAACCTAACGTTATAAACTAAATTGTGTGCTTGGATTTATGATTTGGGAAACCATTTAGAATTTATTCTATCTTTTCATGAAAATTGTGCGTGGTTTCTATTTAATATATTTAATATATTTTAAACATTTATTCATGGTACACCGGGCCTCAGAATCACACGTTGTCTCAGCACCTAGTCTCGAAAATAATCTATATAATATCCAAAAAGTAATACATGGAATAATCTTAGGCATTACACATCCAATAATACATGGGTGAATAATACATGTATATCCTTATGTGGATCCTTTATATGGTGTATTAGTTTTGAATCTCTTTATGTGGTAACCCTATTGTGAATCCCTTTCTAAGGTGGATCAGATGTGAATCCCCTTGCATAAAGAATCATATGTCGAACACTCATGTGAATCCATTTACATAAATAACTAGTATTAAAATCCACATATTTAGTTCTTCATTAATTAATCTCATTATGTGATCACTCTTATGTGGATCTAGACGTGGTTTTGTTTTAGTTTTCACTCAATTTGATCCAAAGATCCTTTAGTTCATCTCCATGTCCTTTTAATCAATTTAAAGAAACCTCAAACACATCAAAAGAAACTTCCTTTAATGGATATATCTTTAAATTTTCCTTAAAAATTTTATTATCAAGCATGACATCCAATTCCCACTCCCTCTCTATTTGGAAAGTTTCAACTTTCATCCAATGTTTTAGACAACACTCTAATAATGAATAATTGTCTTAAATATAAATTAAAATTTAATAATCATAACATATTAATTGTTTCATTATTTTGAATCTATACATGGTATATTTTTATACTGTAGTATCAAAATACCAATTTCAAACAATATGGAAGAAGATCACTCATCCATCTTCTTAGTATACTTTTACTTTTACATAGCATAGAATTATTGACAACAAATAAAAGTTTAATTATTTGGAAACTTCAAGTAATTTTTTCCTATTTTATGATCTATTAAGAATTATTATATATAGTAAAATTTAGTGAGGGAAATGCATGAAACAAGTTAGGTGAATAATATATTTCTATAGTTCTTTATTTCTCACATTTATTTTATTTTCATATGGTTTTGTGTGTTATTGACTATTTTTAGCGTGTTTTGAAAAATTTTTGGGAAAAAATGAAAAAAATTTATAAACTGAAGATTGATACTCTTTAGGGAAATTTAATATTTTGTTCAAAACCTTGAAAATTAAACTTAATATAAAAGGGTTCTCATGAATTTAAATTTTTACATGAACTCACTGGAAAATTGAACTCAATATTTGATAAATTTTCATCTGAATAAAAGTAACAACTTGGTGAGACTCCTTAAATGAAATCATGATATATTATATGAATTGGAGTAAAATTATTATATGTGAAATAGTCTTGAAACCTTCCCACGACAACATTATGTAATGTGTGTTTGAGTAAAAATCATTAATAATAGTTAGAGGAATTTAAGAGCTGGTCATGCAAAACTTTCTTCCATTACTTAGATATCACAAATAACCTTAGGGGATGCCAATAATTTTAAATTACTTAGTTATTTATTATCTTCTGTCATTTAATAATTTCTAAGAACAAAATTTTCTATGGTAAATATAATAAGTTCATATTTTTCAAAGGGATTGGAAATATTTGGGGAATTCTAAACTCAAATGAATAAGGGATGGGATGATGTATCAGAATGTTGTATAATAAGTATCAAAGAATATTGTAATTAGGTATTGGATGATGAAATTGAGAAAAAGGAATTTTTAAAGGTATTGATTACTGGGAATATGACTCAATGGATTAATTTTCACATAAGATTCATTTAACTAGGATTTGGGTTTGCAAGGAAGTGAAACCTATGTGGATACTATTGAAAGAGATATGAAACATCCCAACCTTTTATTTTTTAAAAAATAATCATTATTATAATAATAATTTTTGGAATTTAATTTTTTAAAATTTATAATTATTGACAAATTTTAAGGATGAATTTTTAAGGGAAAATGAATGAGAAAACCATGCATTGTTTAAAGTTTGAGATAATAATTACATGATAGTTAAATAACTTTGTAGGTAACCATGTAGGATAATTGTGAATCCCTAATATAGTTCCTAGGTATGATGGGATCACTAAGAGTGTGAGGGGTGAATTAGTGACCCCTTTTCATTTTATTAATATACTTTATTAATTCAATATATATAGTTAGTTAAATATTCAATCCATTCATCTTATTGTATATTAGAATTACCAAAATATACAAAATAAAAAAGGAATAAGACATAAGGATTTATAATGTTTTTCTTGAAATCCTACTCCTTTCCATGCATGGTTTGTGTTCTGAGGTCTCGTTTCTCCACCATGAGTCACTTGAGTACAATGTATAAGATATCTCTTGAAAACATTGGTGAGAAATTCTGATATACTCTGTGTACGGATGAATATTAATTTTCAGAATGATTTTTAAATTTCATCTAGTAGAGAGGATCAATCATGAATCTATAACGACCCATACACATTATTATTACTTCAAAATTTAAGCATACTTATTACAACATATAACAAAACCATGAAAGGACCGTATAGGTATAG
This sequence comes from Viscum album, assembly GCA_963277665.1. Classification (NCBI taxonomy): domain Eukaryota; kingdom Viridiplantae; phylum Streptophyta; class Magnoliopsida; order Santalales; family Viscaceae; genus Viscum; species Viscum album. The sequence continues at coordinate 130,279,787 of OY728137.1, forward strand.
TGTCTTTATAAACTGGGAAACATAAACAACTGGTTCATAAAGCGTCTACACTGTCTCCCATTTATTTCATCATATCTCTAATCCCTTTTGGCATATCTTACTTAATAAGATTCTTCCTGACCTGGGGAAAGAAAACATATAAAAGGGTGAGCTCAAATGCTCAGTAAGGGTAAACAAAAGAAATATCAATCACATCATATTCATAAGAACATAACATTTTGTAAATCTTAACCTGCAAAAGAGAGCATAATTTCATAACATGGGATAAATCATAGTAGTGAAATAAAATCCCAATAATCATAACTTAAAATATGAAACTTTGTGGCATACACACATAATCATAGAGAATAATTTCTTATTAGTCAAGACTCATTTCCAAGACTATCTTAGTGGACAAATTCCATTTCTGAACCGAGTTCACTCCTCATTTCAGTCCTGTTTCACTGAACCGGTTTAACCTGCCGTTCCAGCCATGTCTATCTCATGAGATATAAAATCTTTACCCAATGCATTGGAGGGAGATATAGGTACCACCCATCTCTTAATGATACCATTCTTATGTGTTCTACAAAATTATAAACCATACATCATAGCCTAACCCATGTAATAAAAATGGGAATCTTAAACATCGTGACATCATAAAACAATTCATATAAGATAAATGAATTCATAAAAATATTTCCATCACAACATAATAAAATCCATGTAATAATAGGGATAGAAATAGAACCCTATATTATCTTAGATGGAAAATAATTTTGATAAAACTCTTGAACTCCATTCTTGAGGAAAATGTCCTTTCTACTTCGAAAACATTTTTCCTTTCTTAACATGTCATACAATTTTAAACTAAAAGAAGTTTATTAAAAATAAACTTGAAAACTTGTAAATGAGGCTTCTTGGAAATAATGTTTTAAAAATCCATTCATGTCGTATAAGTTAAAAAACATTCTTCTCATACTTTTGTCGGAAAAGTCAAAAAGTACATCGTACAAAAAACGACAAAAGATTACTTTCATATCTTTTACTAAAAACTCACCGAAGGGTAAAATTGGATTTAAACAATTTTAGGTGGATGGAAATAATATTACATATTGAGGAAACATGGATGTGGATGATAAAATACACCCCAGTAAATACCAAAGTATAAACAATCTCGGATAAAAATGAGATTGTGATATTTTCCCTTACCTTAGGTCCGATTTGCTTCGTAAGTGTCTGAAAATCCTGTATAATGATTTAAATAATGTTATTGAATAATTCCAGAATCATACTTATTGTTATGATATCATATATGGTCATATTCTTAGCTTCTTATTAGTAATATTTCATTACTACTTGTTATCTGGGTGTTTATTACTTTTTGTTCTTATGCGTGTTTGTCGAATAAATTCTTATTCTTCTATTTAGGTTATAGATACCTAATTTCCAGAATGGTATTAGTGTAATATATATCATATTCATTCATTCAATTCATTTATATAATCATTATGCAATGAAGATCATGTAGAACGAATCACATCACATCGTGGAGATGGTATTCCGTACGTACGCACGAGCGATGATATCGTTCCCATGATCGTGGAATTGTATTGGAGTGTATGTATACTATTTCAGAATCAATAAAATTTTACTATAATCATATATATATTCATTAATTTCACCCTTATACCCATCCAAGTAAGTTGGTGGTGGAAAATAGATTACACCACGGCGTGGAGACGGTATTCCGTACGTACGCACGCGCAGTGATTTCATTTTCTGTAGGATGGATAAGAGGTGAAATAGGGCTGTTTCATATTTATAATAACATATCATTATATTAGTGATACTGATGTTATTACCTCATAACGAAACAACTAAATAAGAGGGATTAGAAGAAGAATGGAACTTGAAGAAAATGGTAGAAGGTATTACCTCTTTCTCGAAGTGCCTCCTTTAAACTTTCTCTTAAGGCACTAGAGTTGGTATTTTGATAAGACCAATACCTCTAGTAGGTTTATAAGGAAGTGGGGAAGTGAAATGGGCAGGGGTTGGCTGAGCTTGAAGGCTCAAATTGGTGTGAGTAAGAGAGGGAGGAGGTGCCCTTTTATAAGGGAGGAGAGGGGTACCTTTGGAAATATAAGAAATATTAGTTTATATTAAACCCCAACCCCACTTAAAAACTTCCAAAATGACTCATATCCGAATCTTAGATGAGATAGGGTTGTAATATCATCAACCAATAAAATTTAGACATGTTAGGAATTTATTTTAAACATTATCAACTTGATTTATCCTTATTTATAAATTTAATTTTATTTGTGGTAATAATATTCTAAAATTTAAATTATTATAAATAATCACATATGTGTTGTGAATTTTCCATAATTTGACACTTTATGACGTTGTCGACCATAAAAATTTTAATTTATAATTTTTAAATATTTTTGTGATTTTTAAACAGTTTTATAATATGTTATTTTTATAAAATAACAATAGTGTCAATTCTAACACTATTCATTTATTTGAATTTAAATAAAATATATACAGAAGATATGTTTGAACTAAAAGATTTAATAGATTCATAATCTGTCATATGTTTCTAGAAAATTAGTGTATCACATTAAATAGTTCATATAATATTTATTTTAATATTTTAAAAACAATTTATTTGATATTTTAATTAATAAAGTAATTTCAACATCACTATTGTGTCATAATTAATGATAATTATTTAATCCCTAAAAATTATAAATAAATTCCTATTATATATATAATTGTATTATATTTTTGGAGACTATTCATTTTCTAAGTTTCATTAAGTTTATCACCAAATTAAAATTATTATACTTATAATATTTAAGAAAGGGACATGTTGTCACATTCTTTGGTTTTAATAATAATTAAATTATATTCATGGAAAAAAGTCCATTAAATGAATCTAATCTGACCCTTAAGTGATATGGATATACTTTTAGTCATCCAATAAGATTTTGGCAGGTGTTAGGGTAATTTTATAATCTTATATTTACCCTTAATTACCCGATTTACCTTTAAATATGGTAAATAAAATTTACCGTAGTTACTATTCATAATGCCCAAAAATAAAAAGTATCCTATTAACATAATTTTGACCCAATGATTTTGAATATGGAATCCATTTTTCAAAATTCAAAACATATATGTTGCAGTAATTAATTTAAAATAAATCCCGTTGTTAAGAAAACGGGTTTTAGAAGTTAAAACATTGCCAAAGATTGAAATATTTTTACCTATGAATTCAATGTGAAATTAATGCTAATGAAATACATTATATTAAATGGTAAAAATATATTCTATTTATCCTTTAAAACCATTCAATATTATAATTTATCCATATAAATTATCTCAATGAAAAAAGTTGTTTTTAAATAAAAATTAGCGTATTTTTACTATTCATCAAAATATGAAAGTTATCAGAAAAATATCAAAAATTTATCCAAAGTAAATTTTTATACCCTGATTCAAAAGAAGAATTTTATTTTGTCAAATTTAACTTATAAACATGTCAAAAACTAGATTTAATGTGGGTGCTCCATCAAAAGGTGGCAAAACTGTATTTTTTGAAAAATATTTCTTTTATCCAAAAAAACTGATTTTGCTTTTATACCTCATTCTAGAAAATGTAAAAGTTGAATTAAAATGTTATAAAATTCAAAATTCAGTTAGTAATATTCATAACGGCTATTTTTAATAATATTTTAATAGCATATCGTTGTTTAGTGAAACTCGGTATTGCGTACGATGCAATCTATCGAGGAAGGCCATAGTTGCGTGTAAAGCAAACCAAGCTAGTGTTGTGTGTAGTGAAAGATTCCTTTGATGATTTATATAACATAAAAACAGAATATTTCTCATAAAAGTCTCGGGTGTTACATTCTACCACCCTTAAAATGAATTTCGCCCTCGAAATTCGTCACTTTGTAACAAACAGATGAGGATACCTCTCCCTCATCATATCCTCAAGCTCCCATGTAGCTTCTTCTAATTGGTGGTTCCTCCATAAAACTTTCACCAAGCGAGTGGTTTTGTTTCGTAGGACTTTTTCGCTACGATCCAGAATCTCTATCGGCTGTTCTTCATAAGAAAGATCTTGCTCCAGCGGTACAACTTCTGAGCTGAGTACATGTGAAGGATCAGGTATGTACATTCTCAAGAAAGATACATGGAACACATCATGTACTTGAGAGAGATTCGGTGGAAGCGCCAATCGTTAAGCTACCTTCCCAACACGATCCAGTATTTCGAAAGGACCGATATATCTAGGGCTCAACTTCCCCTTCTTTCCAAATCTCATGACCCTCTTCCAGGGAGATATTCATAAGAACACTTTATCACCCACTTCAAACTCTAGGTCTTTTCTTCGGTTGTCGGCATAACTTTTCTGTCGACTCTGAGATGCTCTTATGTGTTGTTGAATAGATCTGACCTTTTCTGCCATTTCATCAACGAGATCAGGTCCTAATAGATTTCTTTCCCCAACTTCATCCCAGCAAGTTGGAGTCCTGCATTTCTTTCCATAGAGAGATTCATAAGGAGCCAACTGAATACTGGAGTGAAAGCTATTATTATTAGAAAATTCCACCAAAGGTAGGTGTTGATCCCAACCAACTTTTAAATCCATAGAGAAAGCTCCCAACATGTCTTCTAGAGTTTGAATTATTCTCTCAGACTGACCGTCTGTCTGAGGATGATAAGCAGTGCTGAAACTCAACTCTGTATCCAGAGTATGCTGAAGACTTCACCAGAACTTCGAGGTAAATCTCAGATCCCAATCAGATCTAATAGAAAGTGGTACTCCATGCAATCTTACCACTTTACATATATCCTGGCAAGCTGATCCAGAGAGAAATCCTCTCTAATAGCAATGAAGTGTGCAGACTTTGTAAGACGATCAACTATGACCTAGATAGCATTATTGCCTTTGGATGTTTTAGGAAGTCCTGTGACAAAGTCCATAGTGATGTTTTCCCATTTCCATTCGGGTATGGGTAATGGTTGTAACATCCCCTTAGACTTCTGTCTCTCAGCTTTAACTTGCTGACAAACCAAGCATCGAGAGACATATTCAGCAACATCTCTTTTCATGCCATCCCACCAGAAGTACTCTTTCAGGTCCCTATACATCTTCGTGCTTCCAGGATGAATAGAGAATGAAGAACTATGAGCCTCATCCAGCAGCTCCTTCTTTAATTCAGGGATGGGAGGAACACAAACCCGATTCCTGAACTTTATTATCCCATCACAATCAAGGTTGAATTCAGGAACATTTCTCACCTTCTTTTGTAACTCTACATCTTCTTTTTGTGCCTCTTTAATCTTCACATGTATAGATGGTTGAACATTTATTTTGAGAAAGATACGATTTTCCCCCTTCTATTATAATTCCAAGATCCATCCTCTGTAAATCCATAAATATTGGATCTTTTTTGATCCTCATCATGGATAAACTGGCATGGTCTTGTCGACTTAATGCATCTGCCACCTTGTTTTCTTTCCCAGGGTGGTAATGAATTGAGCAGTCGTAATCCTTAATCAGCTCCAACCATCTTCTTTGACGCATATTCAGCTCCTTTTGTGTGAAAATATACTTTAAAATTTTATGATCAGTATAAATATCACACCTTTCACCATAAAGGTAATGCCTCCAAATATTTAATGAAAATATTACCGCATCTAACTCCAAATCATGAGTTGGGTAATTTTGCTCATGGATTTTCAACTATCGTGAGGCATAAGCTATCACCATATCATTTTGCATGAGAACACATCCCAGTCCCTTTCTGGATGCATCACTGTAGATCACAAACCTTTCTCCACTACAAGTAAGTGTGATTACAAGTGCACTGGATAACCTTCTTTTCAACTCCTTGAAATTCTCTTCACATTCATCCATCCATACGAACTTAACTCCTTTTCGAGTCAACCTGGTGAGTGGATTAGATAATCATGAAAAATATTTCACAAAACGTCGATAATATCCAGCCAAACCAAGAAAACTTCGGATCTCAGTTACTATTATTGGTCTCGACCATCTTTCGATAACCTCTATTTTTGCTGGATCCACTGATATCCCCTCTTTTGAGATTATGTGACCCAAAAATGCAACTTTTTGAAGCCAAAATTCACACTTGGTAAATTTGGCATAAAGATTCTCCTTTCTCAGGGTCTTTAATATAATTCTCAAGTGATCTTCATGTTCTTCCTTGCTATTTGAATAGACAAGAATATCGTTTATAAAGACTACCAAAAATTGATCAAGGTAGTCTCTAAAGACTCTATTCATCAGATCCATGAAGATAGCAGGGGCATTAGTAAGACCAAATGGCATCACTATAAATTCATAGTGTCCATACCTTGTACGGAAAGTCGTCTTTGGTATATCCTACCTTTTAAACCTTAATTGATGATACCCTGAACGAAGATCAATCTTGGAAAAGTATTGTGCTCTGTGTAGTTGTTCAAATAGGTCATCAATGCATGGGAGAGGATATTTTTTCTTGATAGTGATCTTGTTAAGTTCTCGATAATCAATGCAGAGTCTCATTGATCCCTATTTCTTCTTAACAAACAGAACAGGTGCTCCCCAAGGTGATGCACTAGGGCGTATGAATCCCTTATCAAGATTCTCTTGGAGTTGCTTCTTCAATTCCTGCAACTCAATTGGGGCCATTCTATAAGGTGTCTTTGAAATAGGCAAAGCACCTGGTACGAGTTCTATTGAAAACTCAACTTCACGATTTGGTGGAAGACCCGGCAATTCCTCTGGAAAGACATCATAAAACTCCCGTACAATGGGCATATTCTTAATTGTGAGTTTCTCACCAACCATTTGAGATAAATAACCATCATTAAGTGGAATCAAGACCCATAAGATGGAAGAAATTTCCACTGGAAGGTTATGTTCATCCTTGCATCGATAGATGATCATAGATTGATCTGGAATATGAAATGTGACTTCCCTTCTTTGGAAATTGATATGAGATCCATATAAAGAAATCCAATCCATGCCAAGAATCACATCAAATTCCACTATAGGAAGGATCACAAGATTTGCAGGAAGCACTTTCCCACAAACTTCAATCGGGGAAGAATTATAAACTTCTGATGCGACTGTTGTGCCATTAGGTGTTGTTACAGCTAACTCAACATCTAATTGTTGAGGTAATACGGTGATACCCTTAGAAAAATCTTCAGAAATAAAAGAGTGGGTGGATCCAGAATAAAATAAAACATTTGCTACTTTGGAGTGGATGGTAAGTGTACCTTTCACCACATAGTTATCGTACTCCAAATTACTGATAGAAATTGCATTTGACTTTCCTTTGTCTTTAGCCTTAAGATTTTTTTGATGTCGATCATCATCAACAACCCTTGGATTATGGCATTTATTGGCATAATGCCCCATCTCCTTGCACTTGAAACATTGAAGTGTAGTAGGTTCATTCTGTGTTTCCCTTCCTTTGTTTTCATCATTAGACATCTTCTTACCATCATTGCGACATTCAAATGCCTGATAACCTTCCTATCCACATTTGAAACATTTACTTGTCCCTTTAAGACAACTACCTCTATGTTTCTTTCCACACTTTGAGCATAAGGTAAAGCTCATATTCTTTTCAGTGTGCTCTTTAGATTTTCCTTTGAATTCCATTTTCCTCTTCTTATCAAACCCATATGACTGATGGGTTACTCCAATCTCCGTCTCAACTTTGAGAGCACATCAAATGATTTCCTCGTAGCTATTGAAGTCCCTTATGGCTAACGCCCTTCGAAGACTTGGTTTTAAGCCACTAAAGAATCGATCAATCTTACTCTCAGGTTAGATAATAATACCAGAAGCGTACCTTGCAAGTCTTGTAAAATTTGCTTCCTAGGTACCAACAGATTCATCATCCTTTTGCTTCAGTTCAAGAAACTCTTTCTCCATCTTTTTTCGGAGAATACGAGGGAAGTACTTATTGAAAAATAAGTTCTTGAACTCGTCTCATTCCATGGACTCAATTTCATCCCTTTTCCCCGTATTCTTAATAAGATTCCACCATTGATCAGCATCTCCTTCCAAACGATACACTACTAGGATGACTTTATCATGTTCAGAACATTGAAGAACTGAAAATATCTTTTCAATAGTACTAATCCATTGTTCAGCAACTAATGGATCAGTAGACCCGCTGAAAGAAGGTGGACGCTGCCTCATGAAGGATTCAACAGAATGTTTCTCCTTTGCTCGTCTGGAAGTCCTGCATGATTCATAGCTTGATAAAGTTGTGTAAGCATGGATACAAGATTTTTCATTCTAGCTCCCATAATGTTTGGTTGCTCAGGGGGACAATCATTGCATTGCCCATCGCATTCCGCATTAACACGGTTCCTTCGGGTTCCAGCCATTGACTAAAACCAAGAAGAATAGTGTGAGCAACACTAATTATAATAGGAAAACCACATAATAAAGAATAAAATTTCACACTTAAGGTCTTATCCTAGGTTATTCATGGTCATTTCTAAAACACTAAGATTGTGTTCTATGCTTAGACTTTTCCTTAGGGTTCTTACTAAGGCTTTCACATCCTAGTTTCCAAAGGTTGACTATACATTTCCTCTGATACCAACTATAACGACCCATACTTTACATACATTGTTATTACTTCAAAATTGAAGCATACTTATTACAACATATAACAAAACCATGAAAGGACCGTATTGGTATAGTGTCTTTAGAAAATGGGAAACATAAACAACTGGTTCATAAAGTGTCTACATTGTCTCCCATTTATTTCATCATATATGTAGTCCCTTTTGGCATATCTCACTTAATAAGCTTCTTCCTGACCTGGGGAAAGAAAACATACAAAATGGTGATCTCAAATGCTCATTAAGGGAAAACAAAAGAAATATCAATCACATCATATTCATAAGAACATAACATTTTGGAAATCTTAACCTGCAAAATAGAGCATAATTTCATAACATGGGATAAATCATAGTAGTGAAATGAAATCACAATAATCATAAATTAAAACATGAAACTTTGTGGCATACACACATAATCATAGAGAATCATTTCTTATTAGTCAAGACTCATTTCCAAGACTATCTTAGTGGACAAAGTCTATTTCTGAACCGAGTTCACTCCTCGTTTCAGTCCTGTTTCACTGAACCGGTTTAACCTGCCGTTCCAGCCATGTCTATCTCATGAGATATAAAATCTTTACCCAATGAATTGGAGGGATATATAGGTCCCACCCATCTCTTAATGATACCATTATTATGTGTGCCACAAAATTATAAACTATACATCATAGCATAACCCATGTAATAAAAATGGGAATCTTAAACATCGTGACATCATAAAACGATTCATATAAGATAAAGGAATTCATAAAAATATTTCCATCACAACATAATAAAATCCATGTAATAATAGGGATAGAAATAGAACCCTATATTATCTTATATGGAAAATAATTTTGATAAAACTCTTGAACTCCATTCTTGAGGAAAATATCCTTTCTACTTCAAAAACATTTTTCCTTTCTTAACATGTCATACAATTTTAAACTAAAAAAAGTTGATTAAAAATAAACATGAAAACTTGTAAAGGAAGATTATTGGAAATAATGTTTTAAAAATCCATTCATGCCGTATAAGTTAAAAAACATTCTTCTCATACTTTTGTCGGAAAAGTCAAAAAGTACCTCGTACGAAAAACGACAAAAGATTCCTTTCATATCTTTTACTAAAAACTCACCGAAGGGTAAAATTGGATTTAAACAATTTTAGGTGGATAGAAATAATATTACATATTGAGGAAACATTGATGTGGATGATAAAATACACCCCAGTAAATACCAACGTATAAACAATCTCGGATAAAAATGAGATTGTGATATTTTCCCTTACTTTAGGTCCGATTTGCTTCGTGAGTGTCCGAACCTCCTGTATAATGATTTAAATAATGTTTTTGACTTATTCCAGAATCATAATTATTTCTATTATATCATATATGGTCATATTATTAGCTTCTTATTAGTAATATTTCATTACTACTTGTTATTCAGGTGTTTATTACTTTTTGTTCTTATGCGTGTTTGTCGAATAAATTCTTATTCTTCTCTTTAGGTTATAGGTACCTCATTTACAGAATGGTATTAATGTAATATATATCATATTCATTCATTCAATTCATTTATATAATCATTATGCAATGAAGATCATGTAGAACGAATCACATCACATCGTGGAGACGGTATTCCGTACGTACCCACGAGCGATGATATCGTTCCCATCATCGTGGAATTGTATTGGATTGTATGTATACTATTTCAGAATCAATAACAATTTACAATAATCATATATATATATTCATTACTTTCACCCTTATACCCATCCAAGTAAGTTTGTGGTGGAAAATAGATTACACCACGGCGTGGAGACGGTATTCCGTACGTACGCACGCGCGGTGATTTCGTTTTCCGTAGGATGGATAAGAGGTGAAATAGGGTTGTTTCATATTTATAATAACATATCAGTATATGAGTGATACTGATGTTATTACCTCATAATGAAACAACTAAATAATAGGGAGTAGAAGAAGAATGGAACTTGAAGAAAATGGTAGAAGGTATTACCTCTTTCTCGAAGTGCCTCCTTTAAAATTTCTCTTAAGGCACTAGAGTTGGTCTTTTGATAAGACCAGTACCTCTAGTAGGTTTATAAGGAAGTGGGGAAGTGAAATGGGCAGGGTTTTTCCGAGCTTGAAGGCTCAAATTGGTGTGAGGAAGAGAGGGAGGAGGTTCCCTTTTATAAGGGAGGAGAGGGGCACCTTTGGAAATATAAGAAATATTAGTTTATATTAAATCCCAAACCCATTTAAAAACTTCCAAAATGACTCATATCCTAAGATTAGATGATATAGGGTTGTAATATCATCAACCAATAAAATTTATACATGTTATGAATTTATTTTAAACATTATCAACTTGATTTAGCCTTATTTATCAATTTAATTTTATTTGTGGTAATAATATTCTAAATTTTAAATTATTATAAATAATTACATATGTGTTGTGAATTTTCCATAATTTGACACTTTATGACATTTTCGACCATATAAATTTTAATTTATATTTTTTAAATATTTTTGTGATTTTTAAACAATTTTATAATATGGTATTTTTATAAAATAACAATAGTGTCAATTTTGACACTATTCATTTATTTGAATTTAAATAAAATATATACAGAAGATATGTTCGAACTAACAGCTTTAATAGATTCATAAAATGTCATATGTATCTAGAAAATTAGTGTAGCACATTAAATAGTTCATATAATATTTATTTTAATATTTTTAAAACAATTTATTTGATATTTTAATTAATAAAATAATTTCAACACCGCTATTGTGTCATAATTAATGATAATTATTTAATCCCTAAAAATTCTAAATAAATTCCTATGATATATATAATTGTATTAGATTTCTGGAGACTATTCATGTTCGAAGTTTAATTAATTTTATCACCAAATTAAAATTATTATACTTATAATATTTAAGAAAGTGACATGTTGTCACATTCTTTGGTCTTAATAATAATTAAATTGTTTTCATGAAAAAAAGTCCATTAAATGAATCTAATCTGACCCTTAGGTGATATGGATTGACTTTTAGTCATCCAATAGAATTTTGGCAGGTGTTAGGGTAATTTTATAATCTTATATTTACCCTTAATTACCCGATTTACCTTTAACTATGGTAAATAAAATTTACCGTAGTTACTATTCATAATGCCCAAAAATAAAAAAGTAGCCTATTAACATAATTTGGACCCACTGATTCTGAATATGGAATCCATTTTTTAAAATTCAAAACATATAAGTTGCAGTAATTAATTTAAAATAAATCCTGTTGTTAAGAAAATGGGTTTTAGAAGTTAAAACATTGCCAAAGATTGAAATGTTTTTACCTATGAATTCAATGTGAAATTAATGCTAATGATATACATTATATTAAATGGTAAAAATATATTCTATTTATAATTTAAAACCATTCAATATTATAATTTATCCATATAAATTATCTCAATGAAAAAAGTTGTTTTTAAATAAAAATTAGCGTATTTTTACTATTCATCAAAATATGAAAGTTATCAGAAAAATATCAAAAATTTATCCAAAGTAAATTTTTATACCCTGATTCAAAAGAAGAATTTTATTTTGTCAAATTGAACTTATAAACATTTCAAAAACTAGATTTAATGTGGGTGCGCCATCAAAAGGCGACAAAACTGTATTTTTTGAAAAATATTTCTTTTATCCAAAAAAAACTGATTTTGCTTTTATACCTCATTCTAGAAAATGTAAAAGTTGAATTAAAATGTTATAAAATTCAAAATTCAGTTAGTACTATTCATAACAGCTAGTTTTAATAATATATTAATAGCATATCGTTGTTTTGTGAAACTCGGTATTGCGTATGACGCAAGCTATCGAGGAAGGTCGTGGTTGCGTGTAAAGCAAGCCAACCTATTGTTGTGTATAGTGAAAGATTCCTTTGATGATTTATATAACATAACAACATAATATTTCTCATAAAAGTCTTGGGTGTTACAGAATCTGGGTCTATAATGGGATTCTATATTTTTGGACATATTAAAGGGGTGTTTTTGGATATATCTTGTGGTTCAGGAGGTACCTTAGGTTTTTAGATAAGTCTTAGGTGATTCAAGTTGAGACTTAGAGGTTTTTGAGTTTTACATCCAAGGTGCGTAGTTTTATGTGAATATTTTATGATAAACCACGAAACACCTTAAGTGTGGGGTAATTTTAAGTTCAAAATCTATAACACGTAGTTTAGTGGCATGGATATAGTATATTTTAGGGTAAAATGTACAAGAATTATGGAAAATCGGGCAATGTGGATTGGGTTTGGTACTTAGTGCATGGTTTACACATGGTTGCAGACAAACCATGTTCCATGCTATACAGGGTTCTAAATCCAAATTGCATGATTGATGCATGGTTTGTAAAATGTGTGGACAAAATATGTGAGGTGGAGAATCTGGGATAGAAATAACCATATTGTGGGCATGTAGTTTGACAACCCTTTTGAAAAAACCATGTACCCTTTAAAAAGTTGGCTTTTACTATTTTTTACTTATAAGTTTTTAACTCAAAACCATACTTATGTTCCTTAAATAGACCCAGTATCCTACCATGCACCCTTCTTATCCTCCATCTATTCCAAGGTGAATATCTACCTTTTCTTTCCCAATTCTCCTTCTATCTAAATCATTGGAGGACTTATGGTAAGCCTATAATTTATTTCCTCTCTTTATATGCTTTCGATAATTTTGGGTTGTTTTTCTTAGGTTTGGGAGTCCATTCAACTATATCATGGTGTAATTATTCTAGGATGATGGGTATTTCATGTTTCTTAGCTTAAGGATATCCCAAGACAATGTCTACACACTTTCAACCATTGTTTCATTAGAGGTATGTTTCTAGGTGTGTTTTTAAAAGTTTTTGGGTTTAATTAAACATATTTACTTATGGTATTGGTTTTTTTGGTAGGGATTTAGCATGGGGTAGTGTTGAGGATGTGTCATAGAACTCTGATGGATCATTTTACTCGGTTCTAGTTCATCGAAACCATCCTGTGAGAAAATTACTACTTATTCCTAAGTGGATTTTTTGGTTAATTCATTATAAGTTAATTAATTGATTATAATTAATTATGTTGGTTGTTTAGATGTGGGCTAGGACTATGGGTGGTTAGATCTTGGACCATTGGCTATGGATGAGCTTATGCATCGGGTTTTTGGGCTAGGTGCTAAAGGCTAGAGAGATTTTTAATTGAGGTAGATGGTCCTTATAATTAACCCATCGCTATGTTTAATTTTTTAAATGAATCAGATGTGGGGTCACACCAGTTCCTACAAGTGATGGATATAGAAATTAATTGGACACTATTGTCATTTCTCCCTTGTTAATTCCATTTTAAACACGTTAAAGAACTGTTATATCGATAGGTCCTAATTGGATTTCCTACTTGGAACTTGTCTTTAGTTTTGGGATAAGGAAATAATTATATAGAATGGTCCATGAAGGGGGATATAGGTAACAGGTTTAAAAGGAAATTATTAAAGGCTGGTGTTGATTGAATAGTGTTCTTGTAAGTAACTTAAAAGTTATTTTCCCTTATATCTTGTGAATGAAACTCTATTAAGTAAATCCTTGGAAATGTAGGATTCATGTTAAATCTAGAGAGATTAAAAGTGAACTTAGGAAGATAATGAATTGGTAATGCATTTGAAAACCATAATTGTCCATGATGGTAAGATGGTAAATGTGAACTAATTGACTCAGTTCCCTAATGAATTAAAGAGTTTATTAGGTGGAAATTAAAGAATAAATTAAATTTATAAATTATGTGAGTTCATTTATTTTTTATGGGTGATGTTATATGAATGAATTGGAGAGATTTCGTGGATTCTATATAGACTTTATTATTGTGTAATTCTATAAGAAGGCATTAGATTATGATAGGGGACTTATATGAATAGTAGGGTGTGATAACACCCTCAGATTTATTGAGGCATGATTCTATGGAATTATATGTTTGAGCCATTATAATCCACATAGATTTACTACTGCATATGCATTGGGGTGGACCCCCTTGGATTCAATAAAAATATTATTTATTGAATTCCTTAGATTAATTTCTTTGATTCTTATTGGGTACCCCAATTTACTTTCAGGGGATGAGATCCCCAAATTCAGATTGATTTATTTAGGTAGAATACCTCATGTGTAAGCCATGGGTTCCAATAAATCCATGTTTTTGAATGTTAAAGACATTTCCTTGAGTTTATAATGGTGTATTGGTTTTAGTGGGATGCCAAGGGTCATACCCCTTGGATTCCCTAGATGGATTATTTTCAAAGAACTATCAAATGAGCCACATGGGTTCTACCATATCATTAAGATCAATATTTCCATTATATTATACCTTTGAAATAGTATAGCTATGTTGTATACTGGGATCAGAGACTTACTGATGATGGATGAAGCAGGTATAGACTGATTTCGGGGTTCCACCATGAATCGTGAGCATCAGTGGGAGTTTATTTCTTTTTAATTTAACTTTTAATATGTAAAACATTAATCTTATTAGTAGTAGTTGATTATTTATAGAAAAATTTCATGCACATTTTTATATACTAGTTAAGTTAGGGATTCCATTGGTGGTGACATACTTAGTTATACTCACGCCCTGCTCAGGACACCATGACACTTGGGTACACGAGCAACTATATTTCTTATATGGCAGGATCGGGTATGGTAAAGTTCTTAATGTTGTTTAATGTGTGATTAAAAGGAGGGAGCATGGGAGTTTGGACATGGTTAGGACATGAGTCTATTTGGTATACTATAAAATAATTTATCTTTGGGTCTTGGGATATTGTATAGGTCTTTTGTTGTATGACTGCATGACATGTTTGGATAGTCTCATATTCCATAACATGTGTTATTTATTTTGTTCATTTATCAACACTTATTTGGTTGTTATAATAGATTTATTTTGTTTTTTTTAGAATTACTATGCTATATGGGTATAGTATTTCCATTGTACCACTTCGAACCTGAACTACTAGTTAGCAGCCTCTGGTGTATGGGAAGGCATGCTTGAGGCCATGTATTTACCTCCGGTCTAGGCACAAATTAGAGGTCCATAGAGACAGGGTGTTACAAAATGGTATCAAATATTTTTATTTTGTTTTACTATTTGGGATAATAGATAAAATAATATTAGTATGTTATAACAAGGTATGGAATTTGTTCATGGGATTTTCTACCCCATGTATGAGGGAAATCAATGTTTCTAAGGATGGGATTTTTGTTTATGTTGTTACTTATTATGGTTGATTTGATTTCACCTTGAGTGATGTGCTTGGTTATGAGATTAATGATATATGAGATTCTATATATTAGTATATTATGGAAAGAGAGGGTGTGTTCATGCATAATATTAGGCATGTAGGATTAATTTTCATGATTTCCTATATTTGATTATCTTTTTACCTAAACGATGAATTGGTTCAATTATTTATTATGCCCACAACCATTTGTATGGGGTTTTATATAAGTTTATTGTGGTATATTTCTTCAAAAAACATATAAAGGGATAAAATATTTGGTGTGTGATTATATTGGCTTCATTAATATGAGGTGTGAGTTAACTAAAATAGAAATTACAACTTAAAGAGTTATTTCCTCAATAACTTGTAGTTTAAATTTTATTTAACCAATCCTTATATGTTAAAATTTTGGTCAAAGGAAATGGTTAAAATAAAATAATGTGATAATTTACCCTATTTATTTTATGGTGTTAGCTAAATAAGATTTATAGTACAACTTATAAATTATTTTACTATATAAATTACATTTATCATTTCATTTATCTAAGAATTTTTTTGGATGTACTGGATAATGTAAAATTAGAAAGAGTAAAATTTTAAACCTTGGATATGTATATGGGTTAAACCTAATGGGTAGATAATGTGGAACCTTTTTATGGGTGGTTGGGGCTATTTAGTGAGCCTGAGTTATGTGGAACCCCTTTAGTGTTGAGTCCTTAAAACTAAAGTGTATTTTTATGTAGGTCAAGGTGTGTACGACCTAACCTTGAATTGGGTAAAGAGGGATTAATAGAGAGACCAGGTTTTGAGACCTAGAATAATGGGTTGTCTTAAAGCATACCATGTGCTCTTAATATGATGTGAGTTTTATCTTAATATTTTTGACCTATGTGAGGTTTGGAGTGTGGACTAGGTGGGAGATCCTAGTGAAATTCTTTTGGAATGCATGATTAGTGCATTATAGGTGTGTGTTGGTTTTTTTTTGTATAGGTTCATTATATGTGTTTTAGTTTTTGAAAGAATATCTTTAGTGCTAGTTCATTTTTTATGTTAGTTTTAGGAAGGGTATGATCATTCATATTCTTAGCTTTCTTAATGATAGTGCACGCAGTATATACCTGGTGGTTATGAGATTGAATGAGAGTGTGGTGCTCTATAAACAGTATATCATTGGAAGGGCTAGGTATGAGGCATTTGTAAATTCTTGGTTCTCTTGAAATGTAAAGAACCCTAAGATCTGGTGATTTAAAATCATTTATGATTTTTAAGGGTATGACCAGTTGGGTGCCTGACCCTATCGACTAAGGATGCATCTTAGGGATATGGTAAGGGCATAAATGATATCTAGTGGAGCTTTAAAACAATGATGGTGATTTGTTTTTTGTCAAAATGACATGCAGAGAAGGAATGGATAGTGGATTGGGTGCATGAGTCAAGTTTGGATGAGACATGAATCAAGGTAGTTGAGTTAGGACTTTATGATCAAGTTTCTTAGGAGTGTGCAGTCATGGAGTTTCAATGGAATCTTGGAGGCATGGAATTTGTATATGTGTTTTTTCATTCATATTGGATTAGGAAATATGAGGGTGTACTCCCATGATGTTTAAATGAGCAATAATACATGTGTTTGGGTTGATAACCTGTGTTGGTATGGTGAAAGTATTGTAGGATTGGTGTCCTAGGGGATTCTTGGTGAGATTTTTGATGTTTTGGTGGTAGGTTATGGAAAAAATAGATTGATTGGGTGTGATGACATGGAAAATCCAGGTTTAACCTCAAAATAAGCATTATAGTTTGATGTGGTTGACGTGAAATCAAGGCTTGGAAGGAGCGACACATTTGTGGGTTTGATAAGAAAAATTTAGTTGGAACTCTAGGAATGAGAAAGGAAGATATGATTTTGTTGAGTATGCTATCAGTCATTTAAGGTGTAACCCTCATTTATTTTTGGCCCTACAGTGGAGTTCATACATGGAATACCCATAAAATGATATTTGGTGATGTTTTAATTTTCATGATGGGGCTTAGGAGTAAGATACCTCAGCTTTCTAACCATCATGGCTGGTGATGGATGGAATGTGGGTTATGGAAATCAATAAATGGTTCTATGATGTGATGTTATGGGTGATCCTATAATAAGGAGTAATTTTTTGTCCCTGATGATGCTACTCTCATGAGAGGAGGGTCATGGGTGCATGAGTTTGATCAATGGATGACCATCAAGGATTTTTTATGCAAGTGGTTAAATCAGGTTAATACAAGGAACATTTGGTGAATTCCTGACATATACTAGGGTTGGTGGTGTGTTTATTCTCATGGTATAACAATGGAAGAAATGGATGGTTGATGGTCCAACCTTGTAATGTCATCGAAATTTGGAAACACACATTGGTGGGTATATTTAGATGATCATGGTATTCTTTTGGGACTTAAAGAATTTTGATCAGGATATTTAATTAGAGTGGTAGTGACCAATGTTGAGAAAGTCTCGAGATAGGCCAGTCAGAGAAATTACAACTATTTTTCTTTGGTATAAATATATTTAGCTAAAGGGAATCCATGATAAAAATTCCTTTTGAGACAAAGGGGTGGTGTTTGTGAATTAGTTTGGGCCCTATATATAAAAACAAACCCATTTATATTTATTGAGTAGAAGATAGGTACACATCCATTTGGGTTTAGATTTAGAAACAGAGATTTGCACCAGCAATGGAATGGTGACTACACGTATTTTTGGCTATGGTTGTTTTAGCACCGAACTAAGGTGCATCATTGAAATGCTATAATTTTATTTTGATAGTAAATTACTATGGTTTTCGGTTTAATGGATTAGAATTGGACTCTCTTAGCTAATTATTTTGGTCGGGATAACTATAGATGAAGTGTGCCTTTAGATGAAGACACTTTAGTGTCTTAGGATATAAATACATGGGTGACTATTGTCTCAATGTTCCAATAGTGGTTTCAAGTGGTGGCTTGTGTTTTTATGGTTTAAGTGCTTTAAATTAAAAGTTGTGATCTTGATGTGAATTGATAATTTGGGATTTAAATGGGGTCTATGAGCATGATTTGGTGATCAACATGGGTTGGTATATCCAATTGTATTACCACGAACAATTCTTAGGGATGAGAAGTGGTATGGTTGGGTGTTTGTAATATCCTATGTGTAGATACAAATTTTAAATTTTTGAGTAATTTTTAATTTTCTTATCGTGGATGGGATGAATTTTGAATTTGGTTATGTAATGGAATTCTAGAATTTTGGACATATTAAAGGGATATTTTGGGATATGAATAGAGGATTGGGAGGTTCCTTAGGTTCATGGATAAGTCTTGGTAACTTCAGGTTGAGTTTCAAAGTATTTTGGGGTTTCTAATCCAAGGTTCATAGTTTGGTGTGCATGGTTTAGGTGAAACTATATGGATCCTTAAGTGTGGAGAAATTTTCAATTAAAAATATTTATTGCATGGTTTAGTGGCATGGCTAGCACATCGTTTATGGTAAACCATGTGAGGATTAGGAAAGAATCATACTAGGTGGTCTTGGTTTGGTACTTAGAATAAGGTTTGAAAATAAATTTAAACAACTCATTTTGAATGTTGTAGAGGGTCCTGGAGCCTAATTTTTTGGTTGTTGCATGGTTTGTAAACCATGTGTAACAATCATGTGAGATGGGGGTTTTGGGATAGTGTTGGCTGCATGGTTGACACATGGTTAGAAAATCTCTATGTTTATAGCATACATTATTTTAAAATTGGGTTTTAAAACTTTTTCCCTTGTGATTTTTTAACCCAATACCCTCCCTTTATTCCCCAAATTGGCCTATTAGTCTCCTATATTCCCTCCATTTACTCTCTCTCCTCCATAGAGAATCTATCCCTTTTCTTTTAGGATTCTATTTTCTTATGAAGTGTTGGAGAGCTTACATCAAGGATAAAAATTATTTACTATCTTCCTCTTATTTATCTAATTTTGGGATGTTCAACTTAGGTTTGAGTGATGATTCCACCCATGTATGGTGGAATTATCTTGAGACAATGAGGCTTCCATTCTTCTTAGCTTAAGGATGTCCTAAGACAATGTATGTACACCATCGACCATTATTTTTTTAAATGTATGTGTTTGGGTGAGTTTTTATCTGTTTTTGAGTTGAATTTAACATCATGGATTAAGTACTTGGTTCATTTTGGTAGGTTTTATTTGTGATAGTGCTGGGGGGTGTCATGCACATCTGGTGGATCATTGAACTTAGTTATGGTGTGTTGGGAGCAACTAATGAGAAAACTGTATCTTATTCCTAAGTGGGTTGTTTTGGTTAATTGATTCTATTTTAATTGAGTAAGTTGGCTGTTTGGATGTGGGTGAGGACTGTGGGTTTTTGAATCTTAGACTATTAGTTTTGGATGAGCTTGGGAATTAGGTTTTTGGGTTGGGAGATATTGTCTAGAGAATTTTTTAATCAGGGTAGGTGGTCCATATAATTAAACCACAGTAATGTTTAACTTTTAAAATGCATCAGTTATGAGGTATCATTGGTTCATCCAAGTTATTACCATATAAATTAATTATACCCTATAATTATTTCTTTTCCCTGGTTAAATCTATTTTAAATGTGTTAGAGACCCTTTATGTAGGGGAGGTCCCAATGAGATGCTCCACTTAGAATTTGAACTTGGTTTTGGCCTAAGGTAATCATTTGATAGAATGATCTATAAATGGATCCATAGGAAACAAGTTTAATATAGAATTATTAATTGTTGGTGTTGATTGAATAGTGATCTTGTAAGCAACCAAAAATGTGGTTTCTCTGATATATTGTGAATAGAACCCTATTTAGTCAAGCCTTGTAAATTTGGGAGTCTTGTTAAATATGGAGAGGTTAAAACTGAACTTGGGAAGATAATGAATGGGTAATGCATTTAGAAATGATCATTTTACTCAATAGTAGAATGTTAAATATGAACTAAAGGAATTGGTTTCTCAATGAATTAAATATGTTATTAGGTGGAAAATAAAGAATAAATTAAATATATGAATGATTTGAGTTACTTTCCTATTTATGGGTGATGTGATATGAATTACTTGTAGAGAATACATAGATTCCATATGGACTTGATTAGTGTGGAATTTCATGAGAAATAACTGGATTCATAGAGGGGATTCAGATGAATGTGGGGGTTTGATGACATCCTAGTATTTATTGGGGGATGAAGCTATATAATTCCATTAGTGATCCATTGGATTCCACATAGATTCACTACTCATAATGCCTCATGGTGGCTCCCCATTAGATCCAAGAAATGTATTATTTATTGAATTCCATGGATTTATTCCATGTATTCTTATTAGGTAACCTGGTTGAATGTCATGGGATGATATCCCATGATTTGTCTTGATCTATTTAGGTAAATTACATAGGGCATAATCCATGGATTCTAATAAAGCTATGATTATAAATTTCAAGGATAATTCCTTGAGTTCATACTTGAATAATGGATTTAGTAAGATTCCAAGGGTTGTACCTCTTGGATTACCTAGAAGAATTATTAAGAGGGAATGGCTTAAGGAGACAGATGGGCTCCATCAGATTATTATAACCATGTTTTCCTTGGTAGTATACCGTGGAACCTGTTGAGATATGTTTTATACCAAGATAAAATAATTATCAGTGACGGTTAAAGCAGGTATAAACTGATTTTAGGTGCCTCCATGGAGCCCGAGCATTAGTGGGTGTTTAATTTCCTTTTATTTAAATCATAAAACTATTAAAAATTAATCTTATTAATGGTAGTTAATTAATCATTTGACACATACATTCACATTTTTATCTATTGGTTAATTTAGGGAGACCATTGGTGGTGGCCTACATTATTATACTCACATGATGCTTAGGCATCCATGGAACATAAGTACCCAAGAAGTTATCTATATTTCATTACAAGTTCAAGTACAAGTAATCGTGAAATGTTTCTGACCATTTTGTTTCAAGTATGGATCATGGGAGTTGAGAGTAGGTTAGGACTCAGGTCTATTTGGTGTGATATCCAATTCTTTATCTTTTGGTCTTGGGATATTTTATATTTATACTATTGTATAACTGTCTGGAATATTTGGATATTATCATCTACCATAACATGAGTTATTTATTTTATTCATTTATCAAAACTTACCTATAAATTATATTAGATTGATTTTATTTCCACTATTGAATTACATTGATATGTGAGTCTAATCCTCTCTCTATACCACCTTAGACCCACACTACTAGTTGGTAGCCTACAACACACAGGGAGGCATGATTGAGGCCATATAGTGATTGATGGTTAATTCATTGTTTTGTGGTCTATGGTGTTGAGGCATTACAATAATATCTTTAAATACCCATTAAAAAACCTATCAAAATTTCTAGTCTTTATGTGATCACAATAGCTACCTCCAAATAGTTTTTTATACTAGCATCCCTCCAATTGAATTTGTCTCATAAAAAGTCTCTTAACACCTCATGGAGGGATATTTATACTACCTCTAGACAGCTATTCAAGGTTCTTACTAAACTATTCCTTGAATAGGTCTTAGACACCTTCTTTAATGGTATATAGAAGACCTTGTTCTCCATCAATTCTATACATTGTTTTTTCCTAAGGATCACTTCACCTTTCTAACTTTCATGGTAATAACGAATCATAGTGGATCCTATTCTCTTATCACATATTTCTTATTTATATTTCACATAGGCTCATCTTGATTCATTGGCTTCTCTTTTTTGATACATAGTTGATCTTATTATTTAGTTTTTTAGTATTAATATCTCTCACTCAACCTTTATTTTCTAGTTCATTCTTAATAAATATTTATAAATACATTAATATTATTTTCATTTTTGAATAATTGAAATTCCTCCTTTTTCAGTAGAAGGATATCTCACTAGTTAAAACTTGATATATTATCTAATTATAATATTGAACTAAAAATATTGATCCAAATTATTATGGGGATATTATAAATCCATCTAATATCCCATAATCTTCTATTTTTATTCAAGTCTACTCCCTTGGTATTCAAGTCTACTCCCTCGTTATTCAAACTTCTATAAAATATTTTCTACAATGTATCCTATATTTTCATGTAAAATCATGGATTAAGTATTCTTGAGATCTCCGTGATTTTATATATTTAAATTCCATTTATTATTTTATGAAATATGTGGAATTTAAATCTGTTTAAAAATGACTATGTACATGTATGGATTTACACATTGTGATGTGTAAACTCCATTTATGATGTGTAACACTTATCTCATAATCCAAATCTTCCCAAAAGTTCACCATGAGTGGACCAAATCATTTTTCAACCTGCTATTTCTTATAGGTAAACGATTTTCCTAAAATATTCATCACTATAACATAGTGATTTTTTTTATCATTTCAATAATTCTAGTTCATCCTCTTCATAACCCTTCCATGATAACAAAAAAAACCCTAAAATTCCACCACAATGTGTCATTTTCATCACCTCATAGTAACCATGTATTTTACTAAAACACAACAAAATTAATATTCTAATATTGATGTGGTGTGGAAATCATCTTAGAAAAACCAGATCCTCACTAAGATGGTTCTTTAATCATAGTGCCTCAGATCATGATATTTATGAATGATCTTCATACTTAAATCCCCAATAAACATTACAAAAATAATTATTTTATTTTTGTCTATTTTTTTTCTTAAAATTTCTCAATGTGTGAATATCATATGAGTAGAGAAATAGCGTATAAGCAGTTAAAATTTCATACACCCTTATCAAATGTCTTATGACATCCAGAAACATCATAAGAGCTTCATAATGTAATATGGTCTTAGCCTTTTCCAAAATGTGGAAATATTAAATATCGTATGGGTTTCTCAAATTTCTTAGGCATATGAAAAATATCTAATGGGATGTTTAAATTTCAAAAATCATATGAACTTTTCATTTGTTGAATTTTGGAAAATTCAAAATAATTCTATGTATATAAAATGTCTTACAAGTGTCCAAATCACCTCTATACAGATGAATTCTCATATGGTTTGTTGAAATATCTTATTAATTGATGAATTTCATTTTCCATTTCACAAATTCTATCCGCAAAGTTGAAATGTATTAAATGTTACTAAAATATCATGTGCATAGGATAATTTCCTTTTTCATTTTTTGAATATCATCCATAACTTCCATATTTAATTCCAATATCCATAGGTACTCTTAAACTTATTTTGAGGACTTATCAAACATTGAAAAACACTTCCAAAATATTGTAGATAGTGTTCCTTTACCAACACTTTTCCTTTATTTTATTGAACACTAGTACATTAATCATCACTAAATATAGAAATTATACTTGAATCTATCTATCCTAGTTCTCTAAGAATCTACTAAAATTGTTTTTCCATTTATAATGGTAGTAAATCCTCCCAGCTTTCCTCTTATACACCACACACATATTGGTAGCTTCATCCTTATAGTATAAACCAAACTTACTATCAAAAAATACAATCTTACACATGGGAACTTAAATATTCCCCTTTTATTTTAAATACCATTAATCCTCTATATCAATATGTGCACTAAAACACTTTTTTCTTCTTATCCTATTGAAAATAAATGAAAAGTTCATGTAGGGGTTTTTGATCACTCATTTTCTCCATATTCTTCTTAATAAAAAGGGTTTTTTATAATATATTGTTAAATGAGTAATTCCCTAAAGCCTTATATATATGATATATATATATATATATGATATATATTTTAAACTATGCATGAAAATTGTGATTTTCATTCCCAAAAGGGTATAAAATTTTCACTTCCTATGGTTATAGTTATGGATGGGTAGTTCCACCATCCATAATGCTATCATTTAAGGAGTCATTACATGATATGTAATGGATCAAGGATTCATCATTCATGGATTTATGTATGATTTGGGAAAAGAAAAATTTAATTATTCATTTATAATACATAAGTAAATGAAACCACCCAAGTAGAATCCTTATGGATTATAAAAACAATCTTAAGCAATGAAAGGATAATGAGAGTCTTGTTTTTTACACATGGTAAAACTTCTGAAAAATCAAATCTCTCTTCATTAATATTCTTTAAACTTGAGGTAATAACATGTCGTGGAGATAGAATGAATCTGATCCAAATGTAAAATGATTCATCTTGACTTATATATACACTAAATAGATGGGATTTCCTTTGGTTTACCTCAGTGATTTTAAAAACCCATATTATTATTAAGGAGATGTTTTAGATGCTCTACTATGTATGGTAAAAACATATATATACAACAATTCTTCATTTCACTTCATATGCAATTTTATATTTTATGCATACGAGATCTTGGGGAAGGATTTTAATTTTTTTATACATCTAATAATTGGTATTATACATATTTACTTCCCAATAGTGGTCTCATAGTAGTTCACATTTTTAGATTTTAGAAATCTCATGTGAAAAGAAGAAGAAATACCAAAAATAGTGACTTTTTTTGTTTTCTATATAAACCATGTAAAAATAGTTTACCTTTATATAGAGGGGATATATAATGGTACCCCAGATGTTACCTTTATATTATAGGGATGTGTAAATGTAACTGATGAATTTATCTTTACATGGATATTTTATGTAAGGGTAACCTCTGAGTTACATTTACATAGGTCTCTTATATAAAGGTAAATGTATTTACCAATATGTAGGTCTCCTATGCTGTGTAAAGATAAATGAAAACTTTATAAAATTAATTTTTTTTATGTTTTCATATAATTTATAATTTCTTTATATATTATAATAAAAGATATTTTAGGTATATTTATGAATTAATAAAATCTTAATTAATTAATCATTTATAAATGGTTTATAATTAATAAATAAATTTTTATGAAAAAATTATTATTAAATATTACTTAAATATTAAATGTTAATATTTTAAATAACTTTTAATTAAATTATATTGAATGTTTTATGATCTAGAAATAAAAAAGTTAATTTAGAAATCATAAGTGGTAATTTATAAAGAGTTACATATTACATAAATAAGGCCAAAATATAAAATGTTTTATTTAAATTATGAATTGTTCATAATTAATTAATTTGAATTGTTTAAATTAAAGGTTTCTTATTTGGATATTATTCAAAGTACATAAAAAGATTTTTGATGATTGATATGATCATGGTTTAAATGATAATCAAGTATATAATATCAGATTATGTAAAATTATTACATAATAAAAATCGGTTTATAAATTGTTTATAAGTCATAAAATATCATATATCAAAAAGTGAAATTCTATATAATGAATCAATATGAAAGAGTTCATATTGAAGTGAATATAAAGAGTTTATAATCAAGTTATTAAATTTCTATAACATTATATAATTTATAAAAGGATTTACAATTAGATTTTATTTTTGAATTGTTCATAAATTGTTAGCTCAGGTTTAAATATTTGAATTGTTTATTTTTTTAAAGTTTGTTCCCTATATTATTTATAGTTATAATATATTTATATTATTAATGGTATATGATTTAGTATAAATATTAAACTAATTCTAGGAAATAGATCCTTACATTACATGCTATTTATGAAAATGAATTTAGTTCTTCATCAGCCTTGACTTTAGTTTGTGATTGTAGTTATGAACTTGAATTCAGTTATTGAATATAGTTTATGAATACTAGGTTTTATAGTTATAGTGAATTTAATTCTATCTTGAAGTAAATTATCCCTTGGTATATGGGCTTGGGATCAGACTACCTACCATATTGGAGGCTTATGCCTTGTCAATAAAGGTGAATGGGGTTGGTTATTTGGTGCTCTCAGATTAGTCATGTGGAGATTTTAAATTTCATAAGTATATTTATTCACATGAATTGTTCATGTACTATATTCATATGATGTATTTGGATATGTGTAAATATACGTAACATTAATTTTTGGGTGGGTAACACAAACTTGTGGGTTCTATAAAGAGTTACACAACAATATGGTTTAAACACATTTTTTTTAGTGGAGGGAATAAGATTCCAACCTAAAGCACTAGAATCATGTATAATCAGAGGGAATAACAATAAATAAGATGGTGATATTAAATCACCATCAAATACTATGTGTCATATTCCTTATAATGTATCACTTTTCAAGATATAAATAATCCAATCAAGTAGTTTCATGATTAACCGAGTTCCCCTAGATTACCTTATTTAAGGAAAAGAGTAATAAGGGACTCTAGATTGTATTTTTGGGTAGTTTCATAATTAACCAAGTTCCTAATAATTATTTAGTATTAACTTGTTTTTGGGATTTTATTTAGGTTACACTTATCTAGTAAACCCTAAAGGATGGGATATCAAAGGAATAGAGTTGGTTTTATCCGTATGATATATTGGATAAAGAGTTATCTGCTCAATTATCCAAGTGTCATATATGATAGGATTGGGATGATATCCCACCAAAATAGATAAGTGATGAAATGAATGAAAAAGTAGTCTCTTTTATTAATGAAATATAAATCTTGGCCCAATAATGGGTATGATGGATATCAAAAGGATCCATCATTTTAGTGGGATCCTATTTAATAAAAGTTTTTATTAAATGGTATAATATGATACTCATCCAATAAAAGATTCTATTGTAGAAAAATAGCATCATCATCATTAAACTAAACCTTGAGATTATTCATTTCAAGGATAATATTAATGTAAGATACTCTTAAGTTTGGTAACAAAATAAATGTTCTTAAGAAAGAGTGGTAATTTAAAAAATGTTATTAAGGATAGTATTATGTGTCAGAATAATCCACTCCCAAGTAACAAAGTGTTGAAATTATTCAACAATTGAATCTAGATTCTTATGAGAGCATAGAGTGATTCACTTAATTTTTCAAATTTTTAGATTAAAGAATAAGAAAAGTGATATTATTCTCCACTCATGTACTCAATATGACTGGGTTCATCAATGATTTAATGAATTTTAGTCTCACATACTAAATATGATTAAGTTTTTAGAATGATATTAAATATGAATGAATATGTTAATGAATATATGAAACTAGAGGTTTCTTTACAGATTTATTAGTTATATAATTAAATTATATATTTTTTATAGATATATAATATCAACTATATGATTTATAATGATTGCAAATATATGGAAGGTTAGAAAGAGAAAAGAATTGAAGAATGGAGCTTTAAGTAATAAAGAAAAGGAGTTATTTCATTAATAACATGGATTCTTCAAGAATGAAAGAAATTTTAATAAGATGTTTATTATATCATTTTTACTGGGAAGATCATGTAAATAATTGGTTTATAATAAAATTACATGGGAGTTTTTAAAACACAAAGTTTATTATTTTTTTAAATATATAACATGCTTCATAGGATACTAAAATGACGTGTTCTGGTTAATAAATTCATCTTGTTTTTATTTAGATAAATTATCTAACATTTTGAATGAAATCAATAATAGTTTAATCAACATTATAAGATTATTTAGAATATATGAATTGAGTATATGATGTCTATGTATCAAGTATGGTTAGTATAAGTGGGTATAATTTCAAATTGAAAGAAGAGATATTTTTTTTGAAAATTTAATACATGTTTCTTCAAGAAGTTATTAATGGTCATTGAAACCTATATTCAAAAAAGAGGAGTAATATTTCCATATTATTAATTATAAAAATACCTGAAGGAGTTTTAGGATACTCCATGGAGTATCCAGAGTGTCACTGTGGGGTGCTCTTATGGTGTTCTCCAAGAAGGAGGATGGTAGTATGAGGTTGTGTATAGACTACTGAAGGTGGAATCTGTTGATGGTCAAGAACCTTTAACCTTATCTGAGGATATATGATCTTTTCAAATATATGAGAGGTGAAATTTTTTTCTGAGATCAATCTATGTTTTAGATATCACCAGTTGAGGGTGAGGGAGAGTGATATCACAAATACTACTTTCAGATACATTTATGGGCACTTTGAGTTTGTATTCATGTCATTTGGTGTCATGAACACACTAGTTATGTTCATGGGAGTCATGAACTCTATGTTTCATGAATTCCTATACTATTTTGTACTCATGTTCATCGATGGAATATTGATTCACTCAAATTCATAGGTGGATCATGTCGATCATCTCAGAATTTTCTTGTAGGTTCTTAGACACCAATAGATTTATGGATAACTTACCAAGTGTAAGTTTTCGATACGAGATGTGTATTTATTTAGGCATATTGTGTCTCATTAGGGTGTGAAATTATACACATCAAAGGTCAAGGAAATTGTTTCTTGGGAAGCACCTAAGAATGTGGAAGAGGTTCCCAGTTTCATTGGTCTCTCGGACTATTATCGGATATTTGTAGCTGATTTATCTCAAGTTATATCCGCATTGATAGTGTTGAAAATAAAGGAATGGTATTTCTTTTAAGAACCTGGTTCTTATTCTTGAGGTATGGGTTTATTATTTTCCTTTTACTTGAGTGTTTTTGAGAAAGCAAGGGAAATGTAGAAAAAATCCCAAATTTATGGGTACACACCATGTACTTTTGTACACATGCCATGTACTTTGGCTGTGTGGGATGAGAATATAGAGCATGTAGGCTTGGGTGTAAAAACTAACTACACGCCATGTACTTTTTTACACATGCCGTGTACTTTGGCTATGAGGGAGAATACAGGGCATGTAGGCTTGTTACTGATTAAGGGTGTAAAAACTAACTACACGCTGTGTACTTAGTGATACAGGTTGTGTAATCAGTTGGCAGATGAATAGTGAGACTGTGGAAAGTAGCCACCAGAGGAACAGTTAAAAAAATAGTACATTCCATGTACTTGAGAGTACATGTCATGTAGTTATGTTTTTTCATTAAAAACAGGAAGTATCCTCCTAATTCAATAGAGGAGGTAGAGGTCTCACCAAGAGTAGTGGGAGAGGAGGCCAAGACTTAAAGGAGCTCCCAATCGCTCACTGATACTCTGATTCTTCCGTCGTCGATCTCATTTGAACCGCGTGGGTAAGGTCTTCCCTCTTCTTGAATCTTTCATTCCAATTATTTCCATAAGGGATGTTTTTTAGGTTTGAATGGGTAATCATTGATCTAAGATCTATGTTGTTTTTGGTTGTTTTAGGAGGTGCCTTTCACGTATATCGATCAGAGGAGATCGAGGTAGGAGGTCTTGTGTTTAATTCCAAATGTTGAGTTGATTTTGTCTACCGTTGTGCCACACGCTGATGTTCGGGGTGTCTTATAGATGATACTTTGACTGTTGAGATACTTATAACTGCAAAGGTAATCTAATGAATAAGTATAAACTACTGTTTGAGATCGTTGCTTTGATCTAGGGCCACTACAAGGGTGCTTTTCCCTTGTTTAGCTATTTGTCCAGGATGCTCGTGGGTATGTCGTGATTATTTCATGTTTGAGTTTTCATGAGAGGAAACATATATAAATTTCTTGCTTATACATTGGGCCCGGCCTGATTATTTGCTTTTCCTATGGAATGCCTGAGGGCAGTGTTTGGTTTAGCCTGAGGGAAAGGTTTTGTTTAGCCTGAGGGCAACGTTTCTTATGCCTGAGGGAAGTGTTTGGTTTATCCTGAGGGAAAGGTTTTTTTAGCTTGAGGGAAACATTTATTATGCCTTTGGGTAGTAGCTTCTGTTCCTGAAGGAGATATCTCGTATGCTTGAGGAAAATATTCGTTATGCTTGAGGGCAGTCACCTGAGGGTTTCATTTCTGTTTGCCTAAGGGTAAGGACCTTCATGTCTGAGGAAAATTTTTACTTTTAATATTCACTATGGTGATTTTCTTATGTTTTACCTTCCAAGATAAAGCACAAGCTTGGTATTATTATTATCTTTTACTTGTTAGATATCCTATTGTGGTTTCTGTTGTGGCACTGGTATATGAGATTATCGATCAAGGACGAGTCTCAGAAAACTCAGAATTCAATTATATTGAATTATTAAAAAATTATTAAAATGGAAATGTAACTGGTAGAAATGGTTACTTTTGAGTAATTCCTAGTTTACTTCATTTCATTATTGCACACTTTTGTTGCACATTTTTACTGATAGTTGGTCATGGGCCTTTGGTGGTTTCCTACCAGGATTTATTTCTCACTACCTGTTTGGGTCTTGTCTTGGGCCCAAATAGATTATATTACTGCAGGTGTCGATAAGGTAAATAGTCCTTACATAGGTACATGATTGTTGCAGAGGAGTAGGAGATCATAGGACCCGACTTAGGCTTGCGATGCTGCTGCGTTCTTGTTGCACTACTTCAGTTTTGTTTTGTTGTACGTTGTACCTTGTGTTGTATTGTATCAGATTGTAGTGTATCCTGTTTTGGCTGCTTTATTATAATTAGAGACATATTGCATCATCATATATATGATTTTGGTTATATTTTACTTCAGTTACGTTGTCCATTTTATGTCTATATTGTTTACTACTTCAACTTTCGTATGTTTATATTTTTTCAGCTACGCTATGCTTTAAAAAATGAGGGCATAGTTTCCCCACTATCAGTCCTAGACCCTCGCTGCTAGTTGGCAGCCTCTGGCATTTTGGGAAATGTGCTTAAGGTCATGTGAACAACCAGGTTTGGGGAACCCGTTGTGTGGCACCTGGATCTGGAATGTTACAAAGTGGTATCAGAGGAAAGTTTTTTTCTTTGATTTACTGTTTGGATCCTATAGCCAGGTATAGGATGGAATTGGTACTTGGTAATAATCTATGCCCAGGAGTAACTAACTCGTGTATAGGGAAAATCCAATTTACCTCATGTTGCAATTTTCTGGTTTTGAAATTATTACAGTTGATTTGATTTCACCATTGGGTAATGCACTTGTGGAGTGCTGTTTATATTTTATACTTGGGTTCTATTTAGTTGTAACCCAATGAGATGAGGGTATTCTATCTCATGCATCATTTAGGCACATGTTAGAATCAAATGTCATGCATAGTTCCATTCCATGTAGGTGCATTAGAAATTTCATGTTGTTGTGATAGATGTTTTGCTAGAAAATGCATTTTGTTGTGATAGTTGCCTTGATAAAAATACCTGTTGTTTGATGGGGTATTGTTTGTAAGAGATTTTGTTTGAATGAATGCCAAACTTTGGTTCTTGAGGTGTTATGGGCCCTCATTGACCAGAATTTGGTGGATCATTGACTTGTTTACCTTGTTATAACATGTATAAGATGCCATAATTTGATTCATGGGGCGTATGGGACCTCACGGATCGGAATTTGGCACTTTGGTGTTTGTTTCAGTGTTTTTCTGGGTCTGGAGTAGTTTCTAAGGCTTACTATCCGAAAAAACCCAGAATACACGCTGTGTAGTTTTGACTACACGTCATGTGTTATTTTGTTTGGGAAGAAACTGTTTTTCTTAACTACATGTCGTGTAACTTATGTACATTCCATGTAATCTCTAACTGTGTCATAGGCCGTGTGGGAAGAGAGACACCAGATATGGAAGTTCTTATGGGAACATGACGTGTACCGATTGTACACGCCGTGTAGAGTTGACCCTGTGTCTGGCTGTGTAACTAACAACACGGGTCGGTGTAACATTTCTAGTACACGTCGTGTACCTGTGGGACATGCCGTGTAGTCTTGATCGGTGAGAGACCTTGTGGACTTGGCCATGTGGCTGGGGAAACAGGGTGGTGTACATGTCGTGTGTGGGTGTAACACGCCGTGTACCTAGGGTTGAGACACACCCATGACAGCATCAAAACACGACCATATAAGGGCTTAAGGGTACACACCGTGTAGACCTTATACACACCATGTAGTCTCTTTTTGGTAGTTATTGTGGATTTTCCCCCTTTTCATTGGCACTCTTAACCATACAAAAGAAACCTCGACAGTAAATTAAACTAAGGCGTGTGTTTGACCTTGTAGAGTCATGACACCGAGACGACCACGTGTTATTCTCCAAGAGAGTGGTGACGATTATACTCTAGAGATGGCAGGACATGGGCTACCGATGGATCCTCCAGCAGTGCCAGATGCAGCGCCAGCCGTTATACCAGACGCAGGCGTGAATGCGCAGTTCCGTGAAGGATTTATGAGGTTCATGCAGACCTTCCAGGGAGAACCACTGGTTGCCACATCTATGGAAGAGCTGACACGTATATTCCAGCAGCATTATCTGCCTAAGTTTTCAAGGGATGGCGAACCATAGGCTGTTGAGTCATGGTTGGGTTCTATGCAGACGATCTTCAAGTATCTGGAGACGTCTCTTGGGAGTAGGGTCAAGCTTTCCAATTATATGCTGCGTGATTCTGCCAAGATATGGAGGGATATTACCACCCAGACTAACCATCACCGAGACATGGCATGGGAATATTTTCATGAAGTATTCTATGACTTTTTCTTTCTGGAGATACTAAGGACAGATCGATCTCAAGAGTTCATGAATCTTCAATAGGGTTCCATGTCAGTGATGGACTATCTGCCCGCTTCACCGAGCTACAACATTTTTCACCTGTTCTAGTGGGTGATGAGATGTTGAGGGCTAGATTCCTTGAGGATGGTCTTCGATATAACATCTGAGCACTGGTGAATGTTTTCAGGTTGCCTATAGTGCATGCTATTGTCAACCAGGAATTGATTACTGAGCGGAACCTACAGGAACCTAGTGGTACGGACCATGGTGGTTCGATACCGGTCTCTAGTATTATTTCTATCGGCAAGAGGAAGAGGTAGATGGATTTCTCTCACAGTGGCAGTACTAGCCATAGGAATTCTTCAGGTGGCTAGGTAATGTGCTACCAATGTGGTAAAGAGGGGAACAAGAGACCTCAATTTCCACAAGACCCAGTGGAGTGCTGAGCTTGCGGAAAGAGGGGTCATCTTCAGAGTTTTTGTAGGGAGATTCCACCAGTGACTAGTGAGAGGGGTTCTGTGAAGACTTCTCATGCAGGAGCAGGGCCAGAAGCTTCTTACCAGTCAGGTAATTGGAATACGTCAGGACGTTTAGTCCAAGGTGGTGGTCGTGGCTGTGGTAGCCAGACACTAGGATATCAAAGATAGTAGGGTGGATCAGCTCAGGGTAGGTAGGTTGTGTCGTATGGCCGCATCACTGGGCAGACATATGCAGTGCAACAGACCCAACCGGGGCAGGATCTCAGACCTTCCACTGTCCGAGGTACTATTCTAGTTTCTTCTGTTTTATCTTTTGTACTCTTCAATACTGGTGCTACACATAGCTTTATATATGTTCTTATTGTGGAGATCCTTGGACTCTGTGTTTCTTCTTCTTCTGATATCATGACTCTAGATACTCTGTTGGGAAGTAGAACGGCAGGTGTGCATCAGTGCAAGGAGTGCCCCCTAGAGGTTGGCGGGTGTCACTTTATGTGGGACCTCTATATCTTAGAGATGACATCCTATGATTTCATTATCAGGATGGATTGGTAGGCATCCTTTCAATCCTTTGTAGATTTCTATCATCGCATTTTGAGTTTTACGTCACCAGAGGGTGGAGAGTTTCTATACAAGGGAGAATGGGATGTCCAGGCAAGCTGAGCTGGACCCAAGCATCATGGGCGAGGTGGAGTGATAGCCCAGATTGCGAGTTTATATCTAGATGATTGGAAAACATGTCAGATGGATTTCCCTCCAGTGGTTAATCATTTCAGGGATGTCTTCTCAGATGACTTTTCATGTCTACCTCCAGAGCGAGAGGTGGATTTATCTATTGATCTTATGATAGGAGTGGCACCGATGTCCATTCCTCTATATAGTATGGCTACACCAGAATTTCAAGAGCTCAAGTGGCAGTTAGAGGAGTTACAAGCCAAGGGTTTCATCTGACCTAGTATTTCTCCCTGGGGTTCGCCTATCCTTTTTTCTAAGAAGGCAGATGGTACCCTCAGACTCTGTGTGGATTATCAAAAATGGAACCAGTTGATGTTTAAGAACTGATATCCCTTATCGATGATTGATGATATTTTTGATCAACTTCGAGGAGCACGAGTGTTCTCGAAGATTGATTTGAGATCTAGATATCATCAGTTGCACATTAGACCATCAGACATACCGCTTACACCCTTTTGGAGCAGATATGGTCTATACAAGTACTTGGTCATGCCATTCAGACTCACAAATGTGCCAGTAGTTTTTATGGCTCTGATGAATTGTGTGTTCCACTCATATCTAGATTCTTTTGTAGTAGTCTTTATGGACGATATCTTAGTGTACTCTCACACTCGACATGACCATTCCACCCATCTTGAGATCTTATTGAGTACACTGAGAGAGCATCAGTTATATGCTAAGCTCTCAAAGTGCCAATTTTGGATGGACCAGATTAACTTCCTGGGTCATATTATCTTAGAGGCAGGAGTTACAATAGACCCTGTGAAAGTGAGAGAAATAGTTTCCTTGGGTCAGCCTAAGAACGTGTTTGAAATATAGAGTTTCTTGGGGCTAGATGGCTACTACAGTCGCTTTATACCGTACTTCTCCTACTTAGCAGCACTATTGATGGATTTGACTAAGATGGGTATGAAGTTTGTTTGGCCAGAAGCTTGCGAGACAGACTTTCGGGAGTTTAAGGAAAGGTTGACATCAGCACCAGTCCTGATACTTCTATAGAAAGGGAAGATCTATACAGTTTATTGTGATGCATTAGGTATTGGGCTGGGAGCAGTGTTGAGGCCAGATGAGAAGAATTACCCGACACATGATCCCGAGTTGGCTGTAGTTGTTCATGCGTTACGGTGTTGGAGACATTATCTCTTGGGAGAACATTTTATGGTGTTTACGGACCACAAAAGTCTTAAATACATCTTTACCCAGCGTGAATTGATTTTGAGATAGTGAAGGTGGGTTGAATACCTTCATTCCTTCGACTTTGAGATTGCCTATACACTGGGTAAGGGTAATGCAGTGGCTGATGCACTAAGTAGGAGGACTCTGATACAGGTAGTGCGAGAGGCCAGTGGTGAGTGGCATCTTATGGCTTTGTTCACTATGATGCATTTGGAGGTGCACGATAGTTAGGGGAGAACCTATATTTCTTCCTTAGCTATGACTTCTACCCTCCTAGATAGAGTGAGGATGAGACAACTATCAGATTCAGAAGGCCTAGTTCTACAGTAGTTGGTGGCAAGTGAGGACCCTCCTCCTGGTTGGACGATAGGCAATGACAAGGTACTGCGTATCCATGGACGAGTGTGGGTTCCAGGGGATATACGCGAGGATTTGATGCAGTAATTTCATGCTTCAGCTTGGGAAGTGAATTCTGGAGTTACCAAAATGTACTGTGACTTGATACATCAGTATTGATGGCGGGGTATGAGAAGAGAGGTAGCTGGTTTTGTTATGAGATGTTCCACCTGTCAGCAGGTGAAGGCGGAGCATCACAGGCTGGCTGGACTATTACAAAAGTTACCCATTCTGGAGTGAAAATGAGATGATGTCGCAATGGACTTCGTGACTGGGTTGTCGAGGTCACCTCGAGGCAATGATGTTTTATGGGTTGTTATGGACAGACTTATGAAGGTAAATCACTTTTTGCCGATCAAAGAGACCTTTGGTATTAACAAGCTCGAGAAGTTGTATATCCAAGAGGTAGTACGTCTTCATGGGGTCCCTCGTTCTATCGTTTCAGATAGGGACACCCATTTTACGTCTCATTTCTGCAATATTTTTTAGAGGGCACTGGGTACACAGGTGCTTCTGAGCACAGCTTACCACCCTCAGACCGATGGCCAGTTAGAGCATACAATACATGTTCTAGAGGACATACTGTGTGCATGTGTCTAGGACTTTGGGGGATCTTGGGAGAAGAACATACCCCTAGTTGAGTTTTCCTAAAATAATAGTTTTTATGAAACTATTGAGATGGCACCTTATGAGACTTGATATGGTAGGCCATGTCAATCACCCTTGTGCTGGTTGGAGGTAGGTGAGGTAGCTTTACTGGGAACACATCTCATATAAGAGACTTCATAGTAGGTCCAATTGATCTAGAAGCAGATGTCTACTGCACAGTCTTGTTATAAATCTTATGTTGATCCCCGCAGATGACCCTTGGAGTTTGTGGTTGGGTATTATATTTTATTGTGTGTTTCACCAAGGTTGGGACATAGGAATATCAAGAGACATGGTAAACTTTCACCAAGTTATGTAGGGTCGTTTGAGATTATGGAGAGGGTGGGATGGTTGCCTATCGTTTGCAGTTACCACAGAGGTATCGGGCCATGCATGACGTCTTCCACATATCTCAGTTGCACCGTTATCACTTAGTCCCATCTCACGTTTTTCAGCCCTAGGAGGTTGAACTTCAGGTTGATGCATCCTTTGAGGAGAATCTGATTCGTATTGTTGATAGGAGCATGAAGGTTCTCTAAAGTCGGTCAGTTCCTCTAGTACGGGTGCTATGGCATCATGGATGAGTGCAGGATGAAACCTGGGAGCGGAAGACTGACGTACGTGCTCAGTTGCCAGAATTTTTCCCAGCTTTATCTTCACCACCCTTGGAAGGGAAATTCGGGGACAAATTGCTTTAATGGGGGAAGTTTATAAGAACCCTGTTATTATTCTTGAGGTATGAGTTTCTTCTTTTCCTTTTCCTTAAGTGTTTTTGAGAAAGCAAGGAAAATGTGGGAAAATCCCAAATTTATGGGTACACGCCGTTTACTTCTGAACAAACGCCATGTACTTTGGCTATGTGGGATGAGAATACAGGGTGTGTAGGCTTGGGTGTAAAAAATAACTACACGCTGTGTACTTTTGTACACACGCCATGTACTTTGGATGTGTGGGAGGAGAATACAGGGCATGCAGGCTTTTTGGCAATTAAGGGTGTAAAAACTAACTACACACTGTGTACTTAGTAATAAACACCATGTAATCAGTCAGCAGATGAACAGTGAGGCGGTGGAAAGTAGCCGCTATAGGAAGAGTTAAAAAATAGTACACTCCATGTAATTTAGAGTACACGTCATGTAGTTATGTTTTTTCTTTAAAAATATGAAGTAGCCTCCTCATTCGGCAGAGGAGGAAAAGGGCTCACCAGGAGCAGTAGGAGAGGATTCCGAGACTTGGAGGAGCTCTTGATCTCTCACTGGGACTCTGATTCTTCCGCCGTCAATCTTATTTGAATCATGCAGGTAAGGTCTTCCCTCTTCTTGAATCTTTCCTTCTAATTATTTCCCTAGAGAAAGTTTTTTAGGTTTGAACATGTAATTTTCTATCTTAGATATACTTTATTCTTGGTTGTTTCAGGAGGCACCTTTCACGTATATCGATCAGAGGAGATCGAGGTCCATGGTCTTGGGTTTAATTCCAACTGTCAAGTTGATTTTGTGTAACGTTGTGTCATGCGCCCATGTTCAGGGTGTTATATAGATGAGAATTTGACATTTGAGATACCTATAATTGCATAGGTAATCTAATGAATAAGTATAAACTTCTGTTTGAGATCGTTGCTTTGATCTAGGGACACCCTGAGGGTGTGTTTCTCTTGTTTAGTTGTTTGGCCAGGATACCTGTGGGTATGCCATGATTATAGCATGTTTGAGTTTTCTTGAGAGTAAACATATATAAATTGCTTGCTTATGCATTGGGCTTGGCCCGGTTATTTGCTTTTCCTATGGAATGCCTGAGGGTAGTGTTTGGTTTAGCCTAAGGGCAAGGTTTTGTTTAACCTGAGGGAAACATTTCTTATGCATCCGGGCAGTGTTTAGTTTAGCCTGAGGGAAAGGTTTTTTTAGCCTGAGGTCAATGTTTCTTATGCATGTGGGTAGTAGCTTCTGTTCATGAGGGTGATATCTCATATGCTTGGGGGAAATATTTTTTATGCCTGAGGGTAGTCACCTAAGGGTTTCATTTCTGTTTGCCTGAGGGTAAGGACTTGCATGTATGAGGAAAATGTTTACTTTGAATATTCCCTATGGGGATTTTCTTATGTTGTATCTGCCAAGATAAAGCATAGGCTTGATATTATTATTATCTTTTACTTGTTAGATAGCCTGTTGTGGTTTCTACTATGGCACGGGTATAGGATATTGTCGGTCGAGGCTGAGTCTTAGAAAACTCAGAATTCAATTATATTGAATTGTTAAATAATTATTAAAATGTCAATGTAAATGGTATAAATGGTTACTTTTGAGTACTTCCTAGTTTACTGCATTTCATTATTGCACATTGTTGTTGTACATTTTCACTGATAGTTGGGCACAGGCCTTTGGTGGTTGCCTACTAGGATTTATTTCTCATACCCTATTTGGGTCATGTCTTGGTCGCAAACAAATTATATTTCTGCAGGTGTTTATAAGGGAAAGGGTCCCTACACAGGTACATGATTGTTGCAGAGGAGTAGGAGAGCATGGGACTAATATTAGGCTTGTGATGCTGCTGCATTCCTGTTGCACTACTTCGGTTTTGTTTTGTTGTACTTTGTACCTTGTGTTGTATTGTATTATATTGTAGTGTATCTTGTTTTAGATGCTTTCTTAGAATTAGAGACATGTTGCATCATAATATATATGATTGTTGGTTAACTTTTACATCAGTTCTATTGTCCATTTCAGGTCTATATTTTTTACTGATTCCGCTTTCATATGTTTATATTTTTTTCCGCTACGCTACACTTTGACAAATGAGGGCATAGTTTCCCCACTATCAATCCTAGGCCCTCGCTGCTAGTTAGAAGCCTCTGTCATTTGGGGAAATGTGTTGTGGTCATGTGACCAACCGGGTTTGGGGCACCCATTGTGTGGAACCCAGATCCAGGACATTACATTTTATTTGGAATAATTAGTGCAATATATCATTTTGTTACCTGAAGTATAAGTCAGTCAGTGCTTTAGTTTCCCTAGGAGGGTTTCATTTTTGAGGTGTTTTGTGACGCTTCTCAGCTAGTATTTGGATGCGTGTTGATGTAGTATAGGGTATTTATCTCTTATGGTTATAGGTAGTTTCAACCCCATGAGAGTAACTATGCCACCCATAATCTGAATCTATATGAGGTTGTGTTTTCATTGAAGTTGTGGTGACATTTCCTCATTGAGGATAACTTTATGGTCTTTACAGATCACAAGAGTTTGAGGTGTAACTTCTCTCAACATGATATGAATTTGAAGTAGTATAGGTAGATGATTTTTATTTAGGATAATTATTTTGAGATATGCTATGCCTCAGAAAAAGGGAATGTTGTGGCTATCACATTGAGGAGAAATTCATAGAAGGATGTTATTCAGGAGTATGGGGATGTTTAGAGAGTGATGGAGGAGTTTGCATCCTTTCACTTAGATTTAAGGGTGGTTGATGGTATATGTTATTTTTTGGATATGGTATTGAAACCTTATTTAATGTATTAGATAGATTAGTCTTAGTGGGGAGACATAGAGGTAGAGATGATGCACAATAATGCTGGTCGTGATGATTCTCCAAAAGGATGGTCGGAGGATGGTCAGAACCAGTTGATGTTTTAGGGGTGATAGTTTGTTCTGATGGATATAAATGAGGTATCCATTCGTGAGTTTCAGATATCAACTTTTTTAGGTACACCTAAGAGTATCCAAGTTGTAATATTTCTTGAGGATGCTGTTTTGGTGGCCCGGGATGAAATGTGTGGTGGAAGAGTTTATAGAGATGATTTTGGTTTTCCAATAGGTAAAGGGTGAGCATTGTGTTCTCGATGGTTTGTTACATACTTTAGATTTTACTAAGTATAAATGGGATGATATCTCAATGTATTTTAAAATAGGTTTACCTCAAGCTCAAGGAGGTTGTGATGCTATTGACACACGCTTTTCTTGGTGCATGGACAAAGTAAATTTTATTTTCCTAATGCAGAAAAAGGCTAACCAGGATTATCTCACTTGAGGAGAATCATGGCCAAGTCAATCACTAATTCTAATTCACATAAAATCCTTAGTTTTTTGTTTTTATTAATTATTTAAATTAATTGTTTTTGGTTTTAAGAAAATAATGAAATGCTGAAATAAACTTATCCTAAATACAGATGCAGAAAAGATGAATATTAGGAAGAAAGTTTTGATCCTAGGGTTTTTTCACTAATTCTTTCATTATTGAATTTAATTTTAAAATCCAATCCTTTACATACATGGAATTTTATTCCCTATAATGATTGGTATTTTTTTCATGACTAAGAAATATCTTAATCAAACCAAATCAACTTACCCTTGATAGAAAATAGAAATGCAATTGGGATCCAACCTAGGGTGTACTACCACCACACCCATGAAATTCTTTCACATCCACCAAAAATTAAATTGAAACAATTTGAAATTAATACATAGTAATTAATAACATCGTGAAAACTCTCCCAAGGCTAAGATTCATGTTAGTCACTTGCTATTATAAAGTGAAAAGAGATCGTGATGGAAATATGGAAGAGAGAGAGAATGAGATTAGGGTTAGAAGAGAAATAGGGAAGGAAGAATAAAGGGGAAACACTTAAATTAAAAATATCTGATTGTTTTACATTACAAAAGGAATTTAAATTAAAAATAAAAGAAAAAAATTCCTAAAATAGTAGAATCCATACATTTTAGCATAATAATGGATCCATGGGAATTTATTTTCTTCTCATCTGGCCTAGGATTGAATTTATAGGCCTTAATCTACCCTGAGTGGAATCAATAGCATCATAAATGGATCAAAAAGTCATCCAGGGGTTATTGGGGTATTAAATGTGATCTTCCACATTAAATGTTTCAGATCAGGATGTTTTTGGGTACGTTCAAAAGTTTTGCATCGTAAAATTGTATTACATGACGTGTAATGTGTGGGACCATCAAATAAAACCTTTTCACATGATGAATACTATTCACAATGTGTAATGTGTGGGTCTATGAATGTTCTCATGGAATATTTCATGTTGATTCAACCATACACATTGTTTAGTTCATGCATGTTATAGTCAGATTAGAATTTCTTTTATCCCAAACTACACTTGCTACAATAACGTAATATAGTGATAGTGTGAGGTCAAACCCATAGAGAAACATTTGGCAGACAAGGAACTAGGACTTCACACCCTTTGTGTAGGATTCCTCACAAAATGGATTTATTCTAAGAATTTATTAATGTTATTGAGTTTTGTTTATGATTCAAGAATATGGTAGGGATAATGGTTAGTTTTTGGGTTTAGGTAACAAGGATAATCTCTATCCTAACTTGGAATAGTTCTAGGGGTTAGTTTGTGAAGAGGTGTATACAGAACTAGTTTATCATGGTTAATACAACTAGATATATCTAGGATGAAACTATTTATTGGTTCATATATAGCTAACAACCTATATTCATTAATCATATCTTATATGACAGGAAGTGTCGTAGGATAATGGCCATTGCCTACTATACTCCAATTAGGTTAGGTTCATTCATTTAAACTTCCCATGGCCAAGGTTTCTTATAATAATTGAACAAAAAAATATGTAACCATATTACTAGACTTAGGCTTAAAAAATTATGATTTATAGATTCATTAAGTTCATATCACCCCTACTCTCAACCCTTACCCTAATAGGGTTATCCTCTCATGATGGTAATAATCAAGATTTAAGAAACAATTTCAGACATGCTTGGAAGATCAATTAAATGATTTAAATGTGATAGTATAAAATTTAGAATTCATGAATCAAGCAATTATGAATCCAAAAAATTAATAAATCAATGAACCACTTACTTGAAATAGTAAACAAGCATGAACATAGGGTGAATCTGATGTTGACTGGAAATGGAAATAGTAGACATAAATCAGAATATAAATGAAAATGAACAGAATGAAATATTCCTATAGAATAATCAAATACTATTTGATTTAATCAAAATGGAAATAATAATTATTTAGGGTTGAGTTGCGAGAAAAAATAAAAGATAAAAATGAGAGAGAGAGCGAGAGAAAATTTGAGAATAAAGAAAAGTTTTGCATTGTTGTGCGTTCTCTAGAAAGTAAATAATTAGGAAATTATAAGATTTGTAAACTTCTCACACTATGTAATATTGATCCATGGTTTTTCCCACGTATTTTGTATTTTGCATGAATCTTAGCCTAAATATTCTAGATTCATATATTTGACACATCTCACAATGTGTAATTGAACTCAAAACATTTTTACTCTCACGAATTGAAATTTAAGCAGGAAAATGGACTTTGAATCTTACACGATGTGTATTTAATATTCAATTCATGTAATCTTCTTATGAATTGTAATTTTTTCTTGAATTGTTTCATGGCTTGGGACATTCTCTGAATTGTTCATACATGTCATGTAAGTGATTCATGACATGTAATGTTCAGTTTTATCCATTTTTTGAAGATTTTTTCCATTGGGATCTTAGAAAAATGTTCTCTACAATAATCAACACAAAACTACTTCATTATCAAGTAAAACATGAATAATAATTTATTAAATGAATACCAAATGTATATATAATTTCATCTTATCAAATTACCCTACACTTGAACGGTTTCTTATCCTAAATCAAAAATCATCTCAATAGGGATTTAAAAAGAAATAGTTTTTAAAATAAAAACATTTATTACAACCATAAAAATAAAACTAAGTGTAAGTAGAAAAAGTGATTCTTATAGAATCAATTCTATAGATAAAATAATCCCTACCTCATATTTTAGTTTTATTTATATTCTCAATTTATTTAATTACAATCTCAAAAATTATTTCTTAAATTCTATACCCATTTTTCAATTTACCTCAAAATAAATTTTCTCTCATCACTCAGGGTGAAAATGTAACTGAAGTTATGCTCATACCTTGAACAGGTGTTTCTAACCATATGCTTTCATTGGTTCTATCATCTCAATTTCATAAATTTAAATAAAAAATTATTCATGAGGGCATCAGAAAAAAGGGTTAAAATGACTCTGAGGCTGAGGGAAGGTGAGTAAAAAGTGAAAATCAGGCTCAAAGGGAAGGAAATATCAAATTTGTAATTCATGATAAACAAGAATATCTAGTGATGTGGCTCCTATAAGATAAAACACTACAAATTCTCTAAAAAACTCAAATTGGATCCATGAGTGTATCAACTATGTACAAAAAATGCACCCTATTCATCTTTTTCTTTTTAATTTTTTTGAAATTTATGTTTAGGCTAGATCTCACATCCATCCCCTAACCACATATGGTCCTTCATGGGATTCATTGATCTGGAAATGGTGGTTTTTGACCTTCCTAATGCACAAACCACAGTTTTTTATTTTTCTTTTTATATTTTTTAAAGGAACACGGTAAGCGTAACATGAAAAAAATAACACATGGAGCATAAAATATTAGGTTGATAAAGTACCGCAATACATCTTCTCAATAAAAAAATTTCATTTCCATTGGATTAAAATTTCCCCACACTTTTTCAAAGTATAATCATAAATAAAACCAAGTTTATGGTAGGAAGGGATAATTTTCTTGGAAAAATTGTATCTTAAATAAGTCATTCATGGAAACTTTAGGCTAAATAAAGGAAAATTGTAAAGTGTGTTTCAGGAAAAAGTTTCTTAACAAACATTCCCTAAATCATATTAAAATTTTATTTATTCATTCATATCCCCAATAAGATCTCAATGAAAGTTATGATAGCTTTACATGTCATAGGTGTCACTCAAGAAATATGCTCAAAAGAGAAAATGAAATTGTAGGCTCATAATCCTCTTGGTAATGGGATTATAAAATAAAGACTAGAAATAAATCAGGGTATAAGATCAAGTAATAAGTCAATCAAAAGAAATTTAAAAATTTTGAATTTTAATTAAATTACTAAACTCATCAGTCATTCTATAAATCAAAACAGGAGCAAATCATGGATTCCAAAAATTTACAACTTAAATTTATCTTTTATTTTAAGGGGTGTAATGATTTTTCAGGTTTAAATAATGATTCCAATAAAAAAAATATCCTAGATAAATAAAATGAAGTAAAAA
The DNA here is from genome assembly GCA_963277665.1 of Viscum album. Lineage (NCBI taxonomy): Eukaryota > Viridiplantae > Streptophyta > Magnoliopsida > Santalales > Viscaceae > Viscum > Viscum album. The sequence goes on from OY728137.1 coordinate 130,324,699, forward strand.
TACAAGTGTATTGATAGTGTATCTCAATGAATAATCCCCCATAATTAAAATGAGATAGTGTCCACAATGTCCTGGAAAGTACCGTTGGAGTGATATGACATATATAGCATAGAAAAAATGAAATAAAAAATTGGAAATGAATGATATGGAATCAAGATCTCCCTATAATGATTTCTATGCCATGGAAAAACTTGGTGAATCTTGATTTTGAATTAGGCTAATAGCATAATGGGTTAGAAAGAAAAATCCTACAATAGATAAAACATTAGTCTATAGGGTTTTAATATTTTGAATGCAGTAATATGGGTAGGTGCACATAATGAATAATAGTTAAAAAGATCATAGATACATGCATATATATGGGTATACTAATTTTTAAAGTGACCTGTGATAAAAAATGTTATCAAAAGAAAAAAATGATATCCTAATTTGAAGACTAAAAATGAAGAAAAAAATTAAGTACGGTTTGTCTCCCATAAAGTGCTAAAAAAGATGTTTTCATCAAGATAGATGGAAAAAACAATCAATCAAGTGTGTTCGATCTGATTAGAAGTCCTCTACTGTCTACCAGAACTGGTGGTTTTGTCATCAAGTTCTCATGAATTCTTGGTGGGATTAACAACCTTAGAAGAGTGTTAGGCATGAATCTGGTGCGAAAGGAAAAGAATCTATACTCTTCATGGTGGTGATGGATGTTGAGCATGGATATTTAGTTTTATCCACTCAATCTGGAACTCTAAATTAGCCAGATGATAATTCATCCATGTTATAAGGGAATATAGTGATGGAATAGGCATATAGATGACCATATAAGAGGGAGAATATATAGAAATTGATAATATAATGGAGTAATAAAATGAAAAATAAACCAATAAAAAATTATAAAAAATTAGTAACTCATGCATATAATAATTTCCATATCAATAATATGGAATACATATGGTACAAAAATATGATCATCCAAACAGAGTAAAAATGAGGGAGGGTATTGAGATAGACTAAGAGTAATCAACATCATCGAGATACTTATCTAAAGTCATATCACAAATAGAGGGTGCCCACAACAGGGTCACCTAATCAATGGAAACAATTGAGGAAGGGGCTGGTGAATCAACTAGCAGAGGGGGTTCTATGGTGTTGGAAGCTATCTCAGTGGTTAGCGGTGGTCAGGTACTGATCCTAAGTGTGACTATGGATCTGAAATCTATATTGATGAAAGGTACATCATAAGATGATGGAGGAGAAATACCCTCACCTCTCCAGGCCTCCTATTCCATAAAATCCTACTAGGTTCATAGGATATTTCATCTTAGGCGGTAGATTGGTAGATGTGGTGGAAGGTTCAAGAATAGTGGAAGATGAAGGGCCAGTAGAGGCTGTTGTATGGGAGGATGTGGTAGATGGTGGCGGTGTAGGGGTAGTAAATGGAGAAAACTCTTTGAAGTGGATGCCTAGATTCGGGGTAATCTAGTGAAGATTCTCTAAGATGCAAAGGTGCATTGCCTAGAGATATTCTGGATAAGATTGGGTGGGTGGTGCAGAAAGAAAGGTGGTGGTGGAAGGGGAAGGAATATGAGTAGTGTGAGGGGTGGGAATATTAGTGAAAGTATAAAGGGTTGGGACAAAGGTGGAAGTGGTATGGGAGGTGGCTGGATTTGTTGTGGAAGGAGTAGGTGTTGCGTCAGCTGCAAGATCTTTGAGTGCCTCGTCAGCACCCTCAAAGTATTATAGTTCTCAATGGTATATGTTGTCATCTTCATCAGCAGTTACATCTTGTGAAGTAAGAGGAATTAGATCAACTCTATTGGGAAGAGAGAGGTGAGGGGAAGTGCAACATCGAATATGTTGAGATGCTGGGCTAAATAGGTGATAAAGGACCCACCCATCAATATACCTCATATCTATTGTGCATGCACCCTAAATTAGACTGTGAATTGTGATTCCATATTGAATGTAGGGCCTCCCATGTAAGTGGAAAGGATGATCCCATCCAATTAGATAATTCTACTTTGAGACTATGTGTGAGAAAAATAGGCACGAGTCAATGCCTGGTGAAGAGTTCAGATCACTTCACCATTGAGCTATTTGGATTTCATAATCTGAGGGTCTTACTCGCTCTGAGTTTCTTGAGAAATCATCCTCTAGATTATTTTTTCATTAAACTTGAATGGTTCAAACTAAAAAGTCTATAATACCTAAAAAGTGGCGAATTTGGTAGAATAAATACTGATACGGATGCCAAAATCTATGAAGTAGAGCTCGTGTGTTATTCCCCAAAGTTGGAAGCTGTCCATGGGAACCTCAAAAGTGGCCAAGAACTTAAGGAATATCCCTTGTAGATCTCCTCATAAACATCAATAATGGCAGTGATGTGGAGGTAGTCAAGGATGTGTAGGGCCTCTTTGCGGATGTGAATATGGGAAAGGATGACCAAATCCAAAGTTTTGTTGGTCCACATTGGTTTTTCCTACAAACAGACTAGCACGACATTGTGATTTGGGTTGAAAAAAGGATGGATGGGGTATAGGTGGGGGAGAGTAGTGCCCTGTGACCCATTTTATGTAGATTGTGAGTCCTCGGTGGATGATATTACTACAGAGGCTGAAGCATAGGTGGTGGAGGATGATGCAGGGGGTGATGTAGGTGCAAAAACCCTTCGGTGCTTAACCGGAGGTGGATCCTTACGATCAAGTGCTGGATAAGCAGAAGGAGTGCATATCATCTTTGTTTGGGCCATTACTAGTGCAATAGAATAAATATAGAGGGAGGAATAAGAGTATAGGTGGGTTTGAGTGGGATTGAGGAGGATTTTGTGGCTGGGGGGAGGCAAGGTAGGGGTGCGGTCAAAAGGTGGGAGATGGTCGGGTGCGGGTGGTGGAAGAGGGAAGGGGAGGTTTTGTGTTGTGAACCCTAGGTTCATGACATAAATAAGTCATGAAATTACATGATGTTTATTTTAATACATGATGATTAAATCAAAAATTAAAATTTTTTGGGTCATCAATCGTACACATTGTGTAAGTGATTACACAATATATAATTGGGGGATTTTTTTTACATCTGTAAACCATAGCTAGTTCCTTTCTCTTAGTATTCCCTAAGCTACCCAAAATGAAATTCTATCATATTATAGCCTATGATGACCTATCATGGTTTTCCCCTGTTAGATCTTTGTTTAATATCAATAGATTGACTCAATTAGTGCTCATATGAATTTTAAAGTGATGACACTCCCCTCGTATAATGGTTCATGAAAAATATTCGATATTTGACCATTTACTTTGAAGATTTGATCACCACCTTTCTATATTTCGATGGTATCAAAGGGAAATATGTGTATGAACAAAAAGGGTCCTGATTATCTTGATTTGAGATTACTAGGGAACAATTTTAATCAGGTTTTGAATAATAAGACCTGATTCCCTAGTACAAAAAATCATCACGTGATGCGCTGATCGTGTCATTTCCTTGTTTTCTATTTTTAAATCCTATAATTTTCGTAATAATTATTTATTATCTCTTATATTTCATCTAATTTGAGCATCCTAACTTCCCAAGATTTTTCCGAATCCAAATTCAATATCTTAATTGCCCAGCATAAGCGATGATTGAGTTCTACGGGTAAACGGTAAGCCTTGGTGTACACTAATTGGAATGGGGTGGTTCCAATGGGTGTTTTTTATGCAATATGGTATACCCAGAGTGCATAATATAACTTAAGGATAAAATCATTACTATTTTTTATGTTATTTTCCAAGATTTTTTTTGGTTTACCTATTTTAAAATTCTACATGCCTACTTATTTGCGGGTGGTAGGGAGTTCCTATGTTATATCAAATTATGTACTTCCCCATTAGTCCTATAAATTCATTTTTTGTAAAATGTGTTTCTTGATCACTATTGAGTATTTAGGTAAACCCAAATCTTGAAAACACATTTTTCTTTAAGAAATTCATTAGCACGTTTTCCATGTCACGAGTGGTAGATTCAACTTCTACCCATTTTGAGACACTATCAATGCCAAAAAGAATAAATAAAATTCCATGTGAACTAGGGAATGGACCCATGAAATATATTACCCAAACATCAAATATTAAAACTTCCATTATCAGGTTTTGGTCCATTTCATTTCTTTTCCTAATGGTTCATATTTGTTGACACTGATCATAGATGTGACAAAAGATTATTTCATATTAGTGAAGTGTGGTCCAAAAGAGTCCACTTTGTTGTATTCACGATAATGTGAATTATGGTACATGATTCCATCTAGTTGGTGATGTGTGACACATGTTTAACACACTTTTAATCTAGTATTTTGGGATGTAGTGTTGTATTAAGTTTTCAACGCAGCACTTAAAAAGTAGCAGCTCATCTCAGTGTAATGTGAATCCTCAGCTTTAAATCTCCTCATTTATTGGTATGAGAGGTCTGGGTAAAGGGATCCCATGGTGATATAGTTTTGAATGTTATAAAAAAAAAGATCAAGCATTTGTGTTTAGGTTAAAAATAGTTTCATCAAGGTAGTCTTCCTTGATGTCCAGATTATCATCTTCCTTAATGAGGGGTAATGGGAGTCCAGATAGATGATCAGTGACACCATTATCCATAAATTTGTTGTCTTTTATAAAGATATCAAATTATTGAAGTAATAGGATCCAATATATCAATCTTGGGTTAGAATCCTTTTTATTCATAAAATATATTAGGGAAACATGATCAGTGTACACCGTCACCTTTGACAAGACTAAGTAGGAGTGAAAATTTTTGAAAGCAAAGAGGAGTTATTTTTCGGCGGTTGTATATTTTCCTGAGAATCATTTGATGTGTGATTATAATATTATATAGGGAAAAAGTGTTTTCAAACATCTTTCCTAAGATAGTTCCTATAACAAAGTTTCTTTTGTCTCACATTAACTCAAATTTTTTGTCCCAATCAATTGGAATGAGGAGCGACCACCAAGATTTTCTTTAAAATGTTGAATGCATGAAAAAAATCATTATTTAACTCAAAAGGGGTATCCTTTACTAATATTTGTTTCATAGGGAAGTAAAATTTTAAAAAATATTACACAAAGCGATAGTAGAATCCTGTATGTCCTAAAAATATCCTTATACCTTTAACGGTTGAGGGATCAGGTAAATCGTTGATCACTTTTATTTTTTTCGGATCAACCTCCATGCCATACTTGTAGGTTTTGTGTTCATGGACTATTACTCCTTGATCTATAAAGTATAATTTCACCCAATTTAAAACTGAATAGTTCTCTACACAGTGTTTTAGGACTAGTTTAAGATTTTATAGGCATATATATAAGGATCTTCCATAAACTAAAAAATCATCCATTAAATTTTCAAAGAGTTTATCCTCCATATCATGGAACATATGTCTCATACAACTTTGAATGGTTGAAAATACTACTATGGTTTCTGGTATTATCGATTAATGTAATTACAATCTTGGATTTGTTGTTCATTGACTCATACTATGTAGTTTTGATATAAGTGAGGACCTCCACACATTTCATAAGATTTAATATCCATTATAGGAGGAGGAGGAGGAGGTGTGCAGTAGTAGTAGGTAACTAAAAGGATTATAGATTCTTATTCAAGGCCTCTACTTGTGCAGATAGACGGGTATTTTATTCGAATTGGTGGATTCTGCATTGAGGTGGTCTGGGATCTCTCTTCCATAGACTGGTATTGTGTGAGACCTTATCTAGTAGTTCTCACCCTACCTTAGGTTTTTTAATAATTATTCCACCATCAAAGGCATCATCTACTATGATATGAGTGTAGGGTTAGAGATCTTGATAAAATATCTGTAGTTGAATCCACGCATCATGTCCATCATGTTGGTATTTCCTAGTAAGTTATTTAAAGTGATATCAGGCCTCCTAGGTTGATTCCCCACATGTTTGAGAAATTTTTTGGATGTCATTCTGAAGTTTCCAAGTCTATATAGGTATAAAATATTTATCCAAGAATGTATTGGATAGTTCATCCCAAGTCATGATCGACTCAGGAGACTGAATTTTTATCCAATACATAGATCTATCATACAAGGAGAATGGGAATACCTAAAATCGAATCGTATCAGAGGATAATCCTAGGTTGCAAAAGTTATCACATTCTTTCTAGAAGTTGGAGATGTATTCATGAGGATCCTCACTATGAAGTCCACTGAACTGACCCATGTTCTGGATCATATTTATGAGTCCATGTTTGATTTTAAACATATATTCCTAGACAGTAGGGAGCAAAATTTTGGGTGTGTTACCCTTGATTGATGACAAGCTATAATCAGTAATGTTTCACTACAGTTGCATGTTGGGTTGATCTCCTTGAAGTTGCATTGGAATATATTGTATGTTGGGTGGGTTGAGACCTACAGGATTGTTGTGGTCTACCATAATGTAATGATGACATGCAGAAAGGCACCTTTCAATTTCAAGCACAAAGGTAAGAGGTTCTTAGGCATCAAGGTTCATTGAATGAGTATGGGGTCCCTTCTTCATGAACTAGTCCTGTAGAATAAATATGTAGTAGAATATGAAAGAAAAAATAAAGAATAAAGAGAGAAAAGGTGGATGGGTGAGGTAATCCTAGGTTCGTGCTGAAGGTTCCTGTTCCTAGGCATAGTAAACAAATTTCCCCAGCAACAGATCTAAAATTTGATGCCCCTTCACACATTGTTTAATTCATACAGGCTATGATCATATTATAATTTCTTTTTCTCCCACACTATACATTCTATAATTTCACAGTATAGTGATAGTGTAGGGTTAAACCCATGGGGGAACATTTGGTAGACAATAAATTAGGACTTCTAACCCATTGTGTATGATTCCTCATGAAATAGATTGAGTTTTGGATTTTATTAACACTATTTATTTTGATTTAAAAATACAGATTAAGGTAGGGATCATGGTCAATTTTGGTGTTTAGGTAATAAGGATAATCTCAATCCTAACTTGGAATATTCCTAGGGCTTAGGCTATGAAGTGGTGCATAGAGAACCAGTTGATCATGGTCAATCCAACAACATCAATATAAGATGCAACTATTACTTGGTCTAGACATAGTTAAAAACCAAGATGCATGAATCCTAGATTCTATGGAAGAAAGTATCACAGGATAATGGTCATAGACTACTATACTCTAATCAGGTTAGGTTCATTCATTTAAGCTTCCCATCGTTAGGGTTATCTAAAGTAATTTAATAAAATATTATTATGTAACTAGATTACTAGTCTTAAAATTACAAAATTATGATTTATATATTCATTAAGTTTATATAATTCCTACTATTGAACCTTACCCTAAGAAGCCTAGCCACTCATGATGGCAATAAAAAATATTAAATAAAAAATTGCAGACATACTTGGAAGATTAATAAAATAGTTGAAATATGATAGTTTTCAAACAAGGAATCAAGAATCAATCATTTGAAAATCAAAATAATAAATAAATCAATCAACTACTTACTTGAAATAGTAAACAATAAATAATTTAGGGTGAATTAAATGTTGAATATAAACAGAAATGGTAGATGGATGTTAGAATAGTAAACAATAATGAACAAAATAAATAATTCATGTAGAAAAATCAACAAATATTGGATTTAATAAAAATGGTAACACTAATTGTTTAGATTCAAGTTGGGAGAGAAAATAAAATGGAAAATAGAGGGAGAGAGAGAGCAAGAAAAAATTTGATAAGAAGTAAAATTTATGCGCTTCTGTGCGTGCTATGAAAAGTAAATAGTCAAGAAATTACATGATATATAAAATTATAACTTATGTAATCTTGATCCATGGTTTCATCCATATATTTTGGATTTAGTGAAAATCTTGGCATGAATATTTGAGATTCAAAGCTTTGACTCATCTCATGATGTGTAATTGAACTCACTACATGCTTCTTCTCATGACTTAAACATTAAGTGGGAAGTGGACTTTGAATCTTACAATATGTGTATTGAATATTCACGTCATCAAATATTTGCATGAATTTTAATTTCTTCATGATATGTTTCATGACTTGTAACATGTTTTGAATGATTCCTTCACATTGTGTATGTGATTCACGATGTGTAATGTTCACTTTTTGCTAATTTCTGCAACTTTTTCCTTTTGTAATATTGGAAACCTATTATATATAGTAATCAATATATACCTAGTTCATTATCATGTAAAACATGAATAATAATTAATAAATTGACCCAAAAATGTATATACAATTTCATCTTATCCCATTTCCTAGCTTCATGTCTTTTATACCTTACAATTACACGTCATGAATGATTAACACAATGTGTAAAGTTTTCTTCAAGGTAGTTTCACTTAGAATCAGCTCAGTTCTTCATTTTTATGCTTCATAATTGGTCCTTCACTTTTACCTTCATATCAGGCCATCATATATATCAATATATCATCATCATTTATCTTCAATGATCTGGTGTCATGTTGCGCCACTTCACATTATGATGCAAAGTGTCTGTGACTCATTATATTCATCTCTTTTTGGAATTTTTTTTATCAAACTCTTTTTCCTAAAACAATACATAAAAATAATTAAATACCATAAAAAATAATAAATTAAACTTTGAAATTTTTTTTTATATTAAAAAATATTATTATATCATCTATCTAGGTGATCACGGAACGGTTGATGAAATCATCACACTTCTTAGCAATCATGGACTTTGGAATAATGGATGATTTTGTTAAGAGGTATGTGGATGAGGTGGTGCAATTTCATAGAGTTATGAGGTCCATTATCTCTGATCATGATGTATGTTTTACCTTGTGATTGTGGAGGGGATTGCATCATGCTTTTGACACTCAGTTATTACTCAACACTACTTTCCTACCTCAAATATATGGTAATATTGAGTAGACTATCCAAAAATTAGAATATATGTTTCATTATTTCATCTTGGATTTAGCATATCATGGGAAGGAAAATTTCCCTTGGTTGAGTTTCCTTATAATAAAATCTATAACTCATCCATTAACATGGTCCCATTTGAGGCTTTGTATGTGTGACTATGTCATTCTCCATCATGATGGATAGATGTTGGAGAGGCAGTTGCTCTTGGTCTTGATGTGGTGTATAACATGACATAAAAGGTTCAATTGTTTTGATAAAGGATGAAAATAATCCAGAACTATAAAAAGTCTTATACTAATCATAGGTAGAGGTATTTGGAGTTTGAGGTTACATACCATGTATTCTTGAATGTTTCCCCTTGACAAGGGTAATATAGGTTTATAAGTGGAGTGAGCTTTCTCCCAAGTTTGTTGGGATCTTTGAGGTGCTATTGTGAGTTACCAAGGTGGTGTATTAGTAGGAATTACCAGTGAATCTGGAGAGGATCCATAATATCTTCCACATCTCTTAGCTTCATCGGTATCTTCATGATAACACCCATTTCATTGAAGAGGAGAGTTGGATATCTAGGATGGCATGATGTTCATGGAGCATCCAATGGAGATCCAAGATCACTAATAGAAGGCTCTTCAGATAAGTAAAACTCCCTTGGTTCACGTATTGTGCAGTCTTGGTGGCCTAGAGGGGAGTTCTTGGGAGCGAGAGATGCAGATTTGTGACATATAACTGGAGATATTTTGATATTTTCCATATTATGTTTTTCTTGATATGTGATGCTTGGATATTGTTATGTTATGGGGATTTCTGTTTTCTGGATGTATAATTTGTGATAAAATTCTGACATATGAAAAAGTAAGGATATAATTCCTAATTGAGAAGCATTATACTATGATGTGATTAAACCCTCATGGGTGAGTCTATGCTACCTAGAGTGGATAATATCTTAACATGGAATATGGAATTCCTTGATTCATTTGTTTGGGGTTGTGTGGTTTGTTGCATATAGCAGTTGTTGGTTTGATTTGTGTGGATGTTGATATAGTTGTGCAGTGGTTGTGTGAAAGGAGGTGATTTGTGGCTATATAGTGTGTTTCATGGGTGTTTTGGTTAGCATGTTTGGCTAGTGGTAGCATTGAGAAGTAATGATATCCTGGAGAGGTATCATGTAGGGTGGTTTTTAGGATTCCCTTCTTTTTTTTATTGGTTTTTGATTCTTGACAATGATAATCATTTAAGAGGTATTGGATGTAATGGACCATGGATTTTTGGAAAGTTATTTTTTCTTTTTTTGGTGTTATAGGTGTTTTATAGGATTCTTGAAGAGGTTTCGTGGTTAATGGAGGTGCAACAGAGCTTTAGGGGATAATTCACATCATGAAAGTGGTACACGACATGAATTGGTGGTTCATGGCTTGTATAGCTAGCTAGTTTCACAAATTATATGTGGTTGTTGGGTAACCCTTGAAATGTATTCACATTGTCAAAGTAATTCACAATGTGTACCTAAATAAAGGCCCATGCGACATGAATTTTGGTGGAAGTTTAATTTTTTGGGAAACCCATGGATTTCACATCATGAAGGGGTTAAATTATGTAAAAGTGTCAAGTTACAGGTTTTAAATAGGTCTTTCATCTAAACCCATCCCCATTCATCCATCACTTCTCTCTCTCATTCGTGACAAACCATAGGCACCCGAAGGATATCATCTAGTACTTTTCCTCATTCTTTGATTCGTTGGTTCTGGTGGATGCCCATTGTTGTTCCTTGGTGAGTTCTCCTATCTTTAACATGGGTTTTCTTAGGTTTTTCTATAGATATTATCTGTAGTGGGGAGGTTTTGGTCTGATTTGTGAGGTAGGCTATGTTTTTTTATTACCCTTTATGTGGTGTAGGTTGATCAATGGGTTTTTCATGCAGCTATGGTTTGTGAGAATTTCTTATTCACCCTGTGATTCACAATAAGTTGTAAAAGATTATTTGAGGTAGTTAATCCCTTGTTTCTTAGTTTTGTGTATCATGTTGGAAGGGTTTACTATTTTTTATCTATGGGGGATGGTTTTTGTGGTATTAATCAAGATAAATTAATTATTTAATCAAAATTGAATGGGTAAAAGGGGAATGATTCATATACTTTTACAACTTTGATATTATTGTGATGTCATTCTTGTATGAGATGAATTCCCTATTGGAAATCATTTATTCTGAGTGACTTTTCTTATACTATAGTTTTTATGATATGGAAACCTTGTTTCATGTCGTTGTGATATCACCCCAAAATGGAAATTGGATAAAAAATTATATTTGGATAATAAAATTCTTTCCCCTCCATTTATGGGTTCTGTGATAACACCCCTTCTATAAAGTGAAATGTGATAAAACCCATTTTTTAAAATTTTAAAACGATATATAATGTGTTGTTATTAGTGTTCATGTTGTGGGGTGGTAATATGTGGTTTCAATTCGGTTTGGTGTGTTATATGGTTGTTTGGATGTGCCATTGGGGTGGTGAGGCTATGGTTGGTGTGGTCATTCTTTTAGGGTGGTGAGGTTATGGTTTTCTTGGTTGTGCTTCTAGGGTGGTGAGGTAATGGTTTGTTTGGCCGTGATTTTGGGGCGGCGAGGTGATGGTCTGTTTGGAAATAATTTTGGGGTGGCGAGGTGATGGTTTTTGAGTCTTTATTTTAGGGCATTGAGGTGATGGTTTTTTGTCCATTATTGTGGGGAGGCTAGGTGATGGTTCAATGGGAATGGGGGATTCTTGTGATATGTGGGTTCATTGTGATAGAATCCCAAGTAGTGATAGAATAGTTATTTAATAATGATTGAAAATAATGGGTTTTTTTGGTTAATGGGATAGAAATGATTAATGAGAAAATAAATGATGGGCTATGTGGTTAAATGTGGTTGTTGTTAAATAATAAAATGAAAGGGGTGGCCAATGGAATTGGTTGGTGGTGTGAGTTTTGGCTTGTGGTTTATAGGGTGTTATGCATTTAGTGGTGGAATCGAATGTGGGGATGTTGTGAGTGGGTTAGTGTTTGGTTGTTAACCCATGGGTTGGGATTATGTGTGGATATATGTAGATATAAATTTTATATTCCTTATAATTTCTATAGACAACCCACCCTCATTGAGCACTATGTGATGACACCCATATTTTCACACAAGGGTGTTTTTTCTAACATCCGGATGATGAGGATGGATGGTTGGTTACTTACTATTTCCCACTCCTACTTCTAGGTGAGTAGATATGAATAGGATTCAATGGTTGTATTTCTATTAGTGCACTAGGTTATTTCCCAAGTGTCTTTGGGGGGGGATGTGATATGAACGTAATGTGGGGTGGTGGACTTGGTTTCTTTATGCAGGATGTGATATGAATGTGCTATGGGGTAGCATATGGTGGAGTTTGTGCATGGTAGGAGTTAGGCATGAGGTTTATTTCCTTCATCTTCATGATAACCTAGTGCTCTAGTTATGGTAGTGGTTGTAATGTGACATCCGAAGTGTCTTCATGTGAGATGATATGTGATCATGTTGTAGGGTGGTGGCCCGGGTTTTTACAGGCATGATGTGATGATACGATTCTTTTGGGGTTGTGTAATATGTTATTTGGAAGATATGGTAGCATCAATACATACGCCATTAGAGTGTGAGAGTGGAAACTCAGTGGGAAAGTGGTGTAGGGTACCCTTTATCAATATGTTTCTTATTATGTTATTATACCTAGATTGTGTTATTTTCTGAGCATGCCTTGGTGAGGTTGGGATAGATAGTTGATCTATTTAAGTTATATTTATTTTTTATTTTCTCATGGGTATATTAGTATGCTTCTTTCACATGTGAACAAGTGACTTTGGTTTTCCTATTAAGTATACTTGTATGTTCACCCTATATATATAAACTAATTTTCAGTTTTCTAGGACTACACGGAACATGCTAGACATTACTAGCTCAAATATTTTTGTAGTTTCTATATCAGTTCTTTAGATTAACTTTTGGGTGTTTAATTTTAGTGAATTTTATCTGTATCCATTTTTTATGTATGAATTACGAGATGGTTTTGGTTTTTTTTATATTATGTCTTGGAGTTTATTTTGGACGATTCGTCTTATCTCTTTATCCTATATTATTATAGAGGGTAATGCCTCACATTTCATGAGATTTTTATACCCTTGGTTCTAGTAATCAATCTAGATCCTACTAAAGGTAGGACTTGGGGGTCATTATTTCTCTCCCCTCATTATGGTATCTTTAGTGGGAGGATATCATGAAAATTTTTATACCACCAATGACGCACCAAACACAAGCTATCTCATAATGAATTCAATTTCATGGGTTTTTTCTTGTATCTAAGTATGTGATCAAATAGAACACATTAATAATGATATCGAATCAGGAGACCAATATACATGCACATAGATAGGAAAAACCAATGACGACTGAAACATGTGGTCTTCCTATTGGCATGTCTTTCCTCATGATCTCAACTAATATAGATCACTATGTGTGAACTTAATGAGAATAATTCTTAGTTATTATGGTTCCCCATCACCTGATGGTGACATACCATTTGTCTCCTGTCAATATGAGGTATTTAAACCATAGGAAATTAATTTAAGACTACTTCATAGTATATCTAGGTTCTCATTATATCATGGGAACTATTATAACCCGTTGACATGACACGTAATCCTAGGACATTACCATAAATATAGTGGATGAAGAAGTATTAATGACACTATGGTAAGATAAACATGTGTATATATAAAAATGTATACATGTATGGTAATAAAAGAAAATAAACAAGCTGGGTATAGGGAACCCACTTTCAACACTCCCACTTTCACTAGATCCAATTTTAAACAAGACTCAAATGGATAGATCTCACATGAGAATCATGTATATGTTGGGATATGGATTTAGTTAAGTGTTCTTCCTAGTTGTCCACTTTGGATACTCTGATAACTGTGACTTCACCTCTCTGGGTAAAATGCCTCAAGGGATGAAACTTCTGATGTATATGACTTTTCCATTGGTGTGACCTAGGATCCTTGGGAAGAACCACTATTATAGTATTATCATAATAAATTAGAATAGGGTCTACACTGAAAGGAAAAACACCAATGTTTGAGACAAATCTCTCTATCCAGACCACCTCCTTAGCTACATCAAAAGCCAATATACACTCATATTCTACTGTATATTCAATTACCATAAGTTTCTGTAAGCTTCTCTAGCTCACTAAACCACCATTTAAGAAAAATAAATAGCCTGACTATGATTTTATATCACCATGATTTGTATAAAAACTACCATCAGTGTATCAACTCACTACTAGTTCCTTATCTCTATCATGAACTAAGAACATATCCTTTATACACATCATGTACTTTAAGATATTTTTCACAGCTACCCAATTCATCTCTCCTAGATTATCTTGATATCTTCCCACCATGTTTAAAGTAAAAGAAACATAAAACCTAGTACATAGCTTGTAATACATGATAGATACCACTACCTAGGAAAAAGGGATTCTAATTATTCTTCCAATCTCCTCCTATGTTTGTGGACTCATTTTCTTAGAGAGATGGATACCATGTGACATTAGAAACAACCCTCTCATGGATTATTCTATACTATTCTATTTAACTACCTTGTCAATATATGTACTTTGACTTATCCCAAGCATCCTCTGACATCTATCTTGATAGATATTGATCCCTATAATGTAAATTTATTCACCTAAGTCTTTCATAGAGAAGAATTCATTAAAATAAGTCTTAATTGACTGTAATACTTGCACTTAATTTCCTATAATTAATATGTCATTAGCATATAATAATAGAAAAATGAAGGTATTTCAATTATCCTTCTTAGAGACACATGGATCACTTTCATTTTTTTTAAAAACCAAATTCTATTATGGCCCCATTAAAATGAACATTCCATGATCGTGATTCCTTATTCAACTCATAAATGGATCCCTGTAGCTTGTACATTTTATTGGAACTCTTTTACTTAACAAATTATTAGGGTTGAGTCATGTAGATGAATTCAAAAAACTTTCCATTTAGAAAATAATTCTTGACATCCATTTTATAAACATCATCATCATGGAGGGATACTATTTCAAGTAATATCCAGATGGATTTAATAATTTTTACCAGTGATAAGGATTCATCATAGTCTATGCCTTAACATCACCTAAAATTATTTGATATTAGTCTTTCCTTATAGATATTTACCTTAGCATCCATGTACATATTTTTCTTGAATACCCATTTTCACTCAATGGGTTTAACATTAGATAGAGGGTCTACCAAAACCCAAAATTTATTTTGGTATATAGAATAAATCTCAAAATGTATGTAATATTTCCATTTAGAATCATCCCTTAATTATAATACTTACTTATAGGTTAGAGGTTCATCATTCTCAAGGAGAAATTTTTAAATTGAATTAGTGATAAGAAAAACATAATGCTCTAGTTATTTAACCCATTGATTAAACCTACACAATACTTCTATCTTGGGAACATCTTCATCTCCCACTATCTCTTATGGATATTATTTTCATACCAAATATTGTGCATTTGGAGCATCAACTTCATTGAATTCAATCTTTATCCCAATATTTCCATTAGAAATGTGTTCCCTTTCTGAAAATATTACTTTTCTTACCACAACCACTTTTCAATATGAAGGGTTATATAGATAATGTCATTTTGTTTCATTAGAATAACCTATAAATATTAACTTAGTGCTTTTGGATGCTAATTTTTCACTAGGTATAGTCTTGAAAAATGAATCACATCCCCATACACACATGTGTGACATATTAGGTTTCTTTCCAAACCAAAAATAATATGGAATACCATATGTTTCTTTAGATGGTACTCAGTTAGTTGTATATACTGCTATCTATATGGTGTATCCCCAAAAGTATTATTGAATAATTTCTAGACTCATCATTGATCTAACCATATAAGAATGGTCATATTCCTCCTTTACCCAAAACAATTCCACTATGATGTATAAGGAGGAGTGTGTTGGGATACTATCCCACACTTCTTTAAATGATCAATGGAATTTTAGTTAAGATACTCTCCATCTCAATCTAAGTGAATGGCCATAATCTTCTTAACAAGAGGTTTTTCTACTTCATGTTAGTATTCCATAAACATCTTAATGGAATTTTACTTATACCTCATTAAGTAGATATACCCATATCTACTATAGTCATCTATAAAAGTAATGAATTATAAAAACCCACCCCTTTACTCTATTGGAAGTGGACCATATACATCGGTATAAATTAATTCCTATAATATAGTGGCTCTTTATCCTTTCCCAAAAAGGGTTCTTTGGACATTTTCCATTATAAACAAGAATGGCATACATCCAGGGGTTTTAACTCAGTCAATTATAAATACCCCTCTTGATATAATTTATGTAATCACTTCTCATTTACATGAAAAAGCCTGATGTTCCATAGGTGGGTGTTATATGAGTCATGATCACTGGTTTTTTCATTGATTTTCATTACTGTGTTTTCAGTAAAAGTATATAAATCCATTTTTAAGACACACCATACCATAACATATGTTATCCTTATAAAATAGAAAACATTTATTTCTTAACATGAAATAAAATCGCATTGTGTCAATACATGAAACTGAGATTATGTTTCTGGTTACTGAAGGTACATAATAAAAAATATTCAATACAAGAACCAAATCACTAAGAAAGTTGATAATATCCCACTACCAAGGCAATTAGACTGTCACTATTTGTTACTCAAAGATCCACTTCTCCCTTTTAAATATTCTTGAATCTAATTTGTTTCTTTATATGGAAAAAATGTTTAATCCATATGCTATTTTCAACACCCAACTTGTAAATAAATAAATATTTCATTTTTTAAAAAAAAACTAATGTAGAATAGTTTTCTTGATTCTTCTTCTAAACTATATAGTTCTTCTTCTAGTGTCCTTTATTACCACATGAAAAGATGACAAGAACTTGATCATTTCCCTCTCTCCATATCTTTTTTCTTTTGAAATGATGTTGTATTAGTGTATTTGTCTTGGACTTAGACTTATACCCCTTATCCTTGCCCTTCCTCCTATTATTCACCATAAGGACTGAAGAATTGGTATTCTTCGTATCTTTATTATCTTGGTGAACTAAATCCAAAAGATTTAGGGGAAACTATGTCATTTTATTCATATTATTGTCAAAAATTAAAGTCAAGAAGCTTGATGGTGAAGAGGTAAGAATGAGACCTATCACTAGTTCGTGGTTCAACTTGAACCCAAGGGCTTCAAGTATCTCAATTTACCTCATTATCTTGAGTACATGAGGTCCTTCTTGATTCCCTTCTACTAGACTACACCTATACAGTGCACTAGACATCTCATATACCTTTATTTCCTCGATCTTTCATGATATAATTCATAGATATGAGTCAAAATATTTTAGGCATCTTCGTCATCATCCATTTTATATAGTTGAATGGATATAGATGACAACATAATACACTATACATATAGTACATCATCTATATTATTATTATAATTTTCATTATCTACCATTGTTTCTATATGAGGAGGTTTAACAAGAAGTGATGACTCTAGCACATAAATCTTCCTTTCTTGGCATAGTACTATGTGCAAGCACCTGCACCACTCTTTCAAGTTATGGACGACCACAATATTTTATTTATCTAGTATGTATTGCAGTGATAGTGTTTTAATAGTCTTTTTGATTTCCAATTTTATATACAAAAAAATAATATTTATCAATTATTACTTTATTTTATTTACCTTTAAGAAATTTTTTATTAATTAATTATAAAATAATTAAATGTCTCCCACTATTTTATTGAACTTCAATAGTCCTCACTATTAGATTAAAAAGACATTATCACCAAATTATTATAGTGGAAAGGTTATTTAAAACCTCTCATAGTCTACAAGAATTGTCTACAACTCTACTTGGAGATTTTCTAAGTTGGTGCTAGACTGAACAACCACATTAACTCATGGTTCCTTGAGATTTTAAATAAAGTCCTAGCTTATTGGAATCATAACCTTGATTCCCTCAATTGTTTTTCTATAAAGTGATAATAAGATATATTTGTCTACTTATTTTCTACCAAATTTAGTTAATTAAGTCCATTAATTTCATAAGAACTCTTTAGTAGTAGGAGACACCCTCAACTTTGGCTGACAAGAATCCCATGCACATGGTTTTTTTCAAATTTGAGTTATGAATGAAAGTAATACTTAATATATCTTTGAGGAATTTTTAAAATTTCTTGATGAATTTAATCCATTTATATTAAATATGTTCAAACTATGTTGTCATGATCACAACTAAACATGAATTAATAGAAAAACATTTATCACATCTTTATGTATTTTTCTTGTTTATTATTTTATGTGTTCTCACAGTAAACATGCACATGCATAAAATAATAAACAATTAATAAAGGAAATAATTTTACCAAACTGGTCTTGAGAATATAATTGTTATTGATACATTTTAATATTGACAGATCAATTGAAACCTATGGGTTATCATACCTGATTTGATTCCTGAATCATATCACTACTCACCCCCAATTCAGTGATTTTTCTTCTCATATGGAGTACCTGCTCATCTTGGTGGGTTCTGTGTCTCAAATAATAATTATCAAATTTACAAGTATACTCATATACAGGTGAGGGGGTATTGATAATCACAAAATACATACAAATAAATTGGGTTCACAAACCCCTATATATATTGAACGAAAAGAAGACGATGTGCATACCTTCAATAGATGAATAGTTTTTTATAGACATCACACATAGTTGTGATAAATATCTAAATAAATAAACCTAGACATGAAAGAGTTCAGTCACAACTTAATACCAGTCATTATGAAAAGTAAATGCTTTAAATAATTAAATTCCAATAAATTTAATGTATGAGGGAATTTATATAAATTTAATTAATCATTTAAATTAAATTTATTTATTCTCATTCAGTCCTATTTTTAATTTATTTTTTCCTTAGAAAATTAAATTAAATAAATTTTCTTTGAAAATTTAAATTAATTAATTAATTTAAACTAAAATTAAATTAATTTTCCAAATAATAAATCATTATTACTATTTTTAAATCTTTGGTGGTATTAAAATTTTCCCGAGCCCAAAAACCCCATCCAGACCCATTATGGTTTGGGTTAAAACCCCACAGACCAGTTTCAGGCCTGATTGACCCCGTGTAAGGTTATTCTAGTCAGGGAAATCCCTCTCTGATCCATTCCAAGTTGGGATACCTACCCACACCCTTTGCGGGGTGGGTTGGGTCAATCAAGACCCATGGAGGCCATAGGAATCTAATGTAGAGGGTCACCTCAATGATGGGGTGGTGAGCGACGACTTTCATGAGCCGCGATAGTGGGAGACTATGGTAGATTTGGCCCTGGGAGGGTTGTTTGGTGTCAGTTTGATTGGGGGAAGAGGAACTAATGGGTTGGGTCTGTTCAAGGGAGACAACCTCGATGGCTAGGGTAAAGTAGGATAATGATCTTGTGATAGGTGGCTCTAGCTCCAGGTGATGGTGAGGGCGTTCAGACCAAAGGGTGATAGATGGTAGGTCCTAGTTGGGAAGGATGGATATAGTTGACCTTAGTGAGGAGGGTGGTGAACTAGCGGTCAGTGCAGTTGGCTAGGTAAGGGTGGAAGCTGTGGCCATGGATGGTTAGCAGAAGGAACCACTGGTGAGGGAACTACAGGGAACACTCCATGGGAAGCCACCTTTTTCAAAAAGTTTTTTTGAATATTATTTTGACTATATCCTTTTCTAAAACTTTTATAAGTCATAAAATAGTGTTATTGAAACATGTGTATTGGTTATTTTAGCAAAAAATATGAACCATTTTTTGTATATAGATATTTTTCTTAGCCCAACATATGTTTTGGGTCATTGTATAAAGTTATGACTACCAGATTTCGTCCAGTTCTAGGCTAAAATTATTCAGGTTGCTAGAAATATTTTTTTTACAATTCGCCGCTATGCCATTTGTAAAAGAAAAACACACATATTAAATATTAATTCTTCAATTTGAATACCCTGAGAAAATAATTTCAATCCATATTAAAATTTTTAGATGGCCATCCAATATCATATCAATGCATGGATTTTTTATTGAGACCAAATTAAATATATATATATGTATGAAAATTTAAAGAAAAATAATCATTTTTTGGATCAAAAAGTCCATACAGTCCCTCTAAAACGGATTATTGGTACTGGGGTGCGTAAGAGAAGTTGGTGGGATAGAGATTTAAAATTCTTCATCACCATAGTGATAAAACTTCATCATCTCTAGAAACCTGACCCCCATCAGAGTTTGAGGATCTCACTTGAATTATCAAAGTATATAAATTAAAACAAAACAATTACATAATTCGAATCAAAGTATGATGATCTGTCACAATCCTCCAAAGACCATTTCTCAAAGGTTCTAAGGCTAAACACATCTATATCTTCCAAACACGCTTCAAGAATCTATGTGTATGACATTCATTGAACTCTGAGTGTTAGTGTGGAGCTTCATCAATTTATACAACATCGCGATGATCACATTGATCTTGTGCCTTTGATCTACAAAGAGGTTCTTGGATTGTTCTCTTAGTTAGAGAATTTTTCTCTCTAGGATTTAGGAGGATAGATTATCCCTCAATCTTAACAGATGAATAGTACATGAAATGAGTTTATCTCATTCTTATACATTGGATTTCCAAAATACCCAACTAGGGTTCCCCAATCCCCATATATTTAAAATGTACTAAATAAGTACTAAATAAAAAATTATTAAGAAATAATTATGTCATAAGTATTATTTATATATTATCACATACTTTTAAAATATATTAAATATATTATGTGATAAACTAAAGTCGTTAATTCGAATCATAATTCCTACTAATATTAAACAAATCTTGAATATTAAAATAAAATTCATTTATATAACATTATACCAAGTATTTACTTAAACACTTGTAAATACTTTTAATAAATAAATTCAACTCAGTTATTCTATAATTGAAAAATAATGAATTTATTTATTTTTTGGTGATCAATAAAAACTTGGACAACTCTCAGATCCTATGGTGGGTCTTACCATGTCTTATATACCTATTCACCAAAATATGAGATATTATTGAATATTCTATTATGTATGAACCTCTAGAACCTTATCTCGATAGCAATGAATAGTATTAATAGACCAAGAGAAGATTATAGAAACTAATCAATACCCCTAAAGAGATAGGGAATAATCATAGCAATGAAAACCTTTCATACAAACACACACTTTTTAATATTGTATATTTGTCTCATGATATCTCATAAAGTATGATGAAAACTTGTGTCATCATACTTTCTTATTTTATTAATATTTGATCTAACTAGACATACTTACCTTTGAATACCATGGTCATAGATTTATGAAGGTTCTAACAACTTTATCAACTAGGCTTGAGATATCACTTCCTCAACTTAGATGAAAAAAATTCTATCTTGATCATTCAACCAATGTCATACCACTAATGATGCACCCAACACAAGCTATAACACCATGACTTTAATGTCATGATTTTTTCTTTACATCAATGTATGTGATAAAATGGAATACATTGATAATAATCTCAAGTTGGGAGACCAATAAACATGTTTGTAGATATAATTGACCAATGATACCTGAAACATGCGTTGTTCTTATTGTAATCTATGTCCTCATGATATCCCCTACTAGAGATCATTAAGTGAGAACTTTATGATAAGAAGTATCAATGCTTACGATCCCCCAAAACCTGATGGTAACATATCATATGTGTCCTACCAATATGATGTATTTAGACCATATTAAATTACTTTATGATTATTTTCATAGTTTCTCTAGGTTCTTATTATAGCATGGGAGCTACTATAAGCCTTTGATATGAAACGTAATCCAAGGACACTACCATAAATATAGTGGATGCAAAAGTATCAACATTATTCTTGTAAGATTATTAGATGTATATATCAAAATGTATAAATGTAATAGTAATAAATGTACATACACAAGTTGGGTCCAGCACACCCACTTTCTACACAAACTACTATGATTGGGTCGAGTAGGGTGAGAATAAATAATTTCACTAACAAGAAATATTTTAAGGTTGAGTTCACTAAGAGTTCCACCCATGATGGTCTCCCCACCATGTAAGAACTACAGTCTAACAATAATTTCATAATACAAAACAAAATCAAGATTCCTTGAGAGAACTAAGATTTGAGAAGTGAGACACCTAATGAGAAACACTATCACTCCATGATAAAAAGAATAAAAATTTCCCAAAGTCACTCCCATTGAAAAAAAAATTAATAGAACATCCACAACATCATCCTAAATTTAAAAAAAAGGAAAAACTACCACACACATCATACAAAAAGGGAACATTTATAATAATATGAACATTAAAAAAGGCTCACATTAGTACCAAGTTCACCAAACTGAGATAGAATATTCTTTGAGATAGTGTATCTGGCTCTACATCTCTTTTGAGAAACACCTCAGTAATAACTTTGAAAATGACCTCTATATCTATAGGTATGACATGTATTTTATTCTTATTATCTTTAAGACTTCTTATGAGCTAAATTTTCATATTGATGACATAATAATAATTTGATTTCAGATGAATCAAGTGAGAAGAAACAAAATTTCCTTTTTATCCTTCTCCCTGATAGGAAAGATCTGGTTGCCATTCGTTTCCCTTTGCTAAAATTACCACCACCACTTTTAGGTATAGGTGAGACAATAATCACCTTTTTCTCTCTATCCAATACAGCTTCATCTAGAATATCCCACCTCACCACATCTCTATAAGTGTTGAGGTTGAGAAAAGACACTACTAAAAGAATATCTAGTTGGATCCATGTTCCAAAGCACCAAGCCTTCAGGGATTCATATTCAATAATATATGGAAGATGTGATAAAAAATTGGAAAAACTCTTGGCATAATCCAACAACATTGATTCACCTCGCTGTAGATCATACAATTCCATAACCTTTGGAATCCTTAAAAATTTAGATAAGTACCTCTAGATGAAAAAAGCTTTGAAGCTTCACCATGAGTAGTTCTTTTGTGGTCTAGTTTGGATAAAAGACTTCCACCACTTCCAAATTAAGAATTTAAGCATAAAGGTGTAAAAATGGAGCTTAATAAGCTCCAAAAGCTCAACCTGAACAAATATCTTTTCAATACCTTGTAATTATTCCCTCGATTTTCCCAATTCTGATTGTCTGAAGAAATAAAGAGGATTTGATTGTCATAACTTTTGGATAAATTATTGATACTAAGGCATTGGATGGTGACCACTAGGATCCATATATGGAATAGATGAACAAAACTAATAGGATGAAACATGATTAACCAAAAAGGCATATGGTGTAAGAACCTCCCATAGACCCCTAAATAGATTCCATAGGACTTAGTGGGGGCTTGATCTAAAAAAGAAGAATCATAGAACATAATCAAAACACACTTTCAATCCAAATTCCAATGTCTAAAATAAAAAACAATAAACCAATCTAAAAATACTATTAATGTAGTACTCTAAAAACTCAACCTCAAATTTTTAAAATTAAGACAACCCTCAATCGAAGCAATACAAAAAATTCAGTTTTTTCCAAAACCGCAATTTAAAGGATCCTTTCGACTTATAGATCTGAAAATTCTAATTTTCAAAATGTCATAATTTCATTATAAAACATCACTTCCCTTTTCATAAAAAAATAAGGTTTTATAAAGATGATTTTTCATTTAAAAACATAATAATTACTTTAAACACCACACTATTTTATGAAACTAATATATTTTTCAAAACACCTCTTAAAATTTTCATTTCAAAATCCTAAACCAAAATGACCTAAAAATCACCAATTTATCAAAGAATTAAAAAAACATTATAAATAAATTAAAAAATCATAAAATAAATCAAAAATCCCAAAGAAATATAAAAATAAAAAATCTATAAAACTTACAATTATCCATAGTTTTTTCACATGGTTTGGAAGACTGTGTGCCAACCACATGAAGCTCATTAGATGTTAATAGAGACAGTTGCGCAGTCTGTGCATGATTTTTTAGACTATGTACAGTAGCCTTGAACCCTATGATTCCCTAAAAAAATCAATTCCAAACTTTTTATATTCTCAAAATAACTCATAAATTCTCAATTCCATAAATAAACACTCAAATAAAGGCAAAAAAATCACAAAAAATATAAGAAAAAAGCTCAGGTTCAAGACACAAACATCCTAGACTTCCCTGGTAACTAAAGTCTCATCATATGAGGGTGGTGATCATCCACCCACTCATGATTTAGCCTTTAGTTCTGAAAATAAAAGCTCTAAACCTCAAAACATACCCACATAACAAGGGTTGTTCTAATATCATTTTTTCAAGAACCAACCCGGGTCAACCCTGATCCAAGCAATCAATCTAGCCGGCGACATAGATCAAGAGGCATTTATAGTCCTCTTGAGATATAATATAGTGACAATCATCAAACCTAAATCAATTAGGAACAATTTATCCCATGAAAACAAATGAAAAATAAATAAGAACAAAATAAATAAATAAAACACTAGAAGTGAAATAAAAACAAATAGCCAAACATACCTCAATGTGACCTCATGATTCACTAGAAACTACAGAACCATGTTCCTTCCTTGAATAAACCAAAGTCGAACCAAAGTTAAAACTAAAATGATAAGGTACGCATTAATACTAATATGATTAATAATTATTCCAAGATATAAAACCATTCCATATTCCTTTCCTTTAAATAGAATTTTTTTTTCTAGTTTGAAAATACATATATTTAAAAATAGGTTATTCATTTACTTTCAAAACAAGTAGCAATCTGATAAATCAGAAAAACTATTTCAATTTTTATTTTCAAAAATGATTCTAAAAAATAAGATACCTTCCAATAAACCACTTGGATAAGAAACATGTAATAAGGTAAGAGTTTTATTAAGAAAGTATAATTGTGGAAATTAATTTATAAAAGTGTCACAAAATAGAAGAAAGTAGAATTAATGTAAAAAAATTATCATGAGAAATTTATAGAAATCAAGTGAGGATACCCTATAAGTACTCATTTTGGAACCATATTTTGGCCTATCTATGAATTTCTAAGTCTGTAACCATCATAACTACTCTCAACTAGCCTCACTAGGGAAAACCCCGCCACAATCTTTTCCTACCATGGGGGATCTGGTTCTTCTAATCTATACTAAATAGTAACCATTTATTTACCCACACTAATACACCTAACATACCATAGATATAGTAAAAGTGGGAGTTGAGGTTTCCTTTGTATAAAATATCACAATCAATAACGAACATGCACCATCACATTTACCTATCCCACCTTCCAACAGACACCCATGAAGACCCCCTAGAATGGGGAGCTTCCATGCAGGTTTACACCTTTATAAAAAATAATTATAGGTACAAACAAATATTTATTAGTTTAAAATAAACATCTATCATTTGGAAAGCCACTTTTAGACAACAACTTTCAAGATCCAAAAAACCACACTTTATACTTATACACATATGCACACACACACACACACACATATATATATCCCTTGTACCAATGTAAATATCCACAAATTAATGTGTTAATATGTACATAGAGGATACCCAAATATATATATTTATGTTTTTATAATTGTATTTAGAATATTAAAAGATTAAAAATCTCTTTGATGATTTTTAAGGAACCAATCAATCCATTAGGCCTCTCTGGAAAACTAGTCAAAATGAAAAAACATACTAGGGTTTTTCCAAATCACAAGTTAGAAGAAATTACCAACCATAAGAACCATTTTCCATAATATATTTACTTCATAATATAATTTAAACAACTAATAAAACTATCAAGGAATTATAGTTTTAAATTTAAAGTCTATAACCCAATGTTACCTTTTTTACCAAGGTGAAAAATCAATATAATGATTACAATTCTAACAGAAAAAATATAAATTAAAGACTATTAAATTATTATAATTATTATAATTACAGAAATATAATCCATTTAATAAGATTAAATTTATATATATACCATAAATTATGTTTAAATTTTTTTTGTAAAACAAATTGAAAACTGTTTTCAGAAGAAAAAAAATGTTTTTACACCCACAATTAAACTTATAAAAATATCATGGATAAAGATAACTAAAATTTAATTAATAATTTATTTCCAAATATAATATACTTAGTTTAATTTTGTTTCAAATTCAAATTATTATGGGACCTTTTCAATTAAAATGAAATGATAGTTTTATAAAAATTGATATTTTTCATTATTCAGTGAAAAATAAATCCTTTTAGAAAAATAAAGAAATTTTACCCTAAGATAATTTCAATATGATCATTTAAAAAATCATTTTTTTATCAAATGGAATATCTAAAGGTGATAGAAATAAATTATAACATTATCTTACAAAAATAAATACAAACCAATTTGGATTCAAATGTATTTTTGAAGCATAAAATGAATTCAATGAAAATTGAGTACATATTATACATTAATAAATGAAATTTATTTATATAAAATGTTTATATATTTTATTTTCATAATGTGATTATTATTATGTAACATTATATCAATGTCTTAATTTCCAAAATTCATCCCTTCATTTTTTAGTTCAATAATTCTTTCTATACATAACATCAAAAGGTGTCATCTCTATACATGAATGGAATCTGTCATCTCAATGATAATGTAATGAACATTCTAGAATCATATCCTCCATGGTAATATCTAGCTATAATTTTCCATATTTTAAAGATGAAGAGTCGTACTAAAACATTATTCAGTACCAAATTACTTCTAAATTAATTTGATAAAATTTAATGTAAACCTTATATAATTTTTAGATAACATAGGATGAG
The DNA here is from genome assembly GCA_963277665.1 of Viscum album. Classification (NCBI taxonomy): domain Eukaryota; kingdom Viridiplantae; phylum Streptophyta; class Magnoliopsida; order Santalales; family Viscaceae; genus Viscum; species Viscum album. The sequence goes on from OY728137.1 coordinate 130,351,611, forward strand.
AAAATCCATGTAATATTATTATCTCATTAATGTTTAATTAAGGTAGATAATTCAAAGTAAAATTATCCAAAAATGAGAATAAAATGGGAAAATTTATTCAAATGGTCATAAATAAACCAAATAACATTATTACCTTGAAATGTAATTTGTAATATCGCTATGAAATATGTGGATATATTCTCCCATTTTCATTTTGGAATAGGGAATGGCTGAAATAACCCCTTCTGTAGTTTTCATTTATATATAAGTAGTTTATATATCATTCATGTAAAGGTAAAATATGGAATATATTTCTTCATTTCATCCCACCAATAATATTCCCAATCATCTCTATACATCATATCACACTCTGGATTGATAGATTATAGAGTGGTATAAACTGCACTCAATATTTTCTTTCCAACTAAGAGTCATCTAGTAAACATATGATCTTTAAAAATCTTACATCACTTTTTTAATTAATAATAAACTAATGTAACATTTCTTTTTTATCAATTTATTTTTTTCATAAGTAACACATTATCTTCATTTTTGAGAAAACCTTAATCTTTATTGAAATAATGATGTTATTCATACATGATTAAAAAATAATAGTTTTTTTAATGCATAATCTCCAATTTATTTTTTATTACATCATCAAATTATAGGTCATGATTCAAAGGACACATAGTTAATGATGAATTATAATTTCATGTCAAATAATATTATACCATGTTTAATTTACCTTAATGATAATAAGTTGTGTTATCATAACATTATATCAAGTCTATACACCTCTTTTTTCCTCATGTTCTAATTATTTTGGGTGAATATATACTTTAATCATTTATAACCCATATATATCTAATTTCTCCCCATATAATTTTTTCCACAAATATTTAAAGTAAAATAAACTATTGAATATTCTAGGTTATGCATTGGATAATTTTTTTCATATTGTTTCTGCTGTTTTGATGCATTATAAATTATCTGATCATTTCTTATCAACTACAAAAAATACTTTTTGTTGAAGGATAATTGTAATAATAAGTTCTCTATTCTAGGTAAAAATGATAATATTGGACATTAACTAATCTTATTTTTAATTCCTAAATACATTTCTTGTATTCTTATATACAATTTAATTGAAAATCCTTTCATGTTATCATTTTAATGGGATATATTATGAAGAATTTTTTTTAACAAACTATATGTAATAACAACCTTATCCATGAAAAAAATAAATCTCTATAATATTGGTTGGTATAGAACATTATTTTATAATATTATATTTCATATATTCCACTATTATTCCATATTTTTTTACTTTATTCCAATGGAATAAAATTTTAAGAATCAAAAATTCACATTTAATAAATTTTTCAAATAACATATTTTGCCCAAATGGATTGAGGTTAATCCTCAAATGCTTCTCATAAACTCAATACATTTATAATATAGTGGAATAATATAGATTAACACCACTAATAATCCCACAAAATATTCTTTTTATTTTCTATCCATCAAATATAGAAACATATCTAGTACATTAATTAACTCAAATGGAATAACTATGAAATAATTTTGACCATACCTAATTCTAAATTTTGTTTATTGAATTTTTTCTTCTTTATAATTCAATAGATGATATACAAACTAATGTAAAATATTTTATAATAACTAATCTCCCTATATCTGATCAAATTAGTCGTCAATATGAGAAAAAATATATTTGTTATATAATTTTTTTATTGAGATCTATATAATTAATTCAAACCCTCAATGAACCATTTTTCTTAAAATTAAATAAAACTAGATAACACCAAGGTGAAATTCAATGCTAAATTGGACACTTATCAATCAATTTATATCATTTATTTCCCAATTCAAATATATCCACTAAAACCATTCAATTTAGTGGAATTGAAATTTTAATATTAGTAGAAACTGAGTCAATAGTGTAGTAAACCTATCTAAAAATAATAACAATAAAGAAATCATCTTGAAATATATATAAATATTCAGTTACTACTAGAATATAATTATATTATATGATTTAATCCCCTCCAATAATTTATGAAATATAAATTTCACCTCTATTATTTATCAAAATATTTTATTCAAGATATGGTATCATTGGTATAAACTCATTATTTAACACAAATTAAAATAATTAGAAAATTAAATAGATATTTAATTTCTTTTCATTATATTATAGAATGATAATATGAATGACGATACATAATTTTATTAACATAAAACTCTATTATTGTTTTGAAAAAAATAGATCTGAAAAACAATGCAACAGATAGTTATAAAAAGATTTATATAAATCCTTTTTGCATTAATATCACCACCTAGTATTTTTACTAAATGATTAGTCTCTATTTCATGAGATAATATTTAAATGTTATGAGAAATTTTCATTTATTAAAATTTTATAGATTCAATGTCAAAAAATATATTTGAATAATTTTAGAGATCAAATAAGGTACCTAACACCACTTCATTTGATAAACTAACATCCACTATAATAGTAGAAAATTACTTTTTCACGTCTTTATGCATATGATTTTTATGATTTTCACCATTAATACTTATTATTGGACCCACATTTTCATAATGGATCAAATTATTACAATTCAAACATTTCAATTCCTTCTAATATTTATTAGTATGATTCTTTGACATTTCTTCACAATCAAAATAAATATAACTAATTATACCATATCAATAAAACTTTTTAATTCTCATAAGTCACACCCATGAATTCCTCATACTACAATAATGATACGATGAAAACTAAATTTTCATACCTATGAATTTCATTATAAGTTGATTCCACACAAATTAATACCATGAACACTTAATACACTTGATGTTATAAGATCTAAATGAGTCGATAGACTTCATATTAACCTTATTAACACATTGAAAATTTTCCTAATAAATTGAAAATTAATGAGTAATTGAGGACCATTATAAACTTGATTTAAAAATTGAGAAACATTTTTCAATTTTATATTCATCATTTGGAAGAAAAAAATTTCATGTCTTTTCAATGTGGTAAAATTTTCTTCATAAGTAGCAACAAAGTCCTTTTCATTTTTCACTAATTCAAGAAATTTCCATTAAATTATATGTTAACAAAATTTTGGAAAATATTTATAATGGATGATAACTTTAAATAAAATCTACTCATGGGTATCAATCTCATACTTCTCCTTGAAATTATTAACCAATGATTTCCGCATATAGACATAACCTTAATGATGATAAACCGTAAGTATTACTTTTTGATTCTTTGTACAACCTAAGACATAAACTATCATCTCTAAAACATTTTTTCATCCCTATGGTAACATTAATTTAGATCTCCTATAATTTTTTCATGGATTTTGTCTCATAAAACGATCCAATATTAATCTATTTCACTATGGAGAATTTGGTCACTCCCTCTCCTGAGTACCACAAATTTTGTACAATATTATTTGAGCTAACCCAACCACAGACTACTCAATTTCCACTCCAAAAATTTTATATTATTGATTTAAAGGGATATTTTACACATTTACCTTTCTAATTTATACACCCTATTACCTATTTGGAATACCTATCTAATATAGAAATTGATTTGATAAAGAAACTTTGAAACCAATTGAATAATAAAGAACTATATTTTTCTTATATGACCATAAACTAATATTTTATACCAATAAAAACCAAATTATCATCCCTAAATATTTTATCATATCATTCCTTACAACTATCCTAACCCCTAATGGTTTATAGATCCTGATCAAATACCAACTGTAATGTTATAAAAAAATCATCCCATAATTAAATGATTTGACGAATATTATTCATTTCATATAATTTAAAGTGTAATATACCATTTTTATAATTCATAAATGTTCCACTCCATGGATGTTTTCTTAAGTTTCATTATGGGTTAGAGTATGGCCTAAATATTTGAGGCCGGTGTGGAGTTGTATCAGTTGTGTTGGGGAGGTCATTAACCATCTGGTGGGATTAGAAGTGGATAAAGAGATCAACTATAGCCATTGTCCCACTGGTGGTTTCGTACCATATATCTAGTGGGCTAACCTAATGTTATAATATTTATTATATAGACATTGGGTAGATGATGATATCGTTGGATATGAGTGACCATTGGGGTAGCATGATAATTACAACCCAGAACCATAGTTTTATTTATTTTTTATATTCTCTCTTCAATATAACTCAACCCACTGATTCCTTGGGATCCCCTTTGGTTATTATAGCACTCTAAACCTTATCACTTAATGGATCAAAGTCTCAGTTAATGTAGAAAACATTTTTTATTATTTCTCTTTCTTCTTGGCCTTCAACTTATCTTTTTCTATTGATTATTTGTTTCTAATGTGGTATGGATGAATTGGAATTTTTTATACCTAGAATGGATTATTTGGAATTGAAATTCTAGAATATCTTCTAACTCCCATTGATAACCATATTCCTTGATTTAGTGTTCACCATCCAAGGAGACTCTTCCCAAATTCTTTGCACTTTGATTCTGGATATTTTTTTTCTATGTTCATTCTTTTTCTTTTGATTAACGTGTTTCTTGAATACATTTTTATTATATTAAAAATTAGACATAAATAGTTTGATTATTCTGAATCATAAAATAAACCATTTTATGGAAAAAAAATTGGAAATAATTGTTTTATTTTGGGAATTAATGATTTGTTTTCAAATAAAATGGAATGTTTAATAAAATTGATGGATTTGATTTTCAATTTTTAAATCTTTATTTTAATGAAAATAATTATTTTATTAATGTAAACTATAAATTATTTTATATTATTCTTTAAAATGGTTTTTAAATGATGTTGTAATTTATGTTCCATTTTAAATGAATGGATTAAATTAATTTTTTTATTAAATTCATAAAGTTTTGGTTTATCAATATGTATTTACATAAATGTCTATTTATAACTCTTTGAATTAAATGATATAGACAAGAAAATCCATTTATAACCCATTATTAAACCTCTTCTTTGATTAATGGTGCTTAAATAACATGATGATGGGTGTTGATATAGGTTATTTACTCTTTGGGGGAGAATGAGAATGAGGGCAAGATGTGAATGTTTTATGTGATGGAATGATGATTGTGAACGTTGATGTTATGGGGGGGTACCAATTTTGATCGTTGTTACTTGATCCCACTCACCTCTTTAACTATTCATCAGAAACCTCAGTGAATATATGAGAATCTCTAAATTTATCCTAAACTTTTATGGACTCTCACCCTTACTATAGTCTCTATAGAGAATGTGGATTCCAAATAGGGATGTGCTCTAAGGAGGCGAGAATGCACCAAGTCGGTAAGTTTGTGTATTTGATAGATTAATAATTTTAATTGTGTAACTAATTTTATGTTTTCATTTATTTGGTGGAATCACTAATGTATATAATAAATCCCAATAACCTATAACCTCAACAGTTGACATGTGCACTTGATGTATGATTTTGATCACTCAATTATTATATGACACCAAAGTTTCAACTTTTATAACTATATATTGTATCTACTTGATTTCAATGAGGTGTTTGTTTTATCCATGTATTCTCATTTTTATGTTATATTTTCAATAATAAATGGTTCTACCTCATATCTAACTTATTCACTATTTGTAACACCCTAATATTTTAAAAGAATAAAATTATGTTCGATAGCATAAAGGACCCGAAACACTGAGCTTAGAAGAGAATGTAACACCTTGATAATTTAAAATATATTAATTTTAAAATAAATTTAATCACTTTAATAGATTTTGGTATATGAAACCCCATTATTTCTATGTTCCATCGCATATTTAATTTGTGACATCTAGCTTAAATGACCCATGATGAATATAATTGTTAAAACCTAGCCTCTAAATTTACAGGTATGAATAGTATAAACTAATTATTGAAATATATATATATATATATATAAACTTCATACTCAATATAAATTATTGATAGATTTTTAGTAAGAAATAAATCAATTTTTAGTAAGGTGGTTTTATTCTTCAAAAATATTTTTTCTCTAAAAATGATTCTTTCTTGCTTTTCATGAGGAAAAATATTATAATAATTTTTTTGAAAATATAGAAAATTTATATTATAAAATAAAAAAATTAATATATAAATTTACTTTGGGTGAAATTTTGTATTTTTTTCTTAAAATATTTATTTTTCAGTGAATAGTGAAAGATACCCATTTTTTGTAATGATGTCATTTATTTTAATAAATTATAAAATATAAAAGTCCCATTATGTTTTGAATATGACTTTAAGAAAAATAATTACTATTTAGTTATATTTAACCAAATTAATTTATTTTTAATTGATTTTATATTGGATTTTAGTATAAGTTTATTTTTCTGTTTTAAAAGGGGGGTTTAAGAACTGCTTAAAAGAGCATAATTTTTATGAATCTTAATTAATTAAAAAATGACTAATGATGAATGTTTTAAATGGAATTAATAGATTTTATATCATGAAATTTGAATTTATATTCATAAAATTATTATTATAAGAAACAGAGTTAATATATAATCATCTTTTTCTTGAAAAATTCACTACTCAAAAACCTTCTTTATCATCGCATCTATCGGGTTAGTTTTAAATTTATTTATTTTTCAATTTTAGAAAATTTATTAAAAAAATAAACTTTAAATATTAAACAATCATTTCAAAATTATATTATACTTATTTTTTAATATTTTCTTAAAATATTAATTTTTTATGAATAGTGAAAAAACTAAATTTTAATTGAAAAATGACTTTCTATTTAAATTATTTATAAAGTTAAATTATATTTTAAAATATTTTTAATGTATAATTAGTTAATTTATATATCTATTAATAAAATTTAGGTAATTGCATCAATTTTTATGATGAATTAGGATATAAAAACTTTGCAATCTATGGGATATTTTCTCTTTAAAAACTCAATTTATCATCCTGTCGGTGAGATTAATTTAAAATTAAAATATTCCACTTATATGAATTGTATATGAAAAATTGGTTTCAATAATTGGAACAAGAATAATTTCTAATTTTTAATAAGTAAAAATTAATTTTTTTATGAAAAATGAATAGTGAAAATAGTAAAAATTATTTATCCTAATGAAGGTCAAAATTGATTTATCGGGGGATAAACTGGAAAGATAAGGGTTTAAATGACTTAAGTATTTGTCCCAAACATATTGGTTTACAATATTTTGGAATTAATTCTTATATGTTATACAATTTCTAATTTCTTAGGATTATGACATGATAAAAACATCAGTATGTTTGAATCATTTCAAAAAATTACAAATGTGTCACTCACCTCACTTATAAAAGGCCACCCACTGTCCTCTCCACTCCACACATTCAAAACCTTTTATATTATAAAATACATACCCAAATAACTTATAAAATTCTATAATAACATTCTAGAAGCCTTATTTTGGGAGGAAATCCATCATAGGAAGGCCATGGTAGAAACCTTTGGAGGATACTTGAAGAAGAGGTAACATTCATCAACAAGTGTTTTTCTTTTTTTATTTATCCATTTACTTAAATTCTTATTAAAAAATTATGATATAAAAAAACCAAATATAATCCATATATGTATATATTATTATGATAATTTCATAACCTAAATCATTTACCCGTTTCAGCAAATAGGTTATGAAATCATCATTTGTTTGTTAGGAGGACCACCACATCCCGAATCGATGTCATTATTTTCTCAATTATGACATCTCACAGTTGGGTATGATGATGGATATAAAGTATATATATTATATTAATAACATAAATATACCTCTTGATTCATTATATCATATATAAATTTTTTACATTCCATTCCTTAGGGGATATGATAACATCACTCGTACGTACGTGTGGACTATTGCCTTCACGAAGCAATGTGACTCTCTTTTCATCACCACACCACAAGGATTACATATATAATAATATTTAAAGAAATAATATGGTATATATTATATAATTATCACTATTTATAGATGAAATATCACTTACCCCATTTCCATAATTTTCATTGAGAAATGGAAAAATTATGCATTCGTATGTACGACCTACCATCTCCAAGACTATAACATACTTCATTTATAAAAAACATATTTTAGGATTGGTATTAAAAGTATAATTGATGTATAAATATAATAATTATATCATGATTATTATTATATATATGGTATAACTTTATAATATGCACATGAACTAGAACTTTTATAACAAAGAATGAAAGAGAAAACAAGGAAATTAACACTAGAAATAATGAAAGTAATGAAATATTATTAACAAATGGGTGATAAGATATTATAAAAGGATCATATATGATATTATAAATATTAATATGTATCTTAAAAAGTTAAATAACATGTTTAAAAACTATACATATGAGTTTAAATCACATTAAACCAAAAGGAAGCACGAGGTAAGAGTTTTTTCCATCTTGTTTTTACTTATGTCATACATATTCTATATTCACCACTTCTTTATTTTGTGTGGTGTATATAATGTCCCCTTGACATGATATATCATGAATATAATTTTTTCATGATATTTAAATTTTCATTTTTTTATTATTTTTTAGGGATTATGATTAAAAATATTAATAAAGTGGTTAGTAGATTTTTGTATCAATTTTCCTTCTTTTAGACTTATGTCGTATTATGCACATATCTTCTTTTACATGGTGTATATACAAACCTTTTACATATAATATAATGAATTTATCTATTCTAATGGTATTTTAAATTTCATTTATTGTTATTATTTCATAGGGCTTATGATTCAATATTACTAAAGTGGAAAGAGCTTTATGTTACAATCTCGTCATTCGTCAAGATTATTTGTGATTAACTCTCTAATGTTGAAATATAGTGATCTACCTACTAAGAATTATCATTAATTTTATTATCCTCAGGTTATATCATGAGAATACATGTTTTTCATTCATTTTACTCTCATTATATACTTAGGAGTCTAAAATAATGTTTTTATGACAAAATCATCTTTATTTATCACTTTTACCAAAAACCCTTTTTTCCTCAAAAAACCATGTTTTCTAAAAATACATGTAAAAATGTTCTTGAAATTCTTAAAATTAGATATAAAATACATTTTTACCCATGTTTTAATTTTTTTAAAAAAAATTAATATTTATATTTATATCTTTTTTCAAACAATACCTATTTATATTTTACCAAAAATGTGAAAGGAATGTTTTTTTAAAATGTATGACAAGAAAAAAAAATTCATCATCATCGCCATTATTTTATTTGAATAATACTTAATAATTTTTCATGTTTTAATAATATTTTAATGGAATTTCTATTCCTCAATGTCAACAACCCTTGTTGTTACTTATGCTCTAATGTGTACTTTTTTAATGATACCATTCTCATTCTTTCTCTGGATGGACTAAGACTATTTCAATGTGTTTGTTATAGAACCTATTTCTTTTCTACAAGATTACCATGTTTCAAGGATATTTTTGTGGAAATATTTTTTTCTATGGGTCAATCATGTTTCAAATATATTGGCATGAAACCAATTTCTTTTCCATGGGTTAATCAAGCTAAAATAGAATTAATGATTGATTCTATGAGTTTTATGATGAAATGAAATCTATATATACTTTATTCAAGTTATGGATATAGGAAATTATATATGATGGGTGAACCTAGATAACACTAGGTTATCCTATTATAACTTATTTGATAGGTAATATCAGATAGCGTTGGGTGAGCCTGTTATTTCTTAAACTATGGGTGCTCCCAGATAGCACTATAATGCATTGGCTAATGATTATTTTCCCCGGATAATTATATTTGAAGTCATCCAAATGGTTCTTCCAATTTTAAGGGTTCTGTATGGGTTTTATAAGTGTTCTATGATAATGATTCTACAAGATACCAAGGTATTTTATCTATTCTTGATATGGGTTTATTGTGTTTATTTTGACGAAGATTATTATCACATGGATCATGATTATTGATTGTGATGACACTTGAAATTTTTAAATACTTATTATATGTTTCATTATTTATGATTCAATTATTAATGGGTACAAGTTCTTTTATTATTTGATCATACAAGCTGACTATGTCTTTATACCCTTATGAACTTCTTATTCTCATTGATAACATCCAATTTTTAATTCTTATGTTTACTCTTACTAATCATTTTATATCACCCTTATTATGTATATTTCTACCTAAGTTATATAGAATGATGTTTAATTAATTATTTTTAGATGGATTTTAAGTGGATTATTATGATGAATTAATGTGTATTAAGAAATGTTGGGTTGTGTAGGATAAACTCTCATTTAATGACATGGGTACTATTTATGTAGAAGTTTTTTCTAAATCTATAAAAGTTTAAACCTAAAAGTTACTTTACAATGAAAGTGAATCCAATTTATCCTTTTATGTTTTAGGTTTTGGATGAAAAAATTTGGGTCACCATATTTAGTATCAAATCTAGAAATGTAATGTTTATGATTTCAGAACTGGATCTGCAAGTTCTGGTTCAAGGCTATTATAGTTGTCATTAGATTAAAGTTTTAGATAATTTTGGATTTTAGGATATTAAAATTTTAGGTTATTTTAAGAGTCATGGATACCATAATAGGTATATAATATTAATGATTATCATAATTTCAAAGTCTTAGAAACCACTTTGAGGTTTTAAGTGATGATATCTTAAATTTATTAATGAAATTTTAGGAGACGCATTATTATATTGAAGTATTGGTGAATCAATTATTTAAAATTAAGTATGCATTTAATTTTTTTAAATATTATTTATGGTATTGATAATCTTTAGGGTTTATATGATCTTTCATACTGAGAACACATGTTTTATCATATATATAACCATAGGATTGAAAGGTAATTTGGTGAATAAGTGACTAATGTTACCTTAAAATAAGATCACCATTTTTTTGGATTTAAATTTTAAAGGTATTATATAACCTTTTAGCTTAAACCAATATCTACTTTTGACATTATTGGGGTTATTTTGGATATAGGGTTATATAAACTAATTTAGTTTCAACATTGGGTAATACTACTAAATTTTTTATATTAATGAATTATATGAAGGTTTGTTCATTTTTTTAATTATATTTCCATGTTCAAACCATTTTTTTGGTTAATGTCTATGATAGAAGGAATTACTTGTTGTCCCTTTCATGGTAATTTGGTCATTAAAATTCTATTTTCGTTCTTCATGCATGATTAATTACTCTTGAATAGTCACCATTTGGAAAAAAATATGAGATTGTAGTAGAACTTGAAAAAAGGTTGAAATTATACTCATAAAGTGGGTAAATTTTATAATTCTCTTATTCTAGATGGAAAAAAATTCCTCAAATATAGGAAAATTATTTTGAAACAAAAAATTTATCCTATTACATTCATATGTAATTAATAAAATGACCTTTTAGATCATCACTAATTTATGGTTTTGAGGCCCTTAACTTTTTAATAATTATTCACTTGTATTTGATCATTGACCTCAATCACTCTCTATAATTATTTACAGTTTTCTTTTATTCCAACCTTTTGTTGTCCTATTTGGAAACCTAATTATTTGTTATTTTGTATGACCTTTATACTTCCCTTTCTCTCTTATTAAGAGGATATTTTATTAACCTTTTTATAATTTAGGTTCACAACAAAATAATATTCAAATTTACATCCTTCTATTAATGAGATAACATTTAAATTTCAAGGAAATAATTTATTAAAGGGGCAGAACATAACACCTTGAGATTTTAAAATAAGAAATTTATATTCGAAAGAGTAAAGAAAATGAAAAACTGAGAATAAAATAGAATAAAACACCCCAAGAATTTATGATATATTTATTTTAAAATAAATTTAATCCCTTAAATAAATTTTAGTATACACAACCCTAAAATTTTTATGTTTTATTGCATATTCAACATGCAACATCGAGTTTAAACGACCCATGATATATATAACCGTTATATCATAACTGTTAAATTGGTGGATTTGAGTTGTATTAACTAATTTATGATTTATATATATGCGTATGAATAAATATTATAATAAATATAATTTAGGGAATCATTTTTATTAAATTATCAATCAATATTTAGTTAAGTGATTTTATTTTCCAAAAATATGTTTTCTTTAAAACCGGTTTTTATTGCTTTTTGTGAAAAAAAATTATAATAAATTTTTATAAATTTTAGAAAATGTATTTGAAAAAATTAACTAAATTTTTTTAAATGTGATATTAAAATTATCTTTGGGTTACATTTTTTAATTTTTTTTTAAAATATTGATTTTTCAGTGAATAGTGAAAAATAGCCATTTTTGTAAGAATGTCATCTCTTTTCAATAAATTAAGCAATTTTAAAGTAACATTATGTATTGAATATGATTTAAATAAATATAATTATTATTTAGTTATATTTAACAATCATAATTTCTTTTTAATCAACTTTATATTGGGATTTAATATAAGTTTATTAGTGGGTTTAAAAATGGGGGTTTTATGAAAATTGTTTCAAAGTGCATAATGTTTTTCTATTTTAATTAATTAAAATAATACCTAATTATTAATGTATTAAATTAAATATATATATTATATATCAATAAAGTTTAATTTATATTCATATAATGATTACAATAAGACATAGAATTGATATAAAATCTTCTTGTTCTTGAAAAATACACTTCTTGAAAGTAATTTCTTTCATCACATATGCGGGTTATGTTTTAAATTTAATTTTTACCCAATTTTAGAAAATTTATTTTAAAAAATAAAATAAAACTTTTAAAATCTAATTTCAAAATTATATTATGGTTAATTTTTCATAATTTTATGAAAAGATTAATTTTTTGATAAATAGTAAAAAAATATAAAATTTTAATAGAAAACTTCCTTTTCATTTTAATTATTTAAAAAGTTAAATTATATTTTTAATTAGTTTTAAACTAAAATTAGTTCAATTATATATTTATATTAATCCAATATATGCCATTTTATTAATTTTTATATCTAATTTAGATATTAAAACCTTGTAAACTTTTGGTCGTTTTTTCCTTAAAAACATGATTTCTCGTCATGTCTGTAGGATTCATTTTGAATTAAAATTTTAAAATTATGTATATTGAATTTGTGAAAATATATTCCATATTTTTAATTATAATAATTTATAATTAATAATAATTTCAACTTAATTTTTTATCGAAATGAATAGTGAAGATAATAAAAATAATTTACAGCGGTTAAGGTAAAAACTGAATTTTCGATGGTTAAACTAGAATTATAAGTTTTAAAATGACTTAGAATTTTTTTAAAAATATGAGTAATATTGAATATTTTTTAAAAAAATCCAAGTTTCCCAGTCACCTCACTTATAAAATTTCACCCCCTCTCATCTCAACTTCACACAATCAGGCACTTTTGGATCATCCAAGACCTAAAAAAATCACTTCCCAATTTACCTCATATCATTATAAAATCCTTAATTTTGGATTAAATCAAACCTAAGAAGGATTTTTTTGGAAACCTAATGAGGATATCTGAAGAAGAGGAAACGTTCTTAAACATGATTTTTTATTTTATTTCTTTCTCCACCTCCTTAAATTATTCTTAAAATGTGATTATATAATAAAAAATTATCTTATATATACTAAGATTTTATTATATTAATGTAATAACTAAATAATTTACCTCTTCCATAAAATGGGTTACAAAATCATCATTTATGTGTACAACAGACTACTGCCTCATGAACCAATACCATTAATTTTTCCTTTACAACCTCTCATGGTTGGGTATCATGATGGATATAAAGTATATATATGATATTTATAATATAATTATACCTATGGATTCATTATATCACATATATATATATATATATATATATTCTTATATTCAATTATATAGGGGATATGATAACGTCGCTCGTGTGTACGGAGGACTACCGCCACATGAAGGGATGTGATCCGTTATTCAGTAACATACTACATAGAAGGTAATAAAGGTAATGATAATTAATATATGTGATATAAATGAAATAATTATGATATTCATGACATATATATCATTTTTTAAGGATAATATATAATTTTCATTCATTTACACTAAAAATTTGATAACATCTTTTGGTTACATGTGGACTACCGCCTTCACAAAGATATGTGACTATATTTTCATCACCACACCGCAATGATGATATTTATATGTATATTTAAAGATATAATTTTTTATATAATATATCATTATCACTTTTAAAGGATAAAATATTAGTTATATCCTTTCCATAAATATCATTTAAATATGGAAACATAACTCAGGCATACGTACGGTCTACCATCTCCATGATCATAACATACTTCATTTCACAAAAATTATATTTCATTATTGGTATTAAAAGTATAAATTATGTATAAATATTATAATTATTCCATCATTATTATTATATATATGATGGTATTATATAATATCCACAAGAACTAAAACTTTCATAACGAATAATGAATGATAAAATAAGGCAATTAACACTAGAAACAATGAAATTAATGAAATATTATTAATGAATTGGTGATAATATGTTATAAAATAATCATAAAAGATATTATAAATATTAATATGGTTCTTTAATATGTTTATAAATTTTTTAAAACCACTATACTAGAGGTTAAATCATGTTAAATCAAAAGGAAGCCTGAGGTAAGGGGTTTTCTTGTCTCATTTTTACTTTTGTGAGATATATGATATGTTCACAACTTATTTATTTTGTGTGGTTTATATACTTTACCTTTGAAATTATCTATCATCAATAATAATTTTATTCATGATATTTAATGTTTCATTTGTTTTTATGCTTTATTTTGGATTACGATTCAATAGATTCCTATACTAGTAAGGGGTTTTTGACACAATTTTCCTTCTTTGAAACTTATGTCATGTTATACACCTATCTTATTTTAGGAGATGTATATGCATCCCCTTTGACATATAATATCATGACTTTATTCATTATCATTTTATTTTAAATTTCATTTAATGTTATCCTTTTATGGGTCTTACGATTCAAAGTAACCAAAGTGGTATGACTTTTATGCTACATTCTCATTATTTATCCAGATTAGTTGTGATTAAGTCTCCAATGTTAAAATATTATGATCTACCTACCAATAATTCTAATGTCTATTATTATCCCCTATTTATTTCAATGGAATACATGTTTTCCCATCATTTTCCTCTCATTATGTAGTCAAGTGTTTAAAATAATTATTTTATGAAAAATCTTCTTTATTTCTCCCTTTGGTCGAAGACCCTTTTTATTCAAAAAACATTTTTTTCTAAAAATGTATTAATTTTTTTACATTTTTAAAATGATTTATAAAATAATTTTTTACCCATGTTTTACATTTTTACAATTTTTTTGAAAGATATATTCATGTTGCTTTATAAATAATACATGTTTTTATTTTACTAAAAATGGGAATGGAATATTTGTTTTATTGTATACGGAATGAAAAGAATTTTCCACCATCGTGACTATTATATTCATTGAATTTTACTGTATAATTTTTCAAGGTAATTAAAAATGATTTTTAAAATTATTTAAAAAGTTTTTTTCCTAATGGAAAGGATATTTTCATAAAGATTCATTTTAAATGATTTGTATATCTTCCATTATATGTTTCCATGGTTGTTTTCAAAGAAATGTATTTTCACAATATTTTAGGATTTTTTAGTTTTTGAAAAGTGAATTTAAAATTTTAAAATTTATTTCTCCAAATTTTTTTAATGGAGTTTTAATGTTTTCCATTAATTAACATCAATAAAATTTGTTTTTTAAATATGCTCAAATTGGTATATTTTGTAATGATACCATCTTCATTATTTATCTGAATGGATTGAAATTGTTTCAAATAGATTATTTTGGAACCTATTTATTTTCTATAGGTTAAAGATATTTCAAATATATTTTTATGGAACTAGTTTCTTTTCTATGGATAAATCATGTTTCAAAGAGATTTTCATGAAACCCATTTCTTTTCCATGGGTTAATGAAGTTATAATAGGAATAATGATTGGTTTTATGAGTTTTATGATAAAATAAAAGATCTATATACTATATTCATGTTGTGGATCTTGGAAATTATATTTGATTGGTGTTCCCAGATAGCGTCGGGTGATCCCGTTTTAACTTATATGATTAGGTGGTCTAGATAGCATCGGGTTATCCCATTATAGCTTAAATGATGGGTACACCAAAATAGTTCTCTAATGCAATGGATAATGATTATGTTATACAGAGAATTATATTTAAAATTGGTTGTATGGCTATTACAATTATAAGGGTTCTATAAGAGTTTTGTATGTATTCTTTGATGATGTTGTTCCATGATATAAACAAATTTTATCTACACTTGTTATGGGATTATAGTGTTTCCTTTGACTAATATTATTATATCATGGATCATAATTATTGATTCTGATAACCCTTTTCTTTGTTAAATCCTTATTCTATATTTCATGATTGATGAGTTTGGTATTTATGGGTATGAGTTCTTTTATGATTCTCTCATGAACTGTAATTATGTAATATACATCTCCTAGATATTTTCCCTCTCATATAATTCCCATGGTTTTCCTATTTTTGCCCCTGGTGAGGATTATTCCATGGTTCAGATCTACCTGGTCTCATGCACAGAGCGACACTTCTATTTTAGATCGGCTTAAACCCCCTCATCAGTGATGCTCTATTGGTGTGTTCATTGGGTCTTCCATCCCTAGGTGGCATTGGATCGGCTTCACACACCTTGGATAATCTACCTCTTTAGGCTTCTTCTGTAACTGTGGTGTTTAATGGAGTCTCATGGGTTGTGGCAGGGTCTTCTTCTGGCAATGCTTCTGGAAACTAGGATGCAAGCATAAGGAATACTTCCTGTACTGGTGAAGGTGGATCTGGATTTTTGGATATGAAGTATTTAAATTTTTGATGGTTTTTTATAATGGTGTTGAATTTTTCTAACTACATGGATTAGATTTTTTGGTGTTGTGTTTCTGCTTTGTGGCCCCTTCTTTTCGAGGTTCAAGGGTCTATGCAACCAGACCACCTACAAAGGTATACCCCAGATGTGGTTAAGAGAAGGGAGTTTTAAAATGACCTTTTAAATCCATATTTTGAAGTTTGAGAGGGTATGAAGATTACCATTAGTACCAGGCCCATGCATCTCTATATGGGATAGTTATCCGAGTAGTGATGGGAAGGTATAATCCATTCTTAATGTTATTGATTCTAGATGGGGATTTTCTATGTAGTATTGAACTGGGTTATTTTTTACCTTGGGATTTTCGACCATTGGGGCTTAGTGTTTGTATTTATGTCTTTGATGTCATTATGGGTTCCCCCTCGTCCCTTTAAAAGGGGGTATATGTTAATAAAAAAATTAATTTTCAATCATTCAGTCATGTAATTATTATTTTCATTGAGAACATTCAATTTTCAATGATTATTTTTACCCTTACTCAACATTAATTATTACCCTTCTTATATTTTCTTTTTCCATAGTTATCAATAATTACATTGAATGAATTTTTCTTATAAGGATTTCAAATGGATGATGATGGTGAATTAAGTGGAAATAAGAAAATCTAGGTTAAGTATGAGAAATTATCATTTAAATACATAGATATTTTTATATATTAATTTTTTATAATTCTATAAAACTCTAAACCAAAAAGTTCCTTGATAATTTAATTGAATCCAATTTTTCCTTTTTTTTTATTTATTGGATGGAAAAAAATTGGGTCACCTTGATTGTTATTAAAGACAAAAATTTAATGTTTATGATTACAGAACCAAATTCTGGAGTGTAGGTTTTTGGATTTTATTCTATTGATTATAGCTTGTGAAAAAAAATTAAATAATTTAGTATATGGGTAATTTTATTTCCAAATGTTTTTGGTATGTATTTCTTTATTGATTTATAAATTTATTTTAAATGGAAATAAGTAGTTTTGACACTATTTCTTACAACCATATTTATATATTTTTCTTCCATTATATAAATGAACATGTTTTACCTTAATTATTTTTATATAAGAAACAATTTTATATTTCTTATTTTAAACCATGAATATCTAAATCACTTTTTAGAGAAATTACATAGTCTATTTTGGGGGTATCCATTTGGGATCTTCATCACACACCCTACCTTGTACCATTTTTTTTGTTTTCAACCTTCATGTTTCTATAGAATGTTATATTGATATCTTCATTTCCTTTTGTTGTTTTGTTCCTGATTGGAGTAGGTTAGGTGACTTTGGACATGGTGGTGGGCCATAGACCACTAGGATATGGGTTATTGTGGTTGTTTTTTCATTTATTTCACATGGTATTTTGTTTATTTTCTATATGTTTTATCTAGATATCGTGGTTTTTTATGTTTTGGTTTATTATATGTTTCCATATATTTCTTTTATTTTTTTCTTGTTGGGAGAAATCATTTCACAAGGGTATTTGTTGTTGTATGGGTTCCTGTCTATAGCCCGTGGGGATCAGAATACCCCCTAGGACATTATGGAAACGGTTCAGATTCTTGTTCATAGGTTATTGTAGACCATTTCAATATAAATGGTATTAGTGGATGTTATTTTTACAAAAATAGTCCATCTTTGAAATCCATAGTGTTGTTTATTTTGTTTAAATCATGGTATAAATAATATTTGGAACATGTCAAGTCTCATGAGGTAGTTTTTAAATGGGTTCATAATCATCACTCCTCATGATGACTCATGAGTTATGAGGATAGTGGGCGTTGTTTATTTATATTGAGTAATTTTTTCCTGATGATGATGGAATTTATATTGCGCATGATACTATCTTTTATTCTTAGAATCCTTTACGACTCATTATAAGGAAAAAATAGATAACTATACATCCATATTTACTTCATGGTCTGGTAAACTGTGAGGAATCAATGTAGTTGATTTCTAAGTTAACCCATTAAATATTGCGAGGTTGTTTCATAGTTTACCTGTACAATTAACCAATCCAATAATATTCCTATTCTAACCCCAAACTTGATGCATTACCTATTTTCTTCCATGTGACTTCATTTATGTGTGGTTTTTTTAGGGTTCTTATTTTTAATGGAATATGATTGGTTTGGTTTATTTTATGATCATGTTTGGTTTTTTTGTATTAATCCCTTTGGTGATGAATATAAATCCTTAAAAAGTTAATTTAAAATTTGCTTCATTTTTCTTTGAAAAAAATTAATTTACCAGAAGATGTGTTTTATGAAATGTTATGCCATAAAATAAAATTTTAAAAGGCTCTTATGTGGTATTTTATATGAATTTTTTATGATGAAATTTTTTATAGTGGATTTAAAATTGTAATGGTTTCATATTTTGAAAAATGTATTAATTTTTTTAATCTATTGAATAAGATCCCTGAACATGTAAATGATTTTTTAATTATGTTGATTTTTTTTAAATTTCATGTTTTTAAAATTAAAGTGTAATGTTTTATAAATGGAAAAATCTTGTATATATTTTTTAAATAATTAGGTTTTAATAAAATTTGTTTATGGATTCATTTTTATGCCTTTATGGGTGTATATTTTATCTTTGGATTTTCCTTCTACTTGTGTTAATGAGTCGATGTTTTGGTATGTCCCTAAATATATTCCAGATAGTTTTCTTTAAAATATAAAATGTCATATTTTTTGTCTGATCTTTGATATTGTTCATAACTTTTTCCAAAATTGGGGTATCAAGTTGATGACTCTACCAATAATCCAAATCGAGTAGAGAATCTTGAGCCTTTCTAATCTTTAAACCCCATCTAGGTTTTCATGGATCCTCACCCCCTTTTTATATAGGTGATATGTGTTCTATTTAGGTAATGGAGTGGCTAGAGGATGTTGAGGAATTATTGATTCCCTCATGTCTCTAAGCATACAAAATTTTATTTCAATCAATTTCTTATTTGAAGTACCTAGCCAAGAGTGGTGGTAATTATTGGTTCCTCTCCATCTTCATGAAATAATGTCTTATAAATTTAATAAGTCGCTATTCATTAAGTGAAAAAATAATTTATAAGTGAATTGGGATAAATTTTCATATCTCATGTGTCTCAATCAAGGTGACCATTCTTTTGAGGAGTATGCCTAAAAATTTTCATTTTTGTGATTTTACTCTATTGAGCATGTTAGTGATGACTCCCATAATTATATCTATTCTAATGGAGGTATTCACACAGACCACAGAGTTATAATATCAGTAGTATATCCGAACTATTATCTAATTGTGCTTGAAGGAACATTGGAAATTGTAACTATCCTTTCACGGATACAAAAAGAGGTTAATTACTCATTCATGGATGGCTCAATTCAATATATCCTGACTAGTGTATGATGGAGATTGGTTGAGTAGAGATATTTTTCTAGAGGAATGAATTGGAATCTCATATGTCTCTACTGAAAGGAACATGGTCAATCAAGGAGGTTCTATGTGAGGAATATAATATTTGTAATTGGTTGGTCTATTTAAGTTACCATAAAATTATTTGTAATTTTCATTACAAAAAAGGGGATTTTTTTTGTTATGGATCACTAGAACCTAACTACATTGCACTGGAATCTTCATGAAAATAGGGATCCAACAATAATCCTTGGAGTGAATCCTTTTAACACATTTGAGGAGTTTATTGTGGATTTTGATGCTAATATAGATTATTAATCCCATTGTTGTAGTGGAGACTGAATAAATTTACTTTTAGTTCTTCAAGTCCTTATCCTAGGGATCGCTTATGTCTTGTTTTAAGATCTTTCTTGTTTTATTTTCATGGATTGTGGACATGTTTCATTAAGATATATTTATTTTCACTTGGAGGATATTTCCAATATAATGGTTATCCTTTGTCTTAAATAGGTTCTATACCATTAGGTTTGTTGTTATCATGTGAATGGAATGGAATCTTGTGCTAGAAACCTCTATACTTTTTAGGTTATTATCTTTAAAAATACATTCTTATCCATTATATGGGTGACTTACTATGGTGATTGTTGGATACCATTCAAGTTGGTTGTGTTTCCCTTTTAATCCACTTATTGAATTCGTTTTTGTTATATCTAAATCTATTGGATTCTCAAATTATATCCCCTTTTGTGAGAATTTTGTAAACTATTTTTGCACTGAACATATAGTTCAAGCTCTCTCCATATGCATGTGGATTTATTTTGGGATTGTGCTTAGGTAAATATAATGGTTTGTATTAATGAATCACTAAGAAAAAAGTGGTGATGTTGATTGTATCTATGAGCTCATCGATGAGAGAGGATCTAAATTAAAAATATTAGGTTTCCATAAAGTAATGTCTCATGGAAGAATTCCTTATCAACTCCACATTTTTATTATGAATAATTCAGTCATTGATGCATCTTCATTGTATTGGATCTTTTAATATCATTGGTATGATTTGGGTGTCTCTTTACCTTGAGGTTTTTGTTTCTACCCTTGGTGGTTCTCCATAGCATGTGATTTTAGACTATTATATGTATTAAAGGGATGTTTTTTGAGGAAGTTGGTGTGTAAATTGTTGGTAAGATTTTTTATTTGATATATTTGATATTCACATCCAATTTATAATTATTTTCTTCATGCCTTTTGTAGACTCTTTAACATATGTTGGAATTTATAATGAAATATTACCTCAATATATGAAATTGAAACTTGACACATGAATCTAAAAATTTGACTATTACACACATCAAAGTTTACTCATTTTTCATTAATTATTTTATCTGATTGATTGTTATGATGTAAATTCCATATCTATGTATTATAAATTTTATGTGTGTTGTTCTCTGCTACATTATACCAGATCATATCTTCCTTATGAACAATTTATATTTTCTTGTGAAAATATTTATAATGAATATATGATGATGATATTTTATTAAAAAAAATTGGTATGAAATTCTATTATCATTATTAACTATATTTTAAATGGGGAATGTAGTTGTTATGACTCCAAAATTCTCACAACTAGATTTATGGATTTTTTCCCTTTAAAAAATGAGCATGTTTTACCTTATATCTTTTTACAGGAAAAATCATGATCTCTTATTCTTTCTTTAAAAGTTGAATATCTAAATCAATTAGAAGATGAATTTCATAGAATATTTGGTGGTGTCCTACTGGGATATTTAACACAAGACAAAATTGTATAGTTTGGTGTCTACAACCTTCATGTTTATATAGTTGGTCCTCATGTTATCTTCTTCTTATTTTTTGGGTTCATGCTAGGATAGTTTAGGGTATGTGACTTTAGATATGGTGGGTTTTTGAAGAACACTAGGAGATGAGTGATCATGGTTATTTAGGGTTATTTTTATATTTTTTTACCTTATGTCATGATATATTGGTTTTTATGTTTTTTTCGTTGTGTATACCTTTTTAATTGATTTATTTTTTGGGTAAAATTATTTTGAATGGTTTTTTATTCCTAATAGGGTTTATATTGCTACCTTGTGGGGATACATAATGCACCTTACACTAGTTAGGAAATGGATCAGATGTCTATTCAGATGGTATTCCAGGTTGGTTTATTAAAACATGACATTTTAACATTAGTGTCTTAGGGGAATAATAAATTCAGTACAAAAAAACACACTTCTATTAATTATACTTTTTTACACACAAAAAAAATGTTATTAATATAATAAAAAATGTTTAATAATGACATATCTCTATAATAGTAACATTACATCGTTCTTGTTCCTACAGATCTATAAACCCAATAAATTCTTTAGAAAACATATAGTGAGACAACTAATCTTAAAAAATTATAAAATAAATAAAATATGTTATGAAATTAAAATACATGAAAATGACTAAAAAAATATTTCCATTAAAAATTAACTTTGATACTTTACAATAACATGGACTTACTCTAAAATGTGAAATCAAAATTTTTTATCAGATAGTTATAAAAAACATACTTCTATACAATCAAAAAGGAAATAGTGAAATCATAAAGGTTTCTTGAGAAATAATATTTATAATAAATCTTACAATCAACCTTACAATAACCCTTATAATGGAATAACTATTTATTTTATCTAAAATATAATTTATGTGGAGAATAAATAATTACAAAATTAAATGTAGAGTTATATATCACCTAACTGTCATCATGTATAATTT
The DNA here is from genome assembly GCA_963277665.1 of Viscum album. Lineage (NCBI taxonomy): Eukaryota > Viridiplantae > Streptophyta > Magnoliopsida > Santalales > Viscaceae > Viscum > Viscum album. The sequence continues at coordinate 130,374,873 of OY728137.1, forward strand.
TAATAAACCATAACATGAATAAAACAAACGAAGGCTTCCTTTTTAGATAAAAAATCACAACAACATATTTTAATACATAAACACAAAAAAAAATATTTACCCATAAAAAATGGTTTAACCAATTCAATATTGAAATAAAAATGAATCTGAAACCTAGCATATTTAAACTGAATTCAAAAATTTCTTTGTAAAATAAAAAGAAATACTGGTTTCTTTTGATAACCATAAAAATAAAAAATAATAAAAATAAATAGAATCTAAATTACATTGTAAAACCATGGAAATTTTAAGATTAACAATCATTTAATTTTTTTAAAATTGATAAAAAATGTAAATGTGGAATTTTTTAAAAAATATATATATTATTTTTTAAGTTCTGTAAAGAATTTCAAAATTTTCATTTGTAGAAATTTTTAGAATATTTCTTTTAAAATTTCTTAAAAAAGTAAATGAAAATAAAAAATCACCTTAAGAAACAATTAATTATAAACTAATTCATTCATAAAAAATTATAATGAATTTGTATTTAAAAGTGAAAATTTCGAGAGGAAATATTTAAAATATTTCATTTAGTGTTTGAAAAGTAAGGACACCTTACCACTTGTCTCTACTATCAATATGTGTCCTCTATTGATGAGAATAATAAAATTATATTATTTATTTACATTCTTATGAAACTATATCATTTTTATTTCATTTACTATAATTATTAATTCATATATAAATTTTTTATTGTTCACATTATATGTTTCTGATCATTTGGTACATTCCATCTAAAACATAAGTGGTTAATTTGTAATGGTTAAATGTACTTTTACAATGGTTACATTATCTAAATAAGTTTTGACTTATTGTCTCAATATAATAATATATTCAATGGAGTTTAATATGTTATTAATTATGCACCATTTAGAGAATCATCATTTGAAAAGCTTATTTATGATGATAAAAATGGATGTGTTTGTTTACCATTGATTACATTATTATAATGGATGAAGTGAAATAATAATAAATATATATAATTGTATAATTATTTCAATAACATTTTTATATTTTTTAATAAAAATAATTTTATATAATATTCATGGAAGAACTAATTTTATGAAAATACCATTGTTCATATAAGTAGCATAAAACCAGTATAGTAAGTGATGTTTTGAAAATATTTAAAGAAAGGGTAAAACCAATAATAAATTTCCTTCTATAGATAATATTGTCTTATAGCCATTATTATTTTTTAGTGTTACCTTTAATAATTACTTATAAACATTAAAACATAACTTTTTGATTGGAAAATAAAAGATATATTTTTTTAAAGGCCCATATTTGGGCGTAGTATTTCCACATGAAATGTGTTTGGTGAGAGGTAATGAATTTTATTTCATCATTTATGGATAAAATATATTACAATATCATTTTATTATATTCATATTAGAAGTAAATTTGAATTTTATAAGTAATTTTATGTCAATGAATCATTAATAAGGGAATTAAAAGAGGCCCTAAAACTCTATCCACTCTCTTAAAATAACATAATTTAGATTGAGTCAAAATAAATTAGAGATAGGGGTTTGGAAAGGTTGGAGACTTATAAAATTTTATAGGGGAGTTTAAAAAGGGATTTTGGTAGAATTTATTTGGGATATAGAACTATATATGTGGTTTGGAATGCTGAGAATGAGTGTCCTTTTATATGAAATATTTCCTAGATATTTTATAAAATTATCAATCATTAAAGGTGTTAGGTCCACTAGGCTGAGTACCCTGAGAGGGGGCTGAATCAAGGTATCACTAATTCAAAATTAAAGTTCGTTCTGATCTTGTTTCGTTGTTAAGCAAAACACTCTTCTCTCACTTTACTGTTGCATAATATAAACAGAATATAAAGCATGTACAGGACACAACAATTTTTACTTGGTTCACCACTAAGGGCTACGTCCAAGGAGCATACGCCAACAAGTTTCCGGTCATACCAAATTCCACTATTCTTCACTAGATGTGGATTACAAAGTTTAGGCACAGTCACTCTATCCCAGGCTCACTACCTTTACAAGGTTTAGGGTCAGCTCACTGCTTTCCCAAGGGTCACTCCCTATTTCTCTCTCTCTGGCTCACTACTGGTGGAGAGGACCACCTTCTTCCTCTTCCTTCGCTCACTGCTCTGGAAAGGATCCACTCACAGTTTATAGACATGTAGGTATCTTCATTTTCATGAAGGAATGCATCTTCCTTTATATGTAGATGCTCTGTTGAAGTCCAACTTTCACCCGTAGATGAATGTCTCTTTGCACCGAAGGTATTGGGAAAACTTCTAGCCTCCACGCAGCCTGAAAAACACTGCTGGAAATAATCTTAACTTGGCGTGAAAGTCTATCTCAGCGCACAAGTATCGGCACGCAAGTCACAACGGGTGCGCAAGTCCACCTCAGACACTTGCGCGACACAATATTCCCCAACTCCAAACTTGCGTGACTCTCTTCCTTTTATGCCCAAACCAATATTGGGGTGCAACTGCCAACCGGCGTGCAACTTCTCACACTGACTCACAACTTCAACCATCGGCGTGCAACTTCACTTGCGCGACCCACACCCCACTTGTGCGACCACCACACCTGCGCGACGAGAGATCTGATTTCTCAAAGTGTTGAACTCTAGTAAAGAATGAAGAGGGGTGGTCCAGTATTTATAGGCATTTGGTCACCCTTGTGTGATGGTGCGCAACTCTCCCTTCGACGCGCAAGTCTCGGCGCGCAAGTCTCATTTCATGCAAGTCACTTGTGCAACCCAATTCAAAACTTGCGTGAACCTCTTTCCTTTGCCATATGTTGACCTTCTGATCTTGAAAAACCATAGTCATTCAAGTTCTCAAGCTTCCAAGACATCGGCACGCAAGTCTTATCATGGCACGCAAGTCTTATCACGGCACGCAAGTCACCTGCGTGACACCACCAATACTTGTGCGAAACTTATCCCTTTTCCATATTTTGATGATCTGATCTTGAAAAACATATGGCGTGCAAGTTTCCAAGCATTCATTTACACGGCGCGCAAGTCCCTTTTCCAAAAACCACTTTTCTTCATTTGTCAATTTTCAGGCCCAAAAATTTGGCAAACACTAGAAAACGGGGCCACCTTATATCTGTTCTTTTGTACCGCCTCCAGATCATCCATTCCTTTTGTCAACGTTCTTGAGTCAAAAATGGATCGTTGACCTCAGCTCTTGAACTCGACATTCCATCATGAAATCCTCTTTTTCAAAAAATTTGTATGTCATTTTTTTTCTTTGTCAACAATCACCAATCAGATGTCCACTTTGTCAAAAAACACAATCACCTCAAAAATGCTTCAATGATACCTTGAGGGATTTTTGCCCAACAATATCCCCCTTTGGATTTGTTGACAACTCTTCCATAAAAAGATACGTCATTGAATCTTCAGCCACCATTCGCCTCATTGCGATTCTGATATAAATCAATGATTTACTCAACACATACTCTAAGACCACATGAGCAATGCTCGGCATGAGAAACAAGAGTAAATAAAAAGTTCATAAATTAATCACTTCAACTCTGACACCCTCTGTTGACACCTAAATGATACCAATTACCAAATTGATACCAATTCTTGATACTTCACTGATACCAATTTTTGGAAATATTCATACCACATTCCAACACCACTCTTCTCTTCTGCTTTTATCACGATCCTCAGCTGTCGTGATATCTATGCTTTGATCGATCATTTCTAGCATCGTCAGACTTAAAAAATCTCCACCTTTATCATTTCTCCCCCTATCTGGCTGCTCCACTGGTCAGCTTCTCCCCGTATCTATCATGATTTCTCAAATAGTCACATTGTCTCCCCCTTGAACAATCACTATTTTCTCCCCCTTTTTCAAAGAACCCAAAGGTCACTCCTTTGAAGTCTGTAACATAGTAGAGAACACATATCAGCACATTAAGGAAAAACAAATCATACATCGGGGAGAGTGGGGGATTCCACATCCACACTATTTCAAGTGAGGGGAGTCGACTGAACTCCCAAATCCAGTCAATGCCTCTCAAAAGCTTCCTTGGGTAAGGCCTTTGTTAGAATGTCTACAACCTATAGATCTGTAGGGACATACTCCAACTTCACGATTCCCTTCTCAACCTTATCCTTGATAAAATGATACTTTATCTCAATGTGATTTTTCCTTGAGTGATGGACGGGATTTTTTCTGAGATTTATAGCACTTGAGTTATCACACTGTATTCTGATCAGAGACTTCACTTCAACTCCCATATCTTCAAGCAGTTGCTTCATCCACAATAACTATGTGCATTCTTGAGTGGCCGCAATATACTCAACTTCTGTTGTGCTCAACGAAATGCAGTATTGATTCTTGCTTAGACAAGAAATACACAATCCACCAAGATAGAATGTACCTCCAGATTTTGATTTCCTTTCATCAGCTGAACCGGCCTAGTCTGTATCATTATATCCCAAAAACTCTGACTGAGATTTGTCGTTATATGTCAAGCCGAAGTCCACCGTGCCCTTGATATACCAAAGTATTCTTTTCACTATGAGCATGTTACTTTCCTTGGGATTACTCTGATATCTCACTACTTGGAATGTGGCGAAAACAATATCAGGCCTTGTCGTGGTCAAGTACAATAAACTTCCAATAATTTGTCTGTATTCTGTGATATTAACTACCTTTCCATCCTCATCTTTTGATAATTTCATCCGGGTAGCAACCGGAGTTTTCATCTCCTTGGAATTTTTCAATTCCAAACCTTATTAACACCTCCTAGGCATATTTGGATTGAGAAATGAATGTTCCATTCCTTCCTTGTGTCACCTGTAGACCAAGGAAAAACGTTAGCTCTCCAATCATTGACATTTAGAACTCATGTTTCATGAATTTGGAAAACTGTCTGCACTGAGCTTCATCTGATCCACCAAATATTATGTCATCGACATAGAACAACACCATCATCCTTTGATTACTATTGTTGTTGAAATGGAGATTTTAATCAACTCCACCATGCTGGAAACCAAGATTCTTCAAGTACTGATCAAGCCTTGAGTACCATGCTCTTGGTGCTTGTTTCAGCCCATACGGCACCTTCTTCAGCCTAGAAACTTTGTTCTCATCCTCATGAATGAGAAAATCATATGGTTTCTCAATATACACCTCCTCTTCCAGAACTCCATTTAAGAATGTGGATTTGACATCCATCTAGAACACTTTGAACTTTCTTTGCACTACTATGTCCAAAAATAGTCAGATCGTTTCCAGCCTTGCAACCGGTGCAAATGTCTCATCTACATCTATTCCCTCTATCTAGGAGTATCCCTTGCACACTAGTCGTGCTTTGTTTCTAATCACAGTTCCATCTTCATTCATCTTGTTGTGATAGACCCATTTAGTCCTGATGACATTCTTGTCTGCTATCCTCGAAACAATCTCCCATGTCTGGTTCTTCTCGATTTGATCAAGTTCTTCATTCATAGCCTGAACCCATTTTTCATCCTTAGCTGCATTGGAAAAACATTTCGGCTCCACCTGAGATAAAAATGATGTTTGTTGTAATGACTTTATTCTTCGAGTGTGAACTGGAGTTGTATGATCACCAATGATATTCTGCCTATCAATTTCAGCTCGACTCTTTGGCTTCCTTGCAGACATAGACTTGACACTTTCTTATTCATCATCAGTATCTTCTTCTGAGTTAGCCTCTGCCACTTCTACTCCCCCTATGTCTCTTACCTCATCATCACTTTCATCCAAAAATTGTTCACTAGGTCGTTGATAATTCTGTTCATTTTTTACTATAGTGACATCATTGCTCTCAACAATTTTTTCCATCCTTTTGTTGAAGCATTTATATGCTTTATTTTTTCCTGAGTAGCTAATAAATATCCCCTCATCTCCTCATGCCTCAAACTTCCTGTGATTTTCTTTGTTGAGAATGAAACACTTACTTCCAAATATTCGAAAGTATTTCAACGTTGGCTTCTTTCGGTACCACAGTTCATACAGAGTCTTCCCTTGCTTCGGCCACAACAGAGACCTGTTCGAAACATAGACCGATGTCAAAACTGCTTCCTTCCAAAATTTCTTTGGTAGGTCTTTATCAATAAGCATCGTTCTAGCCATGTTTTTGATGATCCGATTTCTCCTTTCAACCACTCCATTTTGTTGGGGAGTTCTTACTGATGAAACTTGATGTCTTATCCTATGTTTCTCGAGATAGTTTTCAACTTGACTATTTGTGAATTCTGTACCGTTATCAGTACGAATCTTTAGAATTTTCTACCCAAGCATCTTTTCTGATTCCCTCTTATACTGCTTTATGCAACTGAACACCTCTGTCTTATGGGTAATGATGAATACCCAGGACATTCTACTATAGTCATCAATGAAAAGTACATAATACCTTTTCCCATTTATAGCTCGTGGTTAGATAGGTCCACATACATTAGCATGCACCAATTAGAGCACTCTAGTTGATTTCTGTTCCTTTGGCCTGTATGTCTTTCTGATGATATTCCCTTGTTGGCAAGCATCACACGTATGAGTGCGATCACATGATAGTTTGGAAAGGTCTCTAGCAGCATCACATGTTACCAGATCTTCCATAAATGGTTGACTTAGGTGACCAAGTCGCTTATTCCATAACTGATTTTCTTCCTCTTTGGATAAAATACACATATCTTCTTCCCCACTTACAAGGTAAATATTTCCCTTTGTCTTTTTTCCTTGTAGAAAAACTGCTCCATCTTTTTCTTTAACAACACACATCTTCTTGGTAAATCGGATAGAGTGCCCAGAGTCACATAGTTGGCTGACACTGAGCAAATTATGACTAAGACCCTCTACTACAAAGACATCATAACGTCTCATTTCTTTTCCCCCAAATTTGGCTTTCCCTAAGCCAACAATCTCCAGGCCTTCATCGTTTCCAAATTTGACAACTCCTTCTTTGTCATATTTTATGCCTGTAACAAGATCCTTATTACCCATCATGTGGGATGTGTAACCACTGTCAAGGATCCACACACCAGATCGATCTGATGCTTTAAGGGCAATCTCTACCACCACAAACTTCTCATTTTTCTTCTTCTTGGTTCATACTTTTTCCTTCACACTCGGCATTGGTTGAGACTCATGATCATTCTCAGAGTACGATGAACCAGCTTCATCTTGCAGAGCTGCAAATCCATTCTGAACTTTTAACTCACTTGTTGGTTTATTGATCTGCTTCTTGTGAACATTTTGATTCTTCTTTGGCACATTTCTCTGAATAATCGAAGTGCATTACCTATCCATGTTCCAAAATCCTCCACACCAAAAATAGTGTCCTTCAAAATATGTTCAAGAAAATCATTCTCTATTTGGATACCACCTCTCTTCCTATTCCCTTCTATATCTCTTGGATACGGAACACACATACTGTGAATGTCTCACCTTCCCACAACAATAACACCTGATATAGGGTGCATTCCTTCGTGTTACTTCAGCACTATGATTTTCTCTTTGGGATCTCTGAATATTCTGATTCTGTTTTGTGCCCAAATCAACCTTTAATTTCGGGACCAGTGCTTGAAATCTGACATCAACTGTCACAAATTTTTGTTTCTTATCAAGCCCTGAATCAACCTTAGCATTTGAGCTTTCTTTTTTCTTCACTCCTGCTGAACTACGAGCCTCCTCTTTCATCTTTTATGTCTTCTGAATGGCCTGCTTTTCTGATATCACATTGGGGATCAAGAGTTTTTCTTGATCCTTCATTTTTCATCGCAGACTGACCACTTCTTCTTCAAGCTCTTTGATACGTCTGACCTGCTCCTTTCCTGTGTTAGTCAAACAATCAATTTCCTTCTTTTGTTCCTCAATTTGAAGCTTATGCTCAACAATATTTTCTGAGCTCTCTAGTGTTGAGGATTTTAGTCTTTCAATTTCTTCTAACAGCTCTGACTTTTCTTCATCATGTTGTTGCATATAGAGTTTGGAATCACGAACCACTTTATTGGATTTCTTCATTTTGGCTCTCCAAACGTCTATCTCATCAAGAGCTACTTCTAATTCGGCTTCCATATCAACTCTCCCTTCAATTTCTTCTTCTTCTTCAGCGTCAGCTTCTTCGTTTTTCTAAGAACTACCAACAATCTCCACCAAGGCATTTACCCCATGATCTCTGCAATTTTCTCTCTCCTCAACCTCTTCATCCTTAGACTCATCTGAACTTTCAAATTCTTGTGAAAGAAGATTCTTCTTCTTGAAGAAATTTCTCTTGAATTGTTTCTTCCCTTTCACAAATGTGAACGTCTTCTTCTTGGGAATTTCAACTTCATCATCATCATTATCGTTATCTTGAAACTTCTTGGGGCATCTTGCCACAAGATGACCAACCTTTCCACATCGAAAGCATACTAGTGGAAGTTTCCCTTTAAACTTTCCTCTTCCTCTTTGCAGATTTGAAGAAAGGAATGACATCACCTCATCTATCTCTTCTTCTTCTTGAGAATATTCAATGGTGAGATTCTTCATGGCCTTGAATGCCACTTCTTTGGATTTCCCCTTTTCCACAGCCTATTTTTCATCATTCCTCATCTCATATGCAACCAAGGTACTATACAAGTTTTCCAGTGTCAACTCTTTGGGATCTTTATCTTCTAGTATAGAAACTTTCAGATTGAACCGAGGTGGAAGCTTCCTCAAGATGTGATTTACGATCTTTATGTCTTCAATGACTTCACTGAGACCTCGCATATCTTCAACAATAATATTTACCCTGTCAAAAAATGAATCAACAGACTCATTCGGGTTCACTTCAGATCTTCATACTTATTCCACAACACTTGCATCTTTGCCTCTCTGACCTTTGTATCTCCTTTATATATATTCAATAGCTTTTCCCACATGGTACATGACATTTTTCATGACATCACCTTTGTATAGATAGGATTGGATAGGGATCCCCCTAAGGCATTAATTTCTTTTTCATCTACATCCAACTCTCTACGTTCAGCTTCTGATAATGCACCACTATTAATATCAACTGTTATGCCATGAATTGCTGTTGTGAATACATCCATTCCCAAAGATCAGAAGTAGTGTTGCATCCGATTCTTCCATAGCTGAAAGTTTTTCCCGTCGAAGATCGGAATCCCTTTATGATTGGTGACCTCCATTGAGAGAAGAACTAATACCAACCTTTCCCTTTGATACCAATTGTTAGGTCCACTAGGCTGAGTACCCTGAGAGGGGGGTGAATCAGGGTATGACTAATTCAAAATTAAAGCTCGTTCTAATCTTGTTTCGCTGTTAAGAAAAACACTCTTCTCTCACTTTCCTGTTGCACAATATAAACAGAAGATAAACCATGCACAAGACACAATAATTTTTACTTGGTTCACCGCTAAGGGATACGTCCAAGGAGCATACGCCGACAAGTTTCCGATCGTACCAAATTCCACTATTCTTCACTAGATGTGGATTAAAAAGTTCGGGAACAGTCACTTTGTCCCAGGCTCACTGCCTTTACAAGGTTTAGGGTCAGCTCACTGCTTTCCCAAGGGTCACTCCATGTTTCTCTCTCTCTAGCTCACTGCCTGTGGAGAGGACCACCTTCTTTCTCTTCATTCGCTCACTGCTCTGGAAAGTATCCACTCACAGTTTATAGACCTGTAGGTCTCTTCATTTTCATGAAGGAATGCATCTTCCTTTGTATGTAGATGCTTTGTTGAAGTCCAACTTTCACCCGTAGATGAATATCTCTTTGCACCGAAGGTATCGGGAAAACTTCCAGCCTCTACGCAGCCCGAAAAACACTGCCGGAAATAATCCTTACTTGGCGCGCAAGTCTAACTCGGCGTGCAAGTATCGGCGCGCAAGTCACAATGGGAACGCAATTCCACCTCAGACACTTGCGCGGCACAATCTTCCCCAACTCCAAACTTGCGCGACTCTCTTCCTTTTACGCCCAAACCAATATTGGCGCGCAACTTCCAACCGGCATGCAACTTCTCACACTGGCGCGCAACTTCAACCACAGGCGCGCAACTTCACTTGCGCGACCCACACACCACTTGCGTGACTACCACACCTACGCGACGGGAGATCTTATTTCTCAAAGTTTTGAACTCCGGTAAAGAATAAAGAGGGGTGGTCCAGTATTTATAGGCATTTGGTCACCCCTTCACAATGGCGCGCAACTCTCCCTTCGGCGCGCAAGTCTCGGTGCGCAGGTCTCATTTCCTGCAAGTCACTTGAATGACCCAATTCCAATCATGCGCGAACCTCTTTGCTTTGCCATATATTGATCTTCTAATCTTGAAAAACCATAGGCGCGCAAGTTCCCAAGCTTCCAAGGCATCAGCGCGCAAGTCTCTTCACGGTGTGCAAGTCACCTGTGCAACACCACCAGTACTTGCGCAAAACTTATCCCTTTTCAATATTTTGATGATCTGATATTGAAAAACATATGGCGCGCAAGTTTCCAAGCCTTCATGTACACGGCGCACAAGTCCCTTTGCCAAAAAACACTTTTCTTCATTTGTCGATTTTCAGGCCCGAAAATTTGGTAAACACTGGAAAATAGGGCCACCTTGTATCTGTTCTTTTGTACCGCCGCCAGATCATCCATTCCTTTTGTCAACATTCTTGAGTCAAACATGGATCGTTGACCTCAGCTCTTAAACTCGACATTCCATCATGAAATCCTTTTTGTCAACAAATTTGTATGTCATTGTTTTTATTTGTCAACAATCACCACTCAAATTTCCACTTTATCAACAAACACAATCACCTCAAAAATGCTTCAATGATACCTTGAGGGATTTTTTCCCAACAAAAGGTGTGGAATAATATAATTTAAAAAGGTAATGTGGCTCACAAATTTAAAATTAAAGATATTATTAACCATTACCAAGCTCACTTTCCTCATGATAAGTTTAAATATTATTTTACTCAATTAATAAATTATTATTTATCAATAAATATCATATAATATCAATTTCTTGTTTATTTTGAACATTTGACATCCATAATCTATAGATAATAATGGAATTAAAATTTAAAAATTTATATAGTTATTTGACAATCATTTTTATCCATAAATATCTTGAAAAATGATAATTCATTCAGTCCATATTGTTGTTAATATTTTTAAATTCAACTATTGTGATATTTTTCCTCGTTGAACAAGAGATTCATCGAGGAAACATAATAATTTTTAAAAATAATACTATTATTTTATTTTAGATATATATTAATAACATTAATATATTATGTTATTCATAAATATTTTCATCTAAAACTACTCAAAGTGTATTTTAATTTTGGTACTCATCATTATAATATATTCATATTATTACTTTACATTTTCCCAATTTGTGGCACCATAGTGTAAGCATTTGGATAAATAGAATGTTATGTAATTATAATTTTTCTTAATATAAATCAAGATAATTCATTATTAATTATATACATTGTTTATTTCAATACAAGAATTATTCCTTCTTAAATATTATCTTAAAGGAACCTACATTTACTTTTCTAAATATGTTCCTGAACTCTATTTACACTTTTAAATGTTTTCATATTTATCTTGACATAAAATTTAATTTATAATAAATAGATGATATATTGAGTATAATATCTTATTTTTTATCTCTTAATTTCTAAATAAATGTTTCATAAAATTTTATTTAATATTTAATTCAAGAATATGTCATTATAGTTTCATCATTTATAAAAACTATATTTTTACACTACACACCAGAAACCAGATTTCTTAGAAAAATATGAGAACATCAGAATAGGATACTACCAATATAATTAAATTCAAAATGAAATAAATTTTATAAAATTCAATTCTTGTAACTCTGAAATTTTATATTTAACTAAAAACATATAGGACATGGAAAAAGTATTTATCTATAAAATAATTTATTTTTAAAATGAAGGATCTTATTATTAATATATTATGTAGTGAAATAATATATATTACATACTTCTATACATTTATAGAAACGATCATAATAATATATAATATATATTAAATAAAAAATATATGGGTTGTTATAGGTTATTTTAGTTATTTTTAATGGCCAAGAATTTCAAATGATATAGGTGTGAATTTCATGGATCACATTATCTTTTATAGATAAAAAAATAAAAATGGGTGTTTTTTTATTATCCTACACCATGATGCATGATTTTTAGGAATTATATAAATACAAAAATTACAGTAAAATTTTTGTTTATTGTTGTAGCATCCTAAGTATTTATAGAATAAAACTTTTTCATATCTTTTAATATTTATGAATAAGATATAAATTCTATATTAAAGGGGATTATTTTTCTGATTGAGTACTCGACACGCAACAATGAGTTTCTCCAAAATCTTACATTGCAACCAAATTTGAGTTATACCAAAAAATAATATAATATTATTATTATTTTAAATGTTAGTTAACGCTTATTCGTTGTATTGGTGGGAAGGAATAGAAATAAAAACAATATGATTAAACACATTTTTCAAATGTTTTTATATTTATCCAATAAATTTTAGAAGCTTAAAATGATAATGAATCCAATTTTAAGCATAAAATACTCTAATATTTTTAAAAGCTTGTTTAACCACCTTTTAATGGAGAATCCTTTTAAAATAAAGTTTTTGTCACTTTTATATGTTCTATTTGAAAGAATTAACTTATTATTTTGAAGTGGGACATAAAAATTTACTTTGGTTGAAATTTTGGGATTTTTCTGATAAAACTCATATTTTAATAAATAGTAAAAAATACTGCATTTTAATTCAAAACTGCATTTTCGTATCATTTATTTATATAGTTAGATTATGATTTTAATTGGTTTCAATGTTTAATTAGATTATTATTTTATCATTTAATCAAATTTTTATCATTTTAAGTAATTTCACATTGAAATTGGACATAAACACATGTCAATCTTTTGATAGTTTTACTTCTTAAAACCCCACTTTCTGGTTTTGACAGTGGGAATTAATTTTAAATTATTTTCTGCCAATTATTTATGTTGATTTTGGAAAAATGGATTCCATATTTGGAATAATAATATCCAAATAGTTTAAATAGTTATCTTTTATTTTTTATCATTATAAATAGTAACTTAAGTAATTATTTTTATTTTCCATGGTTAAAGGGTATATCTGGTAAATAAGGGTAAAAAATAATATTATAATAATATAAAAATACCCTAAAACGTGTTCTAATACTATTTTATGAGAGATTTATGACCATGTAAATCCTTGGGGTCGATTTTAGGACCCCATGGATCCACTTGGGTGTGATAGTGACCTTTTATAATTTTTAATTTAAAGAAAAGGGAAGTATAACATAAACATGTATCTCCTAACTAAAACAATTTTAATTTGGTTTATATATAAATGATATCTTCAACTATAAATATTCATTAGAAATATAAAAATATTTTATACACCATGGTATTTTATTTATAATTTTTATACATTAATTAAATAAATTTATTTATGACACAATGATGATGTAGTGATTACCATATTAATGAAAGATTCAAATAAATGATATTATAAATATTAAAATAAATTTAGTTTAAATTTTTTGATCCCATAAAATAATTTTATGTATGATTATGAAATATTATATTTTATTTAATTCCTTTTTATCTAAGGAATAAAGTTTTTATGACTTTACCAAAAAATCAATTACTAAATAGTGTCAAAATTGACATAAATGAGTTTTTAAAACAAATAATATTTTATTAAATGATATTATAGTCCTAAAAATATAATATTTGGAAAAAAACTTATATAATGTTACAAATGTCATTAATTATCCACCTTTGGTTCTCTTTTCATTTTATAGTAACAATAGTAACCATATATTAAGAAAATACAGGAAGACATGGTAAGAGTTAATGTTTTTAACTAAGGGTTAAAGCTAAAATATAAGGTTACTTTTGTAACTTAAACTTTTCTAAAACCTATTTTTTGAGATTATTTCGACCCATAATCATCTTATCCTTTAAATATATCACTTATGATCCACTATAATTTGAAAATCAATTAGTAATAAAATAATATTTTTTAGACTTTCCTAAAGTGACCCTCCCCCTCTAATAAAAGGCCACCACCTCTACCACCTTACCCACACTTATAAATACCCTTGGATCATACAAATTATGCTCAAATAACCTCCCAAAATCCCTTCATTCCTCATATAATCCTTACCTTTGTCATAAGTAAATTCAAGAAAGCCTTTTGGCTCCAATCAAAAGAAGTTACCTGAATTAGAGGTATCGTCTTATCTCAAGTTCCTTTCCTTTATTTTCCTTATCCACTCATTACGATATTATTATTATAAAATTACATAAAAACACCAGTATCCTCAATATACTAGTATTTTTTTATGATAATTATTTGAACTACACTTACACACACCTCCATCTAATGGATACGAACATACTGTTTTAGTAGATAGGGAACTACTGCCTCTCGAAATGATGATTGTTCAATTTTCTCCTACCACCTATCATGGTGTAAATTATGATTGAAATATATTTATATATGATATATTTTATATTTATTTTGTCTCTATTCTTCTATAATTTTTATTTACAACATAACTTTATACTTTCCATAATGTGTAAATATGATAATTTCATTTGAGGAAGTGTGGACTATTGCCCCCTCAAAGTGATATGACTCATTCATGACATACATGGAAAGTATAAATGATTAAGTTAATAAAATTATGTAACATATATACCATATATATTATAATTTAATTATAACATACCTATGTATCATTTAGTTTTCATTCCTTTAATATGACAAAGAAATGAAAGTAGCGTTCATGTGTGTGTACATACGACCTACCGTCTCCATGAATGGTGAATTTAATTTCTTATCTCCAAATGTTATGGACTATTATAAATACATATTTACTTGATATATATATATATTTAAATAATTAATATTATTTTGGAGATGATGGAATTTTGACTACATGGGCGATTTATATCAAAACAAGTTCATTTTCGACTCAAGTACCAAATATCGACAAAACGAAAGATAGTAACATAAATAATTATATAATTATTATAACATGAACATAAGTGTTATAAAAGTAATAATAAAAATGGAAAAAGTTTCTCAAACAAGTATAAATTAACTTTATTTTTTTATTCGGGAAGAACAAGGAACATATGTGACGATTTGGACTCGAGGTAAGGGATTTCATCTCAATATCCTTTTATTGAGGCATATTTTGATGTTATACACAAAATCCTTTTATATGGTGTATAATAAAACCTTTTTACTTTTAATTTAATTCAAATTGAGTCATTTTTCTACATATCATTTTACTAAATGATAAAAAAGGAATGTTTTTAACGAATGCGGCAACAACGCCTCCTCTACTGCCATAACCGTTATTTGATATTTGGATTCCTCTACAAGCCTTAGTGTTTTTAAAATGAAAATAAATCCCTTATTAACTTTTTGGTTGTTTTTTTATTGAAAATGGTTTTGAAATTGGATTTAATATTTTAATTATCTTGTAATGATTTCTTGTGATTGCAAATGAAATTTTATGAGTGAAATTTTGATAATTGTAATCATTTAACTGTTATGATTATATAATGGTACATAGACATTTGAAAGGTGGTTACATGAAAAACCAAGTACGGGTGGTTACGTGATAAACCAATGATATTTGGTTCCATGATAAACCAAGTATGGGTGGTTACGTTACAACCTCTAATGCATTGGGTATGGAATTTAGCCATATGACTATTCCATTTAGTGATACGTGTGAAAGTCGATCGTATGGTTATTTTGTTTAAGTATATTTATATCCCAAGTTACCATATATTTGTTATATGTTAATTTATATTGGATGTATGGTAATATTTTGGTTACAAAAATGGTAAGCAATGATCTTATATTCAGTGATGTATATTCACTACTTTTTAAAGGTGAAAAGTATTAGTTTATGATAAAGTATTCATGGTTTTCATGTTTTACCATGACAAATAGTTTTCCTTTTTTGTGTATATCTTACTGATATTTTTATACTTATCCCAAGTTTTGAAATGTTTTTCACACGACTTAAATAATAATAGAGTCAAGGATGGGATCAAGGAAAAGTTATGTTGTTAAAACCTGAAACGATGCCATGTTTCTTTTTAAAGATTTTATGTTTTATGAAAAAAAGGATAGTGAGTAGAAGTGTCTACTTGTAATATTTAAGTTGTTATGTATGAGTTATGACCTAATTATCTAAATCTATAAACCTGAAAATTTCCTTGATGTGAATTAAATTTAAATTATTGACTTATCTCAAGATTAAGTAATGTTAAGGTTGGGGCCTTATAGTTGGTATCAGATGTCAGTTTAAATAACTTTAGGAGTTATAATATTATTAATAGAATATCCATAAATATTTTTACTTTATGATCAAATTGAAATGATATATCACTTTAATATTACCACGTTGCTTTTTCTAAGATATTTTTATTCATAATGGTTTTCTGTAGATGAAACAAGGAAGTTGTGCTAGGAGGGAATACAGAAGGAAATAACCTTCCAAATCAACATCCTGAGATAGTCAGAATCGGAACTGAACGATTTTTTGTAGTGATGGCTCAGTTTACTCAGGAAATAAATGGTGGGGGAATCCATGAACGAGATCAAATAGACTAACCACATAGAAATATACCGATCATGGAGCATTTCATGAGGCAGCGACCCCCGTAATTTAGAGGATCTTTTGACCCTGTGAAAGGTGAATGGTGGATTAAAGTATTGGAAAAGATTTTTGATGTAATTAGTGTTCAGATAATGAAAATGTTAGTCATTATATTTATCGTTTTGAAGGTGAATTTGATTAGTGGTGGTCAATGATTAAAAATATCAGGGTAAGTGATGAGATTGACACCATGTAATGGGATGAATTTAATATTATATTCCTTGAGAAATATTTTCCTAAGGCTATTTGAATTAGGATGGAAAATAAATTCTGGTAATTGAGAAAAAATTAGGAATATTATGTGGATTCATATGAATTAAATTTCACCCATTTGTCAAGGTACAACCCAAATTTTATCTGGGATATCAATAGTAAGATAAATCGGTTTTACTCAGGATTGAAGCCAAAATATCAAAGGGCATTAGCTTCTTGTAAGTACAAAATTATGGGAAACTTTCCTGATGTGATGAGAAGGTAGAAATGGAGTTTTCTGATGAGCATATTTTCCATGAGATAAAACAAAATAAGCAATCGAGTTGACATGAAATGGGAAAGAATTCATCAAATAAGTCTGGAGGTAAGAAAAATAAATTTCTAAATTTTGAGAAGTGTGCTAAAGATAATCCTGGATAATGCCTCTCAAAGTATGGGAAGTTCTTTTGATGTGGTAAGATTGGTCATATTTCTCATAACTATATGGAATATGATCAGGTAGGAAATGAAAAACTAGTGGTAATCTGATTTAGTTGTAATGAGTTAGGACATTATGCTAATGTGCATCCAAAGTTGATTACCTAGGGTGGAAACCAACAAGATCAGAAGCATAAGGTCATGGAAAAATCATTTTCTTCTAATAAGGTTGATGTGGGACTATCAAATGAAGTGGTGATGGGTATGTTATATCTTTTTTCAAAATATGAAAATACTCTATTTGACTCTGGATCATCACATTCCTTCATTTCTGAGAGCTTTTCAAGTAAATTGGAAATAGAACCTCATGAATCTGATATAGAACTTTTGATAAAAACTTTGAGTGGAAAGTATTAAAGCAACAAAGATTTATAAAAACCTTATTATTATTATTAGTGGGATAGTCTTTCTTGCAAATGTTGTTGAACATTCCATAGTGGAATTTGATATCATTTTGGGTATGGATTGGATTTCATTTTATCATGCTAAAATACATTGAAAATAAAATAAAGTTTTATTTAATAATTTTATACCTTTTATAACATACCAATAAGCTTAAATATTGATTAAAGATGGATGTGAAAGTTATCTGGATCATGTTGTTGAAAACAAAGATACAGTTTTGATTAGTGACATTCCAGTAGTGAATGAATTCATAGATGTTTTTCCTGATGAATTTCCTACTATTATTCCCAATTAAGAGGTTGAATTTACTATAGATTTAGTTTCTAGTGAAAATAATATTTCTAAATCCCCTTATCGAATGGATCTAGTAGAAGTGGTGGAATTTAAAAAAATAGTTTCAAGAATTACTTGATAAAGGTTTCATTCGACCTAGCACTTCACCATGGGGTGCTCTATTTTTATTTTTGAAAAAGAAATATGGTTCTATGAGACTATGTATTTATTAAGAGACTTGAATAAAATCACTATTAAAACAAGTATGTGTTTCCTCATATTGATGATTTTTTTATTAGCTCCATGGTGCTCAATATTTTTTGAAGATTGATTTGAGGTCTGGGTATCATCAACTGAAGGTGAAGAAGTATGACATTCCAAAGATAGATTTCCAAACAAGATATGTGAATTATGAGTTTGTAGTTATGACCATTGGGTTATCTAATAAACCTACTATATTTATGAATCTCATGAATGGAGTCTTTCATAAATTTTTGGATCAATTTGTGGTTGTGCTCATAGATGATATTTTTGTATATTCTAAAAGCTGATAGGAACATGAAAGTCACTTAAGGACTATTTTCCAAACCTTAAAAGAAAAGAAAATATATGGAAAGTTTAGTAAGTTTGAATTTTGGTTACAAAAAATTTCATTCCTTGGTCATATTGTTTCTAAAGAAGGCATAACTATTGACCCTTCTAAAACAAAAGTTATTGAGGAGTGGCCAGGACCTACCAATATCACAAAGATTCATATTTTTCATGGATTAGAGGGTTATTACTGATGGTTTGTTGAAAAATTTTCCCAGTTATCTAGACCACTAACTAAGCTAACACATAAAGGAGTTAAGTTCATTTGGAAAAAAGAGTGTGATGATTATTTTCAGGAATTGAAAAGAAGATTGGTAAATTCACCAGTTTTGGACCTACCTTCCAGGAATGGTGAATTTGTTATCTACAACGATGCATCATTGAAAGGACTTGGTTGTGTCCTAATGAATAATTATCAGTTAATTGATTATTCTTCATGTTATTTGAAACCTCAAGAGTTAAATTACCCTACACATGATTTGTAATTATTTTTTGTTGTTTTGCATTAAAAATTTGGAGGCATCATTTGTATGGTGTAAAGTGTGAAATATATACCGATCAAAATGGTTTGAAGTATATATTCACTTATAAATAATTAAACATGAGACAGAGGATATGGATATAATTAATAAAGTATTAAGTTTGAATGATTCATTTCCATCTAGGAAAGAAAAAATAAGGTGGTTGAGGATTTGAGTTGAAAGAGTAATGCTATATTAACCATGCTACTTTGGAACGAGATCATTTGGTTTTTGATTTCATGAATTTTTTATTGTAAGTTGTTGGTTAAAGGAATTATTATATTTTGTTTTAGGTGGTAGTGAAATCATTTCTATCAGATATAATTAAGAAAGTGCGGAAAGAAGATAATGAGTTATAGAAAAAGGTATAATTGGTTCATAAGGGTAAGTTACCTAAATTTGACATTGATAAAGAGTGTGTTTTGAGGTTTGGAAAGAGATTATATGTTCCTTGTGATTCACAATAGAAAAAAAAAATTATGTGAAGCTCATAGTTCCACTTTTTCAGTTCATCCTAGTAGTACTGAGATGTACATAGATCTTCAAGAGTATTTCTAGTGGGATGAAATGAAAAAAGATATTTAGGACTTTATTGTGAAGTATTTGACTTATCAAAAGGTTAAACCAGAATGATAATTACAAAAAGGTTTTACTCAACCTTTGACAGTGCCAGAGTGTAAATGGGAAAATATATCCATGTATTTTGTAGTGGTATTATGAAAGACTTCGGTAACAATGCAATCTGGGTTATTATTGACTGATTGACTAAATCTATCCATTTTCTTTCTATCTGAGATAATCTATCTATAGATCAACTTTCTTGGTTTTATATTAAAGAGATATTCAAGTTTCATGGAGTTCCTCTCTCCATTGTATCTGATCGTGATCCCAGGTTCGCTTATAACTTTTGGAAAGGCCTTCAGAAGTTATTAGAAACTGAATTAAATTTTAGTACAGTGTTTCATCCTCAATTAGATGGGCAGTCAGAACAAACAATTTGGATCTTGGAGGATATGTTATGTGCTTGTTCAATGGATTACCAGTGAATTTGGTATCAACATATTACTTTGGTTTCATTTTCTTATAATAACATTTTTCATTCCAGTGTACAGATGGCACCATTTGAGGCATTATATGGAAACTGGTGTCGAACTCCAACTTTTTGGGATGAGATGGGTGAAAGGAAGTTGATGGGACCAAAATTGGTAGAAGAGTTGGCAAAAAAAGTTCAGTTGATTCAGAAGCACATGAGGACAGCTCAGAGAAGGTAGAAAATTTATGCAGTTAACCAGAGGAAGGATCTTTCTTTTGAGGTAGGTGATCATGTCTTTATTAAATTTTTCTATGGAAAAGTGTGATGTGTTTTGGTAAGAAGAGAAAGCTGTGTCTGAGGTTCATTGGACCCTATGAAATCTTAGAGAAATTTGGATCAATTTACTACAGGGCGGATTTACCTCCAAGTTTATCCCAGGTACACAATGTTTTTCATGTTTCAATGTTGATAAAGTATATTCTAGATACATATCATGTTTTGATTCTAGGGGTAGTTCAGTTGGAATAGAATCTTTCTTATGAGAAACAACCAGTGCAGATTCTTAACCGCAGAGAGAAAGTGTTGTTGAATAATGTGATTCATCAGGTAAAGTTTTTGTGTAAAAACCATATAGTTGAAGGGGAAATGTGGGAATATGAAAATTCTATGAAGGATAAATACCCCCACTTATTTGATTAGTAAATAAAATTGTAGGAACACAATTTCTAAAAGGGGAGAATGATTTAGCACCCCACGTATTTATAGAATAATATTTTTTCATATATATTAATATTTATGAATAATATATTAATTTTATATTAAATGGGATGCTTTGTCTGATAGTGTACTCGACACACAACAACCGGTTTATCCAAAATCTTACATTTCACCCAACTTTGAGTTATACCGAAAAATAATATAACAATATTATTATTTTAAATGTTAGTTAACACCTAGTCTTTATATTAGTAGGAATGAAAAAAACTAACAAAAATATTATTACACATGTTTGTTACATCTTTTTACATTTATCCAATAAATTTTAGAGGCTTAAAATGAGAATGAATCCAATTTTAATCATAAAATACTCTAATAATTTTAAAAGCTTGTTTTACCGCCTTTTGATGGAGAAACCTTTTTAATTATAGTCTTTGTCACTTTTATATATTCTATTTGAAAAAATAAATTTTTTATTTATAAGAAGAACATTAAATTTTAGTTTGGTTGAAATTTTGGTATTTATCTAATAAAATTCATATTTTAATGAATAGTGAAAAATACTGCATTTTAATTCAAAACTGCCTTTTTGTCTCATTTGTTTATATAGTTATATTTTACTTTTAATTGGTGTAAAAGTAGAATTGCATTATATTTTTATCATTTAATAAAATTTTGGTTATTGGAAGTAATTTCACATTGAAATTGGACATAAACACATGTCAATATTTTGATAGTTTTTACTTCTTAAAAACCCACTTTCTGATTTTGAAAATAGGAATTAATATTAAATTAATTTCTACCAATTATATGTTTTGAATTTGGAAAAATGGATTAAATATTAGGAATAAGAAGGTCCAAACTGTGTAAATATTTACCTTTTATTTTTGGACATTATGAATAGTAACTTTGGTAATTATTTTTATTTATCATGGTAAAAGGGTAAATATGGTAAATAATTGTAAAAAATAATATTATACTAATATAAAACTATCCTAAAATGTGTACTAATCCTATTGGATGAGATATTTCTGACCATTGGAATCCTTGGGTTGATTTTATGACCTCATGGATCCACTTGGGTGTGATAGTGACCTTTTATAATTTTTAATTTAAAGAAAGGGGAAGTATAAAAAAAACATGTATCTCTTAACAAAAACAATTTTAATTTGGTTTATATATAAATGAAATATTCAACTATAAATATCCATTAGAATGAAAAAAATAATTTCATACATCATGGTATTTTATTTATAATTTTTATACATTAAATAAATTTATTTATTTATAACACAATAATGATGTAGTGATTGTAGTTGGGGTTTGGATTAGTGGTAATCACCCCTTAATTATACATGAAAAATAGTGGATCAAAACCCATTGGGCGCAGGGAACTACAACAGTACTGTAGTACTGTAGCAGTACTATTCACAGAATGGGCTTTGGGCCAAAAAAATGGGCATACAAGCCATGTAATGGGTTAAATGCCCACTGGGCCTTCGAGCTATGTTGTGGGTATCCCTCTACCGAGTTAAAGAGGTATTTTCTTTAATTTAATAATAAATGTGGATTTTCCCCAATCTTTTAAAAAAATAATGATGCATTGATTACCTTATTAATGAAAGATTCAAATAAATGATATTATAAATACTAAAATAAATTTATTTTGAAATTTTTGATTCCATAAAAGAATTTTATGGATGATTATGACCTATTATATTTGATTTAATATAGTTTTTCTTAAGGAATAAAGTTTTTATGACTTTATCAAAAAATCAATTACAAAATAGTGTTAAAAATGACATAAATGAGTTTTTAAAACAAATAATATTTTATTAAATGATATTATAGTCCAAAAAATCTAATATTTGGACAAAAGACTTATATAATGTTACAAATGTTATTAATGATCTACTTTTGGTTCTCTTGGAATTTTATAGTAATAATAGTTACCATATATTATGAAAATATAAGAAGACATGGTAAGAGTTAATGGTTTTAACTAATGGTTAAAGCTAAAATATAAAGTTACTTTTGTGATATAAACTTGTCTAAAACCAATTTTTTAAGATTATTATGACCCATAATCATCTTATTCTATAAATACATCACTTTAGAGCCATTATAATTCGAAAATCAATTTTTAATAAAATAATATTTCAAGACTTTCCTAAAGTGCCTCTCCCCCCACTTACAAAAGGCCACCAACTCTACCCACTTACTCACACCTATAAATCCCCTTGGCTCATCCAAATTCTACTCAAATAAACTCCCAAAATTCCTTAATTCCTTTTAGAAGTCTTACCTTTTGAATAAGGAAATTCAAGAAAGCCTTTTGGCTCAAATCAAAAGAAGTTACCTGATTTAGAGGAAATGTCATCTCTCAAGTTCCTTTACTTTATTTTCCTTTTCCACTACCTATGATCTTATTATTCTAGGATTATATAAAAACACCAGTATCATTGAAATACTAGGATTTTTTTATGATAATTAATCAAACTAAACTTACACACACCTCCATCGAATGGATACGGACATACTGTTTCTGTGTATGCTGAACTACTGCCTCACGAAATGATGATTGTTCAATTTTATCCTACCACCTATCATGGTAGAAATTATGATGGAACTTTATTTATATATGATATATATTATATTTATATTTTCTCTAATCTTTTGTAATTTTTATTTACAATATAACTTTATGCTTTCCATAATGTGTAAATACGATAATTTCATTTGAGGAAGTGCGGACTACCACCCTCTCAAAGGGATATAACTCATTCATTCCATACATGGAATGAATAAAGGATGGTTTTAATGAACTTATGTAACATATATAACATATATATTATATTACAATTATAACATACCTATGCATTATTTATTTTTCATTCCTTTAATATGATAAAGAAATGAAATTATCGTTCATGTGTACGTACGGCCTACCGTCTCCATGAATGGTGCATTTAATTTCTTATCTTCAAATGTTATAGACTATTATTAATACATATATACTATATATATATGATATTTAAACCATTAATATCATTCTTTAGATGATTTAATTTTGGCTACATGGACAATTTACATCAAAACAAGTTCATTTTCGACTCAAGTATCGAATATCGACAAAACGACCGATATTAATTTAAATAATTATGTAATTGTTATAACATGTTAGTAAGTGATATAAAAGGAATAATAAACTTTAAAAAGTTCCTCAAACAAGTATAAATTAACTTAAGTTTATTATTTAGGAATAAAAATGAACATACATGTTTCTTTGGACACAAGGTAAGGGACTTCACCTCAATCTTCTTTCATTGAGGCATATTTTGATGTTACACACCACCTACCTTTATACAATGTATAATAAAACCCTTTTAATTTTAATTTCATTCAAAGGGAATCATTTTTATATGATTAATGTTACTAAACAACAAAATGGAATGTTTTTAATAAATGTGGCGACAACGACTCCTCTGCCGCCATAACTATTATTTGATATTTGGTTTCCTCTAAAAGTCTTAATGTTTTTAAAAGGAAAATAAATCCCATATTCCCTTTTTGGGTGTTTTGGTATTTAAAATGGATTTTAAATTGGATTTACTATTTCAATATCTTGAAATTAATTCTTGTGATTTCAAATGAAATTTTATGAGTGAAATGTTGATAATTGTAATCATTTATGTGTTATGATTATATAATGGTACTTGGACATTTGACGAGTGGTTACGTGATAAACCAAATATGGTTGGTTACATGATAAACCAATGATGGATGGTTCCAAGATAAACCAAGAATGGGTGGTTACATTACAACCTATAATTCATTAGGTATGGAAGTCGGTCGTTTGGCTATTCAATTTAGTGATATGTGTGGAAGTCGGCCATATAGTTATTCCATTTAAGTATGTTTATGTCCTAAGTTACCTTATATGTGTTATGTGTTGATTTCTAGGGGATATATGGTAATATTTTGGTTACAAAAAGGGTAATCAATGAGATTATATTCAGTGAAGTATATTCACTACTTAAAGGTGAAAAGTATTACTTTATGATAAAGTATTCATGGTTTTCAGGTTTTTTCAAGACTAATAGTTTTCCTTATTTGTGTATCCCTTGATATGACTTTTATACTCATCCAAAGTTTTGAAATTATTTTCAAAGTACATAAAGAATAATAGATTCAAGTATTGGATCAAGGAAAATTTATTCTATTAAAATATGAAATGATTCTGTGTTTCTTTTTAAAGAGTTTCTGTTTTATGAAAAAAATGGATAATGAGTAGAAGTGTCTACTTGTAATATTTAATTTGTTATGTATGAGTTATGAACTAATTCTATAACTCTATAAACCTAAAAATATTCTCTATGGAATTTAAACTCAAATTATTGACTTATTTCAAGATAAAGTAATGTTAAGGCGGGGGCCTTATAGTTTTAGAGTTAATGGAGGTTATTTCATGACACTTATGGGTGTTTTAGGAATACAATGAGAGAGAGACACATGGAGAACTCACTGATATAGAGAATAAATGGATTTTTTATAATATATAGATATATTATAAATGGAAAAAATAAATGATATAGAAGATTGAACTTATTGAAAATGTAGTGATGTTGATATATCTATCTTATTTTGAAGAAGAATAATAGATAGCATAAGAGATATATCTCATATTCTTTAAGGATAATAAGAATAACTATTATGAAAAGAAATTATATTGATGATTATATATTTTTCTGATGTTTTAATTTCAAGAAAAACAATCATAGTGTTCTTGTGAATTTATAGTTAATTGAAAATACTAGATATAATTTCTTATTCCTTGAACTTATATAATCATCCATGAGTAGTGACCAATCATGGATAAAGAGAGGGTGGCCCTGGGATTTGCAGTAAACCTTACCTAAACTAATAAACATGCAATGTGATTAGTGTTTTGGTATATCAACACATCATTGATGTAATATTCTTATATTTCAACATTAGTGATGAACCATGTAAGACTCCTTCTATTACAAATTTTATTTTTAGTGTTTGGAAATGATGTTAACTGTGGTTCACGATGTTATTTCCAATATAGGAACATGACCTAATCGAAGAAAACAATTCACCCTAGTTCACCCCCACTAAGGGTGTATTTGGGACCATGTTAGAAAAAATTGATATCTGAGCCACGTGGTTTAGGCATAATGAATCAGTTAATGAATGATTGATGTAAAGGAGAATGTACTGAATAAAAATAAGGTTCAGTTTTTTTATAACTAAAATTTATAAATCATGAATAATAGGATATGATAAAAATTGAATTTTCACGGGCTCAATGCTTAGTTAGCTATGATTCAGGGAATATATGTTAGTGACAATGCAATGTTTTAAATGGATGAAGTGGATAGAAAATTAGACAATGAATATGAAAAAGGTACATTATTCTTTACCTATAACATTATCTAAAAGATATATATTTTATGGTGTTGTTCTTAAAAATAACTAAATTAATTTATTATTAAATAACCAATATTTATGATAGTGATATAGAAAAGTGAAATAGGAGAAGTTAAAAATACATAATGACATAATTGATGATTTAAGATTAGAAGAAATGAATTAATTGATATTTCTTTATCTTTCCCATTGAGGAAACTTGAGTTATTCTATAACTCAATGGTAACCTATAAGAAGATGAAATTTTGATGATATTTTAAAGAATATTTAATCCTTTTACAATATAAAGGCATCCATGTATAAAGAAAAAAATATTATAGAGTTAAACTTTATGATTTTAATGAAAATTTGGTGTAAAATGTATTGTGATTGATGAAAATAATTACTCTTTTATGTGAAATGAATTTTAATTCATGAAAACCTTTAAATATACGATTCATGAAAAAATAATCACATGTTAGTGTTGAGTTTTTTAACTCACATTGTGAGAATTTTCAACTGAGATAATCGATGTGTTGAAGGAATTCTATCATCAAAATGATTAAACTATGAAAATTTTATTCATATTACTATAATATGCTCAAGGAGATATGATTTTTTGTTGAAGGTAAATTATCACAAAAAGAGTAAATTATATTTACCATAATTGAAACATTATATCTGGAATCACATTTAGAAATTACTTTTAAAGGATCTAATTAGTGTGTAAGGTAGCAGATAGGGATGAGATATGGTTTGTTTATGAGAAAAAATAATTCATTTAAAAAATAATGAATTCAATGATGTATAATGTGGATGAAGTTAAATCTAAAAGTGAGGAAAAATATCAATAGACAATTTTTCTTGATTTAAAAGTAAAACATGAAGGTTTTTAAGAATCTATAGATCTGTGTTGAATGAAGATTATGTAAATACATTATTTACTAAAAAACCATTAGATCATGTTTTAATGACCAATTATTTTATACCCTTTGAATTGATATTATCAGGAATATCTTTAATCAAATACAACACTTAACTAAAGCAACAACCGACTAAAGATGACTCATTTCAAAGAACCATTTGAAAATTTTATTGTATTTATCATTAATATATTAAATTAATTTAAATTAATATTTTATTGAAATATGTAATATTTAAATTTTAAAAATAATATGTCAACATTTAATTATTTAGAAATTTATACGAATTAATATTTAAGAAATGTTGTGTCTAAAAAGTTATTTTTAGTTGAAAAAAAATATTTATAATTTTAATTCCATATAAATAAATAACCAAATAAAAATTTTAATTTTAATTTAATAAATAAAATTGTTTTAGAAATCATAATTTAAAAGTTGGCCAAGGGGTTATTTTTTAAAGCTTTGAAAAATAATTGATTTGTAGCTGAATAGTTAAATAAAATTTCTATTAACATCATAAAGTTGATGAATATTTCAAGAAATATGTATAACATAAAAGAATATATAAAAAATATTCATAAAAAAATTAGTGTTTATGGAGACAAAAATAAATATTTAAAAATTAAATTATCTATTTTGAGAACCTATGTTTAAAATTTATAATTATTATTTTCAATTAAAAATCAATTTTTGAATTATCATTTAATTATATATTATTTTTCTAAAATTTAGTTCTAGATTGATTTTAAAGCCATATAAATTTTATTGGATATATGGTAAACCAAATTATATCATGAATATTAAATAAATTTATAATTTTATCATACATTTAAATTTTAAGATTAAAAAAATTCTGAAAAAGCATTTTTACGTGGTATATAGGATAATGTTACAATTATATTTTGATAAAATATACATATTATCTAGTAAAATGGATTTAATTTATAAATAATTAGGTCCAAATTATTTAATAAGGTCTATTTTATTTTTAAGCCTTAAAATTAAATTACATAGGTAAAAATTTGTTGCCACTATAAAACCAATAACTATAAAAGTGAAAATTATAAGATTAAAAGACATAAAACCATGTTTTTGAAATTTGTAAAAATAAATATTTAAGGGATTAATGACTTTATATAATTAAATATTCAATTATTTTACATTCTATACTCTTCGTGACAAGAATAATAAAAACTAACATTATATTAAGTTGAAATATTAATAAACATTCCATTATAATGACTTGTAAAAGGGACCTCTCCCCTCCCCATATAGAAAAGCCTATTTTTTCTAATAAAATAATTCCATTTACTTCTCATATAATCATATTATATACCAATCATCCTCTACTAATTTGATAACTTCCTATTACCTACATTTCTAAAAATTCTTCTAAACGAATGGCCAAGTCCTCAATGTTAGTACCTTTTTTATAACTTTTATCATTTTCTTTCTTACATTCCCAAAACTAATTTTAAAATTCATATATAATGAAATAATTAATTCTTATATAACAAATTTTATTATAGTAAGGTAATAATTTTTAACCATGTAACATCATTTTCTTTCTTATATTCCCAAAACTAATTTTATAATTCTTATATAATGAAATAATTAATTCTTGTATACTAGATTTTATTATAGTAAGAGAATAATTATTAAACAAGTAATATCTTAACCCAAACCACTTAGTCCAAGCATAAATTCCACATGACCTCATGCATGCATCCTCATAAGATAGAGGATGATGAACAGTAGCAAGGGTCTCATGTGGAAACATGGGGAGATAATACCCCCCGTCTGAGTGCATAGAAGAAATAAATAACCAAAGTATAACAATAAAAAATATAATTGTAACACCCTTAAAATCTAAAATAATAACATTTTATTTAATTGAATATGTTAAAAAAAAGCATTGAGTTTATATTTAACTAAACACAATACTATGTTTATATTACGTTACATGCAATGCTGAGTATAACTTGAATCACAAGCAAGGATGAGTTTTATGAGAAAACAATATAGTATTAATATTATTATTTAATATGATAATTATCACCTAGTCATTAAAATGGAGGGTAAGAATATAATTAAATAACATATGAAAAATATATATTTTACACATATTTATAGTTATCTATTTATTAGTAATAAAATAAGAATCATTTGAAATAAATATAAAAGTTTTCAGAACGAAGAATATTTTTTCGAAAAGATGATTTAATTGTGCTTGACACGAACAATTTAAAATTATTTTTTACCTTAAAATTTTTATTTGAAAAAATAAAAATTATTTTTAACTTAGGAATACCAAAATTATATTAGGGTGAATTTTATTTTATTTTTTTGAGAAGCTTCATTTTTTGATGAATAGTGAAAAATACTAAATTTTAATTGAAAACATCATTTTTTTGTAATTTATTTATAATGATAAATTATATTTTAAATTGGTTTTAAAGACTAATTATTTCTATAAACATCCATTAAATCAATTAAGTTCATTTAAATCATTCTCTTATTGAATTTAGATATAAAAACTTTGTAAACTTTGGAACATTTGAACATTAAAAACCTGCTTTCTCATCACGTCTACACGATTAATTTTAAATTAATTATTGGAAATTATATGAATTGAATTTGGAAAAATGGAATCCATATTTGGAATCTGAATAATTTATAATTTATAACAATTTCAACTAAAATTTTGATCCTAATGATTAGTGAATTTAGTTAAAATTAATTATTGTGATTAAAGTAAAAATGAGTTTACTTAGTGGATTAATAGAATATATGCTTTAATTATTTCCCAAGACTTGTCCAAAACCCATTTTCTAGAAATATTTCAACCTTAACCATTCATGGATAAAATTTTATTCATTGTTGGGGACTGGTGTTCGGTAAAAACGTGGGTACAACTAACTCTTATGAAAAAATACAAGTGTGCCACTCACCTCACTTATAAAATGTCATGACCCCCTCCCCCCAAAGATATCCCTCCTGGGATAGAAATGAATAAAGGGAGATAATTACCCTATGTCTCACCTCCAGTAAGCCCTGGGTGGGAGAATAACACCAAGGCTATGCCAATCTCACAATATTAGAGGCATTACCCTATATAAGAAAGAAGATCGAGAGATAGAATGAATCATCCATAACAACTCCAACACATAATATAAAAGAGAAACCCCAACATCCTACATGCATGTGTAAATAGAATTGAATACAAGTAAAAGTATATAAAGTAAATACCCAAAACTAAGGCTAAAGCAGTGACACAACAACTATCCCAAGGCCCAATCTAGTATTCCCAGTATAGTCCACATAATCCTCCTATAATCATGAAAACAATTTTATATACGTAGGGTGAGCATAAAATTATACTCGATAGGAATGCCAAAGTCTTTCATGCACATGTGAAAGAAGCATACTAATGCCACCTGTGAGAGAAAAGTAGAACCAAACAACACCTATCAAGGTATAATAACCATCCCAACCTCACCAAGTAATGCAAGTCATGTAATATAATATCAAGTAAATAAAATTTATGATGTGGTACCCCACACCAATTTCCCATTGGTATGTCGCTCTATCCCAACATTGTACGTCCGGGTGCTCCCATCCCTTCCGAAAATACCACAACACATCTTTCATGCACACACATGGTCCTCAAAACACATCTCGCCTGCACACACCTAGTCCTCACAACACATCCAATCACATCTCATCCCAAAGACACCTAATAAAGCACATCACAATTCATCCTGAAGACGTGTTGGAAACAAACCACTACACCCACAAACACCCAGGCTATCATATCTTGTATGAAGACACCTGGGCTATCACAACCACCATATAAATCACTAATAGACCTTAAACCATCACAAGTTGTGTCATACCTACCTAGTCTAGATGACATAGTAGAAAAGGGTGGGTACCTATCCATTCGTATCCCACACCATATATTGGAAAAAACACCCCACACATGATTATGTAGGTGTTCAAAACATAGTTCTCAAAATGGGTGGGGTTCTTATATAAATCAAAAGTAAATTCAAGTATATATAAATAATACCAAAAAATCATGCACAACCTATGGGTTTTTTGAAAAAAGACCAACTCACAACATTGTCACCTTTTCTACTACCTCAAAATGCACAACACCACACAACATGCCACAAATCTCATTTCACATTTCTAACTAATTCCATCAAACCATTTCCATTCCATTAATCAAACC
Organism: Viscum album; assembly: GCA_963277665.1. NCBI lineage: Eukaryota > Viridiplantae > Streptophyta > Magnoliopsida > Santalales > Viscaceae > Viscum > Viscum album. The sequence continues at coordinate 130,406,463 of OY728137.1, forward strand.
AATCCAATCCATTCCAACCTTTATTAAATAATTATTTATTTATTCCATCACAACTTGGGAAACTAGCAGGCACGACACATATCAAGTAATACCTTAAAATCATTTAGAGTGTGAAGAGCCTTGGTAAGTTAACACACTTCACATTAATGACACATCATACCATGACCTCTAGAGACAGGGTGAATCTTTCTATATGTTATCAATAAAAATAATCTTAGAAATTACCCATAAAAATCCTACTCTCCTTCTTCAAACTCATCCACCTAGATCATCATATCAACATAACCAACCCTTGTGCACAACTGTTCCCAAAACTACATCACAACATATATCAAGGAAAAAAATTAGATTTAATAAGGCATACCATATTTAATTCCACTTGTTAATTTAGGGGTTATCACATAAATTTTAAGATCCCATGGCATCCATTTATTAGCCGAATATATGTTGTTAACCAATTTCTATAAGAATTCACTAGAAATCAAACAACTTGAATTCTAAAAACCATCTGGTGAACAAACAAGGAATCCCAATGACCACAATTTTAAGTTGGTATCTAGCCCATATAAATCACAATATTAAAAATATCAATCACACAATAACATAATATTTCACTTTCCCCCAGCCCATGTATATTGATTTTTAAAGCAATTCTATTATCTTTATTAATCTAGAATCAACTATCTTCACAATGGTAAACATATATATACCCATACCACATGATTCACAATTTAGAAAGATAAAGTAAATACTATTTGGATGAAGGTCGATCGAAACTTCTTGGTTTTACCAAAAATAGGGGCAGGGGCATGTATACAAAAAGAAATTATCTGGGGAAAAACACTAATAAACTACAACAATTTTATAGACTCCTATGATAGGAAGGATTTGGGGCATCTAGTATCTAGATAAAGGATAAAAATAATGAAGGTAAGGACCCTGTCTTATATGGATTAGATATGGAACACATGGTATTTCAAATAGTTTTTAATTTCTATTAAAGGATAATCTGACCAAGACCACACCATTTGAACATTTCAAAGCCTCCATACTATTAGATAAATAAATATATAATTTATGTCATTTTAATTTGTCTAAAAATATTTTAAATTTTTCCTTAAACCCATTTTACATCAAAGAAATATGTCAAAATGGAAATTTTGGAAGAATTGGAAGCATTATTCCTAAGGCACTGCTAGCGAGACACCACCAAATGAGGCTACGCCAGAGGAGGCACTACCAGATGAGGCATCTTCTATGACCCACCTCCAAACGAGTGACTATTAGTGAGGATCCACTAGGATGAGACACCACCACTGAGCCACCTCTAGGGTGAGACACTGCCTGGGTGAGCTACCGTCATTGAGACATATACAAGGTGAGACACTGCAAGGGTGAGATACCATTAGCGAGATACTACCAGTGTGATACATCATTGGGATGGGGCTCCATTTGGAACTTGGAAAACTAGGAATTTATAAAACTATTGAAAATTACCCATAGTTGGAACATCTCAGTTATCCCAAAAAACATCCCAGTTCCCTTAGATACCTAAAACACCAGATTTTTCACAATGTAATCAAGTTTAAAGGTCTGTTTCATTAAGTTAGATACCTCTCAAACTATCCTCACCCTTGAGAATTCAAAACCAAACTGAAGGGAAAGAGAGGAAGGGTCCAAAAAACCATCCCTTGAGATACCTATCAAGGATATCATCACACTTGAAACACTACTATCAACTAAACACATGAAATTTCAATGACAAACCACCTTGTTTTGTTTGAAAGCTAGAGTAGAAACCACTACACCCAAGAACACCTCCACTGACATATGCTAAACATGATTTATCATCATAGTTGTTGGAACATCAACCCAAAAGACTATAAAAAACTTTTCACAACCACAACAAACCACACCTTCTAAACATAAAAATTATGGAATTCCATCCTCCATGTTAATATACTATTAGATCTAGATAGCACTGACTCACTCACACAGTTTTAATCACATCAAATTTAATGTATCTCAATTATGATATGGTCCTTCCCTTTTCATACATTAGTAAATTATCACACATCGCACCAAACACATCACAAACCAAGGGAAAAAATCTCATTTCATAATAAATAAGGTTAAAAAATCACATCACAAGTCAAAACAGAATAAGGAAAACTCAAAACGACTATAGGTAATTGGTACACATCTATGTATCTCACTCTAAATTACTCTCCTCCTGACCACCATGACTCCACAACACACAAACCAAATAAATGGTTCATCCTTACATCACCTTCTCCTAATGTTCCTAGATCTATACTATTCTCTCCACAGACATCATATCATCCTCAATATCTAACTCTCCCTAGTCAATGACATGGGAGTCATCATGAGGATACCAATGAAGCTAAGATACATAAAATAAATCATGGATCCTCTCTAACCACGATTAAAATTCCAACCGATAAACCACCTCGCTAACTCAGCCCAACACCTCATAGGGTCCAACAAACCTAGGAAAAATCTTACTCCCTATTCCAGATCCCCACTGCCCATGTAGAGGGGAGATCTTAAAGAACACATGGTCCCCAACCTCAAATACCAAGGGCCCCCCTTCTATGGTTGGAATAAAAAAAATTTCAGTCATTAACTTCTTTCATTATCTCACGAACAAGATGAACATTCTTTATTGTGCCCTGCAACACATCGGGACAATGAACAACTATCTCCCCAACCTATGTCTACTATAATGGAGAATGAAACAATATTCTGTAAAAAGCCTCAAACATATCCATTCAAATGGAAGAGTGATAGATACTATTATTAGAAAAATATACCAAGGGTAGGTGTCATAACCAATATCCACCATAGTCTAAGAATCACATTCATAATATATCCTCCAATGTCTTGATAGTTCGCTCGGTCTGCTCATCTGTCTGAGGGTGGAAAGTAGTGATGAGGTGTAGTTGAGTTCCAAAAGTATGCTGCAATACCCTCCATACTTTTGAGGTAAACCGTGCATCCCTATCCAATATAATGGACCATGGAGCTCCATAAAACCATACTACATAATCCACACAATTCTTATCCCAATCATCCACTACGCTCGACTCCTTGAATGCAAATAAGTGGGCTGATTTCATCAACTGATCCACTATCACCCAAATATCATCACAAACTCCCTATCCTATAGGTAATCCCATGAATAAATCCATCAATATTTCATCCCATTTCCACTCGATAACATCCAATGGTTGGAAAAAACCACAGGGAACATGATGATCTTCCTTTACCTGCTTGAAAACCAAACACCTTTCCAAAAATTCCGCCACTGCCCATTTTATTTTGGGCCACCAAAATCGTTCCCTCCAGCCATGGTACATTTTGGAAACTCCTAGGTGTACCTCCAAAGGTGATCTATGAAAATCAAGAACAAATACCTTGTTCATTTCTACCATAACCAAAAATATTTCTATAAAACAACATCTAGTTCCAATCATCCTCTGACTATCCCTCTAGAGTATCACCATGTCCAACATGATCTCAAATCTCCCCTACCTCTGAGTCTCCTCATTGATACTCTTCCACCTGATACATCAAAGAAGACTACACCTTCATCTAAAAAAAATATCCACTACCACTATCTACTCTTGCATCTAAGTTCAAGGACTCAAAATCCTCTATTTCTCTACAAGCATCCTTAAACTCATAAACAACACCCTTCCATGACTTCTCGCTCAAAGTGTTAGCCACAAAATTCTCCTTTCTTGAGGTGAAGAATATTTTAAAATCATAATCATGAAGAAACTCCATACACCTCCTCTGTTATAAGTTTAAATAACACTGGGAAAAGTTATACCTCAAGCTCTTGGGATTCGTGAAGAGCATAAAGTGCTCCTCAATGAGATAATACCACCACAATTTCAGCACAGTCACAACCATTTTTAGCTCTAGATCATGGGTGGAATAGTTATGTTCATGAAGGAATAAATTCCTAGACCCATAAGTGATCAATTCCTTCTGATGCATTAGCACACATCCCTTTCCCAGATAGAAAGCACCACAAAACATCACAAACATTACCCCTTCCCCAGGAAACTGGAGCACTGGGGAATTGTCCAACTTCTGCTTCAGGTAAATGAACACTACATGGAAATTATCACCCCACACAAACACTTGGTCCTTCCTTTTCAAAAATTTCAATAGGGATAAATCTCAAAAGAAATAGGGAAATAACCTCTAATAATAGTATGTGAGACCAAGGAAATTACGAACCTCTGCTACATTCTTGGGTGCTACCTAAGAAACAACCGCTTAAACCTTCGATTGTTCTACTACCACACCCTACTAAAATACCACATGCCTGAGGAAATGAAGATCTTGTGTCCAAAAAATAAACTTGGACATCTTTCTATAGAGTTTGTGGCATCGAAGAACATGAAATATAGTTTTGAGATGCTAATTGTGCTCCTCCTATGACTCTGAGAAAATTAAGATATCATCGATGAATATGATGAAGAACTGATCCAAGAACTCACAAAACATGGAGTTCATAAGCCCCATGAACACGGATAGTGTGTTCGTAACACTGAACAACATGAACACAAACTCGAAGTTCCCATAACTATATCTGAAGGCAGCCTTTGGGATATCTCCTCCCTTCAACCTCAAATGGTGACACCAAGACTGTAGATTGATCTTAGAAAACAAACTCTCCCCTCTTAGTTGGTCAAGAATATCATCTATCCTCATAATAGGGTAACCGTTTTCTATCATCACCTGATTCAACCTCTGATAGTCTATATACAAACTCATACTACCATCCACCTTCAAGAAGAACAACACTAGAGCAACCCATGGAGACACACTAGGCCAGATAAAACCATTTTGCATCTGATCATATATCTGAATCCTCAACTCCTAAAACCCAGAAGGGGTCATTCGACAAGGATGCATCAAAATCATAGAAGAACCAGGTTGTAAGTCTATCAGGTACTTAACATCATGTTGAGGTGGGTGTCACATCCTCCTCTGGGAAAACATATAGAAACTCTTCAATGACCCTAGAAACCTATACCATATTAGCATCCATTGATTCCACTAAAAACTCATCCAAAAAGGAAAGAAGAGGTTCGACACACTGACTGGCCACCTGAAAACTCTGCTCACTAAAGAAAACCACACGATGACCATCCACATATAAAAACACGACTCTCCTCTGAAAGAAGTCGATTACAAAATGTATAGAATAAAAATATTCTATTCCAAGGATGACATCGTATGGATGAATCTGTAGTAAGAAAATATCCCCATGAGACTGATGTGGTACCATCATCAGTCGACACCCCTGACACACATCAAACAAGCTGGTCTAGTCTCCGACTGGTGTACTCAACACCGAGGTCATAAGGATCCTCTCTACATATCATCCTAGAGTATGGACTAAAACAAATGAAACAAAGGATTGTGAAGATCCTAAATCAAAAAAGGCACAAATAAGGGTACTAAACAAACTGATCATACACCAGACAATATATGGACCCTCTATAGCAACTACCTTCACTACGTGAAACTGACCACGTGTTATTTCCACTACCTTGGGTGCATTCTTTTCATGTTTTACATGGTTGGTTCATTATGATTTGTTTTAAAAGGGAAGAAAAACTCAAAAAGTGGAATGAAATTATATTAATATTTTTCCATAATTTTTAATGATATATATATCATTTTTTCTGATATGAGGATGATACATTAGATAAAATATTAATGATAAAAGTTTGGTTCATTTTTGGCGGGTTTTTCTGACCATTCACAAACTCGTTTCATTTTATTTAATTTTATGTATATAAATTAGCTCTAGAATATTAAAAAAGTTATAATATAAATATTAAAATATGTTTTAACCATAATAATGGTTTTTAATTAGCCTTTAATGAGGTAAATGAAAATGAAATTTTATTTTCCATGATGGCGGTAAATCAACACATCACGGATGCTGTTTTCATTTTTAGAATAAAAGGGGGAGGGGAAAGAGTTTGATGACGAATTTTTTCACAAACTTGATAAAATTATAGTATGTATAAGATACTATAGTTTTCATTCAACTTTGATAAGTAGATTTTAAGAGAAAAACAAGAAAATAAATCAAATTAAAAGGAAAATAAAAGAAAATGAAAGATGATTTTACCTCTTGAATTCTTCTCATTGAGAACCTTATTAAGGACCTTGGTTTTGGCCTTTTAGTGATACCATCAGATCGTGGATGTAAGGAATAGGTTTTGTAAGGGAATTTTCTAGAAATTAAACAAGATACAAGGCTTTGAGGTGGGAGGAGAATATGTGGTTATGTGCAGTATTTATAATGGAGAAGAGGGGTGTTTTCTCATTGTTATATTCATTAATTTATTATTTTGCCTAAAGACTATGAATAGTTTGATAATTATCAATAAATATATTAAAATAATGAATAGGGGTTCTATATTATGGTGATTAAATTATAAATCACTCAAGGAATAGTGTATTTAACTTATAATGTATATATATCATAAACAACTATATTTTACAATTCACCAAAAATTCAAGTATTATAGAAAAATTCCAAAAAATAACCCTAACTATTTTTTTGATGTAAAGAATTCAAAAATGAACTAAATTTTATAAAAATAATTTTATAAATATGAGAAATTTAATTTTTAATTAAAATATTTCTTTATTAAAAAAATATCGATTTTAAAATTATAAATGATTTTATAACACATTGAAAAATTAATTAAGGTCTAATAAAATTATATTATAATCATAAGACAAAAAATATTAATTTTTTAATTTATTTTATAAAAAATATATTTTCTTTTAAATAATTATATTAATTATAAAATTGTATTTAAATATTTCTGACTTGCAAAAATACGAACACTTAATTTATCATTTCCAAAACATTTATTTAATTATTTCATGATATAAATATATCATGATTTAAATTATAAGATACATAAATTTTATTTGTACTCTCATATATGAGGTTACTATTATATTATTATATATCCCTTAATTTCTATAAATACCACTTATTTCATTATACATTTATAATGAATTTAACTATTTAATTATAAAATGAAAAAGAAATTATTTTATAAGTACCTAGGTTATTACATTCCCCCCGCCCTTCTAAAAACTGAATCCTTACAATTTTCATTCACTTATTAAACAAGTGAGGATACCTATATCTCATAGAATTTTCATATTCCCATGTAGCTTCTTCATCTATGTGGTTTCTCCAAAAAACCATAACTTGGTGAATTGCCTTATTCCGCAACACTAGCTCTTTATGATCAAGAATATGAATATTTTTCTCTTTATAAGAAAGGTTCTCTTCCAACTGAACTAATTTTGGGCTCATAACATGAGATAAATCTCACACATACTTTCTCAACATTGAAACATGAAAAACATTGTGTACCTAAGATAAACACTTAGGCAAAGATACTAGTAGGAAAATGGTGAAAATTTCTCTAGGATTTCAAAATGTCCAATGAACCATGGACTTATATTTTTTTTACCAAAATGAATTACACTTTTCCAAGGAGATATTTTAAGGAAAACATAATCAAATACCTCAAAATAAAGGTATTTCCTCCTATTATCTGCATAAATTTTCTGTAGGCTCTGAGTTGTCCTCATATGTTACTGGATCATCTTCACTTTATCTTCCACCTCCTCTACTAATTCGGGTCCCATCAAGTTCTTTTCCCCAACTTTATCCCAAAATGTTTGAGTTTAACACTGATTTTCATATAATTCCTCAAAAGGTGCAATCTGTATACTAGAATTAATACTATTATTATAAGAAAACTCAACTAAAGAAAGATGTTGATTCCAACTTCCATGTTAATCCATTGAACAATGTCGAAGCATATCCTCCAATGTCTGAAATTTTCATTCTGACTATCCATATGATTGAGGATAAAAGGATGTTATGAAATTTAATTCTATACCCAATGGATTCTGAAGGCCTTTCCAAAATTTATAAGTGAACTTCCTATCATGGTCAAATACAATTGAAAAAGGAACTCCATGTAACTTGAAAATATCTTTGGTATAGTCGAGAAAGCTAATCCAAATACATAGTGTCTCTAATAGGAAGAAAATGTGAATATTTAGTCAATAATAAATTAATAACACAAATTTCATTGTTACCTCAATAATTCTTTGGTAGTCCCACCATGAAGTCAATGGATATATTTTTCCATTTCCACTCTAGCACTCAAAAAATATGAATTGTCCCCTTTGGTAGTTTCCACTCTGCTTTAACCTATTCATAAGTCAATCATTTAATGTTAAAATAAGAAATATCTATTTTTATTTTATCCTAAAATAAATAGTCTTGAAGGTATTTGTATAACATAGTACTTCTAGGATGAACTAAAAACAGAGAACTATGTGCTTCACACAATAATTCTTTCTTTATTTGGGAATCACAAAGCATGCATAAACTCATCCAAAATATTAAAACACAATCTTTATCAATGATAAATTCGGGAAATTCACTCCTCTTAACCAATTATACATTTTTCTATAACTCGTGGTATTCCTTCTATGATTGCATAATTCTTTCTCATAGAGACAACTGCACTGACACCTGATACAAATTAGAGGAATTTCCTACACTAAAAACTTTTAATCCAAAATTCATCAAATCATTAATCAAGGGGTCATGTTCCAAATATAACATAGTTAATGTATAATGATGTTTTATAGTCATGGAATCCACCACTTTATTTTATTTTTTAGGATCATAATTGATCATGAAATCATAATTCTTTATCAGTTTAGATCATCTTCTCTACCTCATGTTCAATTACTTCTGAGTGAACATATGTAAGAACCCGAGTTTTGAGTCTGTAAGACTTTGAAATTTTCTTAATGTTATTCCAGAACCGGGCATTCAAACGGCGTGTGATTTTGAGCCCCGGTGTGGTCGAAATTAAATTTTAAGTGATTTCACACTAGACACACCAAATAAACAGAATAACTCCAAAACGGTTACTTGAATGGGAAAACCGAGGGCACCGTTGAGTCTGGAGTGTGCCATTTACCCTAGGAGGAATGTAACTTTCAAGGGCGCGTCCCTTCTGTGGAAAATGCCACCAGGGGCGTTTTCGTAATTTAGTGGCCTCAGGCGTAAACTTTACAACTTCTGAACGAAGGCTCAGATTAAAATTATAAGAACACCATTTCACTCAGAACTTGGATTTTACCCTAGAGGCAGCTTAAACTTGACCCCACCGAAAGTTTGGGTACGGGGCCTACTGGTGGGTGTTTAAGTGTTTCTCTACTTAAACACTTCTCCCCCCCCCCATTCTTTCACCCTTGTTTTTTTTATCCCTGGAGTAATCTCTATGAACAAAGGTAGCAACCTCCTTCATGCTTCTCCTCCCCTCTGGCAAGGCGGGTGGCGGCTCCGGTGGACCGTTCATGAAGCTACGGGCTACGCCCAGCGAGGTAGGAGTTTGTGTTTTCATTTTTAAATTACACATCTACTTATAACTCCAATTTTTGCATCTAAATTTTTTCCTATCATCGAGAAAAGACCATATATTCATATGGTTCAATCCGATCTTTCCAACGTTCTTTTCAGATCGAAAATCTGAGTCTCGGGGCGTCCGGGGGAGCCCTAAGAAGTTTTCCAGGAAAACTATGGTTTTTTTACGGTCCCAGGAGGCGGCGCGGCGGGATCCCAGGCGGCGGCACGGAGGGCTCCCAGGTGGAGGTGGCATGGCTTGGCTTGGCTCCCAGATAGCGGCACAGTGGGCGTCTACGGCAGAACGACGTGGTGGGCGGAGGTTGTCAGTGCGGGGCACAATGGGGGTCGCGGCGTGCGACCCCAAGCGGGAGACCGAGACCCGCCTCCGGCGGGTTTCCGCGCAGGACAGCGATTGGCCACGAGGTCCAGTCAGCACAAGTGGAACGCAAGGCAGTGGCCGGGCCACACAGAAGGGCCACGGGCGGGCCCAGGCTGAGGGGACCGGCTGGACCAGGCCGGTCCAGCCCTAAGGGGTTAGCCCCCTTGTCTTCGGACACCCATAACATTCAGTACGGGTGTTGGTTTTGTGTGTCATTTGTGGAAGCATGATCCTTGGATCGAGTCAAAGTTTTATAGATAGTCTCGAGAATTTTTTTATTCCCGAGATGGGGGGGGCTCGGTGGCGTGACACACTCGTTAAGTATTGTTTAGCGCCTCACCAGGATTTTTCTTTCGGATGGCGCGAACACATCCAGAGTCCGTTTTAGGCATTGTCAGTGGCATTGTAACCCTAGATTCAAGACGATGTAGTTCAGGGTGGTTTCAAGCATTGAATCCAGAGTTGAGGCATGGGCCCCACGGGCCATATTTTAAGCTGTGTGCAGCGTACTGTGACTTTTTTCTCAAACGTCCATTCAGGGTGAATAAATAGTCATTTTGGTGTTTTTTTCTGAGATCATCACGATGGCACAGTTCACTCAACCTTTTTCCGGACTAAGGTGTGTGCCCCACGAGATTTCGTATGGGCACAAAGCGGGGTTGAATAACTTTTTCATCAGGAGTTCGTTTCGAGCAAGTAAGTAGTTTATCTCGCGTGTTTTTCTGTGAGGATTACAATGGTGTAATTTTTTTGGGCATGCAGAGCTTCTTTAGAGATCTCATTAAATGTGGAAACATGAAAGGGTATTGGTCAGAGGTTCCTTTGACGCACTCTGAACCAACTCACGGTAGCGATGTTAGTGACACCCAGATATGGTTCGGGCAGTGTGGAGTTATCGGACCAGTTTAGGGTTTACCCTCCATCAGGGTTGGGTAATGGGTTACCCACCGGCGTATCAGGGTTTACCCTCCAACGGGGCTGGGTAGTGGGTTACCCGTTGACCTTAGGGTTTAACCTCCAGTGGGGCTGGGCAATGGGTTACCTGTTGACCTTAGGATTTACCCTCCAGGGAGTCTGGGCAATGGGTTACCCGTTGACTTTAGGGTTTACCCTCTAGTGGGGCTGGGCAGTGGGTTACCCGATGACCTCTTAGAGTTCACCCTCCAATTGGGTTGGGCAGTGTGTTACACGACAACCTCTTAGAGTTTACCCTCCAGCTAAGCTGGACAGTGGGTTACCCGAAGACTACTTTCAGACTCAGCCCTTTCTATGTGGATATTCAGTGACTTCTCTCCATGATTACTGGATTGGGACCCTTGGTTGTATGGTTTAGCGATGAGACATCTTTGATGTGAGGGACTGATGGGAATCAGTGATGGATATCCTTAGAACTGTTGGTGAATTTTCCTAGGATGAGCTTGGAGATAGAGATCCCCTTACACATTCGTTCGGGTTTCTTGTTGAAAATATATATATATATATATACCCTAATTTTATTCCCACTCCTTGGGTTCAGTTACTCTCCTTCTAGGAGGGGCGAAGACACATGAGGTATGCCACGTGCTTTCCATGTCTAGCTCCTCTTGGTTGGGACGATTCTACTTCCTTTCTTTTTATGGGTTGAGTTTCACTCTCTCTATTGTACTCTTACACTGTCCTTTGTTTTGTATACTACTAACCATTTTAGTACCTCCTTTGTTCCTCCCTCGTGATTTCAGGGAATCCTAATGAGTACCTTTATACTCACCCCTGCTTGGGCTTTTCCCACACTTGGTGTGCCCTTGCAGATGACAGAAAGGTTGATCGAGACAACGGAGAAGCGTAGAGGACACAGGATCTTGGGATGTGTTCAGTGGTCATAGTAGGAATTTTAGGTGTGAAAATCACCATATGTTTACTTTCGTTTACCTGTTTCTGGGTTGTGGCACCTTTCTGGTTGGGCGCGTGTTTTTCCCTTTACTGTTCAGTCTACTTGTCAGTCCACTTTTCTGCACTTTACTTGTTCTTTTTTTAGAAGTTGATGCATGACTATGGTTGGTTTATAGTGTTTTTACTTGGTTTCCTTTTTAGTCTGCACTTTTGCATTGAGTGGTTTGTGTGTGTGTGTGTACAGGTACTTAGGCAAAGGCCTCCTCGATATTGTTATGCCTTCAGTGCTTGTCGCCAGCCCCTGGCCTATGGAGGCGGGCTTGGGGTAGTTTCGGCTCAAGACTTGTAGATTCGGTTCATGACAAAGTGGTATCAAATGTGGTTCATTCCTTCAGGTGTTGTTCGAATGTCCCTAAAAAGGAATTGGTTGGGATTTAGGGAAATAGTGTTGACGTTTCTTGAGAGCGGATCTCAATCCAGGGAGTCCAGTGATGGTACGGGCGGCTGACATATCCATTCACCAGGACCCTGATAACCCACTCTTCGACTTAGCACGCTGAGACATTTATTGCAGGGAACTTTGGAACATGAATCCAGTAGGATTAAGTCTTTGACATTACTTGTAGAGTCAGCTCCCCTTGGTGATTACTGTTATATATATATATGCTCATATGATTGCGGTAATCCTTGATAATTTTCAGGGTTCCCCCATGACAGCAGCCAGCCAGGTTACCCTCTCCAGTTTGTGACAATGACCTGGCGAGCAACGAGGCATCAGTTCAGTGACCCTCACGTGATCCCCTTCCACCTAGTGCTTCAGCATTAGCCCCTCCACCTAGAGAGTGGCATTTAGTACTGGCAGCTCAGGCCAAGGTTGAGCGTAGGATGAGTGCGCTCCGAGACTTCCAGCGTCAGCGGCCGCAGAAGTTCCGCGAGGACCCGGATCCCCAAGCAGCGGAAGACTGGCTATAGTCCATGGACTGGATTTTCAGGCTGGTATGGACACCTGCAGACCAGATGGTAGCCCTAGCTTCCAGCCTTTTCCTCGATATGGTCGGGCATTGGTTGGGGTTGGTTACGCAGTCCCGCGACGAGTTGTCTCTCACGTGAGATAGCTTCCAGCAGCTCTTCCAGGAGGTGTACTCCCCCTATTGTTTACACTCTCTTCGGATTCAAGAGCTTCTGGAGCTGAAGTAGGGGTGATGATCGTGGCACAGTACTTGGCCTAATTTAACGATCTGACACGCTACTCATAGGATATGGTCTTTGATAGTTACTTTCGGTCACGGAAGTTTGAGCAGGGTCTTCGTAGGGAGATATGTGCTAGTGTAGTGCCCCTGTACATCCCTAATTATACCGGGGTGCTAGAGTGGGAAATTGTGATAGAGAGATTCTTGGCTGAGGGATGCCAGCTGAAAAGGCCTAGTAGTGGTCACTTCAGAGCAGAGTCTCCGATAGCAGGAAGACGGCAGAGAGTAGAGCCTCAGTCGAGGAGACCCTTCCGTGAGTAAACTTAGGGGTAGGGTCGTACACCGTAGTGGTGCTTTAGAGCACCGAGGAAGTCAGGAGAGAGTCGGTGCTATGCTTTTGATGGATGGGGTCACCTAACACGGGACTGCCGACCAGGCGTACCGAGCAGTCGTGGCAGGCAGTGGGTGCACCGCAGTGACAGAGGCAGCGCCATGACTAGGGATCTCCCAGGCGAGGATAGGGTGGTCCTCAGGGAGGCGTAACAGGTAGAGCGGCAGGGCCTGGAGTTTGGGGACGGAGTTTCGAGGTCTTCCACCACCACCACCAGGCGGCCCATGCCAGGCTCAGGGAGCTGGCGGTAGTGGTCGTGGGCAGCTATAGGCTATGGGTGTTCATGACCCCCCAACACACGAGATGGTTCGAGGTACTCTTTGTGTTTACTCTACGCTTGCTTCAGTACTAGTAGACACAGGCGTCAACCACTCTTTTATATCGCTGCTTTTGGTATGAGAGTTGGAGCTTCCAGTAGAGGCACTGACACATGCGCTTAGCCTCGAGGTTCCTACGGGAAGTGCATCGTTAGTGACCCTTGTTTGTAGATAGTGTGTACTGTCGTTCGGAGGAGGGAATTTCCTGTGGGACATATTGGTCATCACGATGGAATATTACGATGTCATCCTGGGCATGGATTGGCTTTCTATGGTTCACACCTAGATCAACTGTCGTCACAGACAAGTCAGAGGCATACACACTGATGGGACGAGGTTCACCATTCTAGGTGAACAAGACCTCGTGGCAGAGCAGACGGGTACTATGAGAAGGTTACCATGACCTTTTTCTCACCATTTGGTGATCATGGCTCTCAGAGAGGAAGAATCTATAGTCACCTGGATCCCTACCTTTGTAGAGGACTACATGGACATATTTCTCGAGGATGTCCTAGGGCTACCTCCGAGGCGAGAGATAGAGTTCTGTATTGAATTGTAGTCGGGGACAGTCTCGATATCATGTGTGGCTTATCGGATGGCACCCACAGAGCTTAGGGAGCTACAACTTTAGTTGGAAGACCTTCAGGAGAAGGGATTCATCAGGCCCAGTGTCTTCCCCTGGGAAGCTCTAGTTTTGTCTGTGAAAAAGGTAGATGGGAGTCTACAGCTTTGTGTTGATTATCGTCGCCTGAATTAGGCCACGATAAAGAACAAGTACCCTTTTCCAAGGATCGACGACCTCTTCGACCAGTTGAGAGGTGTGAAGTGGTTATCCAAGATTGATCTTTGATCCGACTACCACCAGTTACAGGTTTGTGAGGCTGACATCCGGAAGTTGGCTTTCCAGAGTCGTTATGGGCATTACGAGTTTCTGGTGATGCCCTTTGGCATGACTAATTCCCTCTTCGTTTTCATGGCTTTGATGAACCAGATCATCCATCCGTACTTGGACCGGTTTGTGGTTGACATTATTTACAACATACTCATCTACTCTGCAATAGAGGAGGAGCACGCGGAGCATTTGAGGATGGTTTTATACTTACTCCAGGATCACAGGCTATATGGGAAGCTCTCTAAGTGTCAGTTCTAGATTCATGAGGTTCACTTTATGGGGAATTTCATTACGGAGCAGGGATTGGTTGTAGATCCCGCAAAGATATAGGCAGTGCTTGCTTGGGAGCCACCCAAGAATGTGTCAGAGGTGTGGATCTTCCTTGGTTTGGAAGGGTACTACAGTAGGTTTGTGAAAGATTTCTCCAGGATTGCTGCCCCTTTGAATGTATTGATGTGGAAGGGATGACTGTTCACCAAGATTGATCAGTTCCAGAAGGCCTTTGAGGAGTTGAGACAGAGGCTGACTAGTGCTCCAGTGTTGAGGCTGCCAGAGGAGAGCGTTGAGTTCATGGTGTATTGTGACGCTTCAGGATATAGGCTTAGATGCATGAAGATGCAGTAGTGGGAAGTGATTTCATATGGGTCGAGGAAGTTGAGGCCCCATGAGCTGAATTATGAGACTCACTATTTGGAGTTGGCAGTGGTGGTCTTTGCCTTGAGGTTATGGAGACACTACCTTTTGGATGAGCGTTTTGTGGTCTACTCAGACCACCAGTGTAGAGACCCGTATCCTGATGTACATGGAAATTACATTACTTTTTCGGAATACTTAGTACATAACAAAAACACACACACAAGGATCTTAATAGTTTAGTATCTTTGGAAACTCGGAACGTAATCTTCTAATCGTGGTGAAAGATCTTCAATATCTCCCATAAAGATCTTCCCCTTTTTTTACCTAAAACCTTTCTTTATATCCTGGGGAAAAAAACATAAAAGGGTGAGCTCAAATGCTCAGTAAGGGTAAACAAAAGAAAAATCAATCACATCATATTCATAAGAACATAACTTTTCGAAATCTTAACCTGCAAAAGAGAGCATAATTTCATAACATGGGATAAATCATAGTAGTGAAATGAAATCCCAATAAGCATAACATAAAACATGAAAATTTGTGGCATACACACATAATCATAGAGAATCATTTCTTGTTAGTCATGACTCATTTCCAAAACTATCTTAGTGGACAAAGTACCTTTCTGAATCGAGTCACCCTCGTTTTAGTCCTGTTTCACTGAACCGGTATAACCTACCATTCCAGCCATGTCTATCTCATGAGATATGAAATCTTTACCCAATGCATTGTAGGGAGATATAGGTCCCACCCATCTCATAATGATACCATTCTTATGTGTGCCACAAAATCATAAATCATACATCATTGCATAACCCATGTAATAAAAATGGAAATCTTAAACATCGTGACATCATAAAACATTTCATATAAGATAAAGGAATTCATAAAAATAATTCCATCACAACATGATAAAATCCCTGTAATAATAGGGATAAAAACAGAACCCTTTATTATCTTAGATGGAAAATAATTTTGATAAAACACTTGAACTCCATTCTTGAGGAAAATATCCTTTCTTCTTCAAAAACATTTTTCCTTTCATAACATGTCATACGACTTTAAAATAAAAGAAGTTGATTAAAAAATAAACTTGAAAACATGTAAAGGAAGCTTCTTGGAAATAATGTTTTAAAAATCCATTCATGTTGTATAAGCTAAAAAAACATTCTTCGTACTTTTGTCGGAAAAGTCAAAAAGTACCTCGTACGAAAAACGAAAAAAGATTACTTTCATATCTTTTACTAAAAACTCACCGAAGGGTAAAATTGGATATAAAATATTGTATAAGGATGGAAATAATATTACATATTGTGGAAACATGGATGTGGATGATAAAATACACCCCAGTAAATAGCAAAGTATAAACAATCTCGGATAAAAATGAGATTGTGATATTTCCCTTACCTTAGGTCCGACTTGCTTTGTAAGTGTCCGAACCTCCTGTATAATGATTTCAATCATGTTATTGACTTATTCCAGAATCATATTCATTGTTATTATATCATATATGGTCCACTTATGACTTTATATTATCCGTTATTTTGTAAATTCATGTTAAAGTAGCGTTTTGGGTAAAATCGTCTCATTTGTCGTTCGTGTTTTTAACTTGTAATTATTAATATGATTACTTGGATCATGATTACTTATATCCATAATGTAAAACATGATTTATATATAATATATATTCATAATATATATATATATAATATATCGACAAATGGAATGAAATACACCGTTCATGGAGACGGTAGTCCGTACGTACGCATGAACGCTGTTTTTGTTTCCTTATTGAATTGAATGGAATTAAGTAGATGACATACATGTAAATATACATAAATCCAGTATCATTATTATGTCATATATTTCATTAGTACTTATTATATATAATTTATAATCATTCATGAATGGTTAATCATTGATAATGAATCTCATCGCGTCGTGGAGACAGTAGTCCGTACGTACGCACGAGCGATGATATCGTTCCCATGGTCGTGGAATTGTGTTGAAGTGTATGTATACTATTTCAGTATCAATATAACTTTATAATAATCATGTATAGTTACTCATTACACCATTATACCCATCCAATTAAGGTGGTGACGGAAAATAGATTACACCACGGCGTGGAGACGGTATTCCGTACGTACGCACGCGCGGTGATTTCCTTTCTCCGTAGGATGGATAGAAGGTTAATTAGAGTTGTTTAATATTTATAATAACATATCAGTATATAAGAAATACTTATGTTATTAATTTATCATTAAACAACTAAAGAAGAAGAAGTTGAAGAAGAAAGAAATTGAATAGATCGGTAATGGATATTACCTCTTCTTTGGAACACCTCTTTGAATCCTCCACTTAGGGAACTAAGATTGGTATTTGAAGAAGAGAAGGACCTCTAGGATTATTCTAGGGAAGTGGATAAGAGATTTTGGCAGGGTTTGGACGAGCTTGAGTGCTCAAATTGGTGTGAGGAGGAGGGGGAGGAGGTGCCCTTTTATAAGGGAGGAGAGGGGCACTTTAGGGATATCTCAAAATATTATTTTATATTAAAGTCAAAATCGGTTTATAATGGTTCTAAAGGGTCTTATTTAGAAGCTAAAGTGGGTATGGGTCGAAATCCTATCAACCAATAGGATTTATACAAGTTTAGGTTATTATTTTAACCTTATCAATTAGATTTAACTCTAAGTTAAATAATTTAACTTTTACCGTGTCTTTTTGTTTTCTTACACTATATGGTTAATACACTTACTATATCATACCAAACGAACCTCAAATTGTTTATTATTAATATATATATCCTTATCTAAGTAATTTGCCAAACCTTATATTTTTAGGAGTAAAATAACAATTACTAATATAATATTTGATTTAAAAACTATTTTGTGTCAATTTTGACACTATTTGATATATGATTTTTGTGAAAGCAATAAAAGAATTATATGTTCAAAAAAAGTTTATTAAATAAAAAATAATATATCATAGTAACCTAGAAAATTATTGGGATTCATAAAAAGTCTCAAATTACATTTATTTTGGTGTTTATAACATCAATTATGTCAATATTTCATTAATAAGATAATTACTGCATCATCTTTGTGACATGAATAAATTATATTATTTGATGTCTAAAAATTACAAATAAAATACCATTATGTAGGAAATCTTTTTATCTTTCTAATGAATATTTATAGTCGAATTTAGCTTATGTATAACCCCATATTAAAAATGTTTTACTTATTAAACTTAGATTTTAACTATTTTAACCCTTCTTTAAATAAATTAATAATAAATGTCCTAATCTAATCCAAGTGGGCCTAAGTGGTCATATTTTATTCCTAATATTGTTTTTGGTCGAATTACACTTGTCCAATAGAATTAGAACATGTGTTAGGGTAATAATAATATCATTTGTACCCTTAATTACCCTATTTACTTTTAACCGTGGTAAATAAAAGTAAAAAGTTACTATTCACCAAAAATTATTTTCATCTCATTGAACCACATTTTACTTACTGACATCAACCGTGTCTCTAGGATTTTTGAAATTCCATTCACAGAAGCGGTAAAATTAAGTTTTATGAAAAATTCAGTTTTTTTTAACTACCACTTAGTAGTTTCACTATTCATAAAAAATTGATGTTTTTCAGAACAATGCCAAAATTTCATCCTAAACTATATTTCATATTCCGAATTCAAAAATGAAGTCTATTTTACCAAATTCATAACATAGAAGTTTCATTAATTAATTTTATAATTAAATCCCGCTGTTAAAACAAATAGCGTGTTTTTAAGAAACAATATCTATCAAAAGATTGACACTTGTTTATGTCTGGTTTAAATGTGAGATTATATCCAATGACCAACATTGTATTAAATTGTAAAAATATATTCTAAATATACTTTAAAACCACTAAAATTAATAATTTATCACTATTAATTATTTCGATTGAAAAAGTTGTTTTTAACTAAAATTTAGTAATTTTCACTATTCATCAAAATATGAAAGTTATCCGAAAATTACCCAAATTTCACCCTAAGCTAATTTCGATATTCTGAATCCAAAAATGATGTCCATTTTGAAAAATAAGATTTACAAAATTTCAAAAAGTGGTTATTACTATTCATAACGGCTAGTTTTAATAATATTTTAATAGCATATCGTTGTTTAGTGAAACTCGGTATTGCGTATTACACACGCTATCGAGGAAGGTCGCGATTGCGTGTAATGCAAGGCAAGTCAAGGATGCGTGTTGTGCAAGCTCATTTTGGTGTAGCATACAACACAAGACATTAGTGAAATTAAAAAGAATATTTTTCATAAAATCTTGGGCTGTTATATTCTACCCCCCTTAAAATGAATTTCGCCCTCGAAATTCGTTGGGGTTATAAATGGTTTACTATTCGAAAGTTTCTTTAATAGAAACCCACATCGTAAAAAGGAATACCAAAACCAATATTTAAAAACAAAAGTATGAAACTTAATGGTTACCCAAATAAACTAATCACTGGGTTTCCACATAGGTGAAAATATGGACATGGAAGAGAAATCTAACCATCATGTTCTGATGGAGAGTGGTAGAGAACATGGCTATGGAAAAGCCAGCAATCACAAAGCCATAAATTTGTGATGATCTAAGGTACCATCTGATTCATCAGATATAAGATCACTAGGACAACATTTTTGGTTTTCAAGATCGTTTCCCTAAAGTTAAAGAATTTGAATTAGAATAAATACTTACTTTATTTTGGTACAACCTCACTGTTGTTCGTGCCTTGAACAATTTCCACTTCATGTCTTAAATAAATGAAGTTGAATTTGTTATTCGTGAAGTGTTAGCAGATCATGTGATAGAATGACAGGTCATTCCATCTGTCTCAAACAAAAGGCTAGCAAAAGTTATTAAATATACATAAGTCATTCTATAGTGAGATTAATCATATATGGTTCCTAAAATGGACTTATACTTCATATATCATACTGTTTAATATAATAAAACTAGTTTCTACTAAACAGAGACTTCATGTAGGTCAGTGGTAGGCGATAAAGGCCAGTCGCACTTCGGTTGTGGGTTCGATTCCCACAGCCTTGTCCGACGCGATGGGTTGTCGCCCGTCCTGCAGGTTGTCCTTTTTCTAAAACTATATTACTATAACATCCCATAAATAATATTGAAAAAACTTCTATACTTAAACAATACTAACTTATGTCCAACATAATCCATTCCAATCTTTAGGCTTATCCATAATACTGCAGTCCACTCTCATAACATAGTGAAAATGATTACCAGAGATTTAATACCATCGTTGATCCCCATATAGCATAAGATATGTTTTTTTTGTCACATTCCAAACATTCAAAGTCCTTAATCATGTATTCTCTTGAATACCCATTGAAACTTAGTGAAAACATGAATGCAGTTAAAAGTTAACACTTTCCACATATCAAAATCCTCAAAATTCTATATACTCAAACCATGATATCACTTAGTCCTTATATCAATCATGAGCTCATGAATATTGTTAAACATTTCATTTTCTCGTTTTCCATTCATTATGCGCATAATATCTCAATCACTTTGAATACCACATTAGACCAATACATAAATATTCCAATATTCCATGATACAACATTATTTTGGAATCCCATTACATAAACACTTAATCATTCCACCACATCGTTTTCATATTCAATATTGCCAATAGTGATCGCATGTGACTTCCCTTTGTCCTTTTCCTTAAGCGGTTTCTCATGTCGATCATCACTAACCCTTGGATTAGGGCATTTATTAGCATAATTCCCCATTTCCTTGCACTTGAAGCATTGAAGTGTTGGTTGTGCGTTCTCTGCAGTGTTTTCTTTATTCACATAATTAGAATCCATTTTTCCATTACTTCGACACTCAGCTGCTCGATGACCTTGTTTTCCACACTTAAAACATTTTCTAGTCCCTTTAAGACAATCTCCACCATTCTTATTTCCACACTTTGTGTATAAGGAAACATTCATCTTCTTTTCACCATTATTCTGAGATTTCTCCTTGAACTCCATCTTTCATTTCTTGTCAAAACCATAAGATGGATATGTAAAACCAACTTCCATTTCTACCTTGATAGCACAATGCACAATTTCTTCATAGCTACTGAAGTCTCTTATGGCTAATGCCCTTCGAATACTTGGTTTTAATCCACTGAAAAATCGATCAACTTTACTTTCAGGTTGGATGATAATGCCAGATGCATACCTTGCAAGTCTTGTAAAATTTGCTTCATATATACCAACAGATTCATCACCCTTCTGCTTCAGCACAAGAAACTCATTTTCCATCTTTGTTCGAAGAATACGAGGTAAGTACTTACTGAAAAACAAGTTCTTGAGCTCGTCCCATTCCATGGACTCAATTTCATCTCTTGGCCTCGTATTCTTGATAAGATTCCACCATTGATCAGCTTCACCTTCCAAACGATATACTGCTAAGATGACTTTATCATGTTCAGAACATTGAAGAACTGAAAATATCTTTTCAGTGGTATTGATCCATTGTTCAGCAACAAGTGGATCGGAAGTCCCACTGAAAGAAGGTGGACGTTGCCTCATGAAGGACTCAATAGAATATTGTTCCCTTCTCTGCTCATTTGGAAGTCCATAATGATTCATAGCTTGTGTAAGGATAGAAATAATATTTTTCACTCCATCTCCCATAACATTTTTTTGTTCAGGAGGACAATCATTGCATTGTCCATTGCATTGATCAACACGGTTCCTTCGGGTTCCAGCCATCGTCTAAAACCCAAAAAGAATAGTGTGAGAGGAAAAAATCATGCTAGGGAAAACAACATAATAAAGGGGGAGTACCTTCAATATCTAACATCTTAGGTTTAATTCTATGATCGTTAGCATAGTTCTAGCACTATAACCTATACGTATACTTAACCTTAGGGACATCCCTAGACATACCTTAGAAATATCTCTAGGGATCTCACTAACGTTTTTCCATCCTAGTTTCCAAAGGTTGACTAAACCTTTCCTCTGATACCAACTGTAGAGACCCGTATCCTGACGTACATGGACATTACATTACTTTTGCGGAATACTTAGTACATAACAAAAACACACACACAAGGATCGTAATAGTTTAGTGTCTTTGGAAACTCGGAACGTAATCTTCTAATCGTGGTGAAAGATCTTCAATATCTCCCATAAAGATCTTCCCCTTTTTTTACCTAAAACCTTTCTTTATATCCTGGGGAAAAGAAAACATAAAAGGGTGAGCTCAAATGATCAGTAAGGGTAAACAAAAGAAAAATCAATCACATCATATTCATAATAACATAACTTTTGGAAATCTTAACCTGCAAAAGAGAGCATAATTTCATAACATGGGATAAATCATAGTAGTGAAATGAAATCCCAATAAGCATAACATAAAACATGAAACTTTTTTTCATACACACATAATCATAGAGAATCATTTCTTGTTAGTCATGACTCATTGCCAAGACTATCTTAGTGGACAAAGTCCCTTTCTGAATCGAGTCACCCTCGTTTCAGTCCTGTTTCACTGAACCGGTATAACCTACCATTCCAGCCATGTATATCTCATGAGATATGAAATCTTTACCCAATTCATTGGAGGGAGATATAGGTCCCACCCATCTCATAATGATACCATTCTTATGTGAGCCACAAAATCATAAATCATACATCATTGCATAACCCATGTAATAAAAAGGGGAATCTTAAACATCGTGACATCATAAAACATTTCATATAAGATAAAGGAATTCATAAAAATAATTCCATCACAACATGATCAAATAAATGTAATAATAGGGATAAAAACAGAACCCTTTATTATCTTAGATGGAATATAATTTTGATAAAACACTTGAACTCCATTCTTGAGGAAAATATCCTTTCTTCTTCAAAAACATTTTTCCTTTCATAACATGACATATGACTTTAAAATAAAAGAAGTTGATTAAAAATAAACTTGAAAACTTGTAAAGGAAGCTTCTTGGAAATAATGTTTTAAAAATCCATTCATTCTTTATAAGCTAAAAAAACATTCTTCGTACTTTTGTCGGAAAAGTCAAAAAGTACCTCGTACGAAAAACGAAAAAAGATTCCTTTCATATCTTTTACTAAAAACTCACCGAAGGGTAAAATTGGATATAAAATATTGTAGAAGGATGGAAATAATATTACATATTGAGGAAACATGGATGTGGATGATAAAATACACCCCAGTAAATACCAAAGTATAAACAATCTCGGATAAAAATGAGATTGTGATATTTCCCTTACCTTAGGTCCGACTTGCTTTGTAAGTGTCCGAACCTCCTGTATAATGATTTCAATCATGTTATTGACTTATTCCAGAATCATATTCATTGTTATTATATCATATATGGTCCACTTATGACTTTATATTACCCGTTATTTTGTAAATTCATGTTAAAGTAGCGTTTTGGGTAAAATCATCTCATTTGTCGTTCGTGTTTTTAACTTGTAATTATTAATATTATTACTTGGATCATGATTACTTATATCCAGAATGTAAAACATGATTTATATATAATATATATTCAGAATATATATATATATATATATATATAATATATATATATATATATAATATATCGATAAATGGAATGAAATACACCGTTCATGGAGACGGTAGTCCGTACGTACGCACGAACGCTGTTTTCGTTTCCTTATTGAATTGAATGGAATTAAGTAGATGAAATACATATAAATATACATAAATCCAGTATCATTATTATGTCATATATTTCATTAGTACTTATTATATATACTTTATAATCATTCATGAATGGTTAATCATTGATAATGAATCTCATCGCGTCGTGGAGACGGTAGTCCGTACGTACGCACGAGCGATGATATCTTTCCCATGGTCATGGAATTGTGTTGAAGTGTATGTATACTATTTCAGTATCAATATCACTTTATAATAATCATGTATAGTTACTCATTACACCATTATACCCATCCAATTAAGGTGGTGACGGAAAATAGATTACACCACGGCGTGGAGACGGTATTCCGTACGTACGCACGCGCGGTGATTTCCTTTCTCCGTAGGATGGATAGAAGGTTAATTAGAGTTGTTTCATATTTATAATAACATATCAGTATATAAGAAATACTGATGTTATTAATTTATCATTAAACAACTAAAGAAGAAGAAGTTGAAGAATAAAGAAATTGAAAAGATCGGTAATGGATATTACCTCTTCTTTGGAACACCTCTTTCAATCCTCCACTTAGGGAACTAAGATTGGTCTTTGAAGAAGAGAAGGACCTCTAGGATTATTCTAGGGAAGTGGAGAAGGTATTTTGGCAGGGGTTGGCCGATCTTGAGTGCTCAAATTGGTGTGAGGAGGAGGAGGAGGTGCCATTTTATAAGGGAGGAGAGGGGCACTTTAGGGATATCTCAAAATATTATTTTATATTAAAGTCAAAATCGGTTTATAATGGTTAAAAAGGGTCTTATTTCGAAGATAAAGTGGGGATGGGTTGAAATCCTATCAACCAATAGGATTTAGACACGTTTAGGTTATTATTTTAACCTTATCAATTAGATTTAACTCTAAGTTAAATAATTTAACTTTTACCGTGTCTTTTTGTTTTCTTACACTATATGGTTAATACACTTACTATATCATGCCAAACGAACCCCAAATTGTTTATTATTAATATATATATCCTTATCTAAGTCATTTGGCCTAACCGTAGATTCTTAGGAATAAAATAACAATTACTAATATAATATTTGATTTAAAAACTATTTTGTGTCAATTTTGACACTATTTGATATATGATTTTTGTGAAAGTCATAACATAATTATATGTTCAAACCAAGTTTATTAAATCAACACTAATATATCATAGTAACCTAGAAAATTAGTGGGATTCATAAAAAGTCTAAAATTACATTTATTTTGGTGTTTATAACATCAATTATGTCAATATTTCATTAATAAGATAATTACTGCATCATCTTTGTGACATGAATAAATTAAATTATATGATGTCTAAAAATTACAAATAAAAAACCATTATGTAGGTAATCTTTTTATCTTTCTAATTAATATTTATAGTCGAATTTATCTTATGTATAACCCCATATTAAAAATGTTTTACTTATTAAACTTAGATTTTAACTATTTTAACCATTCTTTAAATAAATTAATAATAAATGTCCTAATCTAATCCAAGTGGGCCTAAGTGGTCATATTTTATTCCTAAGATTGTTTTTGGTCGAATTACACTTGTCCAATAGAATTAGAACATGTGTTAGGGTAATAATAATATCATTTTTACCCTTAATTACCCTATTTACTTTTAACCGTGGTAAATAAAAGTAAAAAGTTACTATTCACCAAAAATTATCTTCATCTCATTGAACCACATTTTACTTACTGACATCAACCGTGTCTCTCGGATTTTTGAAATTCCATTCACAGAAGCGTTAAAATTATGTTTTATGAAAAATTCAGTTTTTTTTTAACTACCACTTAGTAGTTTCACTATTCATCAAAAATTGATGTTTTTCAGAACAATGCCAAAATTTCATCCTAAACTATATTTCATATTCCGAATTCAAAAATAAAGTCTATTTTACCAAATTCATAACATAGAAGTTTCATTAATTAATTTTATAATTAAATCCCGCTGTTAAAACAAATAGCGTGTTTTTAAGAAACAATATCTATCAAAAGATTGACACTTGTTTATGTCTGGTTTAAATGTGAGATTACATCCAATGACCAACATTGTATTAAATTGTAAAAATATATTCTAAATATACTTTAAAACCACTAAAATTAATAATTTATCACTATTAATTATTTCGATTGAAAAAGTTGTTTTTAACTAAAATTTAGTATTTTTCACTATTCATCAAAATATGAAAGTTATCCGAAAATTACCAAAATTTCACCCTAAGCTAATTTCGATATTCCGAATCCAAAAATGAAGTCCATTTTGAAAAATAAGATTTACAAAATTTCAAAAAGTGGTTATTACTATTCATAACGGCTAGTTTTAATAATATTTTAATAGCATATCGTTGTTTAGTGAAACTCGGTATTGTGTATTACACACGCTATCGAGGAAGGTCGTGATTGCGTGTAATTCAAGGCAAGTCAAGGATGCGTGTTGTGCAAGCTCATTTTGGTGTAGCGTACAACACAAGACATTAGTGAAATTAAAAAGAATATTTTTCATAAAATCTTGGGTTGTTACAACCAGAGCCTCAAGTACATCTTCACTCAGAGGGATTTGAATCTGAGGCAGAGGTGCTGGCTGGAGTTTCTGCAGGACTATGATTTTGAGATAGTATACACTCCAGTGAAGGGAAATGTAGTAGCAGATTTCCTTAGCAGGAAGTCCCAGGCTCATCTAGTGTGGGAAGCTTTAGAGTAGTTGGCTTCCCTACGTCTGACCTTGGTGGATCAGAAGGGTACAACTTTCCTACAGTCAATGGTGTTGACTCCTTCGATCCTTGAGCATGTGAGAGAGTTGCAGATGGGGGATGTCAACAGTGAGGTACTGTGTGGTCAGATATCCACGGGAGACGCACCCGATGGGTATTCTGAAGGAGGGAATAAGGATATCCTGTTCTAGGGGTGAGTTTTAGTACCAGTGGAGATGCGGGAGAAGGTGATGCAGGAGTTCCACACTTCTCCCTTGGTTGTACATCCCGGTGTGGGGAAGATGTACAGAGACCTTCAGCGGCAGTTTTGGGGGTCTTGCATGAAGCAGAGTGTAGCTGAGTTCATTTCTCGGTGTCTTACATGTCAGCAGGTGAAGACAGAGCATCAGGTTCCAGTAGAGTTGTTTCAGCCCCTTGATATCCCGGAGTAGAAGTGGGATGGCATATCTATGGACTTTGTCATAGGGATTCTGCACACAGTGAAGGGCCATGATTCCATTTGGGTGATAGTGGACCGACTCATGAAGTCAGCGCACTTTCTTACCATCAGGGAGCAGATATCGGTGGAGATTCTAGGGCAGTTGTACATTCGGAAGATCATCTTCTTTCATGGAGTGCCCTCGACTATTGTCTCTAACTGTGATGCATGGTTTATATTGCATTTGTGGCAAGGCCTGTAGGAGGCATTAGGGACTCAACTACGAATGAGTATAGCTTTTCACCCCCAGATGGACGGGCAGACCAAGTGCACTATCCAGGTGTTGGAGGATATGTTCAGGGCATGCGTGTTAGACTTTGGCCTAAGCTGGGAGGATCACCTAACCTTGGCGGAGTTTGCATACAATAAAATTTACCACTCTACTATCGGCATGGTACCCTTTGAGGCCCTCTACGGGAGACCCTGCAGGTCACCGTTGTGCTGGACGGAGGTTGGGGAGACCTCCCTCGTGGGCCTAGAGTTGCTGCAGGCGACGATAGAGAAGGTACAGGTCATTTGTGAGCAGATGAGGATGGCTCATAGCAGACAGAATTCCTACGCGGATCATCGTCACAGACCTTTAGAGTTTGAGCAGGGGGACCATGTCTTTCTGAGGGTCTCCCCACAGTGTGTAACACTAAGGTTCAGCCAGGGAGGCAAGCTATCCCTGAGGTTCATTGGGCCCTTTCAAATCGTGCGTAATGTTGGTGAGGTTGCCTACCATTTTGATCTACCCCCACAGCTGGAGAGGGTGCATGACGTATTCCACGTGTCACAACTGAGGAAATATGTGCATGACCCCATGCACATTATCGACTGGGGAGAGCTGGACATTGAATATGGAGCCACCATTGCAGATCACCCGGTGGCAATTGAGGACCGGCAGGAGCGGACACTGCGTGGACAGACCATTCTTTTGGTTCGTGTGTTATGGAAACACATGAGGGTGCAGGAGAGCACTTGGGAATGGGAGAGATAGATGCGAGCTCAGTATCCTGAGTTGTTTTTGTATTTTTTTTTCGAGGATGAAAAACTTGAAGGAGGGAATGATGTAAGAACCCAAGTTTTGAGCCTGTAAGACTTTGAAATTTTCTTGATGTTATTCCAGAGCAGGGCAATCAGAAGGCATGTGATTCCAAGCCCTGGTGTGGCTAGAATTAAATTTTAATTTCTTTCACACTAGACACTCCTAATAAACATAGCAACTCCTAAAATTTTTATCGTATGGGAAAACCAAGGGCACCGTTGAGTCTGGAGAATGTCGGTTACCCTAGGAGGGGTGTAACTTTCACGGGTGCGGCCCTTCTGTGGAAAACGCCACCAGAAGTGTTTTTGTAATTTAGCAGCCTCTGGAATGAACTTTACAACTTCTGAATGAAGAATCGAATTAAAATTCTGAGACCGCAGTTATGCACAGAACTTGGATTTCACCCTAGAGGTGTCTTAACCCTGACCCCGCTGAAAGTTTGGGTACGGGGCCTACTGGGGGGTGTTTAAGTGTTTCTCTACTTAAACACTCCCCCCCCCTATTCCTTCACCCTTGGATTTTTTCTCCCAGGTGGAAGCTCTCTCAACAAAGGGATCATCCTCCTTCAAGATTCCCCTCCTCTCCGTCAAGGCGGTGGTAGCTCTGGCAGACTGTTCGTGAAGCTATGGGCTACGCCCAGCGAGGTATGAGTTTTCGTTTTTGTTTTTAAATTCCGCATCTATGTCAAACTCCAATTTTTGTGTTGAAATAATTTCCAATCATTGAGTGAAGACCATAGATGCATAAGGTTTAATCTGAGCTTTCCAACTCTCATTTCGGATTGAAAATCTGAGTCCTGGGGCGTCCGAGTGAGCCCCGGGAAGTTTTCCAGCCAAACATTGGTTTTCCGGCAGTCCCAGGAGGTGGTGCGGTGGGCTCCCAGGTGGCGGCGTTGTGGGCTCCCAGGTAGCGATGGTGCATCTTGGCTCCCAAGAGGTGGCGCGGTGGGCCTCTACGGCGGACCGGCGTGGCGGGCGAAGGTCGCCGGTGCGGGGCATGACAGGGGTCGCGGCGCGCGACCTCGAGTGGAAGACCGAGACCTACCTTCAGTAGGTCTCCGCGTGGGATAGTGACCATCCACGAGAGCTAGTCGGCATAGGTGGACCATGGGCAGTAGCTGGGCCACGTTGAAGGGCTGCGGGCCAGCACTGCAGGCCGGGCCGGCCGGCGCGGGCCGGTCCAGCCCTAAGGGGTTAGCCCCCTTGTCTTTGAACACCCGTAACTTTCACTACGGGTGTCGGTTTTGCATGTCGTATATGGAAGCGCGATCCTCGGATCGAGTCATGGTTTTTGAGATGCTCTCAGGAATTTTTTTTATTCTTGAGACGGGGGGGGCTCGATGTCGCGACACACCCGTTAAGTATTGTTTAGCACCTCATCGGGATTCTTCTTTTGGATGGAGAAAACACATATGGAGTCCATTTTAGGCACCATCAGCGGCATTGTAACCCTAGCATTGAGATGATGTAGTCTAGGGTGGTTTCAGGCGTTGAAGCCGAAGTTGAGGCCTAGGCCCCACGGGCCGTCTTTTAAGTTTTGTGCAGCATACTGTGACTTTTTCCTCAGACGTCCGTTCGGGGCGAATAAATAGTCATTTTGGTGTGTTTTTCCAAGAGCATATCAATGGTGCAGTTCGCCCGACCTTTTTCGGGACCTAGGTGTGGACCCCACAAGACGTCGTATGAGCACAAAGCGTGGTTGAATAAATTTTTCGTCGGGAGTCTGTTTCCAGCAAGTAAGTAGTCTATCTCGCGTGTTTTTCCACGAGGATTACAAAAGTGTAATCTGTTTGGGTGAGTGGATCCTCTTTTGAGATCTCATTAAATGTGGAAACATGAAAGGGAATTGTTATGAGGTTCCTTTGATGCACTCCAAACCAATGCATGATAGTGATGTAAGTGACACCCAAAGATGGTTCAGGCAGTGTGTAGTTATCATACCAGTTTAGGGTTTACCCTCCAATGGGGCTAGGCAGTGGGTTACCCACTAGCATATCAAGGTTTACCCTCCAGTGGGGCTGGGCAGTGGGTTACCCATTGACATTAGGGTTTACCATCTAGCGGGGCTGGGCAGTGGGTAACCCATTGACCTTAGGATTTACCCTCCAGTGGGGCTGGGCAGTGGTTTACCAGTTGACTTTAGGGTTTACCCTCCAGCGGGGCTAGACAGTGGGTTACCTGACAAACTCTTAGATTTTACCCTCCGGCTAGGTTGGGTAGTGGGTTACCCGATGACCTCTTAGAGTTTACCCTTCAGCTGAGCTGGGCAGTGGGTTACCCGATGACTTCTTTCAGACTCAGCCCTTTCTATGTGGCTAGTCAGTTACTTCTCTTCATGATTACCAGATCAGGACCCTTGTTTGTACGGTTTAGCAATGGGACAGCTTTGACGTGCAGGACCGATGGGCGTCAATGATGGATATCCTTAGAACTGTTGGAAACTTTTCCTGGGATGATCTTAGAGATATCGATCCCTTTATACACTCATTTGGGTTTCTTTTTGAGCATATATATATATATATACCTTACTCTTGTTCCCACTCCTTAGGTTTAGTTACTCTCCTTCTAGGAGGGGCAAAGACATGCGGGGTATGCCGCGTGATCTCCGTGTCTATCTCCTCTTGGTTGGGACTAGTCTACTTCCATTCTTTTGTTGGGTTGAGCTGCACTCTATCTATTGTACTCTTACAGTATTCTTTTTTCTGTCTACTACTCACCATTTTAGTACCTCCTTTGTTTCTCCCTCGAGATTTTGGGGCATTCTACTGAGTATCTTTATACTCACCCCTGCTTGGGATTTGCCCGCACCTGGTGTTCCCTTGCAGACGACGGACAGGTCGATCAAGACTATAGAGGAGCATAGAGGACACAGGATCTTGGGCTACGTTCGGTGGTTGTAGTAGGACTTTTAGGTGTGAGACTCACTAGTTATTTACTTTTTTTACCTGTTTCTAGGTTGTGGCACCTTTCTGGTTGGGCTACGTTCGGTGGTTATAGTGTTTTTACTTGGTTTCCTTTTTACTTTTCACTTCTGCATTGAGTGGGTTGTGTTTGTGTGTACAATTACATAGGAAAAGTCCTCCCCGAGATTGTTACGCCTTCAGTGCTTTTCGCCAGCCCCTGGCCTATGGAGGCGGGCTTGGGGTAGTTGCGGATTGAGATCGGTAGGTTTGGGTCGTGACAACATATACTTCAAACTTTTATGGTCAGTATGTATTTCACATTTGGATCTATATAAATGATTCCTCCAAATTTTGAAAGTGAAAACCATAGCTACTAATTCCAAATCATGTGTGGGGTAATTTAATTCACGAGGCTTCAAATTTCTTGAAGTATAAGAAATTACCTGATCATTTTTCATTAGAACACAACCAAGTCCCTTTAATTAAGCATCATTGTAGATGACAAAATCACTATTTCTAGAAGGTAGGGTGAAAACTAGAGTATTCAAGAATCTCCTCTTTAATTCTTGAAAAAATATATCACATTCTTCTATCCAAATAAACTTAACCCCTTTTTTGTTAACTTAGTTAGTGAGCTAGATAACCATGTAATTTTTTTAACAAACCACCAGGAATAGAATGCTAATCCAAGAAAACTATGAATCTTAGAATCATTTTTAGGTCTTGTCCATTCATCAAAAAAAAAATTGGTAGGATAAACTATTATACCATCCTTATTTATAATGATCCCAAGAAAATATTTTTTTGCAGCCAAAAATTACATTTTCAAAATTTCCTGTATAACTTATTTTCATTGAGAGTTTGTAGGAAAATCCTCAGATGTTTTTAATGATCCCCATAACTTTTTGAATAAACTATAATTTCATAAATAAAAACAATAAGAAACTTATCCAAATAATCATGGAATATTATTTTAATAAGATCCATGAATAAAGTAGGAGAATTTATCAAACCAAATGGAATAACAAAAAACTCATAATGGACATATCTAGTATGAAAAGCTATTTTCATAATTTCTTCTTATTTCACCTTAAACTGATGGTACCTAGATCACAAGTCAATATTGGGAAAATATTGAGCTCCCTAGAGATGATCAAATAAATCATTGATATGAGACATTGGATACTTATTCTTAGCATTAATGTTATTCAATGGCCTATAATCAATGAAAATCCTCATGGAACCATATTTATTTTTAAAAAACAAAAGATAAACACCCCATGGTGAAGTGTAAGGATGAATGAAACCTTTATCAAGAAACTCATGTAACTACTTTTTAAATTCAAGAAGTTCCAGTTGATCCATTCTATAAGGGGGTTTTGAAATTGTCTTAGAATAAAGAACTAAGTCAATAGTATATTCAACTTCTCGATCATTTATAACACCGAGAAACTCATTTGTAAAAACATTTAGGTATTCATTTACCACAGCTACATCATTAATCTAAACAGTTCATTTTTTTAAAAAACATATAAAAAATAACTTTTATTTTTATATTTTAATAGTTTCTTAGATTCCTGATATGTTATCAATGGTAAGGGTTATTTATTTTATACAAACTGAAAATATTTCTAAAAAACAACTTATTTATCTCTACAATCAATCTTATCATGATAAACGGAAAGTCAATCCATACCCAGAATAATATCAAACTCCACTAAGGGGAAAATAAAAAGGTTTGAGGGTAATGTCTTTCCATAGACAACAACATGAAGATTATTATAATTCCTTCTTTCTTTAATATTTCCCCTAGTGTTTTAACTATAAGTCCTAGTTTCATTTCTTAAGGTGAAATTTTCAATTTACTAGAAAATTTCCCAGAAATAAGGGAATGTGTAGACCCCATATCAAACAAAACATTAGAAAAAATTTAGTAAAAAAATAAGAACCTAATACCACTTCATTGGATGTCACAACATCTTCTGAAGTAGTCACAAATTATTTCACTACATTTTTCTACATATAATCTGGTTGCTTCCTATTATTAAGATCTTTCTTTGGGTAGGTATTTTCATAACAAGCCATCTCACCATATTTAAAACACTCTACAATTTTCTTATTAGAATTAAATAGGTCATCACTAAGATCTCTTTCATTTAAATCTTAGGCCATATGTCCAAACATAACACATCTTAAACACTTACCATATTTTTTAAGGCCTTCCCTAGGGTTCTTTTTACGTTACTTCCCATAAATAGAAAATTTTACTTTATCACCTTAAAATTTATTTGATTGATTATTACCCATTTCATGACATCTAGACCTCTTCTTTTTCTTATTATCAAATTATATGTGATCATTAGAAAACTCTATTTCTACTTTCTCAGTGTATCAAACAAGATTCTCACAACTTCTAAATTCAAGAGAGGCCAATAACCTTTTGATATATTGGTTTCAATCATATGTAAAAATGATTGATTTTACTATCAATATCTTGAATAAAATTTGGAGAATACATTGCCAATAATATGAATTTTTCTTCATACATGGCCACTAATCCTTCCACCTTTTGTTTCAATTCAAGTAATTTATTTTCCATCCTAAGTCAAACCACCTTAGGAAAATATTTTTCAAGGAACAGGTTCTTAAATTCATCCCATTATAAGGCATCAATCTTAGCATTGTCCTTTATATTCTTGACCATTGACCACAACTGTTCATCTTCACCTTTAAATAGATAAGTACAAAGACAAGCCTTTTGATTATATGAACACCCCATGACATAAAATATCTTTTAAATGGCTTTAATCTATCCTTCAATCGCAATTGGGTCAAAAGATCCACTGAAAGTAAGTGGGTTTTGCCTCATAAAATGTTCCACTATCGTCATGTTCATTTGTGATAGATCTAGTTATTCTCCTACATGTATGTCTCTACCATTTATATCCTGCATCAATTGATCCATCACTATCACAAACTGCTCGAATCTAATTCCCACCATTCCAGATTGTAGATTCAGAAAGATATCATTTTCTCAGTGCCTGCCTACTTCAGTTTCCATATTTATTCTATGGAAAACCATTTTGAACCGACATATATTAGATGAAGAAACATGATAATATTTAAATACTATATCATTTCAATATAACCATGAGGTAAAAATCATTTATGGTATTCTATTAACATCATCCTAACCCCTAAAGTTATCTAAACTATACTTTGATACCAACTATAAGGACCCAACCTTTAACATTACACAATCTAGTTAATTCAATCAGAATATATTTATTACATTACCAAAGATATTTTTACTTTTTATTTTTATATAATTATGAAATAATTCATACATATCAACCCACAAGAATAAAAAGTGGGTAATACTAAACCAATATCCATTTCTTCCATAACAATTTTTTTTAATAAAACATGAAATATTTTCATAAAAAATCTTCAAAATATTCATCTTGGATTCTTCTTTTCTTTTAGCCATCCTAAAACATTGTGAAAATAATTTTTAAACTTGATATGAACTATAACGTCTCATATTTTCCATGTATTATTTTTGGATGTTATATGGAATATTTTAGAGACCGGGAACTAAGATAGTGTGCGATTCTAAATCCCGGTGTGCCAGGAATAAATGTTTAAAATATATTAAATATGATAAATAGAATGTATGCATGTTTTTCTTGAAAAAATTGAATAAATTATAAATGGGTGACCGGATTAGAAATCTGAGGGAACTATTGAGTTTAGGATGTGATTTTTACCCTAGGCATGACTTAACATTAGTCAACATGGGTTTTATGTGTAAAATTCAACACATGCACAAAAATTAATAAAATTATTAAACAAAATTATTTTATTTCATTTTGTAATGCATCAGTTGACACATATCCTTAGGTTAGAACCCCAGGGTTAGCCGTATAACCCTGGAACCTCTAGAGGATCATTGGAGTGAGCCTTAGAGAATCCTCTCAGGTTAACGATGATGGAATCATGGGTTGACAATCAATACACCTCATATTTGACAGATATTTCCAATGATGATGATGATTCATCATTATTTATCATCGATCAAACCGAATTGAGGTAGGGTGTGTGTTTTATTTGAATTTCTTCCACGATCTTAATTTCTGTGATGAATGAAAATCAACCGATGAATGGATTTATTTTTGAATCAATCACCTTTTGGGATGGGATTATCATTTAGGGTTTTATCGAGAGATTATTATATTTTTTATTAATTTTTTTCCTGGTTCTATTTTTATTCTAACAAAAATGAACCAAGATTGACATGAACATCAATCGAGGTTTGTTCTGTAAGGATTTTATTTGTGATTTTATCCCTCCTTTCTCATTCATCATGGGTGACCCCTTGGTCAATGGTTTTATGCATTACTGATGAATTGATCATTTCACATGTGATTCTTGGCACAAAAAACTAATATTGTAGATCCAGACTTGGTATAATTCAATGAAGGTGAGACAACAGTAGTAATGAACAGATAGGACCGGTTTGTAAACCCCTGATTTTCATGCTAGATGTGTTAAAGATGATTCAGATGAACTGAATCCATTTTACGAATATATTTGAACCCTGAATTATAAATAATGGTCATGTAAGTATTTATTCATACTAGATCCATGAGTTTTGGTGCGATTATAGATATATTTCAAGGTGACGGTAGTGTGGGCGCAAGTGGGATGAAGAACCAAGGTTTCTGGAAAAACTTGATACACATGGAATTTAGTCCCTGTCTACACAACATGTAGTCCCCTTTGGATGACTCGAAATGTACTTGGGAAGTACATGGACATGGAGTGGAGTACACAAGTTTCCTACACATCAAGACATGGACCATGTATATAGGATACCTTGTGTACCGGTACACGAACATGGGTACACGGTCTAACGTCGTGTACTAGAACACGGCTGGAGTACACGGGCGGGACCTTGGATACATGGACATGATGTGTAACCCCTCTACACATCCTTTACTCTTCTTTAACAAGGACACAATTTGAATGACATAGGTTATTTACACAGGAAGTAATCGGGGTCAAGGGACACGGTGTGTAACCCTTCTACACATTATGTACTCCCTTCAAGAGTGATTGAGTCACTTGGTTTTCTTAGTATGGACTAGTATAGTATGAGTGTGTTCTCTTCTTCCTTTTCCTAAAGGGTACAATGTGGCTTTAAATACACATCACTGGATTGTGATCCCCTCTAGAGGAAAATTGTCAAATAGATTTTGGGTG
This sequence comes from Viscum album, assembly GCA_963277665.1. Lineage (NCBI taxonomy): Eukaryota > Viridiplantae > Streptophyta > Magnoliopsida > Santalales > Viscaceae > Viscum > Viscum album. Next base: position 130,442,800 of record OY728137.1, read on the forward strand.
TCCCTCCATGAGACTGGAGTGTGATCCTCTATCATCCTTAGTACCCTAGTTGGAGTTTTTGGAATCAGAATGGCCTCCCTAAGAAGATCGTTGATCCTTCATATAGTAGTCCACATTGTTATGGTTGGTGGAATCATTGACGTATGATCCCCTACGTAGTATGTTGATCTAGGTTGGGTTTGTGGTGTCCCCCAGCAGTTCTAGGCATGACCCCCTATCTGTGTATCAAAGTATTCTTAGAATGATGTGTTTTATTTAAGTGGTTCCTAATTAGATATACCTATTCATAGAGTATCTCTGATGATAGCATGGATCAGGGAGTGAGTTCTCCCAGAATGAGTGTTTCTTCAAACAAAATCTTGTGGATGATAGTTGTTTATGACTGCCTGATGGATTGTTTCCTTTCCTGAGTCTATTCGGGTGTTTCTATTATATATTTATTTTTATATCTTGTATTGAGATTAATATACTTGGTGCTTTGTGTTTAGTTTTTTTGGGTGTTCTACTGAGTATTTTTATACTCACGCTTTCATGGGATTTTCCCATACGTGTTGTGTCTTGTGCATAAGATAGAAATTTTGATGGTTTCTTGGGAGAATAGGGTGTGGGTGGAGAATATATGGATCTTAACAGACTAATGTGTTTATCAAAAGTGTACTTTTGACTTATTCATCACCCATGGAGTAGGTTAGACTCTTTAAAGTTTTGGTTGGGATTTTTTCCCCTTTTTTGTTTTAGTACTTTACCGGCGTACTCTATTGTGGGATATAAGATGTATTCATGCATTCTTACACTTTTTTTGCATTTCATCATTTTTTTTGGACTAGAGATGTGTGTATGTATATAGTTACTTTATGATAATCCCTCTGATCTTTGGGATGTGCCTACATGGTTCTAGTCACTAGCCAATGTCCTATTAGAGGTAGGCTTGGGGTAGTCACAAGTTAGAACTATACGGGTTGGTTTGTGAAACAATGGTATCAAAGGGGTTCAATTCAACTTTAGGACATGAGTCAGTGATATTGATTTGGGGAAATAGTGTTTAGTGTTTCAAGTTTGTATTTTAGGCCAGGGATTCAAGTGTTGGTGTGGCGGCCAACGTATCTACACACTAGGACTCTAATTATCTACCTTTTGACTTGGTATTTTAAAACATTTGATTGTGGGGGAAAAATAGTCCATGCATCATATAGGAATGATTTTGTTTTCCATTTCCTTCTTGAGTCAGATCTCCATATATACTCATTTGACCATGGTATGTCTTTTTTTTATTTCAGGATGCCTCCATATGGAAAACCATCTAGGATTCTACCATGTGATCATGAGGATGATCCTCCTAGTGGAGAGGCATCAGTACAGAGTCTTGTACTAGAGATGTCACCTATAGATGGTTTTTTGCTATACCACCACCAATTGAGTAGTAGCTAGCAAAAGTACTACCTGCTAAGTATGCATTCCAGTTGAGTTCATTTCATGAGTTTCAAAGGTAACGACCTCTTAGATTTCAAGGTGAACCATAACCCCAGGTGGAATAGGACTGGTTATAGGTAGTCACTCATGTTTTTTTTTACCTTGTGAGGATCCCTATCAATCAGATGACAAATCATTTCAGTGAGTCTTATTTAGGGATTTATGGGTAGATGGTGGATCTTGGTCACTCATTGATAGAGTTAATATTTTCAATATTATTAATATGTTTTCAATAATTTAATCTCTCTCAATTATTCAATTTGAGTGTATTTTCATCATTTATGTGTTTTTGGTGTATTTTGGGCTTAAATGTGAAAATGGGGTAATTATGTAAAATTGACAGTTTTATATAGCTTCTGTTTTTTGGGAATAACTTTTAACATATTGGTACAATTGAAGTAAATCCTTTTTTTAGGCTTAAAATTCTTGTGGGATTCACATTTTTCTTCTGAACCAAGACCCAATTCGAACCCCAATGGTACAGAAAAATCAATCAAGTAGAGAACTCATTCTGGTTGGCAGAATGGAAACCACCACATTAAATCAATAATATCACATTCATAAGACCTTATAATGAGGTGATTCCAGCTGTTGTCAACAGAGGACATCCAAAGGATGGTTCAAAATAAATTTGATAAAATTAGAATCTCATAAAGTCATATATTTGTCTCGTCCAAGTGGAGTGGGTGAAACATTTTTTGGAGTCCAGAAAAGTAATGGTCATTAATTCAGCCATATCATTATTTAAACCTATCCAATGACTCTCAAATTTTTAGGGTCGATATCCAAATTAATTTCAAAAATTCTATAATAAGGGACCTCAGTGATTTTCTACCTTCTGGTTGGCAGAACATAGTCAAACTTCTGGAGGATAGATTCTGTAGGATCAAATTTCTGTTCTTTCTTTTCTTTTTTTTATAGTTCTTAGTCTTGTAATGTGTTCTTCTTTCCCCTTAGTCACAATTACCCTTACTATGGTGGGGTAAAATTCTGTGTGATTGGGGAAGGAGAGTTTTTCCATGTTGTATTTCATGAGTTCCTTCTATTAATGTTTTAAAATCCTCTTTTCTCTTCTGTGAATCGGTTTCAATTTCTAATAACAGTTTTTATTATCATGTACGATTGTATCTGATTTTAGATTCTGTTGTTAATTTATATTTGTTCAATGATTAATATCTCCATCCTCTAGGTTATGGTTTATAAATGATGGAATATACTAGGACTTAGTGGTGAAGTACTCAAGTGATCACCCGTACGTGTGTGAGGAGTAGTGAATGTTCTTGATTACTTGGGATAAACAAGACCCGATTGGGAATTGCCTAAGATAATTGGGGGTATTTTCTAAAACTCTATTACACATTGTAAGGAGATTAGACCAACCTAAGATTTTAGTAAGGTTTATTCTCATATTTTTAATTGACCAAGGGAGTGAGAAGAAACGATTGTGGATTCTCACTCTTAATGATTTAGCAGAAGAGAATTGGGTAAAATGAACTATGATAGAATTACAATTGGAAAACTGACCCTAACCTGATCACCATTTCATATCACTGATTTAAATCACATCATTTTTCAATTTATTTTAAAACTTTCACTTAATTACTTTACTTTATTTAGTTTCTTTCTTGTATTTTCCAAATCAAACAATTTCAAAAACAACATCACTTCTTTCTCTTATTTTAAGTGACAAAAATTATTGTTGAGCACTCCTCTCTGGAGACAACCTAGGTAACCCACTATAATACATTTTCACTTAGGTTATATTTGTTTTTTCCACACACCACGATAGGAACATGTCAAAACTTGGCACCATTGCTGGGGAGGTAGCACCAACATTTCTTTTATTTTCTTTTCTATCTTCTTATCTTTTCTCTTGAAAAGTGCATGACTAGAACCTCAAAAATTTAACCTTTACCCATAGATCCTTAAATTTAAAGAACCTTGTTGTATATACTAAGAAACCTTAATTTGAAATCTGAATTTTAAGAAATTATCCTTGCAGACTCAAGTGAAACTTCTAGTTTTCACTCTGAGCCTGTCATCATGGATGAAAATCAAAACCTAACTCTTAGAGACCTCTACGCACCACAATTCCTTAATCAAAACAATCAACTTTTCATGCTAGTATTAAAAAATTATTTTGAAATGAAACCTAACTTGATTCCTTTGCTTCCAAAGTTTCATGGTTTGGCAGGGGAAGATCCAAACAAACACTTTAAAGAGTTCACACATGTGTGCTCAACTTTCAGACCCCGTGGAGTTACTGAAGAGTAGGTAAAGTGGAAGGCATTTCTGTTTTCATTGGGTGGGGCTGAAAAATAATGGTTGTACGGCCTAAAACCAGGAGACGTACATAACTGGAATGACCTAGTAAGATTTTTTATGCAAAGATTCTTCCCCACGTCTAGAAGCACAACCATTCGGAAAGAAATCTACACCATATGAAAATCATATGGAGAAACCCTTTACGAGTATTGGGAGAGATTTAAGAAGCTATGTGTCAGCTGTATACATCAAGCCATTGAAGAACATAACTTTCTTGTATTCTTCTATTAAGGACTACTGGACAATGATAGAGACCTTCTTGATGCATCATCTAGATGTGCACTTATTGACAAGTCACCAGAAGAAGCCAAGGGCTTGATTGAGAAGATTTCCCAAAACTCACAGCAATTTGGAACAAGAGGTGTTGGTACAAGAGGTATTCATGAGGTATGAACTTCTCATCCATCACCCTTATTAGAAACTAAGATTGAAGAGCTAACTAGTATGGTGAGGCAGATGGCCTTGAAACAAGTTAGTGACCAACAAGTGCCAGCTAAGGTATGTGGTTTATGCTCATCACCTGATCATTTCACTGACCAATGTTCTGAAATACAGGGAATGGAAACATGTGCAGCAACCTTTTAGCCAAGACAGTTCCAACAAAATCAAGGATGGAGAGATCCTAACCAAGTCCAGTATGGATTTTGAAATCAGCAGAATCAAGGTAGACCCCCATACCAAAACCAGTTTCAAAACCAACCACCATTCTAGAATCAATTCCAGAATCCACCACCATTTCAACAGAAACAATATTATAACCAGGCTTCTTACCAAAAACCAACCAATATCAAAAGACCCTATGAGCATCCATCCACCAATGCACAACCTCCAATTTAAAACCAACAAAAATCTGAGTTTGACGGATTGAAAGACATTGTCAAAGATTTGTCCAACAATTTTGAAAGTCTCATGGACTTTCTGACCAAAAATCCAGGTAAACTCCCTTCCCAAAAAATCCCAAACCCAAAATAGAATGTTAGTATTATAACTAAAAGAAGTGGAAAATAACTCCCACCACCATCCACCATTGAACCTGAAACATTAATACCTAATCTGAGAGAGAATGAAGTTGGAAATGATAAAAATTCTATGAAAATTAATCGGGAAGAAGATAAGAAAGAAGATGAGGAGAAGGATAGGCAAAGGAAGAAGAAACAAGAAACACCATTTCAAAGGCAACAAAGGGAGAAGAAAGATATACCCCCACCATTTCCATCAAGGATGATTGAATCAAAAAGGTTGCAAGAAGAAGCACTGCAAAAAATAAATTCTAGACACCTTCAGAAAGTGGAAATCAACATACCTATACTTGAATCACTCAAAAAAATTCCAAAGTATGCTAAATTTTTTAAGGATATTTGCACTAAGAAAAGGAGACTTCAAGGTAATGAGAGGATAAATTTGGGAAGAAGTGTCTTAGCCCTTATCACACCATAATTTCCAACCAAATATCAAGATCTAGGGACATTTTCTATTCCATGCACCATTGGTTCATTAAATTTCTCTAATGCTTTGTGCGATTTAGGTGCATCAATTAATGTATTGCCTCACTTAGTATATACTTCTTTGCAGATGGCAGACTTGAATCCCACAAGAGTGGTGGTCCAGCTTGCAAATAGATCCACAGTTTTCCTAGCATGAGTTCTAGAGGATGTCCTGGTAAAAGTCAAAGATATTTTATTCCCTACTGACTTTTATGTGTTGAATATGGAAGATGATAGGATCCCATCACACTCACCCATCATTTTGGGGAGACTATTCTTGAAGATGGCCAAAATCATCATCAATGTCCATGAAGGGACACTTACCATGGATTTTGGAGACATCATTGTCCACTTCAATATTTTTGAATCCATGAGGCACCCATCAGATGATCATTCACTCTTCTCACTCTCCCATGAAGATGGAAAAGAACCAATTGAAGAATCAGGTATGTTTCATGAATTTTTATCATTATGAGATAATTTTTCCATTAAAAATATCACTGAACATATGTATGCCCAAACTCTTAGAGATTCAGATATCCTGTTGGAAGAAGAGGTAAAATCTGATTTCTTTGGTAAATTGTTAAATGATGATGAAGATTATATTATTTATTGTGACCAGGATGTCAAACCATTGGAAGTGGAGAACCTCAATTTAGTTTCATCCCTTGAGAATCCTCTTGATCTAGAATTAAAACCACCCCCCACTGATTTAAAATATATTTACCTTATAGAGGGAGAGAAATTACCAGTAATAATTGCTAATAATCTATCTGAAACTCAAGAAAAATCATTGATTGAACTTTTTAGAGAGAATGTCCAAGAAATAGGGTGTAGTTTAGGTGATATCACCCAAAAATTTTCTCACATAGAATTTTATTGAGGGAGATTCCAAACCTTTCAGACAACCCCAAAGGAGGTTGAACCCCACCCTGATAGAGGTTGTGAAAAAAGAGATTGAGAAACTTTTAGAAGCTAGGATCATCTATCCCATATCTGATTCAAAATGGGTTAGCCCCATCCATGTTGTCCCAAAGAAAACTGGCCTAACCATTGTGAGGAATAAAAAGAATGAATTAATCCCTATGAGAATTCTGAATATCAGGAGAGTATGCATAGATTTTAGGAAGTTGAATTAGGTCACTTGAAAAGATCATTTCTCTATCCCTTTAATTGAACAGATTCTAGATAGGTTGGTAGTTAGAACTAATTATTGCTTTTTGGATGGATTTTTAGGTTATTTTTAGGTACCCATTGCTCCCAAAGATCAAGAGAAGACTACCTTTACTTGTCCTTTTGGCATTTTTTCATACAAAATGATGCTATTTGGATTGTGTAATGCTCCAGGTACATTTCAGATGTGTATAGTAAGTATATTTTTTGATCACATTGAATATTTCTTGGAGGTTTTCTTGGATGATTTCACAGTTTTTGTAAATTGTTTTGACCATTGCTTGAAAAATCTTGAAAAAGTTTTAAAACTTTCATCGAAAAGAACCTTGTTTTGAATTTTTAAAAGTGTCATTTTATGGTTAAGAGAGGAATTTTCCTTGGGAATTTCATTTCTTAAAAATGCATTGAAATTGATAAATCAAAAATTGAAGTGATAAATTCTTTTCCTTACCCAACTTGTGTGAAACATGTTAGATCATTTTTAGGACATGCAGGATTCTACAAGAGGTTTATCAAAGATTTTAGTAAGATTTCTCTCCCTCTCTCTAGATTACTTTTGAAGGACGCTGATTTCAATTTCAATGGTTCATGTAGGGAATCCTTTGATGAGTTGAAAATGAGATTGATTACACCACCAGTAATGCAACCACCCAATTGGGAAGAACCATTAAAGCTACTTTGTGATTCTTCAAACCAAACAGTTGGAGCAGTATTTTCTCAGAGAATTGAGGGAAGGCCACAAGTAATTGCATATGCCTCAAAAACCTTAGATGCGGCCCAATTAAACTACACAACAACAAAAAAAGAGTTTTTAGCAGTTGTTTTTGCTTTAGTGGGATTTAGATCATATCTTCTTGGAACTAAAGTCATTGTGTTTTATGATCATGCAACTCTTAGGTACTTGATGAAGAAGGCTGAAGAAAAACCAAGGCTAGTGATATGGATGCTTCTACTGTAGGAGTTCAACATAGAAATAAAAGATAAGAATGGATCTGAGAACCAAGTGGATGATCACTTAAGTAGACTAACCAACACCACTGAAGTTGAAATTTCAAACACTGAACCACTAAATGATCACCTTCCAGGAGAGCAGTTGTACTTGATTGAAGGAGAAGTACCTTGGTATGATGACATGGTAGATTATCTGGTAACATATCAGGTCCCATATCATTTAAATTCTCACTAAATTTACAAATTGAAATCTGAATCTAAATATTACATCTGGGATGATCCATTTCTTTGGAATATTTTTAATGACCAGCTGATAAGAATGTGTTTTCCTAAATATGAAATTGAATCAGTCTTTAAGTTTTGTCACACATTATCTTGTGGAGGCCACTTTGGACCTCAAAGGATATCAAGGAAGGTTTTAGAATCTGGACTTTATTGTCCAACACTTTTCAAAGATTCTCATGAATTTTTCAAATAGTGTGAAAAATGTCAGTTTACAGGAAATATTTCAAAGAGACAAGAAATTCCCCAAAGCCACTTAATTTTTGTAAAATTTTTGAAGTTTAGGGGATAGATTTTATGGGAACTTTCCCAATGTAATTATGAAATTCTTATATTCTTCTTGTTGTTGATTATGTTTCCAAATGGGTGGAAGCAAAAGCCACCAGGACTGACGATGCTAAAGTTGTTTGCGATTTTTTCAGAGCTAACATATTTTGTAGGTTTGGAGTTCCCAGAACCATCATTAGTGATCAAGGGACTCACTTTTTCAATATGAGAATGGAGGATTTGTTTAAAAAGTATGGGGTTCATCAGAAAACATCAAATCCCTATCATCCATAGACTAATGGGCAAGCTGAAGTGTCCAATAAAGAAATCAACAGAATTTTGGAAAAGACTGTTAATCCAAATAGGACGGATTGGTGCCAAAGGTTGAAAGACACATTATGGACTTACAGAAAAGCCTACAAAAACCCAATTGGAATGAGTCCATATACGTTGATTTATGGGAAAAGATTTCACCTACCTGTGGAATTGGAACACAAGGCATACAGGGCTGTGAGGAAGATGAATCTGGATCTTGAAAGTGTGTGGAAAGAGAGAAGATTGCACTTACAGTAGCTAGAATAAATTAGAAGGTAAGAATTTGAAAATTCTAGGATTTACAAAGAGAGAAGATTGCAGTTATAGGATCTAGAAGAAATTAAAAGGGAAGCATTTGAAAATTCTAGGATTTACAAAGAGAGAACAAGAGTGGTGCATGAAAAACTGATCCAACCAAAATACTTTCATCCTGGAGAAAAAGTGTTGTTATTCAATTCAAGGATCAAGATGATGCTAGGTAAACATTGTTCCAGGTGAGAAAGTCCATTTATAGTTACTCATGTATATCCTTTTGGTGCTGTGCAGATTGTGAAGGATGGAGTGAAGGATCCATTCACTGTTAATGGGCACAGATTGAAGAAATTCCTTGGGACCATGCCATCTGAACCAATAGAGGAGATCACACTCCACCAACCTATTTATCAATAAACTTTATCAGGTCGTACCTCTCCTTTATAATTTCTTGATTGCTGTGATTCAATTTCAAATATTCTTTTGTGTTAAATCCATTTGAATGCATTGCGGACACTGCATCATTTAGGTGTGGGGGATAGAACCTTTGTAGTTTAGGATTTTTATGTGTTGTTTGTTTTCCTATTTGTTTTTACAAAAACATGTGTCTGTTTATTTTTAAATTTTTGTGTGTTTTTTAAACTTTTGTGTTGAAATGATTATCTTTGAAATTTTTGAAACCCATGTCCATGGGAGAAATAATTTATTCCTTGAAACTGAGTTTAAATGAATTTTGAAAATGACATTGTTTCAAGTTAAATTCTTTGAGAATTTCATGAAAAATACTCTATTTTTTGAATCTCATGCCACATATCACTGTCTTTATATTTGAAATCACATTACCGTGAGGCTTCTAAACCTATTATTTTCATATTATTTACATTCACCTCACTTCTTGAGAGAACCAAACCATGCTTGTTTTAACAAAAATTTGATTTATTCCTTTCAAAACTTGAGGGTTTGGGGTACATGTGTTTTAAATAATTGAGAAATTTATTTGGTTTGAAAGCCCCCTTTTCAAGATAATCCCTTTCATTCTGGACTACCTTGTAAATGTAATCCTTGTAGCTCATAGAAGCCCAGAACATCCTATTAGGTTAGCCACATTACAAGCCAATTCTCCCTATCCAGCCTTCTCTTGAAGTGAAATTTCATGATCTATTTGAACTTAAGTGTGGTGGAAGATGTCTTGTGTTGTGATAGCTCATTTTATGAAACATTGGGTGGAAAATAAAATGCTGAAGAGATTTTATTTCTATGAAAAAATCATTCTTCTGAAAGCTGTGCCTTTTCTGGAGCTTTCACGATAAGAGAAGTTGTGCCTTTCTGGAGCATCTAATGTAAAAAATAAAGTTGTACCTTTTATAGAGCTTTCAAGAAATATTATATTTGAGAAGATTGAAATGTTTGATGCTGAAATGATAAAATATGTAAACATTCCTTGATATTCTATGAAGAAGGAGCTTATTTTCTACTAAGGGTAGTGAAGAGGAGACCAAACTTGTGTGAAAATTAGAGTAATGCAATTTTTCTTCAAAAAGAGCCAATCCCTCTTCATTCAGCCTTAGAATTTTCACATCTAAATCCTACCAACATAAATCCACAGAACAACCTTGACAATTACTCATGATAAACATATGTCCTTGACTCACATCAGGTGGAGATGTAGGAATTTATCAAGCCTATGGTGACCCTTGTATGAGTTTGGAGGAGAAAGACATTGATACAAAATTGAAAATTTGTGTGATGAGAGATAATGAAAGTTAAGTAAGTGTCTTGTTTTCATGGGATGAGAAATGAAGATTAAAAATATTGAATGATATTAAATTAAGAACATGAAATAATATATTTTGATGAGGCATGATATATTTTGTTTCTTGTTTTCAAATTGGTGGATCTCAGGGATATGTGTTTTGAATTTACTTTGATTTTATTTTGATTTTGACTTGTCCAGGAGTCCAAGTGATAAGTGTGGGGGAATTGATAGATTTAATATTTTCAATATTATTAATATGTTTTCAATAATTTAATCCCTCTAAATTATTCAATTTGAGTGTATTTTCATCATTTATGTGTTTTTGGTGTATTTTGGGCTTAAATGTGAAACTAGGGTAATTCTGTAAAATTGACAGTTTTATATAGCTTTTGTTTTTCAGACATAACTTTTAAAATATTAGTCCAATTGAATTGAATACTTTTTTTAGGCTTAATATTCTCGTGATCTTCACATTTGTCTTGTACTAAGGCCAAATTCGAAACCCAATGGTATAGAAAAATCAATCAAGTAGAGAACTCATTCTGGTTGGAAGAATGGAACCCACCGCATTAAATCAACAATATATCATTCATCCGACCTTAGAATGAGGTTATTATAGCTATTGTGGATAGAGGACATTCAAATTACGGTTCAAAATAAATTTTATAAAATATTAAGCTCATCAAGGGATATATTTTTCTAGTCCAAGTGGAGTGGGTGAAATAGTTTTTGGCGGCCAGAAAAGTAATGGTCATTTATTCATCCATATCTTTCTTTAAACCTATCCAATGACTCTAAAATTTTTAGGGTAGATATCAAACTTCATTTAAAACATTCTATAAGAAGGGACCTCAATAAGTTTTGTCCTAATTATGGGCATAAAATAGTGAAACTTCTGGAGGATCAAATTTCAGTTCTTTGTTTTCTTTGTTTTACACTTCTTCATCTTGTAATGTGTTATTATTTCCCCTTAGTCATAATTACCCTTACCATGGTGGGGTAAAATTATGTTTTATTGGAAAATGATAGGTTTTCCATGTTGTATTTCATGAGTTCCTTCTATTAATGTTTTAAATCCTCTTTTCTCTTCTGTGAATCAGTTTCAATTTCTTATAACAGTTTTTATTATCATGTACGATTGTATCTGATTTTAGATTCTGTTGTTCATCTATATTTGGTCAATGATCAATATCTCCCTCCTCTAGGTTATGGTTTATAAATTATGGAATAGACCGGGACTTAGTGGTGAAGTACTCAGGTGATCACCAGTACGTGTGTGAGGAGTAGTGAATGTTCTTAATTACTTGGGATAAACAAGACCCAATTGGGAATTGTATAAGATAATTGGGGGTATTTTCAACAAATCTATTACACATTGGAAGGAGAGTAGACCAACCTAATATTTTAGTAATTTTTATTCTCACATTTTTAATTGACCAAGGGAGTGAGAAGAAACGATTGTGGATTCTCACTCTTAACGATTTAGCAGAAGAGAATTGGGTAAAATGAACTATGATAGAATTACAATTGGAAAACCGACCCTAACCTGATCACCATTTCATATCACTGATTTAAATCACGTCATTTGTCAATTTTTTTAAAACTTTCACTTAATTACTTTACTTTATTTAGTTTCTTTCTTGTATTTTCCAAATCAAAAAATTTCAAAAACAACATCACTTCTTTCTCTTATTTTAAGCGACAAACATTATTGTTGAGCACTCCTATCTGGAGACAACCTAGGTAACCCACTATAATACAATTTAACTTAGGTTATATTTTTTTTCCACACCCCATGACAGGCACGTGTCACTCATTCACATGACAAGACAACTCTCTCCTAGATAGACTTTGAGCATCTTTCTAGAGAGGAGTTCTATCCGGACACGTTGTGATTGGTACGCATACAAGAGCTTCTATGTCTATAGCAAGGAATTATGACTATGGAGGAGTGTTCATTGAGGTTTACAGATCTCTCATGTTACTCCTTGAATATATTATGGGATTATTTCTTTATGGAAAACCTTTGACCAGGGCGTGTGTTGGGATATTAGGGAATCAATAGTATCTCTTAGCATTTCCACCTATGTTGGAGTGCTTGAGTGAGCCTTGTTAGTAGAAATTTTCTTGGAAGATCAGAAACCATTATTGGGAGCTATCAGTGGGAACTTGATAGATGAGACCTTGTTAACAGGTATCCGACAATATTCATAGGGATCCAAGCAAGTTAGACGCTTTAAGAGGCGATCCCAAGACTCGGGTTCAGCGGTACAAGGCTCCCAAGGTGGCTCGAATCAACCGAGAGATAGTTTGTTATTATCTTATGATGGTTGGTTTAATACCCTGATAATTTTATGAAATATATAAATTATGATTTATTTGATACCTTTCATTTCACACTACACCATGTTAAGCTTTTTCTATACGCAACACCATCTTTTCTTGCGATACACGCAACACTGAGTTTCTATGAAATATAATTTTGTTATTATTTAAATAAGATAACAACCTAGTTGTTAAATTAATGGTTTTGAATAGAATTAAATAACTTACAAAATATAGGGTTTATAAGATAAAATTATTACTTAGAGATGAAAATACATACCAATTGAATATAAAGGCAAAATTTTTATTTTTATACTCCCAAAGTTGTTTTGTCTTTATAAACTAAATTAATTAAAATTAGTAAATGAAATTAATGAAATATATGTATTATATATTTAATAAAATATTTTTTTATATTCATCCAATATATTTTTATAGTTATAGGATATGAATAAACCTTATTTTTTACATAAAACCTATATTTTTTAAAAGGGTAATTTTACTGCCTTTTAATGGTGAACCCAATTTAAATGAATTGTTTTACACATTTATATATTATATTTAACAAAATAAACTTATTCTTTGAAATTGGGATATATAAATTTACTTTGGTTCAATTTTTGGTATTTTTATGATAAGTTTCATGTTTTTATGAATTGTAAAAATAATGCATTTTAATTGAAAACTAAGTTTTCTTCAAATTTATTTATAGTGATAAATTATATATTTTAATGGTTTATAAGTATAAATAGATTATATTTTATCATTTAATATAATTTAGTTCATTATCATTAATTTTACATTCAATTTAGATGTAAAAACATTCCAATCTTTTGCATGTTTTAACTTTTAAAATTTGTTTTCTCATTCTGACAATGAGATTAATTTTAAATTAATTACTACAACTTATGTGCTTTGAATTTTGAAAAATGGATTACATATTTTTAATCAGTGGATCCAAATTATGTAAATATATTTATTTTATTTTTAGGAATTGTGAATAGTAACTTCATTAATTTTTGTTAATACAGTAAATAAGGTAAATTAGGTAATTGAGGGGAAAATAATATTATAAAATTACATTAAAATTTGTCCTAATATCATTGGATGAGTGTGTTTATATATAAATAATTCTTGGTTTTAAATGGTATCCTTTGTAAGCCACTTGGATGAGATTAGAACATTAAATATATTTTATTTAAAGAAAATGTAAAGGTGTATTACTCAAATTTTAACAACTATATTATTTTTAATATAAGGTTATACATAAGCTAAATTCTAATATAAATAATCATTTGAAATATAATTTTTTTTATTTATCATAGTAATTTATTTTTAATTTTTAGGAAATAAATAATTACTTTAAAGTATTACACATTGATGATGCATAAATTATTTAATTAATGAAAATTTAATAAAATAATTTTTATTAAAATGATAATAACCATTAAAAGACAAGAAAACTTAACCAAATCTTATTTTAAGAGTATATATCAACTATAATCATCCAATTTTCTATTTATTGACCATTTGGATCCATAGGAAAATGATTATGACACTTATAATATTTTATTTAAAGTGATGTTAAAGTTATCACATTCATTTTTTAATACATATAACATTTTTAATGTAGGATTTTCCCTAAGATATATTATAATATAAGTATTATTATGAAATATATAGATTTTATATTCATCTTAGTATTTTATTTTCAATTTTTATTCAAAAAATAAGTATATTAAATAATTACACAAAACTAATGTTGTAATTATTTTATTAATAGAGATAACAAATAAATGTTATTAAAAATATTAAAATAAATGAAATTTGGGATAATTAATATATCTAATGAATTTTATAGATTACCTTTAACTCTTAGTAATATAATAAAATATTTTTTTCTAATTCAACTTTTTATCTTTCTATTTTTAATAATTAATGAATTAAATAGTGTTGAAATTGCCATTATTGATTTTTTATCAAAATAATGTATTATTAAATTATTTAAAAATCATAAAATATTTTTAAAAATATATATTAATTATTATATAGTCTTAAATGTTCTAAATTATTCATTTATGGTCTAATTTACATCAAATAAGTAAATATTTCATCCCTTTAATTTTGAAATATTTGTTACCTTGGTTAAAAAATAAATAGAATGACTAGGGGTTAATTAAAATTATAATGTTTAAATTGATAGTAAAACTTGTCTAAAATTTATTAGTTGATGATATTATAACCTTATCTCATATAATATTATAAACTATGGCATTTTTGAAATTTTTTTATGGGTTTTTACTTTATTATGAATTAATATTTTTGGAGATTCTAAAAGTGCCCCTCGCCTCAATTATAAAATGGCATATCTTCCCTCAGTTATTCAATTTAAATTTAGCCTTAAAACATATAAATACCCTTCCCATTTTCATTATAAACTTTTCTAGTCACATTCTAGAGGCTCTGGTCTTCTCCAAATACCAACTCTAGTTCTTTAAGAGGAGATCTAAAGGGAGCACGTCGAAGAAGAGGTAATCTTCTCTACCAATTCTTTCAAACTTATTTCTTCTTATACTTACTCTTAATGAGTTTTTTACATTATAAATTAATAAATCCAGTATCACTTATATACTATGATTTTATTATGATTATGTAACAACCATATTCCACCTTTTATCCATCCTACGAGATGCTAAATCACCATGCATGCGTGCGCACAGCTTATCATCTTCACGTCGTGATGTAATCTATTTTTTACCACCACCTTACTTGGATGGTTATAATGATGTAAATAATAACTATATATGATTATTATAACATGATATTAATTGTGAAAAAAAATATTTACCATCCACTTCCATGCCATTTCACAATTATGGAAATGATATTGTCGCTCTTTCATACGTACGACCTACCGTCTCCATGATGCGATATGATTCATTCTACATGAAATCCATTAAAGTGTGATTATATAAATTTATATAATGAATAAATATGATATATATTATATTTTAAATGATATAAATATAACTTAATAAGTAAAACTAAAACTTATTCAACAAAACATGCATAAGAAAATAAAGTAGTTAATACCCGAATAATGAGTAAAAATGAAATGTTATTAAAAAACATATGATAATATGATAATATATGATATCATAAAAATTAATATGATTCTGAAATAATTTAATGATATTATTTAAATAATTTTACTGGAGGTTTGGATACAAACAAAGGATATCAGACCTATGGTAAATGATAATTTCTCAGTCTAATTGTTATCTGAGATTGTTTATATGTAAGTATTTACTAGGGTATATTTTTCATTCATTTCCATGTTTCCTAAATATGTATTCTAAAATATTATTTCTATTCTTATAAAAAAATTAATTCAATTTAACCCATTATTTAATTTTATTAAATGGTATGAAATGAATATTTTATCTTTTTCAATACGAGGTACTTTTTTACTTATCCAAAAAAAAGTATGAGAGGAATGTTTTCTTTTAAATTATATGATAGGAATGAATTTTTAAATTTTCATAAAACCATATTTCTATGAATATTAATTTATATTATTTCAAGTTTATGTTTTAATGAAATTATTTTATTTTAAAATTGTGTGTCATTTTGAGAAAATAAAACATTTTTGAAGCAAGCAGGATATTTTCCTCAAGAATTAATTTCTAGTGTTCTATCAAAATTATTTTCAATATAAGATTTAATTATTTAATAGGGTTATGTTTCAAGTATAATATCCATATTATTCCTATGGTTTATTATGTTTATAATGTAATTATATTTCTGAAATCCATTTGTTTTATATGGATTATGTTATGATGGAATGATGTTTATGAAATCCATTTTATTTTTTGGGTTATGATATGTTGAATGATTTATGTTTTTGTGGAACACATAAGATTGATTTCATTATGAGATGTGTAAGACATATATCTCCCTCTAATGAATTGGGTAAAGATTTATACCTCATTATATATATAGGACTGGAATGATAAATGATCTTAGTTCAGTAATATAGGGTTAAAAAAGGAAATGATCTTGGTTTAGTAATACAGGGATGGAACGGTAAGTAAACCTAGTTCTGTAATACAGGGCTTGAATAAGGAGTGAACTCAGTTCAGTAAAAGAATTTTTCTAAAATTATGGTCTTGGAAATGAGCCTTGGATAATATGTAAATTATTTTCTATGATTATGTGTTTTTTAAAATTCCATGTTTTATGCCAATGTTATTTTCTCATGGCTTGTGTTTCTTTATTATTTATACCTTATGAACTACCAATATTTATTTCATTAATCAATATTTTGATATATGATTTTCAAAATTTATGTTCATGTTTTGATTAATATTTTCCTCTTTTACCCTTACTGAGCATTTGATCCCACCCTTTTCATGTGTTTTCTTTTCCCCATGATATAAAGAAAGGTTTTATGTAGGAAAAATAAAGGGTAAGATCTTTAAGGGAGATATTGAAGATCTTTCACCAAATTAGAAAAATTTGTTCCAAGTTTCCAAAGGCACTAAAATAATATGGTCTTTGGGCATCTTTTTGTGTAATGTATTAAGTATTCCTTAAAAGTAATGTAATTTCTATATATCTAAATCTTGGTCTATTATATTTGGTATCATAGCAAAGGTTTAGTTAACCTTTGGAAACAAGGATTAGAATACTTTAGTGATATCCCTAGATATATTTATAAAGATTTATCTAGAGATGTCCTTAAGGATAAGTCAAAGTATAGGTTACAATCCTTGAATTTTGGTAATGATAATGGTTAACCTATGATTAAACCTACGATTTTAGAGATTGAAAGTACTTCCCCTTGATTATTTTATTTTCCTAATGTGATTTTTTCCACTTAAACTATTATTTTTGGGTTTTATACAATGGATAGAATCAGGAGGATTCATGTTAATGATGAATATGATGGATAATAGAATGATCTTCCTCATGAGAAAATAAATGAAATGGGTGTTATAAGACAAAATATTGTTTTTATTCCTAATCAAAAATATCATAATATGATCAATAATCTCAAATTTGGTGATTTTACTGACCCAACTAATAATAGAAATATGGAGTTTCATGGTGGCCATAGAGGAAAGAAAGTTAAATTTTCCTCTTGTAAATCATGTGAGAAGAGGCATCAAGAATAATTTTTCAAAGGAACTAAAATATGATTTGGGTGTGGAAAATAAGGACACAAAGTAAGTAATTGAAAATAAAAATGTCAAGTTAACACAATGTATGAGGATAATGGTATTTCTAAGGAATCAACGATAATTAAATTTTTTAAATGTGGATTGTATGGGAATTATGAAAATCGATGCCCTAAGGGTAAAGATCATGAAGTGAATCAGCAATTCCATATGAATAATTTTTATATTTATGATGATTAAGAGAATATGAATGATATGTGAGATGAAATGAGGGTTAAGGAATAAAAGGATGAATCTTGGTTAATGGTTTAAGAAGATAGTAGAATGACTGGATGTTTGTGTATTTTAAATCAAGAAAAAGACTATAAAGTTACTTTTATAGTATTATAGATTAATGAAACATCTAAGGATTATTATACTATATTTTTTACTTAAGTATTTGAAAGTATATGTTGAATGGTATTAGTAACCCTGAATAGTGATAGAGGTCATAAGGTAATATTTTTGGAGAACAGGTGATTAAGGGAAGGATAACCCTTAATATGTGCTTAATGTTGGGATAATGAAATAAGGAGATTTTTTATAGTATTAATAACTCTATGAAAAATATGATTACACAGTGGTTTTATAGAATTTTTAAATTTATGGTATGAGTAAATAGTTAATTTTTGAAAGCATGCAAGTTTTCACTAAGGTTTTATGGTAATTTAGGTTATTACCATGCTTCAAGAGAATATATGATAATATTTTTCCCATGTTTAGTGTTTGATAATTAAGGTATATGTCATTTTATTTTAGGAATTAATGATAATTTGATTTGGTAAATTTAGTGACCTTCTTAGAATGTTTTTTATTTTATCCTTTTAGAAGGATCATAATGTTAACCATTTATGAAATTTTTTGATGTTTTAGAAATTAAAGTATTATCTTTCCATATGAGGATTTATGCATATTGGATAACTTTTGATAGCCTTTTTATTATGATAAAGATATATGGAATGACCTATCATTCTATTTATAGATCTCATGATCTGTTAATGCTTAAGGAATGAAAATTTCACCTTCATTTCTTAGAATAAGAGAAGTGGAAATTGATCAAGGTACAATGAAAGGATGAGATTATACTTAATAAAGTAAGTATTTATTCCCATTATTCAACATTATTAAAAGGATATTGAAACCAAAAAAAATATTCTAGTACTTTCTTTACCGATGAATCAGATGGTCCCTTCGATCATTGCAGATTTATGGATTTTGATTGTTAACTTTCCCCTAACGATGCTATGTATCACTCTCCATCAGAATTTGATAGTTTGATTTCTCTTCCATGTACAAGTTTTCACTTGACACCTATGTTCTCCTAGGTGGAAAAATATTTATAAGTAACTTTGGTAAAACATTATGTTTCTAACATTCCTTTTTAAAAGTAAGTTTTAGTATTTATTTTTACGATATGGGTTTCTATAAAAGAAAATTTAACGTATTAAACCTTTGATAACCAGATGAATTTTGAGGGAGAAATTAATTTTATGGGGGTAGAATTTAACACCCCTATAATTTTATAAAATATATATTTTCTTATTTATTTGATATCTTTCATTGCACACTACACTATGTTAAGATTTCTTTATACGCAACACTGGTTTAGCTTGCATTACATGCAACATTGAGTTTCTATGAAACATAATTTTATTATTATTTAAATAAGATAATAACATAGCCATTAAATTAGAGGATATAAATATTATTAAATAACCTACAAAAATATAGGGTTTATAAGATAAATTTATTACTTAGAGATAAAAATATATACCAATTGAATATAAAGGATATTTTTTTATTTTTATACTCCCAATTCTTTTTTGTCTTTATAAACTAAATTAATTACAATTAGTAAATAGAAGTAATAAATTACATATGTTATTTATTTAATAAAAAAAATTATATTCATCTAATTTATTTTTTCAGTCATATTATATGAATAAACCTTATTTTATACATAAAAACCTATATTTCTCAAAATGGTTATTTTACTGCCCTTTAATAGTGATCCCACTTTAAATCAATTTTTTTACACATTTATATATTCTATTTAACAAAATAAACCTCTTATTTTAAATATTGACATATAAATTTACTTGGGTTGAATTTTTGGTATTTTTATGATAAGTTTCATGTTTTGATGAATAGTAAAAAGTAATGCATTTAAATTGAAAACTACTTTTTCATCAAATTTATTTATAGTGTTAAATTATATATTTGAATGGTCATAAAGTATAAATAGATTATATTTTTATCATGTAATATAATTTAGGTCATTTTAATTTATTTTACATTTAATTTATATGTAAAAGAATTCTAATCTTTTGCATGTTTTAACTTTTAAAACTTTTTTTCTCATTCTGACAATGAGATTAATTCTAAATTAATTATTGTTACTTATATGTTTTGACTTTTAAAAAATGGATTCCATATTTTTAATAATTGGTTCCAAATTATGTAAATTTATTTCTTTTATTTTTTTCATTATGAATAGTAATTTATGTAATTTTTATTAAAATAGTAAAAAAGGTAAATCAGGTAATTATGGGGAAAATAATATTATAAAATTATCCTAACACTTGTCCGAATATAATTGGATGAGTTTTTTTAACTAAATCATACTTCGGTTGAAATGGTATCCTTTTTAAGCCACTTGGATGAGATTAGGACTTTTAATATATTTTATTTAAAGAAATTTTAAAGATCTATTACTCAAATTTTAATAACTACATTATTTTTAATATAAGGTTATATAGAAGATAAATTATAATATAAATTCTCATTTGAAATATAAAATGTTTTTTTATCATGGTAGTTTATTTGTAATTTTTAGGAAATAAATAATTACCTTAAAGGCTTATACATTGATGATGTAGAAATTATTTAATTGTTGAAAAATAAATAAAATAATTTTTAATAAAATTATAATAACCATTAAAAGACAAAAAAACATGACTAAATCTTATTTTTAGAGTATATATCGATCATAATCATCCAAGGGTCAAATTATTGACCATTTGGAGTGATATGGAAAATATTATGACACTTATAATATTTTATTTAAAGTGATGTTAAAGTTATCACATTCATGTTTTAATACATATAACATTTTTAATGTTGGATTTTAAAGAATATATATTTTAATATAATTATTATTATAAAATATAGAGGATTTATATTCATCATTGTATTTTATTTTTAATTTATATTAAAAAATAATTATATTAAATAATTATACAAAACTAATGTTTTAATTATTTTATTAATTGAGATAATAAATAAATGTTATTAAAAATATTAAAATAAATTTAATTGGGGATAATTAATATATATAATTAATTTTTTATATGTCATTGATCTATTAGGAATATAATAAAATATTTGGTTCTAATTTAACTTATTATATTTATATTTTTAATAATCAATGCATTAAATAGTGTGAAAATTTATACTATTGGTTTTTTATCAAAATAATGTATTGTTAAATTATTTAAAAATCATAAACATTTTAAAAAATATATAATAATTATTATATAGTAAAAAAATTCTAAATTATTCATTTATGTTCTAATTGACATCAAATAAGTAAATATTTCACCCTTTTAATATTGAAATATTGTTTACCTTAGTTAAAAATTAAATAGAATAACTAGGGATTAATTAAAATTATAAAGTTTAAATTGACAGAAAAACATGTCTAAAATTTATTGGTTTATGATATTACAAACTTATATCATATAATCTTTGAAACTAGGACATTTTGAGGTTTTTATATGGGTTTTTATTTTATTATAAATTAATATTTTTGGAGATTCTAAAAGTGCCCCTCACCTCAATTATAAAAGGGCGCATCCTCCCTCACTTCTTCACTTATATTTGAGAATTAAAGATCATACATCCCCTACCCATTTGCATTATAAACTTTCCTAATCAAATTTTATAGGTTTTATTCATCTCTAAAGACCAACTCTAGTGTTTTAAGAGGAGATCTAGAGGGAACACGTCAAAGAAGAGGTAATCATATCTACCGATTCTTTCAAACTTATTTATTCTTCTACATCCTATTCATGATTTTTTTACATTATAAAGTAATTAATCCATTATTAATTATATAATGAGATGTTATTATTATTATGTAACAACCATATTCCACCTTCTATCCATCCTATGAAAAATGAAATCACCACGCATGTGAACGTACGACTTACCGTCTCCACGACGTGGTGTAATCTATTTTTCACCACCACCTTACTTGGATGGGTATAATGATGGAAATAATAACCATATATGATTATTATAACATGATATAGATTTTGAAATAAAATATTTACCATCCAATTTCATACCATTCACCAATTATGGGAATGATATCGCCGCTCGTGTGTGTATACGACCTACCATCTCCACAATGAGATGTAATTCATTCTATATGATATCCATTAAATAATGATTATATAAATGTATATAATGAATAAATATGATATATATTATATTATAAATGATATAAATATAACCTAATAAGGAGGACCATAACTTATTTGACAAAACATGCATAATAAATTTAAGTACTTAATACACGAATAACGAATAATAATGAAATGTTCTTAATGAATGGATGATAATATGAAATTATATAGTATTATAAAAATTAATATGATTCAAAAATAATTTAATGAAATTATTTAAATCATTATATAAGAGTTTCAGATACATATAAAGGATATCAGGACTAAGGTAAGGGATAATTTCACAATCTCATTATTATCAGAGATTGTTTATATGTAAGTTTTTACTAGGGTATATTTATCATCTATGTCCATGTTTCCTAAATATGTATTCCAAAATATTATTTCTGTTATTCTAAAATTGTTTAAAGTAAATTTTTCCTATTGGTGAATTTTATTAAATGGTATGAAAGTAATCATTTTTCATTTTTGATATGAGGTACTTTTTGACTTATCCGACAAAAGTATGAGAAGAATGTTTTCATTTAAATTATACGATATGAATGCTTTTTTACATTTTCATAATTCCTTATTTCCATGAAGCTTCCTTTATAGGATTTTAAGGTTATTTTTCAAATAAATTATTTTCTTTTAATTTTTTTTTCATTTTTAGAGAAGAAAATGTTTTTGAAAAAGAAAGGATATTTTCCTCAAGAATTAATTTCAAGTGTTCAATCAAAATTATTTTCCATCTAATATGGAATTATTTAATAGGGTTATGTTTCAAGTATACTATCCATATTATTCCTATGGTTTATTATATTTATAATGAAATTTTATTTGTGAAATCTATTTTTTTACGTGGATTATGTTATGATAGAATGATGTTTAAGAAACCCATTTTATTCTTTGGGTTATGATATGATGAATGATTTATGTTTTATAGGACATGTAATAATGATTTCATTATGAGATGGGTGGGACCTATATCTCCCTCCAATTCATTGGGTAAAGATTTATATCTCATGATATAGACATGTCTGGAATGAAAAATGATCTTGGTTTAGTAATATAGGGCAGGAATAGGAAATGATCACAGTTTAGTAATACTGGGCTAGAATAGTAGGTAAACCCAATTCAGTAATACATGTATGGAATAAGGAGTGAACTCAGTTCAGTAAAGTAATTTTTCCAATATAATGGTCTTGGAAATGAGCCTTGGCTAATATGGAGATGATTTTCTATGATTATGTGTTTTCCACAATTTCATGTTTTAAGCCAATGTTATTTTATTATATATTGTGTTCCTTTATGATTTATTCCTTATGAACTACCAAGATTGATTTCATGAATCAAGATTTTTATATATGATTTTCAAAATTTATTTTCATGTTTTTAAAATATTATATTCATGTTTTGAATGATATTTTTCTTATTTACCCTTATTGAGCATTTAATCTCACCATTTTCATGTGTTTTATTTTCCCAAATATGTAAATAAATGTTTTAGGTGGGAAAACTAAAGAAGAAGATCTTTATAGGAGATGTTGAAGATATTTAACCAAATTATAAGAATACGTTCCAAGTTTATAATGGTACTAAACTAATACGATCTTTGGGAATCTATTTGTGTAATGTATTAATTATTCATAAAAAAATAATGTAATGTCTATATTTTTCAATCTTAAGTTGTTTTAGTCAGGGACATCTGGAATGATATTTCCCAACCCATCATACAACTGAAAGAGAGATCGTGGATGGGCCACCGAGTCAGAGGCAGTGACAGGAACATGTAGGTTCTTAGGATGGTGGAAATAGAAGAGGAGATGGGAGAGAATCATGGGGTGGTTGATGTTTCGAATTATTACCACAACCACCATCACTTGGTCCATGCTTGGCTCAAGGAATTGGTGGGCAGGGATGAGGCCAGCTGCAAACTATGGAGGCTTATGACCCCGAGTCTCTAGGGATGATATGAGGTATAATATTTGTATTTTCTACTTTATCTACAGTATTGATAGAAATTGGTGGTATTCATTCCTTCCTTTCCACTTCTCTAGTTTGAGACTTAGATGTTATTATTGAGATTTTGAATCTACCCTTACTGTTAGAGACTCTAACGGGCGATGACTTAGTGATTTCACACTTATGCCGACAGTGAGACCTGATGCTTAGAGTTAAGGGTTTTGTATGGGATCTCTTTTTTGCAGCAATGAGGCCTTATGATTTAATTATTAGTATGGATCAATTATCTATAATTCATGACTATATTGACTATTTTAGGTTAAGGTTTCAGTGTGTCCATAGTGACAGAACTAGGTTTTCCTTTGTGAGAGAAAGGAAAACTCATGTAGCACTGGATAGACTCGTACATAGGAGGGTGAAACTGATTACATACCAGTTGGAAAGTATGGATTTAGGGAAAGTGTATGCAATTGGATATCAGTTTACTACATTGGTGGTAGAGTACAAGGACATCTTTTCTGAAGATTTTCCAAGCTTACCTCCCCACTGAGAGATAGACTTCTGCATTGATCTACACCCCGGGATGGAACAGATATCTATGTCGAAAAATCAGATGGATCCCACAAAGCTTCATAATATGAGGGTGTAGTTGGAGGACTTATATAGGAAGGTTTTCATGAGACCCAAAGTTTCTATAAGGCCCCATCCTTAAACATTACATTATCTTGAGTTAAGTCAAGAAATTACATTGAGGATCTTTTCAGGTTTAGAGATTTAGATAATTAGGCCATAATTATTATATAACAAAAACATAGAAATATATAGTGGACACTTCCAACAATATCCATAACATATAAACTTTTAAAAAGAAACATAGTTTCTTTTCATGTTTAATCATCATAACTTTTCCTTGACTCCATCCTTAACTCTATTCTCCCTTAAATCTTTTGGAAACATTTAAAAACTTTGGATGATCACAAAAAACCCAGTAAGGGATATAAAAATAAATAAAACTCATTATTCTAGTTAAAACTTGATAACCCATTCAATGTTATTCGAGCAGATGAAAAAAAATCACATGAATAACACTCATACTTTTTGCTCAATGAAAAACATGAAAACCAATATAAAGAAATTAAAACTCCTTTAGCTGACTTAGAGAATCATATACATAAAACCCTTTTAAACATATTCCAATTGGAATAACCATATTGTTGACTTCCAAATTGGAGATCTATAATGGGGATCACCCTTTTTATAAGATATATCAGGTTCACCCATGAGCTATAATGGGGATCAACCCTTTCTATAAGATGTGTCAGGCTCACCTGTGAGATATAATGGGGATCAACCCTTCGTATAAGCTATATAGGGCTCACTTATTTCAAATAATTCTCATGTACCATTTTATGAATAAAACACGTTCATCACAAAACCCCTTTTTTGAATTATTCTTCTAATCCCATATGAAAACAATTCCCGTATAAAAATACCATTTTCATTTAAGAACCAATTTTCAATACCAAGATACCCAAATAAAGTAATAAGTGATTTATTTTCATTTTAAAATACATTAAGTCTTATAGAGAAATACAAATATCAAATAATGGTTACGGTAACGGAGAAGTCGTTGTCACTATATAAGTTAAAAAAACATTCCTTTTGTCATTTTGTAAAGAAAGTAAAATGATTCATATGAAAAGATTCCTTTTGAAAACATATAATGAAATTCAATAGTGACATAAAATTTCCTATATATTCCTTTTATTCCCATATAAATAAATATGTAATTTAATATCATGAAGAAAAAGATTTGATAATTAAATCTTTAAATGTACAAGGTGTCCCATACCACTTTGAACAATTAAATATTAATCTCCATGATTTAATAAATAACCTTAGTATAGATAAAATATAGATATTAAATGTCATAGTTTATGTATATACACCTTATAAAATAATAAATGTGCATATTATCAAGAAATGCCTCAATGAAAGGAGATTGAGACAAAGTCCCTTACCTTGAGTCTTACTTGTCTCGTTAGTTATTTAATTTTATGAATAATAAACTTAGGTTAATTTATACTTGATTTAGAACATTTTTAAAGTTTATTATTCATTTTATATCACTTATTACCATTTTATATAAATTAGTTAATTATTTGAGTTCATATCAGACATTTTGTCGATGTTCGGTATTTAAGTCAAAAATGAACTTGTTTTGATGCAAATTATCCATGTGGTCATAAGTAAATTATCTCCAGAATATTATTCATGATTTAAATATCATATATATCTAGCATATATTTATTTTATAATAGTCCATAAAATTTTTATATAAGAAATTAAATGCACCATTCATGGAGATGGTAGGTCGTACGTATGCATGAATGCTACTTTCATTTCTTTTTTATATTAAAGGAATGAAAACTAAATGATACATAGGTATATTTTAATTCCATTATAATATATATGTAATATATGTTACATAATTTCATTAGCATCTTCTTTTATAAGTTCCATGTATGGAATGAACGAGTCATATCACTTTGATGGGGAGGTAGTCCACACTTCCTCAAATGAAATTATCGTATTTAAACACTATGGAAAGCATAAAGTTATGTTGTAAATAAAAATTACAAAAGAATAGATACAATATAAATATAATATATATCATATATAAAACATTTTCAACACAATTTCAACCATGACAAGTGGTAGGAGAAAATTGAACAATCGTTGTTTCGTGAGGCAGTAGTTCTCCGTACACAGAAACAGTATGTTCTATATTCATTAGATAGAGGTGTGTATAAGTGAAGGTCTAACCCTTAGAATAAAAACATCCTAGTATATTTTTTATATGTTTTTTATTATAAAATAATGTAATAAAAATAGGTTTTGGGGTTGGATGAGTAAAATAAATTAAAAGATCTTAAGAGAAGACATTACCTCTAAATCAGGTAACTTCTTTTGATTTTAGAAAAAAAGATTTATTGAATTTCCTTATTCCAAAGTAAAGTATTATAGGAGAAATTTGGAGATTTTGGTAGCTTTTCTGATCATAATTTGGATGATCCAAGGGGCTTGATAGGTCTGATTAAGTGGGTAGAGGTGGTGGTCTTTTATAAAAGGGAGGAGGGGCACTTTAGGAAAGTCTTGAAATATTATTTTATTATAAATTGATTTTAGAATTATAATAGTTATAAAATGATAAATTTCAATTATAATATTCTGATGAGTCAAAATCATCTCAACCAATAGGTTTTAGATAATTTTTTGTCATAAAATTAACCTTATCTTTTAGATTTAACCCTTAGTTAAAAACATTAACTCTTACCATGACTTCTTGTATTTTCATAATATATGGTTATTATAGTTACTATAAAATTCCATGTGAACCAAAATTGGATAATTAATGACATTTGTGACATTATATAATTCATTTGGCCAAATATTATATTTTTAGGACTATTATATTATTTAATAAAATAGTATATTTTTTAAAACTCATTTATGTCAATTTTGACACTATTTAGAAATTGATTTTTGTTAAAGTCATAACAACTTTATTACTTAAAACAAAATTAATTAACTCATCCCTAAAATTTCAATTTCATACAAAAAAATCATGGATGGCATCAAAATTTTCAAATTACATTTATTTTAATATTAAATATATCATTTATTTGAATATTTCATTAATAAGGTAATCGATGCATCATCAATGTGTCATAAATATATTTATTTATTTAATGTATAAAAATTACAAATAAAATGCCATGATGTAGGAAATTTTTTTATATTTATAATTACTATTTATAGTCTAATATATCATTTATATAAACCAAAAGAAAAAAATAGTTAGGAGATATATGTTTATGTTATATTTCCCTTTTCTTTAAATTAAATATTATAAAAGGTCATTATCACAGCCAAGTGGCTCCATAGGGTCCTAAATTCGAACCAAGGATTCTCATGGTAGAAAATATCTCGTCCAATATAATTAGGAAACATTTTAGGGAAGTTTTATATTATTATAATTTTATTTTTTTACCATTATTTACCTAATTTACCTAATTTACCCTTTAACCATGGTAAATAAAAATAATTACTGAAGTTACTATTCATAATGTCCAAATATAAAAGTTTTCTATTTACACAATTTGGATCTTATGATTATAAATATGAAATCCACTTTCTAAATTCAAAACACAGAATTGGAATAAATTAATTTAAAATTAATTCTCATTGTCAAAACCGGAAAATGGGTTTTTAAGAAGTAAAAATTATCAAAAGATTGACATGTGTTTATGTAAAATTTAATATAAAATTACTTCCAATGACCATAATTGTATTAAATCATAAAAACCTAATACAATTACACTTTAAAACCAATTAAAATTAAAATATAACTGTATAAATAAATTAGATGAAAAGGTAGTTTTGAATTAAAATGTAGTATTTTTCACTATTCATAGAAATATGGATTTTATCAGAAAAATAGCAAAATTTCAACCAAAAAAATTTGATTTCCCACTTCTAAATAAAAAGTTTATTTTATCAAATATAACATATAAAAGTGACAAAAACTATTTTTAAAAAGGTTTCTCCATCAAAAGGCGGTAAAACAACCTTTTAAAAATATTAGAGTATTTTATGCTTAAAATTGGATTCATTCTCATTTTCAGCCTCTAAAATTAATTGGATAAATGTAAAAACATTTAAAAAATATGTAAGATCATAATATAGTTAATTATAATCATTTTCTTTAATACAAAGGCTAGGCGTTAACTACCATTTAAAATAATAATAATAATTTTGTATTATTTTTTGGTATAACTCAGTGTTATGTGCAACGTAAGATTTAAGAGAAACTCATCATTTCATTCTGAGTATTCTATCATACATAGTGTCCCCTTTAAAATAAAATTAATATTAAATTTAAAAATATTAATATATATAAAAATGTATTTTTCTATAAATACCTAGGATGTTATAATTTCACCCTAGGCAGCCCTAATTTTCTTTACCAAGAAGGAATATGGGAGTTTGAGGTTATGTATGGACTAACGGTTCTTGAAACAGATGATCTTGAATAAAATTATCCACTGCTAAGGATTGATGACCTCTTTGATAAGTTGAAAGGGGCACGATGGTTCTCAAAGTTTGACCTCAGGTTAGGTTATCACCAACTGCGAGTACGGGACAAGGATATACTGAAGACGGAATTCAAATGTTGCTACGGTCACTATGAGTACTTGTTGACTCATTTGGAATGATGAAATCCCCATAAGTATTTATGGGACTCATGAACTAGATCTTTCAACCTTACTTAGACCAGTTCATTATGGTCTTTATCAATGATATCCTTGTATACTCACCATCTAATGGGGAGCACATTATATATTTAAGGATGGTTCTGGATGTACTCAAAGAACACCATCTCTATGAAAAGTTCTCAAAGTTCAAATTCTGGATTTAGGTATTCCACTTTCTAGGACACGTTATCTCAGCAGATTGAGTGGCAGTGGACCCGGACAAGGTTGAGGTAGTGTTAGCATGGAACCCACCTAAGAGGGTGATAGAGGTGCAGAGCTTCCTTGGGTTGGAAAGATATTACAAGAGATTCATATCTAATTTCTTCAGGAAATTAGTACCCATGACATATTTGAATCTAAATGGGCATCCTTTTATGTGGAAACAAAGGACCTAGTAGGCCTTTTAGTATTTGAGGCATAGTTTGACGATCTCTCCCATAATGAGATTGTCAGAGGAGGGTGTCGAGTACGTAATATTCTGCGATGCGTCGGGGGATGGGCTTTGTTGTGTTCTGATGAAGGGTAAAGTGTTTATTGCATATGGTTTATGCCAGTTGAGACCACATAAGTAGAACTATGTAACCCATGATATTGAGTTAGCAGTGGTAGTCTTCATTTTGATGATTTTGTGACATTACCTGATAGTTGAGTGGTTTATCGTCTACTCTGATTACAAGAGTCGCATGTATATATTCTCTCAAAAGGATATCAACTTGAGATAGAGGTGATGGATAGAGTTCCTTCAGGATTATTACTTTGAAATTTTCTATACTCTTGGAAAGGGGGACATGGTAGAATATTCTCTCAATATGAGATATTGTTCATAGTTGTTAAAAGAGTCATTATAGCAGTGGGCCTTGTTGTAGTTATCCTTTATGGATGGAGATGGATCGGATTACCTCCGGTCAATGGTTATCACCCCTCCACTCTTATAGTGAGTTGGGGAGGCAAATCTTGAGGATACTAACTAAGAGACCCTACATGCTCATATATCCATAGGGCATGCTCCTGATGGATTTTCTAGAGGTGGGGAACATCTTGTTCTTTTCAAAGGATGCATGATGGTACCAGTGACCTTGCATGGGGAGATTTTGAGATATTTTCATACTTCTCCTTTAGAGGTACATCCAGGTGTTTTAAATATGTATTAGGACCTAAAACATTAGTTTTAGTGGCTAGGGATGAAGAAATTAGTTACATAGTTTGTTTCTCGATTCCTTACTTTTCACTAAGTGAAGGATGAGCACCATGTTCTAATGGGTTTATCTCAACCCTTGAGATCCCAGAATGGAAGTGGGATGGGATATATATGTGGACTTCATGATGGAATTAACATGTACATCCAGGGGACATAATTCCATTTGGGTGATTGTAGACTGACTCACCAAGTCGTCTCACTTCCTAGCTATACAATAACCGAGTTTATTAGAGAGCTTGGGATGCCTCTACATCAAGGAGATAGTTTTAATCGAAGGAGTTACATTGATTATTGTTTCTTATCATGATGAATTCTTCACATTTTGGCTATAGAATGGATTATAGGGATCATTTGGGACTCATTTATGCTCGAGCATAGCGCTTCACCCACAAACTGATAGCCAGACTGAGCAGAACATTTAGGATCTGGAGGACATGTTGTGATATTTCTTGTTGGACTTTAGTTGTAGTTGAGATAATCACCTACCACTGATGGATTTTGCATACAACAATAGATATCATTCCAAAATTGGTATAGAACCATTTAAGGATTTTTATGGGTGACCCTGCAGGTCACCACATTACTGGACCGACCTAGGAAAGTCAACACTCATAGGCCTAGAGTTGGTGTGAATTACAATATAGAATGTGAAAATCATCTAAAAGCAAATGAAGACTTCAAAGATACATCATAGGGCTTAAGCTAACAGGTGGAAAAGGCATTTGGAGTTCAAGGAATGAGACCAAGTGTTTCTATGGGTTTTACCTCAATGTGGCTTACAGAGATTTGATCAGGGAGGAAAGCTATCTCTAAGGTTCATTGGTCTTTTCCAGATACTATGTGGAGTTGGTGATGTGGAGTACCACTTGACTCTATCCCCATAGTTGGATCAAGAACACAGAGTATTCTATGTGGCGTAGCTAAGGAGTTACATGCACAGCCTGTAGCACATTATTGACTAGGGTGAGATGGGCATCGAGGATAGAGATACCTTTGTTGAGTACTCAGTAGAGATCAAGGATCAGTAGTAGAAGATCCTTCATGGGTGATTGATTCCTTAGGTGTGTGTCTGGTGGTAGCACGAGATTCTCTAAGAGAGCACATGGAAGCGAGAGGCTCATATTATTGCTCAGTACCCACATCTTTTTTAGTATCCTTTGTTTTAGCTTTTTAGGGATGTAAATCCACAATGTGGGGAGAATATAATGTCTCATACTTTCCATGTATTATTTTTTGATATTATATGGAATATTTTATAAACCAGACCCTAAGATGGCGTGCGATTCTAAGGCCCGATGTTCCCAGAATAACTATTTAAAATATATTAAATATGTTTAATAGCATGAGCACATGATTTTACTGAAAAAGTGGGATAACTCTTAAATGGGTGCCCATATCAAAAATATGAGGGCACCATTAATCTTAGAACACAAGGTTTACCCTAGGCATGACTTAACATTAGTCAATGTAGGTCATTTGTAGAAAATTCATCATGGGTGTGTAAATTAATAAAATTATTAAATAAAATTATTTTACTTTATTTTTTTGATGCAGCGGTTGACACAACATTAAATATATACTTAGGTCAGGATCATAGGGTTATCCACATAACCTTAAAACCAAAAGAGGATCATCGGAGAGATCCTTAGAGAATCCTCTCAGGTGACAGATGACAGAATCATGGGTTGAAGATCAATGCACCTCAAATTCAATGGATCTTTCAAATGATTTAGCACATAGTTCTTCATTAGTGATCAAACCGAATTGAGTTAGGGTGTTTTTTTATTTTAATTTATTTATCGTTATTAATTTCTATGATGAATGCAAATCAATCAATGGATTGATTGATTTTTGGATTGATCACCATACGGGATGGGATTATATTTACAGGTTTTATCGGGAGATTCTTATCATTGTGATTAAATTTTGGATTTATTTGATTGTCATTATAACAAAAATGAACTAAGATAAACATGAACATCGATTGAGTTTTGTTCCTCAAGGATTTTCTATGTGATTTTCTCCCTCCTTTCTCATTTAAATCGGGCAACCCCTTGGTATGTGATTCGATGTTTTATTGATGAATTGATTATTACACACATTATTATTGGCACAATGATCCGAGATTCTAGATTCAGACTCAGTATGATGCAATGGAGGTTCAAAGGTGGTAACTTCAAATGGATAGGACTAGTTTGGAAACCCCTGATTTTCGAGATAGATGTGTGGAAGATGATTCAGACAAATAGAATCTATTTTCCAAATATATTCAAACCTCAGATTTCAACAAACAGTTATGGAAGTGTTTTTTTAGAGTAGATCCATGAGTTTTAGTGCAATTAGAGTTATATTCTAAGGTGATGGTGACGTGGGAACAAGAAGGAGGAAGAAATAGGGTTTCTGAAAAAATTTGATACACACGGCGTGTAGTCCCAGACTATAAGGCATGTACTTGGTAAGTACACAAACATGGGGTGGAGTAAACAGGTTGCCTCCATAATGTGTACTCCCCCACATGGCACATTATGGACCATGTACAAAGGCTACTCCATGTACTGGTACATGGTAACGGGTACACAGTTTGACTTAGTGTACTAGAACATGACTGGAGTACTTGGGTGGGACCTCAGATACATGGACATGGTGCGTATCCCCTCTACATGTCATTTACTCTTATTCTATATAGACCCGATTTTAATTACATGGTCCATATACACGGGTAGGACCCAGGGTCAAGGGACATGACATGTAAACCTTATACATGTCATGTACTCCCTTAAAGAGTGCTTGAGGATATTTTATTTCTTAGTTTGGACTAGTATTGGTTGAGTGTGTTCCTTTGGTCCTTTCCCTCAAGGATACAGTGTGGCATTGCATTCACGTCACTAGATTATGATCCCCTCTAGAGGTCGAGTCTCAGATAAAGTTGCAGTGTCCCTTCGTGAGACTGGAGTGTGATGCACTATCATACTTAGTTATTTGGTTGGATTTTGTGGAATCATCATGACCTCCCTGAGTAGAGTTGATCCTCCATCTAGTAGGTCACATCAGTAGGGTTGGAGGAATCATTGACATACGATCCCCTATATAGCGGGTTGATCCAGGTTGGGTTTGTGGTGCCTCCTAGAGGTTTTGGGCATGAGCCATATCTGTGTATCAAAGTCTTCTTAAACTAGTGAATTTTCTTTGGGTAGGGCCCAATGAGATAGACCTCTTTATTGAGTGTCTTCGATGATAGCATGGATCTTAGAGTGAGTTCTCCCAGAACGAGTGTTGCTTCAAGTAGAATCATATGGTTGGAGTTGGTTATGACTGCCTAATGGAATAGTGACCTTCCAAAGTATATCTAGGTTTTTATATTATATATTTATTTTTATATCTTGTATTGAGAAGATTATACTTGGTTCTTTGTGTTTATTATTTTTAGGGTGTCCTACTGAGTATTTTTATACTACCCCCGGCATGGGATTTTCCCACACGTGTCATGTCTTATAAAAATGATGGCCCCTTTGATAGTATCATGGGAGAATAGGTAGTGGGTGGAGAACTATTGGAGCATGAAATACTGAGGTTTTTATCAGTATCTTACTTTTTACTTAGTCCACTCCCTTAGAGTAGGTTGGAATCTTTACAGTTTTGGTTAGGCTTGTTTTGGGACCCTTTTCTTTTTTCAGCACTTTATTATCATACTTTGTTGTAGGATATTAGATTTATGCATTAATTCTTTTAGTTGTTTTACATTTCATCATTTTTTGGACTTGGATATGTGTGTGTTTGTATAGTTACTTTAGGCTAATGCCACCCATTTTTGGGATATGCCTACTCAACATTGGTCGTCAGTCCCTGGCCTATTGGAGGCGGGCTTGGGGTAGTCACGGGTTGGACCACGGCAGGTCGGGTCGTGATATGATCACAATAAGCTCAATAAGTTACATAAAAAGAAGGAAATAAACTATTATTCCATGAATACTTATAAACATATGAAATCATTTTCATAAAAAAATACTTCTCACCCATACAAAATCATATACCTACCTTGTGAAAATGAGTGATTTCCATAAAACATAGAAAACATAAATAAAATCATAAAGGTAACTTAGGTAATTACTTAATATTTTAACCCTCATGGATACCATATGATTTTTAACCCTCTTGGATACCTTACAATTTAACCCTCACATCTACCTTATGATTTTACCATCACGATTACCTTATGGTGTAACAATTACAATTATACTTGGAGTAACAATACGGTCAACCTCCAATATAAACATATCTAATGCACTAGAGGGAGATATGGGTCCCAATTTTCATCATAAAAAATTTACAAGAACCATATAATAATCATAAAACATGATTAATTTCATCATAACAACATTCCTTTTGAATTTTGTAAAAATATAAATTTAAAAGATGGTTTTTTTAAAAAAAAAGTCCCTTACCTCGAGTTCGTATTACTTCAAAAAAAATTAAATATCATGTATAATGATTTAAATAGTGTTATTAATATATTAAAGATCCATATTAATATTTATAATACCTTATATTATCTTTTATTAGGAAATTTCCACCCATTTATTAATAATATTTTTTATTTCCATTGTCTCGGGTTTTTCTTTTCATGGTTTCTATGGTTGGTTCATTATGGATTTCTTACCAAATTGAAGAAAAACACCATAAGTGGAATAAAATGTTATTAACATGTTTCCATAATTTTTAATTACACCATATATCATTTTTTCTGATATGAGGATGATTTATTAGATAAAATATTAATGATAAAAGTTTGGTTCATTTTTGGTGGGTTTTTTCAACCATCACAAACTAGTTTCATTTTTTTAATGTTATATATATAAATTAGTTCCAAAACATTAAATAAGTTATAATATATATATTAAAATATTTAATAATTGTTTTATAACCATCCTTTAAGTCATTAAAGGAAAATTAAAGTGTATCATTCATGATGATAGTAAATCGACACATCACGGATGATGTTCTCATTTTTAAAATAAAAGGGAGAGGAGGAGTTTGATGATGAATTTTTCAATAAACATGATAAAATTATAGTATATATAAGATATTAGACTTTTTATTCCACTTGGATAAGGGGAGATGAATATAAAATAAGAAAATGAGAGAAATTAAAAAGGGAAAAAAAGAAAGTGAAAGAGGGTTTTACCTCTTGAATTCTTCTCATTAAGAACCTCTTTAGGGCCCTTGGTTTTGACCTTTTGGTGATTCCAATAGGTCTTATACGTGGGGAAGAGACTTAGGAAGGTATTTGGTCAGAAATTAAACAATATATAAGGCTTTGAGGTGCGAAGAGAAGAGGTGGTGATGGTTGGTATTTATAATGGAGGAGAGGGGTGTCTTCTCATTATTATATTCATTAGTTTATTATTTTAGCTCAAGACTATGAATAGTTTGAGAATTAACACTAAATATATTAAAATAATGAATTTTAGTTCGATATTATGCTGATTACATTATAAATTACTCAAATAATAGTGTATTTAGCTTATAATATATATATAGTAAATTGCCCTATTTTACTATTCACCAAAAAATTTAGTATTTTAGAAAAATCCTAAATTTTTACCCTAACCATTTTTCAATGTGTAGATTTAAAAAATGAACTTAATTTTATGAAAATAATTTTATAAATATTATAAATTTAATTATTAATTAAAATAATCATTTATTAAAAAAATACTAATTTTAAAATTATAATTGATTTTAGGACACTTTGAAAAATTAATTAAGGTCTCATAAAATTATCTTATAATCATAAGAAAATAAAATATTGATTTATGAATCTATTTTTTGAAAATATATTTTCTTTTAAATCATTATATTAATTATAAATCTGTAATTAAATATTTTTGACTTACAAAAATACCAACACTTAATTTATCATTTCCAAACATTTATTTACTTATTTCATGATATAAATATATCATGATTTCAATTATAAGATACATAAATTTATTTATACTCTCATATGTGAGTTTAATATTCTATTTGTATATATTTATTAATTTCTATAAATACCACTTATTTCATTATACATTTATAATGAATTTAACTATTTAATTCCAGAATGAAAAGAAATTATTTTATAAGTACCTGGGTTGTTACACTAAGTTTTACATATAATATCACGATGGATCTCAGGAATCCTTTTAACCATCCACCATATCACTGTAATGATGGTTGTTTCACAATATTTCTTATAGTCTCCTTGTTGACTATAATTTTTAGTAACTTCTCAAATTTCATTGGATTCTTTCATCTTTCTCCAAAACCAATCCATATTGGGGAATGGTTATGGTTATCTAAGGCACACATGGGGAATATATATGAATTTTTTCATTTAGTTTGTATTTTGTGATTTAAGGTAGTCATTATATTTTTTTTTCTACACATTATGATTTACTATTACTCAATCGGGTTATGGAGGTTAGTTATGATCAATTTTGATGAATATTTTTCTTTGTTTTTATGGGAGGATTTTGTGTATATGTTTTTTATGAATATTATTATAATTTTATTAGAAATAGAAAATATGTTTCTTTTCTTCTTGTTAATGTGATTATTAAAATCTATATTTTAGGAACATGATTTAGATGCTCTCTGTTTTACTTATATGTTAACATGAATAAATCATGATTTAGGTTTCATAGGTACGTAGTTAATATTGTCATAATGAATTAAATAATTAGACTAAAAAATAGAATTTGATGACATGGGTGCATTTATACTAATACTTAGTTTTATTTTAATGATATTAGAAAATAATATTTTGGAAGTATGGTTGTGTTTTTATCATTGTTTTTTTCTTGATGAATTATATTTTTTATATTTAACAATTTTCTGATGGCAATAAAAATTTAAAATAAAAATATTGAAAACTATGTTTGGTAATTTTTACCTAAATTCATAAATAAATAATGAATCATGATCTATGAATAAAGGAATATTTATTTGTTTTTAGGTTATTTTTGTATGATTTTTTTAATGTTTTAGTTTTGTTAATGTTTTTTTTGTGATATTTCATGTGGTTTAAGTATGGTTAGTTTATTAAGGAGATATTATTATCTAGAACAGATAACCTAGTATAATGATGCCTGAGATGGCTCCAAATTATACCAAAGGGAATTCCTAATCTGAACAATTTGGAAATTGGCACCTACAATTATATCAAGATTAAGAGGGAAGAGTTTTTCCACAATACAATTGAAAATAAACAATACAAGTTGGTGTGATCAACACTCCTCATGGAGAACATACTAGAATAAAACTAGTAAAACAAAATCCAAATAGAAAATCACTAGGAGACCCCACAATTGATAATTCAATGTATTTGAAAACCGACATAATAGGTGGATCACATCTCAACTAGTCACCTCCATCATTTCATGTCCCAAAAATCAAGTAAAACTACTTCCTCCAAGTGGTTACTTCCCATTTCATGGACATAGAATAAGATAATATATAAATACCTGAATTAAAAGGTAGGGTGTGAGCTATAAAACCCATTTGGATCTCACCATGTGTTCTATAATCTATTCCATAACAATTAAACCAAAATATGCTTTCAATTTAAATAAATTAAGGAATGGAAAGGTATTTACATGTTTTTAATAAAACAAGATTCATAATCAAAGAGATAACAGTTATATAAAAACAATATTAA
The DNA here is from genome assembly GCA_963277665.1 of Viscum album. Taxonomy (NCBI): domain Eukaryota; kingdom Viridiplantae; phylum Streptophyta; class Magnoliopsida; order Santalales; family Viscaceae; genus Viscum; species Viscum album. The sequence goes on from OY728137.1 coordinate 130,481,247, forward strand.
ATGAAAATTTTGTATAAAACATTTATATAAAATAGTTTCCATGAATAAAATAGTTTTATATTAAATTTCATGTGTAATCAAATCATACACAATAATCCACCCTGATAATAAGACCTAAGGTACATTATATTCTAGCTATAGAATCTTTAGACATATCATATATAAACATGGATCAAGATATGTCTACACACCCAAATATACACCCTAGCAGGGGACCCCATTCATAGAAAATAATATAAACCCCAATAGAGGATCCCATTATAGTTAATGATGCCAAACATGATTCAGTTTGTGTTTTCAAAATCAATCAAGTGATGGGGATAAAAATTCCCGGTGTGCTTATACAAATAACCACTAACTACTAAGGCTTACATGTGCTTCAATAAATTAGTCAATCAGTTAATTATTTTTTAAAATCATTAATTTCGAATAAATTTATCATTCCGAATGTAGATTCTTAAAATCAGTTTTAAGTAATCCTTCTCAATTCAAAACCAAATCATAGGTTTTCATCATTTCATGAATTTTATTATAATAATTAAATTTAAGCTATTTTAATCAAGGTTCAACATAAAATTATCTCATTAATTAAATATATAAATAAATAAATAAAATTTTCTCAAATCCACCTGATAATTTCAATCCCATTAAAATCAGTGGTTTTTCACAATTTCCATATCGATTTCAAAATCATACATCACAAATCTGAAATATGGGATTCTAAATAATTTTAAAAAACATTTCAATTTAATAAATAAATTAGGGTTTTAATTTTATGAAATGAAATTTTCAACCACCTACCATTAATATTGGGTTCAAATCAACTCAACACTTGAAGCGGGATTTGGAAATGAAGAAGAAGTCATAAGAGATTAATAAATCAAACCAAGAATCAAGTTCCATCGAAATAGAGATTAGATCCATCAACAAAATGATGTTATATCACTCTCTAAGAAGGCGATAATAGGAGATCAGATGAAACATCATGAGAGGAGATTCACATAAATGATAGGAATTTAGATCTTCTTTCAGTTCTTTGATTCGTAAGAAAAGAGGTTTGGAGATCCATGAAATCCTCTAGAGAGCCTCCAAAATCATGTAAACCCAATTTAGGTCAAATGGGGTTAATAGGAATATTAAATGAGGGTCTCCCAGTATATTTAATGAAATTTTTATGGGATTAAAAACTCTTACCTATAGTTTTCTATGGTCCACACAGTTACTAGTAAATGTGTGCCTTAACCATACACCACAAATAAAATTCCAGATGGGGTGAAAAGTTTGGCTATATGGATAAACTAATCATGATCCAATATTGAAAAGCCTCAATATCTATGGTGGAATAGTTTTAGGGAGAGGAAACATGGTTTGATCAAACCATGTGTGCATCTCCGTAGCATTATCACCTAAAACATGGTTTGCTAGGCCAAATAGCATTGTTTTTCCTAACCATGATCCAACCATGCATATCCCCATGTGAATCCAAAATTATTGAATGTCCCTTGAAATAATCATAATGAATGACCCAATCAAAGCATGATCAAAACAAGGGTTAAGAAATATCTTTATGAAGGTAATGATATTTTAAAACCTCCCCACCAAAAACATTTTATGTACCTAAGAAAACCTATTAAGAATTTCTCTATATCATAGAGATGCAGACACTATAACCTTATATGGGATTTGTTTTTTAAAATATCATGAGAATTGGAACCATGCTCCCAAATCACATGGACTAAAGCTATCATCTTCTCATGAAGAAATTTTTTCATGGAATCAATAATCCTAATAGGATTCTTAGTTATGAAAAATCCTTATCAACATCGAGATCCTCCCATCTCATGATATGCGAAGGGTCAAAAAGATACTTTCAAAGCTATTATACAAGAAATAAGTTTTTAATTGACATAAAATTTTATGCATGTGTGAAACATTAAGTAAATTTCCTCACCTTTTTAACAATAAAAAATGGACACACAACACTCGCTATAAACTTTACCTATTTTCAATGACATTAGTGACCTAATTGGGGTTATAATATCAAGAAAACATATCCAAAAATATAAATATCTAATGGTCATCAATAAAGATAAGCATAGGATTTGTACAGGCCATGTGTTATCACCATTATATAAAGAATCAACTGAATCATTTTCATAGTCTCTTAGACCAAACATGGTCTAGTAAAGGAATTTTCACTAATCTCTGACCAACACAATGGATATTTACACATTCTTCCATATAAGGCCTCAAAATGATCCATTATGATTCCGTATTGGTAACTATTGTTATATAAAAACATATCCAATCTTTAATGGATATACCAAACTCCATAAAATTCATTAATTGAAGAATATATCATATACTCAAGAATTTGTATATCTCCTTCTATTTGGCCATCCATATGCAGAAGATATGTCTTAATAAATCAAACCTGGGATCCCAAAGCTTCCTAGGGGTTGCTAAAAAATTGATAAGTGATATAGGGATCTCTATAAGATATTATAATAGATTTCATTCAATGAAAATAGAAAATATCTTCCACATAGACATTTCCCATGTCCTCAACTTCAATTTCATCTCAAATGAGTATAAATTGCACCAATTTGGTCATCCAATCAATCATAAAACATATCACACTCTTCTTCTAATGGGTACATGACAACCCAACCATGAAATCCATTGAAATTTCATACCACTTCCATGTTAACACTGGAAGTGGTTGAAGCAAACCTAAGGGTTTCTGGTGATCAACCATCACCTGTTTGAAAGTATGACAATAATAAACAATATTAGTGATGTTTCATCCCATACCCATCCATGAGAATCATAACTGCATATCATAAAACATATTAATAATTATAGGGTGAACATCCCATTATGAATTATCAAAATACCCCCATCATATCCTTTCTAACATGATAAGAAATTATGTACCTATTACTGGAAAATAGGATACACTCAGAACAAAATTTCCACTCACTGATGGTTTCCCCACTATAAAGAGAGTCCCTAATGCCACCTAATTCATAAAAAATATGGTTAAATTGAATAATCATCTTGATATCAGAGTATTTCAACTGAACACATTCCATAAAAAAACTCTATTTCATCCTCTCAAACTCCCAAATGAAACTACGCAAAGAGATCCAAATATTTCACACTTCTGATGTTTCTATCATGGCCTTGATTAGATGCTTACTTATAAATGAATCAGTGACAACATTACCCTTATAATGGATGTAAGTAATGTCAAAATATAAATATTATTGGCACTTCACCAATCATATATTCTGAATGTTGAAATATTTTTTAGATAAGATATAACTCAAGTTTTTATGGTCTGAATAAATGGAAAACCTTTTTCTGAAAATATAATTCCACCAACTCTTAAGATCATGAATAATAGCTAGGAATTTTAGATCATGGGTAAGATAGTTATTCTAATCTATCCTGATCTATTTAGAACCATAGTAAATAATTTGATCACCATTCATAGGAACATATCCCCAACCCAATCCTAATGAATCAAAAAATACCAAAAAGCACTCTCTAGCCTCTAGAAGGGTAAACACTAGCATAGAATCCAATATACACTTCAACCCAACAAAATAACTCTAAGGTTTAAAATTAAAAATGAATATCACTCCATTTAGATTGGGGGATTTCATTGGAGATTCTAACTTTGAGAAATATTTGAAAAACATGTGGTAATGTCTCTCTAAGCCCAAGAAACTCCTAATATCAAAAAAATTATGTAGTTGTTACCATTTAATATCATATTTAACCTTATCAGGATAAACTAAAATAACAAGTTGGGATACCATGTGTCCCAAGAACGTCACTTCTAGAATCTAAAAAAATATATTTAAAAAGTTTCACATTAAGTTGATTATTTCTAAAAACATCAAGAAATACTCTCGGATATCTCACATGGTCCTCCTAGGGTTTCATTGATCCAAGATTTCATCAAAAAATGATACCACAAATGAGTCTAGGTACTCATGGAATATCATGATCATCAATTCCATGAACACTTTAGAAGAATTGGTTTGACAAAAAGGAATAATAAGGTACTCAAAATGGAAATACCTACTCTTGAAGGTGGTATTATGAATTTAGGATTATTTAATTGTCAACTAGTCATAACCAAATGAAAGATCAATATTTTAAAAAAAACTTAACCTATTTAAAATTTTAAAGAATATCATTAATACATGGAAATAGATATTTGTTATTAAATATAAATCAGTTGAGTTTTTTGTAATCAACAAATAGGTGAAGTGTCTCATCATATTTTTTTCACAAATAGAATAGGAACCTCACAAGGTGACACACTTAGGAATATAAATATCTTCTATAGAAGATAAACTAGCTAATAATTCAACACTTTCAACTCCACCAGTGTTATATGGTAAGAATGAATAGACACTGGCTGAGTACTAGGAGCCAAATCAATAGATAACTCTACCTCCCTTAATAGTGGAAAACTATAAAATTCAAAAGTAAAATCATTGGTAAACATTATAAAAAAAATTGGGAGATCACCACTCGTATATTTTTTCAATATATATAAATATACATTGATAATACTATTATTTTCTCAATAAAATAGGGCCCTACTCTACATAACCTTTGGAACCATTCTCCATTAGACACATGAACACCCCATCAATTTTAGTAAAGGAGAACCACTGTAGGTAACATTAAATTAGGGATTTATGGGAAATATGCCAATCCATCCTAAAAATTACATCATGATTTTTCATCTCGAGAAATAGAAAATTCCATGTAATCTCAATCTTTGATAGAGTGAAAAATCAGGAGGGACATCAAATAAATGTCCCTGTATTTATTTTGAGGGTCGTTGTAATATCCATCACACAAGAAAAAATATCCCTATGTATATTTAGAAAGTTAAAAATATGAGTCAATATAAACATGTTAGTTTCACCAGTATCAAACAAAAAAATCACTAGTAATGAAGTTATAGTGATGGTAGCTCTCACAGTCATTGGACTTGAATCTGATTCCTTTGGAGACTATTCCAATGTGTGAATATTCTTCATTATATATTCTTGTGGTAGGAATCCATTAGTTCATGAATCATAAAATTTCACCACAGTACCTTTTGTTGTTTATGAGATGGTTCAACTATGTTGAGAAGAAGATATATGACATGACTTATACTAGTTTCTTGGATGAACACAAGAACTATAGATCTTCAGTTCCACAGTACAAACCCACTTCAAATGCCCAACCTTTATACATAGTAATAAGTAAAAGGGTTTTTTCAAACACTTAAAGATGTATGGATAATGCCTACTATCTAAATCCACTATAAAACTCATGACACTTTGTCTTACCTTTAAAGGAACTAAGTAAACTACCACTAGAAGAAAAAGGACTCTCATCAACCCTGACATATCAGCCAGGTCAAGATCATCCATCAATACTCTATCCATCACATTAACATAAGATGTGAGATTTAAAATGAATAATTGAAATAAAACATTACCATGATGAACCATCTCAAATATTCAATAATTCAATTTCTTATTCGTCACTGCCTCTATAGAAAACTGAAAAATGATAGAAAAATGGTTTTCTTACTATGTCACAGTCTTGTCACACATTTGGAGGTTAGGAAATTCCATGGATTTCACAATTACCATCGACTCTGGATATATATGATTTATGAAAATGGATCTAATTTCATTTCATTCCAATACCTCATACTTCATTTATGTCACCATAAAATCCCATTATCTCTGATAATGTCCCATAAACTTGAATGTATCACATTTCACATTAATCATATCATGAGTTTTCAATAACTCATAAAACAAACCAATATAGTTCAATAAATCCTCATCCTAATGAGGATAATTAGATGGTTGGAATGAAGGTGGTTAAAGGTGAATAAACTCATGAGAATGATTATGAGATTTACCCCTTTGAGGTTATATTATTGGAGCCTAAACAATAATGGGTGAAGGTACATGTCCAATAGCTTGAATAGTGTACATTACTATCTCAATAATATTCTCATCCAATAAAGCATTTTGTGAACCATAATGAAATGGTCTTCTAGATAGAGGATCAAATAAATTCTAAATGAGATTATTTTGATTTTATAAACCCAACCTAGGGTATAAAATGATATAGGATCACACTTTGATATCAAAGAGAGGCACTACAAAATTTATCTGAGACTTATCTTTCAGAGGGGATCACAATCCTGAGATGTGTACATAATTTCATGTTGTTCCCTCAAGGGAATGAACCTAGGGAACATGCTCAACCGATACCAGTCCAAAATGAGGAAATTAAGGGCTCTAAACACTATCAAAAAACGGGGTACATAGTGTGTACTAGGGTTACATGGTGTGTCCATCCAACCCCTGGTCTGCTTATGTGGTGATTCCTCACACGTCATGTAAATCTCTAAATACACAGCATGTATTAATAGTACACGGATTATAGAGATTGGTCATATTTTTTCATGTTTCACATGTCCATGCCCGTGTACACAGAACCATGTAAATATACTCAGGTTGTGTCTATGTACTTTAGCCTACCTATACCGATGTACACTAGATCATGTCCATGTACTCTAGTCATGTCCATGTGTTTCATCCTACCCATGCCCATGTAACCTCTAAGTTACACATTGATAAACCTAAGACGAGTTACATGAAATGTGATAGGGTTACACAATGTGTAATATTTTTATCTCTGTGGAAACCCCAGTGCCACACAGGGGGTCCCACATGGAGTGTAATTTCATATTACTCATCGCATAACCCAGAATTTCCATATCCCATTGGTTACTCTTCTGTGTCATAATTCATGTTTCCTTTTCCATCTATATCTCTATAAAACATCAATATGGGGTTTTCAAACCCTTAATTTGATGGATATTGGTATTCCAGACATCAAATTCACTCAATGAACACCCACATTAGATGTCCATAGTTTCACTATCAAAATTAGGATTAACGGGAATCATCGGTACATTCCAATCCTCCTCTAATAATCATCTATCATCTTCACACCTTGATCTCACCCTTGATCACAAACCGCACTCATGTTATTCATCTGTTTCACCAAAGAATGGTCACACAATGACCAAACAATGGGAAATCATCGAATCATGTTCTAAAGAAAATGCTCGTGATGAATGTGAAAATAAATAGGGGATAAATCCATAATCCAAAATATGTGAGGAACAAACCTTGAACTTTTTTCATTAATCCATGATACTTTTTAATAGATTTGAATGAATGTAGAGGGTTCAAAATAATTAAAAAATATATCCATTTTAAAAAAATCAATCATTAATGCGCAAATAAATTCTTATTCATGGAACTGATATGTGTTTGAAAGAGGATAAAGAAAGGGATGAAAAACAAAAAAAAATACCTAGATTTTGGATAAATCTATAAAAATAATGGCTCTATGTTTTCTATAGTTTATGAGATCAGAAAAAATCTATTGTAACATGATCCATGATCTGATATGTTTAGATTTTATCTACCAATGATCCTCCAACAAATCCTCTCCAATAGCACCTCTCAGTCCCTAGGTTAGGAAGATAACCCTAGGGTTGAGGCATAATTGTGTTTAAATTGGGTAAGTAGGTTTTTGGGTCAAAAATAAATCAAGTAATTTATTTATTTTATTAATTTCACACCTATTCTAAATTTTTAACACATTCCCAAAATCGACAAAAGTTATGTCTCTCTATGTGTAAAACTCATGTTCTGAGCTCAACGGTGCCCTCATATTTCTAATTTGATCCCACATTCGATAAGTATTATACTTTTTTAGGGAAACTACATGTTCATGATATTAATATATTTAATATATTTAAAAAAATAATTATGGGCACACTGAGCCTTAGCATATCATATTGTCTTAGCACCTATCTCTGAAAATAATCCATAAAATAATATAAATAAATACATGTAAATATCAGAGTTGTTACATGTTTTATACTTGCTTCTCATATACTTATTATAATTAAATGATGTGTTTCAAAAATTTATTTTAATTATTTATTTCTGTCATATTTTTACACCAAGCATGATTTTCTATCTTTACATAGGACACTCATTCAATTTCCCAGTTTCCTGAAATTTAATCTCAAATGTCAAAGAACATTCACCATTTTTTAAGATATGTTTAATATAATAATTATTGGTTTTATCCAAAAGGATCCAAAAGTTAATTGTTTTATCTTTAGATAAATAATCCCTTTACAAAAATGAATGATAGTGGGATTCATGTCATTAGTGATGTTTCTTTTCTCATAATTATCAAGTTATAACTAGTCAATTTTCTTGGAATAAAAATATTTTTCAATATGCAATTGTTTTCCTTCATAATTTTTTTATATGTGAATTTTAATCTCATAGTATTCCAATAACCTTTATGAAAATCATAATCTCAATTCCCATGGTTAATTATATGGGTTATTCTCCATATTCTGAAATAAACTCACTATAAATTTTCATTTCATCCTTTAAAGTAACTTATCTTCATCTTCTTAATCCATGAATAATTTTTGAGAATTTTTTTTTATATTTCATCATCACCAAAACATTTACCACTATATAAAATATTTTTCTCAAGTGATTAAAAGATACTTATAGAGAAATTAGATTCCATATTATTTTTACCAATTGTTTGAGATTAATTTTTCTTATAGGAGTCTTTATCTTAAAATATTTCTTAGTTTCTTCATCATCGTTATTTTCATTTATGATTACCAAATAATATATTGATTTGATGTTACCAATTTTAATATAATTAAAACATTTAATGGTATGTTTACCTTGATACATACCTTTCATTCATCTAATGTTTGTTTACATCAAGTAGAGAATATCATGAAAACATTCCATTTTATCATCAAAGTCATTTATTATCTTTTCATTCCCAATTAGTATTTTATTGAAATTTTTTAATGAAATTTTTACACCTTTTTGACAATTCTTTTGAGAGAATGTCTAATTTTTATCTAACAAGAAATTAAATATTCATGGATCTAATCAATTATGAAACTATTAATATCTCTAGTTTCAAGAGATAAAATTTTGGCATCAAATATGTTAGGTAGAATTATCATCAATTTAATATCATCTATAAAGACAATGTTTTCATATCCTCTATGGGTGTGTAAAATTTTACTAATTTATGTTAGGAAATCGTCAATAGGTTTGGATATTTTAAATATTATATAATCAAATAATATTATAATATGATTTATCTTTTCCTCCTTGATATTCATGTCTCATTAAAATATGTTTCAATTTTATCACAAGGTATCCTCCGTATTTTTAGATACCATTAATTTAATAATATCTTTATCTTATAATGAAGATATCAATGAAATAATTTCCTTCCCAATACATATTTTTTTGTATTATTAAATAATGACTATAAATTATTCTCATATGGAACTATGAACCCTGTAACTTCCCAGTTCTAGAAGCCGCCTAGAGGCACCCCATAACCGGTTGGTCACATGGCTCCAAGAGCAATTCCCCGAACGCCAAAGGCTGCCGACTAGCAGTGAGGGCCTTCGGTGTGATAGTGGGGAAACTATGGCCTCACTGGCAGAGTAACATAGGATAATTAAAGCTAATAGCAATACCAGAAGTAGTAATAATACCATACAAAAGTAATAGCAAGAGACTATAAGAAATAAACATGAGCACATATATATATGATGCATGATACATATGTCTAGGAAGGAATCCAAACAAATAAAAATGATGGAATACAGTACTAAACTAAAGTAAAAAATAAAAGTAAGTAAACAGATCCACAACATCGCAAGCCTCAGCTTGGTCCCATGCTCCCCATCTCCACAGCAATCAAGTACCTGAAGTAGAAAGGTGCTTTCCCTTATCTACACCTCCAGCAATATAATCTATTTGGGCCCAAAAGCATGACCCAAACAGGCTGTGAGACTAATCCCAGTAGTCAAACACCCAAATATCTATTCCTAACAGTCAATGAATATATATGGTAGGTAATAAGAAAAAATAAGTAAACAAGGAAGTACTCAAAGTAAACAATCTTACAGTTCAATTGAATTAAAATTCACATCTCAAGTAAGCATCTAATCACAAACATGTAACCCTCTAGGAAGTACTCATAGCCTAACCCCTCTAATTCAACCAAACAACACAAGCAACCCTTTGGGAAGTACACATAGTCTAACCCCTCTGGTTCAGCTTTAGAAAAGACTCTCTGAGGAAGCACTCGCCATCAATTCCCCTTATAGTCTCATATCGATAACTAATAGGCATTCTGAGGAAGCACTCAATGTCCAATTTCCCTTGTGGCCTGTATCAAGAAAACTACAGACACTCTAATGGATCACTTATGTTCATCCCCCCTATGGTCTCGCAATGTAAAAGTAAAGAGACACTCTAGAGAAGCCCTCAACATCCATTCTCACTATGGTCTACTACATCAGGTTCCCACAGCCCTGTGTAAGTCATTAATACACAAACAATACATGGAAGCCAAAGTAAACCTCAATAACTACTTGGATAAACAATCTATAGCATATCATAGCATGTCAGATAATAATCACTCCATCCTAACAATACTAGGAATGGGAAGCAAGCACTGGCCTAACAGGAAAGGCTAGACCAAACGGTCAAAACAAAAAAAAACATGGGAAAACCTCCATAGCATGGAAAAGTTAACCCAATTCATAAAAAAATAACCTCTATTCAAACAAACAAGGCAGAGTAGGCAAAAACTGGGATAAAAACCATAAACATGAAATACCCCATTCTTGGGCATTGGGAACTTTTGCAAATAAAATTCAAAGACTATCTATAGAAAGGCACAAACCACCTACCTCAGCATCATGAGATCGATATACCTGAACCTTAGGCCTTGAATCTCCCTATAATTCCCTAGATCTACAAAAACATTAAAAAAATTTAACTAAGGATATCTCACTAAAGAGGAGAAATAAAGATATTAGGTTCAAGAAGAAAGAAGAACTCATTGATGTGATTCCAACACAACCGATAGAGGTTAAATCAGAGAACGGACGACAAATCGGGGGATCGGCGAAGATCTGGTGGTCTCGTTCGCTCTCGAATGAGATAGGTCGAGAAGAAGATGGTTTTGTCCATCAGACGCGACCCTGGTCCATTTAATGAAATAAAAATAAATTACACGATGTGTTATTTAAAATTACACGGTGTGTACTAGCCTTTTCCAACCTATGCTTTAGGCGGTCTCCAAGTCACCACACATGACCATGTACTCAGTCGTTACATGGCTAGTAAATGGTCGCCTGTGGCAACTGGGTACACGGTGTGTACTCCTAAAATTTCTAGAAACTCCTCTTTTTCTCAAAAACACCAGAAAACAAGATCCATACCTGAAAAGAAGATCCGGGTTCTTACAAACTCCCCCCTTAAAGAAATTTTTCCCTGAATTTACCTTGTAAGGCGGTATATAAGAAGAATCCTCGAACAGCTCCGGTCACTGCGATCATCCATCAGCCTCCCTCTCCCAATTCTCATCTTGTACTCACCTGTGTTGCCATAGAACTCATACCATAGGAACAGAACAGCCATAGATAACCTTCACACTTCAATCAACAATATAGATAGGATGCTCCTCGAATGAGGCATCCAACTCTAACTCAACCTCCTTGGGTTGGAAAACATGAGACAGTTCTGAGAAGTAACGTCAAAGCTGAGAAACATGGAAGACATCATGCATAGCTTGGTAACTCTGAGGTAACTTCAACCAATATGCAACCAGCCTGACTCTCTCCAACACCTCAAACGGTCTGACGTACCTCAGTGAAATATTACCATGTCTTTTAATCCACTTGTTTCCCAACCTTGGTGTGACACGTAGAAAAACCTGATCTCTGACTTCGAACTCAAAAGGTCATCTCTATCGATCAACATAAGACTTATGTCGTGATTGTGTAGTAGTCATCCTCTTCTGAATCAACTCTATATACTCTGTGGTTTCCTGAACAAGACAAGGTCCCAACATAGCTACCTCTCCTGCCTTTAGTCAACATAAGGTTGATCGGCATGGCCTACCATACAAAGCCTCATAAGGTGTCATCTGAATAGTTTCTTGAAAACTATTATTGTAGTAAAACTCCACAAGAGGTATGTGCTTCTCCCACGAACCTCCAAAATCCAAGATTCATACTCGAATCATGTCCTCAAGCACCTGAATCATATGCTCAGACTAGACATATATCTGGGGATGGAAAGATGTACTCAGAAGTACCTATATACCCAAATACCTCTGAATTCCCTACCAGACCCGAGAAGTAAAATGGGCATCCCTGTCTGAAATAATGGATTTTATAACTCCATGTAAACATAAAATCTATTTGATGTACAACCTTCCCAACTCATCAACCCTGAAGGTCTCCTTGATTAGAAAGAAGTGGGAAACATTCGTGAGTTTGTTAATGACAACCCATATTGAATCATTCCCTCGAGGCGACCTCAGAAAACCTATCACGATATCCATTGTGAAATCATTCCACTTTCACTTAGGAATGGGTAACTACTGCAAAATCCCTACTGGTCACTGATGCTCTACCTTCACCTACTGACAGGTGGAACACCTTATAAAAAACCAGTAACATCTCTATTCATATCGGGCCACCAATATTGATGGTGTAGATCTCGATACATCTTGGAGACACCAGGATTAACTGCCCAAACTGAAGAATGAAATTCTCACATAAGCTCCTCAGGTATGTTTGCTGGCACCCACACGTGTCCCTGGAAATGTAAGATCTCATCCTTTCCTATGGTCCATCCAGGAATAGGGTCCACTCTTGACACACTTTCCCATAGGACTAGGCTTTATGATTCTGATAGTTTCCTCATTCGCACTCAATCAAGAAGAGTAGAGGTAATAGCTAAATAAGATAGAAACGTCTGCCCTTGTCTGTTTTGAACCTCCAAATTCATCTCAGAGAACAGATCCATAAGCTTCCACTCATTTCTGGCCTCCTGAACTTCTTGTATCTGAGTCCTCCTACTCATCGCATCATCCACAACGTTGCCTTTCCCAGGCGTGTAGGTAAGATCAAATTTAAAGGACTGAAGGTACTCAACCCACCTTCGTTGTCTCAAATTCAGATCATGTTGTGTGAAGATATACTTGAGACTTTTTTGGTCAGTGAAAACCACAAAATTCTCTCCCAGAATATAATGTCCCCAGCAGTGTAAAGCATGAACAACTGCAGCCAGCTAGAGATCGTGCGTCAGGTAATTCTTCTCATGTGGCCTCAACTGCCGAGAACCATACACAACGACCCCTTTTACCTGCATAAGCACTACTCCAAGCCCGATACTTGATGCATCATATTATACAGTATAGATTTTTCCCAGCTCTGGCAATACTAGTATCAGTGCTGAAGTAAACCTCCCTTTCAGCTCCTAAAAGGATGATTCACAAGTATATGTCCACAAGTACTTCGCACCCTTCTTAGTCAGGCCTGTCAGTGGCGTTTCTAAGCATGAAAAGTCATGTATGAAGTATATATAGTATCTAGACATCCCTATAAAAATTGATACCTCAAAGACGTTCTTTGTATGCTCCCAGGAAACTACTGCCCTCACATTCTCTAGGTCTACTAATACTCCTATCTCTGAGATGTCATAACCTAAGAAGTGAATTTGGTCCATCCAAAAGTGGCATTTCGAGAGCTTAGCATATAACTGATTCTTCCTCATTGTACTCAAAATGACCTCAATATGAATAGCATGGCCATGTTGAGTGTGAGAGTACACCAAGATATCATCCACGAAAACTACCATGAAATAATCCAAGTATGGATGGAATACTCAGTTCATCAGTGCCATAAAGACTGTAGGTACGTTTGTGAGACCGAACAACATAAACACATACTCGTATAGACTATACCTACTCTGGAAAGCTGTAAGAGGTACATCAAATGGTCTAACATGCAACTGATGGTAACAGGATCTCAATTCAATCTTTGATAACACTCGGGATCCTCAAAGTTGATTAAAGAGATCATCAATCCTCAGCAAGGGATATCAGTTCTTGACCGTCAATTGGTTCAACTTTCAATAATCCACACAAAGTCTAAGGGTATTGTCCACCTTCTTCAAAAACAGGATAGGCGAACCCCAAGGAGAAGTACTAGGTCAGATGAAACCCTTTTCCTATAACTCCACCAACTGCTTCCTGAGCTCCTGCAACTCTGGTGTATCCATTCTATAAGGAGGAATAGACACTGGTGTCACTCCTGGCACAAGATAAATAGAAAATTCCACCTCTCACTCTGGAGGCAAACCTGAAAAGTCTTATGGAATGACATCCCTAAAACGATCCACCACTAGAGTAAATTCCATCTATAATGTCCCCTGGTCATCCAGATATAGACTAGTAATCTGGGTTGTAACTCCTCCCAACCCAGGATGCTTAGGTCCTACTCTGCTCGCCTGGACATCCCATTATCCCTTATAAAGAAATGATCCACCTTCTGGTGATGTGAAACTCACACTACGGTGATAGCAGTTGACAACATCCTGGAAGGGAACTAACCAGTCCATTACAAGAATGACATCATAGTTTTTCATCTCTAAGACATAGATGTCCCATAAGAAGTGACACCCCCCAACCTCAAGAGGGCACTCCTTGCACTGACGTAAACTAGCCGTTCTTGTCCCCAATGGAGTGTCTAACGTCAAGATGTCAATAGAAGAAAAGATACAGAGCCCAAGTCTCTCCATACCAACAATATATATAAATCTATGGGAATCCCCTGTATTGAAAAGAGAAAAATATAAAATTGCAGAAACTAGGATCGTACTAGGAACTGTAGAGGGTCCGGGATCATGCTTCTACCAGGTCTGCTCCACTTTAAAAGTCTGGCATGTACCATGGCCCTGTAACCTAGCCTGACCACCCTGAGCTGATCCACCATGTTTTCGCTAAAAGCCTAGTGACTGGATACTATGGTCGCGACCTCCACCTCGGTATGAATGGCCGGAAGAAGTCTAGATCTCTAACTGATGAGAAACTGGTGGCATTTCTCCTAAACAAGCAGTCATAAAAGAACCCTGATCACCAGCTGCTAGTGAAAAAAAAACTGACAAAAACGCTGAAGATGGCCCATCTTGCTGTAAGATCGGCACTCGACTGGGTCTCTCGGGCAATGTGACCTTGTATGCTCGCTCTTCCTGCACTGGTATCATATCACCTAGCTACCAGAAGAAGTCTCTAATCTACTTGGATATCCATGCGTAGACTCCCTATATTGATTCCTGCTATCAGTATGAGGGATACCAACACCGGATGTCAAACAGCCCTAGCTCACCACTCCAGAATCCCTTAGATTTCACTATGTGATTAGTGCCTAGTTAACTATAGAGGTGATGGAAGTCAACCTGAATATGTTCACCTGAGATTGGATTTCATGCTTGAGACCATCCTCAAAATTACATGCCAAGAATAACTCATCACCTCCTGGAATAGGTGTTAAGTTTTATAGCTCATTGAAATGAGAATAATACTCCATAATTGAAAGAGTTCCCTACTCCAGAATCATAAACTCTTAATCTCGATCAGCCCTCAAATTCTTTGGGTAAAAGTAGTCATATAAGGCATACTGAAACTCATCCCATGCCATAACCTGCTGGCATCCCGCCTGTGAGATCACATCCCACCATCTCTTGGTGGAGTCCCAAATCATATATGTAGCGAGCTTCACCCACCTCTTTGGAGTTGTATCCAGATGCTCGAAGATAAAAAGCATGGATTATATCCATGACTCTGCAGCCTGAGGTCCTCCTTCCCCTGTGAAGGTGGGAGGATGCTTCTATTGGAAAACCCACATCAACTCTGCCATACACGAGGAAGGATGAGGTACACCTCAAAAGGTTTTCATGAACCTCATAAAGCCCTCTCAAAACTGTGCATTAGCACCTGTGTCTGGAATAACGGTTAGTTCCAAGACTGGCACAACTAGAGGGTCTTTTGGTAGTCCCTGATTATCCATGTCAGGTGTCTGATCACTGCCATGTAACTAAAATACAACCAGAGGATTTCTTAGTGGCATGACTATGTAAGGTCAAGCGCACACCATAGATCATGATTAATAGGGAATGAAAATTAGAAGTTTAAGAATGGAAAAAGAGAAATAAAGAATTCAAGTTTTTCAAAACATGGATACACGACATGTATAATGCCTACACGGCGTGTTTCCTTAATCCTTCACATGGTCGTGTACTTTTCCCAACCCAGGTCATGTAACACACTATACACACGGCGTGTTGTCCTAATACATGTCATGTACTTGAATCCTCTTCCCTTTCCTGAGTTATTCTACATGGCTAAGCCACACGGTTTCCCTAGAACAAGACTACATGACGTGTTAGTGCCAGACACGGTGTGTAATAGAAAAACTTCACCAACCTGTGTTGTTAGTTACATGGTCTTTTACATAGCTCACTCTACACGGCGTGTTCCAGATGGGCATGGAGTGTACTATAAGGATTCCACCACCCCATGTTGTTCATTACAAGGATGGATAAAAGGGTCACACTACACGGCATGTTCAATCTTGACACAACGTGTATAATCTAAGTTTTATCCATCTGTGTCATTAGTCACACGGGTGTATACATGGTCTCTATAACACGGCGTGTACATTAGGTACATGGAATGTCCACCAAGATTTCCCAACCCCGTGTCTCTGCCCACACAGCCAGTGACATGGTTAGAGACTACACAGCGTGTACATACAGTACACGGCATGTACTTAAGAAAAAAAATTCCTTATCGAACAGAAGGAAACAAGGCGTGTATTCATCATTACACGCCGTGTATTCTGGGTTTTTCTCAATAGTAAGCCTCAGAAACTACTTCAGAAGCCCAAAAAACACCAAAACAAACATTAAAGTTCCAAATTCTGATTTTTGAGGTCCCATACTCCCCACGAATCAAATCTTGGCATCTTATAAATGTTATAAACAAGAAATAACAATACAATGATCCACCAAGTTCCAATCCATGAGGGCCCATAACACCTCAAGAACCAAATTTTTTCATCCATTCAAAAAAAACCTTACACAATCCAATATCCTATAAATTAGTAGTTATTCTATCAAGGCATCTATCACAAAATCATGCATATCTAGCACAACATCTATCACAACAACATGAAATCACTAATGCACCCTAAATGGCATGGAAAGAATGCATGTCATGTGATCTATAGCAAGTGCCTATATGATGCATAAGATGGCATACCCTCATCTCATCAGGTTGAAATAGAAATAAAAACTCAATAATATCAACAATAATAGCACAAAACATGTGAATCACTCAAGGTGAAATCAATCAACTGTAAATTCACAAAATCAGAAGAAGAAAAACAATAACGAGCTAAATTGGATTTTCCTTGTACACGGGTTAGCTACTCCCAGGCAGAGCTTATTACTAAGTACCTATTCCTTCTTATCCCTGGCTATAGACTCTAAACAGTAATTCAAGAAGAAAAGAATTCCTCTGATACCACTTTGTAACGTCCCGGTTCCGAAATCTGCCCAGAAGCGCCCCATACCCGATTGGTCACATTGCCCCAAGAGCATTTCCCCAAATGCCAGAGGATGCTGACTAGTAGTGAGGGCCTTGGGTGTGATATTGGGGAAACTATTCCCTCATTGGAAGTGTAACACAATGTAAGTAAAACTGATAGCAATAGTGGAAACAGTAACAATACCATACAAAAGTAATAGCAAGAGACTGGAAGAAATAAACGGGAGAACATATATATATGATGCATGATACATATGTCTAGGAAAGAATCCAAACAAATCACAATGTTAGAATATAGTACTAAATAAAAGTACAAAAGAAAAGAAATTAAACAGTTCCACAACATCGCAAGCCTCAGCTTGGTCCCATTCTCCCCAACTCCACAGCAATCAAGTACCTGAACTAGAATGGCACTTTCCCTTATCTACACCTATAGCAATATAATCTGTTTGGTTCCAAAATCATGACCCAAATAGGGTGTGAGACTAATCCCAGTAGGAAACCACCCAAATATTTGTGCCTAACATTCAGTTAATATATATGGTAGGCAATAATCAAAAAAATTAGTAAATAGTGAAGTACTCAAAGAAAACAATCCTACTGTTCAATTGCATTCAAATTCACATCTCAACTAAGAAGCTAATCAAAAATAGGTAACCCTATAGGAAGTACTCACAGCCTAACCCCTATGGTTCAACCAAACAACACAAGCTACCCTCTAGAAGGTACACACATTATAACCCCTCTGGTTTAGCTTTAGCAAAGACTCTTTGAGGAAGCACTCACCGTCAATTCCCCATGTAGTCTCGTATTGGTAACTAATAGGAATTCTGAGGAATCACTCAATGTCCAATTACCCCTATGGCCTATATCGAGGAAACTAAAGACACTCTGAGGGAGCACTTATGTCCATCCCCCCTATGTTCTATCAACGTAAAAGTAAATAGACACTTTGGAGAAGAACTCAATGTCCATTCTCCCTATGGTCTACTGCACCAGGTTCCCACAGCCCTGTGTAATTCATTTGTGCACAAATGATACATGGAATCCAAAGTAAACCTCAAAAAATACTTGTCTAAACAATCTATATAATATCATATCATGTCAGATAATAATTACTCCATCCTAAAATTACTAGTCATGGAAAGCAAGCAGCAACCTAAGAGGCAAGTCTAGACCAAACGGTCAAAACAAGAAAATATGGGAAAAACCTCCATAGCATGGAAAATTTAACCCTATTCATAAAAAAATAAACTCTCCAAACAAACAAGTCATAGTAGGAAATAACTAGGCTAAAAAACATAAACATGAAATACCATGTTCTTGGGTATTGGTCACTTTTTCACATAAAATTCATACACTATTTACAGAAAGGCACAAACTACCTACCTTGGCATCGTGAGATTGATATACGTGAACCTCAGGCCATGAATTTCCCTAGAACTCCATATATCTACAAAAAAAATTAAAAACTTTAAACCAAGGATGTCTCAAGAAAGAGGAAAAATCAATAGATGAGGTTCAATAAGAAAGGATAACTCACCGATGCGATTCCAATGAAACTGACGGAGGTCGAATCGGAGAATGGATGACGAGTCGGGGGCTCGGCAAAGATATGGAGGTCTCATTCACTTCTGGATGAGATAGGTCGAGAAAAATATGGCTTTATCCATCAGACGTGACCCTGTTCCCTTTAATGAAATAAAAATAAAGTACAGGGAATTTTCTTTAATAGTACACAGCGTGTACTGGCCTTTTACGGCCTCTACTTTAGGCGGTCTCCAGGTCACCACACATGGCCATGTACTCGGTCGTTACATGGCCAGTACACAGTCACCCGTGGAAACCGGGTATAGGTCTTGTACTTATAAGTACATGGCATGTACTTCTGAAATTTCCATAAACTCCTCTTTTTCTCAAAAACACCAGAAAACAAGATTCATACCTGAAAAGAAGATTTGGTTTCTTACAAACCCATGAGGAGAACTCTCTAGGACATAATCTCTAAGAGAAAAAAAGATATGGTTCTATTCATTCCTTCCAAATATGAAATCACTTTCCATAAAAAGATATAATTTATTTAATATTTAATTACTTGTAATAATATATAGATATTTCCAAGAGATATTTTTTTATTAAACGATAGAACTTAAAAAAATTATTAGGACCACTTGATTCATGTCTAATTCTAATATATATGGATAATTATCATTGATAACATTTAGTTTTTTTTAAACAAAATATCTCTCATACATTTTCAGTAAAATATTAATAGTTCACTAGGATAAAAAATTTAATTTGATAAAATTTCAATAGTATAGAAGTTATTTTACCACTCACACACAACACCTCTTTTAATATCATGATGAATATATGAGAAATGGTATATCCTTAAATTATTTATAGTGATGGTCCCAATCATATTAAACAATAACCCAACAGTAAAAAAATCAGAAATATCATTTTTGATAATAAGCACTAAGAATGTATTGTTCAGTAGTGAAATAGAAAAATGTGATTTTCTTTCTCTTCTATATATAAATATTCTTCAATATCCTTCAAAAAAATTAATTTAGCAATCCCTAAATATTTTTTTCATTTTTTCCACACCTTTTATTTATTAAAATAAATAAATATATTCATTGTATTAATGATTAATAATTAAAATATTTAAATTCCCACCTAAATCATCCATGTGATATTCATATTCAAAAATATTAAAAATACCTTTTGAGAAATCATCTTTGAGACTCAGCTTATTTCACTATTTATGATTCTTGAAAACTTACATAATCTTTTCTATATATGAATTCTTACATGAAATAATAGTATTGTGTTGTAATACTTCACCTAATTGTTAAATAATCTATATAATATCACAAACAAAAATCATGTAATACCTCAATATTTCAATATGATATAATCTATTAAATAAATACTATTTTGAAAAAAAATCACATGTGACACATGACAAAAAAAAACATGCCACATTTTATTAAAAAAATTCTAATTCTTATAAAGTATTTATTGAATTGGTGGTTAAAAAAAGAAGTAACTCAATTTTTATATCCTATATATAAATTGAAATGAATAATATTTTTAATATCAATTCATTTTTATTATTCAATTTCTATAGTTAATTTTTATATATTACCATTTTATGCTTATAAATGTAGTTTCCTAAAAATTCCCATTTTGGAGCTATAAATTTTTTATTTTGAGAAAATAAATATATTATGGTAAAATGATGATAAAATATATTTATTATATGAATTATTTATTAAAAATAATATAATTTTTAATTTATAGGAAATGGTAATAGGAAATGTTAGTATTTTTTAAAAGTCATTTTCATATAAAATAGTTATTCATTATATTTTATGTTTTCACTAAAAAAATTAATTATTATTTTTTATAATTATAATTTGAATTAATGAAATTCATTATTAGATTCATCATAACAATATTTTCAAGTGATTAACTATTTATATTTTTTTTAAAAGATATAATTTTAGGTAAAAAGTGAAAAAATTATTTTTACAAATATCAGGAAATTTATGAAATCATTAAAATATATGCATGCCCTAAATTTTGTTTAAATGTTATTCATAACAAGATATGTATTTAATATATAAAATTATTCATTTAAAATATTATTTTTAGTTTATAAACCCATGATTACCATTTTGGAACCTAATTAAAATCTCTCTAAAAACTGGTTATTATGTATTATACTTTTCTTGTTTCAAAAGTAATTTTTTCATTTTTAGAAATTTAATAATATAAAATAGCTTTCGTATTTTCAATAATATTATTATTTAATAAGGTTAGTTTTATTTTTATTTATTAATATAACTTTTTTAGGGTAAAAAATGATATACTTTGGAAAAATTAAATTTTGGTAAAAGTTAAAAAAAAGGATAAAAAGCCTATAATCCCAAAAAACATATCTCTAAGTGTTGGATGAATGTTTTTCTTAGAAAAAAATCTTACCATATATGTTATATCCCACTTTTGGGGCCAATATCCTTGAATTGTTCACTTGTTACTATAATAATGCCACTCCCCTGACTTTTAAAAGGATACTTTCACAACCCTGCATCCCCTCATAGAAAAATCACATTAGTTCAAAAACACACTACATAAATTCATCCTTAAAACATCTAGATACATCCAAGTAGTTATGTTACCCCTAAAATACCACCCCTCGAAATATTATTCCATGTGTTAAAGGATTTATATCAATAAATAATGTAAATATTCTCAAATTTCTAATTTCCATTTTTTTTATTTAAATCTTCTCATTATGACTCATTGTCTATTCTACCATCTTGAAATAATAACATCAGTATATTTATTATATTTAAATTTTTTTTGTTAATGAAAAAATCATTTTTTACCTTCCTACCTTCTTCTTATATAAATGAATACATTATCCAATCATACATGTGGGCCACAACCTCAATGAATGATGTGTTCCAATTTTCATCACCAACTTACATGTATAGTTATAAAAAATAATTTAATAAATAAATATGATATTTAGAAAATTATTGAAATTATGAAAAGGTAAAAAAATTATATATTCCTCCAATTATAAGTAAAAAAATCATATTTTCACATGTGTAGACTACATCCTCCATGGGACGATAAATATTTTTTTCATCACTGCCTTAAATAGCTGTTTCTAAACCATATTTGATGAATATATTTGATATTAGTTATTCCTATATAAAATTTACATGGTTCTAAATGTATGAAAAAATAATTTATGATCTTTATAAATTAATCTCTTTATATTGGTAGATTACCCAAAAGACCATCATAGATCATGTTCTCCCAAAACATGCCAAAATTTTACTTAAAATTAACTCATAAATGTATAATTAAATGTAAAAATGATATAACATATTTTATAATATGTTTAAGAATAATTTAGTATCAAAATAATGGGGTTCAATTTCTCCAATATGAAACTTTCATGAAACAATCAAAACTACAACATCAGATAATGATAATAATAGATAATTTACTAATGAATACAGAATAAATTTTTATAGACAAATATTAATAAAATTTGTAGAAATGAATGTGGTTTATAAATTATTTATTAAAAAATTTACATTTATTATATATGAGGATAAATAAGTTTTATGGAATCCGAGCATAAAACTAATTTTTTACCCTTATCAATTTTAATCTATTGAGATATAATTTTTATAAAACACTTATTTTATTTTGTGGTGTATATAATAAACAAGGATGGATTATTAATATGATTATAATTAAATTCAATGGATTTAAAAAATCATATCATGTTATCACTTTCATGGGGTTTTGACTCAAATGTTTTCAAAATCATAAGGGTTATCAGTCTCAAATTTTATTCTTTGATACATGTATAGAATTATGAGACTATTTACATTTACATTGTTTATATACATCCCCTTTGAAATATTTTACAATTAATATCACTAACCATGTTGTTTAAATTTTTATTTATATTTCACTCATTTATGATCATTCAATTTAAATTATTCCAATACCGTAAGAGTTTATTTCACTATTATGTGAAATCATCTTTTTATTTTTTACCTTATATGTTTTAAAAATTTGTTTTCAAATGACTTTAATTCATAAAGTTTTTGGAAGAAAAATTAAATATTTTTATAATTTTTAAAACTAAAATATTGATTTTAAAAAAGAATAATTGTTTATAAATTCAATTTTAAATGATTTTTTTATTAAAAAAATCCATCAGTGTTCTTTGACTTCTCAAAGAAAGTATAAAAATAATATTTCAATTATAATTTGTTTTCTTAGAATACCCTTTTTGGATTTAATTTTTAATTTTAAATTTTTGTATCTAGGTCACTCTATCTTATTTTAAAATCAATTATAATGTGTTCTCAAGCATTTAGAATGGGGTTTTTATTCTTGTTTTTCAAAGGGATTTATTCAATAACCTTAAAAGGTGTTTACATCTATTTTAACATCCATTAATATTTCTCAATATTCACAATTAAAATTATCCAATGATACCATTCACCATATTCCTCCATATGGATCATTATCTTGTTATTACATTTATTAAATAGAGAATGTATTGAAAATTCATGTGTTTATTATTCCAGTAGTGATGTTAATTTTTTACTAAGAAGAGTTTCTTATGAATGTTATTGATATTAATTTAATTCATATGGTGAAGGAATTTAACTAAATTAACTGATGTGTTGGTTACAACATTATATATCCACGAGATACATTGTTAGGTCTCATAAGAAAAAATATTTGAGTATTTTCTATATGCTTTCATGAGGACATGATAGTAAGATCATGATATCTAATAAATGAGGCCTTTATTATAAGATCATGATATCTTGTAAAGTAAAATTGAAATTAAGATCATGATATCCAATAATGTGGACTTGATTGTAAAATAATTATGTCTTTATTTAATGAATTTATGATAATATTATTATATGGGAAATTATGCATTCCATCACTATGAAATAAATTATTATCATCCTTGTGGTCAATTTATTTTCATTGTAATGTTATCCATGTATATATTATGCTATGTGATTATATAATTTTTCTACATAGTTATTCATTCCTTGATACTTTTTATATGGTTATGCAATGATTACTTCTACTGTACATTACCCTTTATGGAGTGTTTGAGGTCACCCCTTTTTTGTTTCTTTTTCCTATGGTACCAAGAATGGATCATTGAATAAATTATAGAATGTACTAAAATAAATAATAATTTTTTAAATATATTTATAATTCTATGATTTAATGATTCAAATGTAATATGAAAAAAATTATATATCTAGTCTCCCAAGACTAGAAAAAAATTTATGCTTTGTGATACGATACATTTTATCTTGTACCAATTTAATCAATTATACACTACCTAAGGGTTACTAGAGTTGGGTCATCATGGTTGGTATCAAATAAATTTCAGTACAAACCTGGGGAAATATAATTAGGAAAATATAGATTATATAACATTACACCATGTATGACTCTATTTATAAGTCTATTGATAGAAAAAATGACCTAAAATTATGGTGATGTGGATATCATGTGTTTTCATTGTAATAAAAACCCTCTTTGGATACAAAAAAAGTGGATGAATGATCTGGAATATATGTGACATGGTGTAATAACCCCTATATTTCTGGTTGGATATTAACTCCATCATCACCTAGTGTATGACAAAGTGGCCTAAAAGATCACCTAGTTTGACACTCCTAGGAAATATTCATTGGTTAATTTACATTCTCATTATATACCATTATAAATTATTTGATAATATTATTATTATTATTATTTGGAGATATTCTCAAAGTAATTATTCTTATGATTCTATAATTTTTTGTTGTATAAATTTTCGATTTATGTTAATGGTATCCTTAGACTCTGAATTATATATGATTATTTAAAATACATGATGTTATTCATGATATATTTAAGTATATTAAATTATTTATAGATGGTTTTTTACTAAATTAAGGGAAAATATATCAACCCTATAATTCAATTATAGGATTTTCATATGAAGAAATTATATAATACTGGATTTAGAGTTGAGAATATTATGAATATATTTCAAAAATTTATAACTAATAATATTGACTATAAAGAGAAACAATATTCTTCACATAATAATGAATTATTTTTATACCTTTCCATGCCACATAAACCTCCATCACTCAAAGGGACCAATGATCCATTTTTATTTGAATATTAGATGAATCCCCTGAAGAAATAATTTTTTACTTTGTGATATAGTGAAAGATAGATAGTTGTTAGGGAATTTTATATTTTAACGGTATATTTTTATCATTGGTGGTTATTGATTCAATATAGTAATGTGGATGAGGAGAAAATAGAATATAATTGAAGAATATTAAGGTGATATTACTTGAGGAATAAATCCCTTAAGATAAATAAGATGATATGGAAAGGATGTTTCTTAATTTAAATTATAAGGGAGAGGGTAGTGTTTTTGAGTATGAGAATAAATTTTCAAGAATAGAAAGGCATGATATGAACTATATATGTACTTAAAAAATCAGTACTGATTGTTTCTTCAATGGACTAAATCCAAGCCTTAAATTGGTGTTACACTTGACAAAAATTTCAACATATTATGATATAGTATCACATTCCATCAAGATGGAGAATGAATTCTTCTTTTATTATATTTTTAAAGGATATCATGATAAGAAGTGTATTGTAGAGTATCAAAGAAAATGAAGTGTGGAAAAGGAGTTGAAATGAAGGGGTACTTGAAATCTGTGATAAGTGTGGAAATAAACACCTAGGTATATGCTTAAATAGAATATAAGTTTGTTAAGATTTAGGAGGGAAGCACAATCTATATCATAAATTCAAGGGAAAAAATAACCCTCTAATATCAAGTGATTTAATTGTATTGATATGGAGAATCATTAAAACCAATGCCACATGAGTCAAGTTAATCCACCTTACTATACACATAGGGGTAAAGGACAAGATTATGATCCAAAAGTCAATTTTCCTAAATATATGATAGTATATACATTGGTTATATACTCAAAACTATCTAATTTATTATTTTATTTCATCTCTATGAACACTTTTATATCTTCCAATAATATTGAGTCATCCCCCGGCACTATAAGGAAATACTTCTCAATGAAGACACCTATTGGGAATATTATTTCAAGGATAATGTATCAAGTAGTCTAGAATAAATATAAGGATAGTTTTCGACATAGTTTTTATACATATAGTTGAAAAATGAATTAATCCTTTTGATTTTTTGGTATCATATTTGGTAAAACATATTTTGAAGAGTGTTATTTTTTATAAATTATAGAATGATTTATATTAGACATTGGGTTTTATTTACCATGTTTTATAGCATAATATAATAGTTCTTCATATTATGGTTTATGAATAATGAATATTATCTTAACTTGTGTTAACTATTTTGGTTTTAAAAAATGGATAAAGATAGGATAAATAACTTTTCTTTATTTTATGGATATTATGATTGTTTTAATATTGATTTTATTATTTCAAGAATGTAATATTCATCATAATTATTAATTATTTATAATATCAGGTGAATTATAATTGTAAACTAATCTAAACATAACCAAATGAATAAATTACTCTTATAGAATGGGAAGAAATCAAATCATATTATTTTATCATATTCTCTATCTCGACATTAAAATTATTTGTTGGCCTCTATAAATGGGAAGATAAATGTATCATGTATAAAATAGAAATTTTTATCAACTATCCAGGTACTCATTTTGAGTCTATTATGAAACTTAAAATTTTATATACATGGTTTAGAAACATTCAGTTAACAAATAATTTAATTTACAGTAGTAGTTAATAAATTACTTATATGGATAACTCTAAATTAGATATTATATCTATATCCATATAAATTCATTTTTGTAAGATTAAATTAAAATTACAAGAAATTTTTTTTTGTAAGAGGTTAATAATATAACACCATAATATTTAAACATTTTATTCTCCTTTAAATAAATAATATTTTTAATAGATTTTTTTCATGCAAAAGTAATCCAAAACAAACCACGACACATTTTATTATGATAAATATAACCATGGTAAAGTTATTGTTGAATTGGAGGGTATAAATATAATAATCTTTATTTTTAAATCAAATTGGAATGAAAAATAAATTTAATTATTAATATCAATTCATTGATAAATGTAAATTTTTAAATCTAAATAACTAATAAAATTATTTTATGATTAAAAATATGATTTCCTAGCAATTTCCATTTGGAATCTATGAATCTTTGTTTTAGGAAACTAAATTTTTTATACTTAAATTATTATAAAATATATTTTTTATATTATTATTAATGAAAATTAAATATATTTTTAATTAATATAAAATAGAAATGTTAGTAGCTACTATTTTAAAGAAGTTATTTCCTACAAAAATAATTATTCATTATATTTTATGTTTCCAAATAAAAATTGAATTCTAAAATTTTATAAATTTAACTTAATATAATTATTTTTTTTGATTGAAAATTAAAATATGTGATTAAGATAATTTTTTTGGATTTTTTTTGAAAATATTTAGTTTTAGGAGATTAGGTAAAAATACCATTTTTTCAAATACCATGAATTTTATAACAAAATTATTATATAAGAATAACATAAAATTTTTTAATTGATTTTCATACCCAAATACGCATTTAATTTGTAATATTATGAATTAAAAATAATTTTTAATTAAGAAACCCATGGTTAACATTTTGGAACCTAATTTATATTTTTCTAAAAAATGGTTTCTATGCGTTATATATTTACTATTTTTCAATTTTTTTACCACTTTAGGAAATTTAATATTATCAAATGGTTTTAATATTAGAAATTTTAATACCAAAATTATAATATAAGGTTAATATTATTTTTATTTATAAAAATAGGTTACCCAATGTTAATAAAAAAGTTACTTTGGTAAAAGGAAATTTTTATAAAAGGTAAATTAAAGATAAATGATTAGAATTCATCAAATGTTATCTCCAAGTGTGTTTTAAGGGGTTATCTAAAAAATCATCAAATTTCAACTATTTCCCACTTTTGGAGATGTATTCCATGAATAGTGCTTCTCTAATTAACAAAATACCACTCCCCTCAATTATAATAGGGGTCTTTCACCACCAAACATCCCATAACACTATGTCATTTTGATCAACAAAAATATACCCAAATACCTCCCCAACACTCTAATACACATCATAGTGGTTGTATTTTCTTCAAAATATTAACCCTCAACATTTTAATCAAATTTCCAAAGGAGTTACTCAATAGAGTAGGGTAAAAATTCCAAAATAGATCTTTTATATTTTTATTTTTTACATCTTCATATGAAAAATATATTTATTATATAATCATAAAATAATTACATCAATATAATTATTTTACAAAAATTATATTTTCTTAGTGGAATATTCATTATTTATTATTTTCCCATCTTCATTAATGAATGAAATCATCATCTAGGAGTACATGCAACTATCCTCTTCAAGAATGGATTGTACTATTTTTCATCACCAATGTACATGGATAGTTTTAAAATGTTATTTAATATTTAAATATGATATTTATAACATGATAATGATTCTAAAAATATAATCCTTTTTATACCTTCCTCTTAATCATTGGAAAATGAAATTTTCATTCACATGTACATGTGAACTATCGTCCCTATAGAACCGCATATTTTTTTCTTTTTTCCACCAGACATAGATGGTTAAAAAATATTTTATGAATATTTTTTATTTAAAGGATTACTATATATCTTGAATATGGTTCATAATGTATGAATCAAAAATCTATGATAATTTGGACATAATTTAATGATATTATTAGATTACTCATAATAGGCTCAACCTAGATATCATTCTCTTGAATAATACCCATAGTTTCCACTAAATAAAATTTAGGGTGTTTGAATTATTGAAAATAAATAATTTAAATTGATTTTTTAATATGATAATTATGAAATTTTTATCAAATAAAAGAGTTTTATATCACTGTTATGAAACATGTCGCAAACAATTAGTATTACAAAATTCGATAATTAAAATAAGAAATAACGGACTAATATCTGTATAAAATTGATTATAACAAAAGATTAAAAGGTGTGATATATTTTAATAAGGGTTTTTATTGAATTATTAAGATAATTATATTTATTTTATATTAGGATAAATTTATTTTTTTAATCATAGAATTAAGGTAGGGTTTTCTCATCATAATTTCACTTCATTGATATTTTCTTTTTATATACCACTTATTTTATTTTCTAGTGTATGTTATACCATTAGATGTATTTTTAATATAATTAAAATGAAACTAAATTAATTAAAAAATACATCTCATTATAACCATTTGATGGGTTTATTAACTCAAAGGTTACCAAAGTCATAAGTGTTTTTAGTCTCAAATTATTTTCTTGAGAGATGTTTTGTATTATGAATCTATTTAAATTTACTTGGTGTATATACAAACACATTACAATATTTTATAATTAATATATTTATTCATTTTATTTAATGTATAATTTCATGTTATCTCTTTCAATAGAATTTGATTTCAATGTTTTCAAAGGTATAAGAGTTTCTTTCACCACTATAAGAAACCCTCATTACAATGCTTCCTTTAAGTTATTTAAAATAGTTTTCCATAATTATTAAAACTCATAATGATTTTGAAAAGAAAAATAATTATTTTTATATTCTCAAATGTAAAATTTTGAATGTAAAAAGGAATTATTTATTATAAAATGGATTTTAAAGGCGTGTTTTTTTATGAAAATTTATTTTTTTGATTTTAAATCTTCTCAAAGGATGTTTTTGAAAGCATCTATATTTTATTAAATTTTTTATTGAAATAACTTTTTTATTTTGAAGGATAATTATAAAAAATATATCATTCTAAAGGTAATTATTTAGAATAAAAATAATTTTATGGAGTCTCCATGAATTTAAAAAAATGTATATTTATTCTTGTTTTTAAAAGTGAATTGTACATTAACCATAAAAGATTATTTTCCATATATTTTAACCTCATTTAAAGAATATCATGTTTCAAGGTGGGTATTATCTAATTTTACCATATAAATTATTTCTTAGGATGAATTTTGACCATATAATTTAATTTATTAATGGGTAAAGTGTTGACATCCCTTCTGATTATTATTATAATATAGATGTTTATTGATTAGTATGGCATGTTGATTATGATTTGTATTCCTATTAATTTCAATCATATTTTAATTAAATTAGAGAAAAATAAGTGGAGGGTTAATGATGGTATATATATTATTGATGCATTAGTTGATAACATGAGCTAAAAGGTCTGGTTATTTAGTGTATGGCTTCCTGTTTATCAAAATATTATAGAAATGAGGTCAGGTCGGGAATATCATGGTGTCCTAGAAATGATACCTTGATAGTTTGATCATGATTTACTTTAATATAGCTATGATAGTAATATCATGATGTACTATAAAATAGACATAATAGTAAGATCATGATTTCATTTTTTTGAGGCATTAATGTTAATATTAATATGTCTGACATTATGAATTCCCTCATAAAGAAATAAATTATTTTTATCCATTTTATATATTTAATTCCATTGTAATTTTATCCATGTATATATTATTCTCTAATATTCATTTGATTATGGAATTATTATAATAATTCATTACTACCAGTCTATCTATTCTAAGATTATGCAAAGATAACATTCATTATATTCTATCCCATACTAAGAATCTGAGCTCACCCCTTTCATTTGTTTATTATCCCTAGGGTTCCCAGAATAGGTCTCTTAATGAAATCAAGGATATACTAAAAATAAATATAATTTTTCAAGAATAATATAATTCAAGGTTTAAATTTTTCTTGTGTATTATGGAATACATGTATGTATCTAGTCTTCAAATACTACTAAACTATATGATACACTATGATATTTTCCTTTGAATCTTGTAAAAATATAATAAAGTAACAACCTACTCTAGTTTACTTAAGATGGGTCATTATAAATCTCTTATCAAATAATGGATTTATTCATTAATAATTGTGATATTTCTTAATTGAATAATAGTATATAATCATCATTAAAAACCTATTGTTTTATATAAGAACACAATATTAATATTATTTGAAAACATAAAGAATCTTACTTATCCTTTGAAACCACCAATTTACTCTTACACATCATTATAGTTGATCTTATGTGAGATAAAATTGTTTTTATATGTTCTCTAAAATATCATGATTACTTATATACATCCTCAAGCCTAATATTAGGTATGATATGGATCATTGGATTTGATATTATATATCACATGATTAATATTTCATATTATTCTATAGATATTAATATATCATCAGAATACTTATTCATATTCTCTGGTTCATTCCTTTATATAATCTCAATGATATTATATATCATCATAGAGATGTTATATATCACCCTTTACTAACTCATTTACTATATATTTACACTTATGTGTCTCTATATAAACTCTAGGTACTTTGAAAATTTAAGATCCATGAGGTATTATGCCTTATGTTTTCCATTTTTCTATTTACTTCCATATATTACATACCACTAAAAATATCATAGTTATTCATATGTTTAATCCCCTGATTACTAAAGATTATTAGGTGTAACTTGTTACTTCTTCAAATCATCTCCATACACTTCACTCCATCTCAAATGTATTGAAAAATCAATAACAAGTATTACCACCTGGTTGCGCCCAAATTTACCCTACCGGTAAAAGCGGCCGTTGATGTACATGTAGGGATCGAATCCACAGGGACCGAAGAAGTAACCTTGAGACGCTATGATTTATTGATGGATTGGCTATGAAGTGGCCAACTCTGAGGTAGATTTTAATTGGAAAACTAAAGATATAATTTAAATAAGATATAATAAAAAATTATGTGAACTAAACAATTATTGATGGTGGGTTGATCTTAGGGTTTTGCTTAGGGTGGATTGGATGAATTTCTTTTCTTAGAAAATTTCATGTCATTAATTCAAGACATATCCAAATAATGAGATAATTCTTCCAAATCATTCACCAATTTAATCCCTACACAATTCCAAGGCAAATCACTAATTCACTTTGAGGATCACTTTAATGAGCACTCAAAGGAAATAGATCGTACTAGCACTCAAAATGTGTCATCGTTAAAGTTGGCAAAGATGAGAAAGAATGTAACTCATCAAATGGAAATCCTAAAATAACGAATAGATTTAAATATTAATTACATGAAATAACATTCAATCCATGACCTTGATACTCCCTTGGATCAACCCTTAAAAATTTATCCCTCCATTGATGCTATTCTACCAATGGAAGCGGGATGTAGACTTATGGGGGCGGAATTGAAGAAGAAGAAAATTATTAAAAAAAACGAACACTCCACCGTTGTGTGATGAATTCACAAGTGCTGGTGTGAATAAATTCACACTAAGATTCAACGGTATCAACGTGTGAAGAAAAGGAAAATAAAAAGTGAAAAAGAATAAATTTTATTAAAATAATAAACCTGAAAGAAAAACTTACATGGGAAAACTTGACGATGCCATTACAAAACGAAAGCGGGAAATTACAATTGAAAGAAAAACATAGATTCAAAGGAAAATGTTAGATGATTATTCCCTTCACCACCACCTCCTTATATAGGAATATTATAAGACTTAGGTATATCCCCCAACAATTAATTCACCCCCCAACAATTAATAGAGTCAAATGGAGGGTGAATAATCAAAAGGAAATTGATGTTTTGAATTTGACCTGGAAAACTGTCCAGATTCGTCCACCATATTGATGTGTGAATTCGAAATTGACGAAGGCAGAATCCGGAGGTGTTGTAGAAGAGATATATTTTCGTCCATGTGTCTTCTAGAAGATCTAAAAATTTCAGGAAATATGGATCATCCGTTTGGAAGTTATGGACGAAATGGTGGGACGTATTTCTGTGCATTAATGACGAGTCCACCATTTAAATCTCAACTTCAGATCCCTTTATCATCATGAAACCATCAGAATTAGCTCTGGCCACAGTTTAATAAAATGATCCTCATGTTTTTATCTTTCCACTTTATAAATTTGAGCTTCATTGGGTTTGGTTTCTGGGCCGCACATTTGTTTGATGGGCCTTAGGCCCATTATTCTTTTTCCAGCAAGTTTTTGTCTTTAGGCGCAAAATTCTTCATCTTCCTTTTGGATTCATCCAGTGGACCTAAAAGATAAAATGTTCCAAACAAAGTGATAAATCACATACCAAAATTTCAAATTCAGAAAATGAATATAATGTTGTCCACAAACAAATGAATGATTGGGCCCAAATTTGCATTTTAAACATGAATTGCATTTAAGAAGAGAAATGAAGTTCTATTTATGTAATGCACTGAAAAAAATGTTTAAGGACTTTGGAACAATGAATATAAAGATATTAACAATTAATATTAGCCACTTTCAGTGACTAATCACACCCCCCAACTTGAGTTTTTCTAGTCCCGAGCAAAATAAATTACAAATATGAAATTCAAATCACCTTTTCCAAAAACATTTTAATACACATTGCTCACCCAAATATCTAATATCAAAAAAAATTATGAAAACCCATCAAAATCATTAAAAACAAGCTAGGTCCATAAGAATATCCCAAGCCCAAGCCCATTCCTTTGTTCAAATTCATCGCCACATTTCATCCAATTTCAATTAAGCATGACAAAGCGTTGTGCATCATAAAAGATATGGGGCCCATTTTATTGTTCAAGGGGAAAAAATGGAAGCGCTAGGTGGGAATCACATTAAACCTTAAGATGAGTATCCTTTTTTTTATTTTTATTTTTGATTTTATTTTTTTAACCACAATAGATATGAAAAGACTAACTCTGGGCAAGACAACTATGGAGTCACGATCCCCAAGTGCCGGACGCCACACATATTGTCAATTTCATGCTCTACAATAGAGATATAAAGCCTACCTCTGGGCAAGACAACTATGGAGTCACGACCCCCAAGTGTTGGACGCCACACATTTGGACAAAACATTGCTCTATGTGGTCATTATTTTTTCAATTTTTTTTTGTTTTTTTTTTGTTTTTTTGTTTTTTTTTTGTTTTTGGATACTCAAATTAAACTAAAAGTGACCCCAGAACCCTATGCTATAATGAAAGGGACCCAAGAACTTAAATTTACACCTACGATCCAGTAGACATGTATTGTGGCATTTTTATTAAGAGGATGAAAATGTAAACATTGAAAAATCACATCGGACAACCTCACTTTCCAAAAACTTTGCTCATGAACTTAAACTTGCATTAAAATCAGAATCAAGGCATGCAAAATTTATTTGATATCCAATTTTAGAGTTTGCAATGTGTGTTTATCATGTTTATGGTTAATGGAATTTTTCTTTTCATGCATGTTCTTATACAAAAAAAAATTCATTTTTTATTTCATCTCCCCCCAACATAGAATAACACTGTCCCCAGTGTTTAAAGAAAAGAAAAGTTAGAAGGGGGTAGGGGAGGATTTCAAAGAGTAAATGATAATCATGGAATTAAGTCACCCGGTGTTTGATGATGATAGCGCATTCCATAGTCTCCCTTCAATCCTGGATTTGAGTCTCAACGGCTTGGATGGTGGTGAATGCATTTTCCTTATGGATTTCAACATGTCCTTTTATTTTTTTTAACCTATAAAAAAAATAAAACAAAACAAAATAAACTGATGATACATTGTCTTCTTTTTAGATTTCTGGGTAAGGTATTACTCAGAGATCACGCCACGTGACACGGATGAATATGGCGCTCCCCTTTCATACCCATCCTTACTCATAAAAGAATAACATGTCAACAGTCTATGGTAATTTATTATATGAAAAATAAAATGATTCAAAATGATTAGAAAACATGAAAACCATGGGTTGCCTCCCATGCAGCGCTTTTGTTTAACGTCGTTAGCCCGACTTGTACCCCCCAACTTATCCAATTCCAACTTTCATCATTTTTAAGACCCCGTTTTTGTCCACTTCAACAAGATTGATATTGATTGTTTTTTTGAAATTTGTTTCATGTGAAATCCTTTGTTCTATAATGAGCGGTAAAATCCATGTAATATCATAAATGGTTGATTGAATTGAATATCTAGTATTGCCTAAGACATCAATAAACATTCCAAATTTTTTAGTTTCAAGAAGATAATAAATTGAAATTTCATGGTATTGGTTATCCACATTTAAGAGTGGGGAAGAAAGGAGAAAAATTTTGAGTTCAGGTTGATAAAAATTTACAAAAGAAGAATGGAAATTTGAATCAAAAACAGTTTCTTCTCCATGAAATTTAGAAATAATTGGTTCATTTTGAAATTTTGATTCCTCCCAAAAATTTTCCTTTTGAATGTCGGGAGTGGGTATAGACTCAATATTTGTTAACTCTCCCAATGGTTCAATGATTGGTGATTCTAAAAAATCATTTTTGGTGCAATATTCTGGACATTCAATCCTTGAAAAATAATTTCCCTCTTGTGAATTCATGAAATCAATTTCATCTTGATTTAAATACTCATCAACAATTCCTTCATGTTCTTTATCTTGAATTTCAACATTACCTGACCAGATCTCTTCATTATCCAAATCTGTATTCCAAGATTTTAAAGTGGGTTCTTTACTAAATTCACATGAGTTATGTGGGAAACAACATTCTTCTATAAGTGATGTGGAAAGGTCATCCTTTGTGGGAATGGGTTCTTCATAAGTCTCAATGTTTTGTATTTCTAATCTCAGTGATGAAACTTCTGAATTCATTTTAACCATTTTTTCACACAAATGTTCAAGAATTTTTTTCAGAATTATGATTGATTGTTGTTTGTACATCATCAAAATCATTAAGTTTGATCTCTTCAATCATCTTTGAGAGGTATGGAAATTGATCCTTTAAAAAATCAGCATCCCATTGATCATTCATGTTATCGAGTGTGGGGTATTCATTTAAAGGTTGATCAAAGTAATTTCCTATGTGAGGGGATTCCCAATATTGATTTTCTATTCAATTCCAGCCCGATTTTATGAAAGGAAATTGTTGATGATACTCCATTGGAGTTTAATGAAATTTGTATTTGGATTTGTTTTTTTTTTGGAAAAACAGAAAGGGGAAAAGAAAAGAGAAATAGAGGTGAGAAAAGAGAAGTTAGGTGATAATAGAAGGTGGGTGTCTAAGAAAACTTACTTGGGTCCCCGGCAATGGCGCCAAAATTTGGTTTTGTGGGAGATTCTCCATTGTATCGAACTCAACGTCTGAATTTGGAGTATTAGGAAGATTTGGATCTAAAGGAAATATACCTATTTTAGTTCTTGACTCCCCAGCCCTAGGAGTATCCACCCTAACTAATCTGTTTGAGTTATCGCAGGTGTAGGCGGACATGCGCCAAAAGAAAAAAAAAGCGAGAAAGGGAAAAGATAAGAGAATTGGGATGAGAATAGAAGAATTGGGGTAAGAAAAGAGGGTTTTTGGTCTAAGTAACTTACTTGGTCCCCGGCAACGGCGCCAAAATTTGGTTGCACCCAAATTTACCCTACCGGTAAAAGCGGTCGTTGATGTACATGTAGGGATCGAATCCACAGGGACCGAAGAAGTAACCTTGAGACGCTATGATTTATTGATGGATTGGCTATGAAGTGGCCAACTCTGAGGTAGATTTTAATTGGAGAACTAAAGATATAATTTAAATAAGATATAATAAAAAATTATGTGAACTAAACAATTATTGATGGTGGGTTGATCTTAGGGTTTTTCTTGGGGTGGATTGGATGAATTTCTTTTCTTAGAAAATTTCATGTCATTAATTCAAGACATATCCAAATAATGAGATAATTCTTCCAAATCATTCACCAATTTAATCCCTACACAATTCCAAGGCCAATCACTAATTCACTTTGAGGATCACTTTAATGAGCACTCAAAGGAAATAGATCGTACTAGCACTCAAAATGTGTCATCGTTAAAGTTGGCAAAGATGAGAAAGAATGTAACTCATCAAATGGAAATCCTAAAATAACGAATAGATTTAAATATTAATTACATGAAATAACATTCAATCCATGACCTTGATACTCCCTTGGATCAACCCTTAAAAAGTTAGCCCTCCATTGATGTTATTCTACCAATGGAAGCGGGATGTAGACTTATGGGGGCGGAATTGAAGAAGAAGAAGAAAATTATTAAAAAAACGAACACTCCATCGTTGTGTGATGAATTCACAAGTGCGGGTGTGAATAAATTCACACTGAGATTCAACGGTATCAACGTGTGAAGAAAAGGAAAATAAAAAGTGAAAAAGAATAAATTTTATTAAAATAATAAACGTGAAAGAAAAACTTACATGGGAAAACTTGACGATGTCATTACAAAACGAAAGCGGGAAATTACAATTGAAAGAAAAACATAGATTCAAAGGAAAATGTTAGATGATTATTCTCTTCACCACCACCTCCTTATATAGGCATATTATAATCCTTAGGTATATCCCCCAACAATTAATTCACCCCCCAACAATTAATAGAGTCAAATGGAGGGTGAATAATCAAAAGGAAATTGATGTTTTGAATTTGACCCGGAAAACTGTCCAGATTCGTCCACCATATTGATGTGTGAATTCTAAATTGAAGAAGGCCGAATCCGGAGGTGTTGTAGAAGAGAAATATTTTCGTCCATGTGTCTTCTAGAAGATCTCAAAATTTCAGGAAATATGGATCATCCTTTTTGAAGTTATGGCCGAAATGGTGGGACGGATTTCTGTGCATTAATGACGAGTCCACCATTTAAATCTCAACTTCAGATCTCTTTATCATCATGAAACCATCAGAATTAGCTCTGGCCACAGTTGAATAAAATGATCCTCATATTTTTATCTTTCCACTGTATAAATTTGAGCTTCATTGGGTTTGGTTTCTGGGCCCCACATTTGTTTGATGGGCCTTAGGCCCATTATTCTTTTTCCAGCAAGTTTCTGCCTTCAGGCGCAAAATTCTCCATCTTCCTTTTGGATTCATCCAGCGGACCTAAAAGATAAAATGTTCCAAACAAAGTGATAAATCATATCCCAAAATTTCAAATTCGGAAAATGAATATAATGTTGTCCACAAACAAATGAATGATTGGGCCCAAATTTGAATTTTAAACATGAATTGCATTTAAGAAGAGAAATGAAGTTCTATTTATGTAATGCACTGAAAAGAATGTTTAAGGACTTTGGAACAATGAATATAAAGATATTAACAATTAATATTAGCCACTTTTAGTGACTAATCACCACCAAATACAACATTATCCATATTTGGTTAAACATGATTAGGATATAATTTATAAAGACACCACTTCTTCTCTATCTCCTATACATAATAAATCACAACATAATATATTAATTTAAAGGTGTAATTTCATCACCAGCTAGAATTTCAACTAAAATCCATCTCATTTCCCGCCCATTCACATAAAATCTCACTCACAACACCTTATAAAACCAAAAAACACAAAGTAATGGATCAAGTAAATATAAACCTCTATATTAGAGGTATAACATATAATTATCACCAACAAGAATCAAAATAGAACCCATAAAAAAGTAATAAAAACATATAATCCATAAAACCCCATGCGATAATTTTAAAATATGAATTTAACCATGTAAAAATAAATTCTTCATCATAAGAGTGAAAATCATGTCAATCACATTAGCATAAAATCAATTTTAAAAACATAATAAAAAATATTCAAAACAAATCTATATACTAAGATATAATTATGTCCCATTTGAAAATTTACATTCCAGTAAATCACTGAACCTCTATAAAATACGAACCAAAGTGATGAAACGTATAAAATGTACCTTCACTAGATTATCCTGAATCTTAGTAGTATATTCCTAAAACATCACAACATCATCAATGTAAAACTCACCTAGATCCATGACATGGGAGTCATCATAATGATATCGATAATTATATGATACATAGAAAATATCTTAAATATTAGAGATCATTAAAGGAATATATTATTGATATTCCATGTCTCCAAATCACCTAACCACCTTGAAAGATGAATTAAATTTTGGAGAAATCTTGCATTCCCTATCATATCACTAATTTTAACCATAATATAAAATTCTCATAAAAACATGATCACTAATATCAAACACTATATGTCTCCTCATTTGATTGGTATGTTATTGAACAAACCCCACTGTTTCATAGAATACTTACACATTCTTAACCATGATCTACACCAAATTGATTCCATGAGTCAAAGAAACTTCAATGATAGTTGATCACAATTTTTATTTATATGGTTACCCATAAAATTCAATAAATGAAGCCACACAAATGGATAACCATAAACTGTTATTATAGTAAAACTCAATTAAAGAATAAATCACCTATGAACATATAAATTTTAGAATACCAAAAAATAACACATAATCTAGTTTCCATGTCATTTTAACAATTTGATCATCCATTTGAGGATAACAGGTAGTGTTCGGGCATAAACAAGATTAAAAATCAGGTCATACACCCTTCTACATTATTAGGGTAAAATGGTGAACTCTATTATAGATAATCATATTTATATAACCTTGATGTCACACTACATCATTAATATATAACCATTATTAAGTATCAATTACACATAACCCTTGATTACCATGAAATTAACCAAATTCATCAATGGATCCATAGTCACCATGATAGAATCAAATCCATTAAAATCAAATTAAAAATCTATACTAAAATTTATCAATATTTCCTTCAATTTTCTTGAGGGGGTATCTAATGCTTTTTTATGGTAAAAGGAACTCTTTGCATGGATTTCGAGATCTAACAGACTAAAAAACAAGATATAAACATAACCACTATCTTATCCATACCCATCCACCAGAACTATCCAATTATTTTATTATATATATTGTATATACTATGATATTTAGCTAGTGGAAACTATGAAACTCACAATAAAACTATTTTCATCACCAAACGAATGTAGAGATATTCACAAAATAATATCCAATAATGATCTTACTTTAACCATTTATTTTTGAGAATCTTTATAGATCACATCATTTATTTGGACCTCTACCTTAGGATCTACCAATAGAGAATCCATGATATTCCATCATTGAATTCCTTTATATTCATATTTAATTTTATAATATCCTCTATCATCCACCACTTTCTCCAATATTATGAGAAATATCACCGCATAAATTTCTACTTGATGAATTTTCTACTTCATTGTGGTTTCCTAGAGTATTGGTGATATTGAAATCATAATTCTCTATGGTATTTTTCCACCATTATATACACAATTTTAAATCATGTTTATAGAATATATATCACTGGATCTTGTGATCCATTAATCCCATAAAAATCTCACAAATAAGATATTATCACCATAACACCAGAGCTAACACTATCACTATAGGCATAATATGATGGGTAGTGGAGTTGTGCTATGAGGACATAACATTTTATAATCATAGTAGATCACTTATATCTATTTCATCTTAACATAACCAAAATTATGAATAGAAGTATCACAAAAGACCTAAAACATGTCACTCTCTTCTAGAAAATCAATAACATTAGCATTGATCTTCTTCTCAATGAATTATTCAAATGACACATATCATTGATATGTCTATATGAATTCCTACCCAATTATAGTAAAAGTAGTTTATGTAATTTAAATCTATGAGAAATCGAACATGAAACTCTTATAATATCCCACAAAACCAACTAATGTATAAACCTCATTATTGTTATTGGGATCTATCCAATATAAAACTTATTAATTATTTGAAGTATCCACTCTGATACACTAGTGATACATGACACACCCAAGTAAATGAACCTCTAAGGATCAAAATATACACATTTATGTCATCCTATTCAACTAATAATAATAGTGGACACTGTTATCCATGAAATTCACATTATGATCATAAATTTTCGTCAAATAATATAATAGATCATTTTTTATAACTACCACAATATAATAAAATAACTCATGAAATAAAATTTTATCTTTCCCATAAAAACACTTGGGTCCTTCATGACTTTGAATGGTATAACCTCGATATCACAGTGTTTATAGTGACAATTGAAGGTATATTTCATGATATCATCCTCCTTAACCCATATATGATGATATAATGACCAAAAAATGAAATTAAAGACAATAAAATTGTCTTAAGATTATGAAAATAATTCATCAATCCTTGGGCATGGATAGTTTCACTTTATTTTTAATTAATTATATCAATGGTTTGGTGCATAGCTTCACACTACCATCTTCCAACTATGCAATCAAAACTGGAGCACCCAAATATTAAAAATTTCTTTAGGTAAAACCATTGTGAAAAATTTAATTGATTTGAATCATTAATTCCCATAGATTATAAGAAAATATCCTATAAGTTGATATCAAATTCAAAGATCTGCTGGGAAATAACTCTATCACAAACACGATGTCATATATAAGGGGAGAGTATTATAACATCCTCATAGAAAATATCTATACACTCAAAAATAATTAATGGAAATTTTATTTCCTTAACATCCACTGAAATGAAAAATAACACGCCTTGTTAAAAATAAAGGGTCTCTAGACACCTACAGTATATATGATGTTCCCACTCACCAATAAAAATTTTATACTCACCTTATACATTAATTAAATAAAATATCCTCTTAAATAAATCCATAATATATTTAACATAACATAACCAATATATGGGGTTTATAACAGTGTATGATTGTATGAATAATTGAAGTAACTACCCTATTGAATGATATTTAACCATATTCATCTCACATCTTTGAAATTATATAAGAAAAATAAACTAAACCTGAATTGGAGTATTCAACACAATAGACATTAGAAGTATATATACCTTGAGTTACAAAGATCAAACTATGGTAGGTGAAAAATATAAGCATAATGCTCTAGAATCCAATAATGAATAAATTAGGTTAAAAAAATAAAATATAACCTTGAAAGATCTATATCACACCTAGATATGTCAACTAAATTAGATGAAATTTTCCACACCCATATTCATAAGAAATGATAGCCATTTCAAAGATCCTAGTATATTACCAATAATAGGATTCTTTAAAATAAAATGAAGAATAAATATGACACTGAATCTCTATATGATAGAACCTCAACTGCTTAGAAAAACTATATCCTCCGTCTATAGCTCTACTCTATGGGATTTTAAATAATTTCTCTCTTAGGATGAACATATCAATGCTAGTGGCTTCTCAGTGAGATAAACCATTTTCAAAACCTCCCAATATGCCATCATCATGAAATGGGTGAACTAAATATATGGACTCAACCGTATACATAACATATTCTAGTGTCTTTAGACTAGAATCAAATTTATTTCATTTTCAAAGATCATTTAAGTTATGTTTTTTAGAGAATTGGATCATAAATAATATATAAAAACCACATTTTACAAAGTTGACACTTTCTATTAGTTTTTATTTCTCCCATAATATAAAACATATAAAATAAATAATGTTTTATTTTCATGAAAAAAAATTTCAATTTTCATCTTGACTTATTATTTTATTTTACCCATCCTTAAACCTTGTAAGAAACATTTTAAAAACATGGGATGAGTAAAAAAATAAAAATTAACATAGAAATAAGGAATCTATTAGTCTGGTAAAGAATATAAAAACTCATAAATGTTTAACTTTATCTAAATGTTATTATAGTGAATGTAATAAATCATTTCTATTTGAAAATTACATGCACTTTTTTTCAAATTAAACCTTTAAAAACCATAGAAAGAAAATAAAAACCTTTCCTGGAATATTATAGAATAGCATTTATAACTTTTTTTAAACCTATGTCTAAGATGACTATAGAACAATTAAATCCATAATAGAAACCCTCTGGTAACTCCTTTCATATTTAAAATAAATACAAGGAACATTATCCAATTAATTAGAGTGCTGTCTGGGTGCAACTATCATATAAAATATATTGAAATCACCTATTTTTTCATTATCTATAATTGGGATCAACCCATCATATAAGATATATCAGGCTCACCTATTTCTCATATATAATTATTAAGTACCATATGATGAATAAAACATTTTATTATTGATCTTTTTACTATAAAAATTTTAAAAACACTTTTAAAATTGTATGAAAACACTTTAATATATCAGAATACCCTTTTATTTTTAAACCCCATTCTTCAATACCAAAATTAAAAAAAAATAGTAAATAGGTTTTTTCCTTTTGAATAAGACAATAAATATTATAATGTAATTGGAAAATAAAAATATCATATAGTGGTGGGAAAGGTTGTTATCCCTATATATGTTACAATAGAACATTTCTTTTTTTCTTTTGTAAATAGATCAAACATTCCATAAAAATATTCTTTATTAAAACCATTGAAACAAATTAAAAATAGATAAAAAATTTATATATAAATATTCTATGTCCATATAAACACATCCATAAAAAATTAAAAATATGGACATGGAATATAAATAGTTAAAAAGGGAGACTTTAAAAGAGGATTTTATTAAATAAAGTCCCTTATGAAAAACCTTAAAAATAATCCTTTAGAAAACATTTTAAAGAAATCCAATTATGGTTAAATATAAACTTTGGAAACAATTTATAAATAAATATTAAATTTATTAAAACATTTTATTGATCATGGAAATTGAAGATAAATATTTAGAAAATAAATTTTTAAAACATGTAAAATGAGGTTTATAGTTAATGTGTCCCTTACCTTGAGTCCAACTCATCTCATACATTATTTATCTTCATAAATATTAAAATTATGTTAAT
This sequence comes from Viscum album, assembly GCA_963277665.1. Taxonomy (NCBI): domain Eukaryota; kingdom Viridiplantae; phylum Streptophyta; class Magnoliopsida; order Santalales; family Viscaceae; genus Viscum; species Viscum album. Next base: position 130,525,329 of record OY728137.1, read on the forward strand.
AATTTAAATTATTAAGAAAAAATTTCATTTTTTATAATTCCTTTTATTTTATCTCTTACCATTCTATACACAATTAGTTAATCATTTATGTTCACTTCGGAAGTCTTTTACAGTTTTCGGCTTATATGTCAAAAAATGAATTTGGTAGGATAAATATAATCAAAGAGGTAATTATCCACTAATATAAATAATAATAATCTTGAAATAGTTATAATTTTTATATATAAATTATAATTTTAAAAAATCACGAATTATGGTTGTAAAAAATAAACTTACATTATGATCATGGAGACGTTAGGACGTATGAATGCATAAGTAACAATTCCACTTTTCAATGATTGTTATAGAATGAAGTTAAGAAATATTTTATCATTAAATAATTAACAATATATCATAAATGACATAATATTTCTTTAAATATAACTATATATAGCATTCATGTGATGTGCTTATTAAAAATTAATCACATTACTTTATACATACAGTAGTCCACAAGTACGTATGAACTATGTTATCATTTTCTATTGAGTGGAATATTACAAAATAAAATGATGTTTTATATTATAATAATGATTAATATGTCATAAATATCATATATAAACATTAATTATATCATTATAACTAGCTGTGGGAGGAAGTGATGAAAAATATATTAAATCGGTTTGTGAGGCAGTAGTCCACCGTATACACAAATGATGGTTTCATTTCCCATTTGAGAGAAGATGAGATATATGTAGGTTATTCCATTAAAATTATAAAATCTAATTATATGATATAAATTTATTTTATTGTATCAACATGGTTAAAGGATATTTTAAGGTGTTTGTTGAAGAAAAAAATTCTTGGTTAAGAAATATACCTTTTCTTTAGGCCGCATCATTTGGATTATACCTAAAGCCTTCTATAAATGGATTTTTGACCAAACTATAGCCTATAAGAAATGGAGATGAAATTAAAGAGGTTATATTTTCATGTATTTTAAAAACAAAAAAGGTTATAAATGTTTGAATGTGATAGGAGATGGGTGTCCTTTTATTAGTTTGGGAGAGGTTACACTTGGATTTTTTGAAAAGAAAAAGTAATGCACAAGTTTTAAACATGTAAAAAGGATCTAAAATGGTCATTGTATATAATTATATGAGATAGTTAGATATATGGCCAAAAAATATAATTTTTACATGTTTTTAGGTTATTTTAACCCTTATCAAATTAGTTTAACCCTTGATAAACCTGTTTAAACCTTAACCATGGTAAAAGATTTTTACTATTTTAACTATTCAATATGACCAAAAATTTTGTTTACATTACTATATAATATAAATTATTATTATTAAAAAAATGAAATCCATTTTTTCAAATTCAACTCACATAATTGGATGAATTTAATTTAAAATAAAACCCACATATGTGATGAAAAGGTGGTTTTTCAATAAATATATTTTTCAAGCATATGATGATATTTTATTAACATTATGAATAGAAATAATATTTACATAAATTTAAATTGATATTTATTTATGTATAATATATAAATTTTATTTATATAATTCATCGTTATATGTTATTTTCGTTAATTAAAATGGTGAAAATTATACACATTAAAAATGTTTTTAGATAAATGCATTGTTAAGACAAAAATAAAATATAAATAAAATACAATATAAATATGATTCAAATATAATTAATAGGATTAAATATAACTAAATTATACTTATATTAATTTAAATAAAATTTAAATAATAATGGTACTTTAAAATGAATTAATTTATTTAAAAGAAATTAAAGTTTTTCAAAAATCAGTATTTTTCACAATTCATTGAAAAATAAATATTTTCTGAAAATCACAAAACTTAAACCAAAGTTAATTTGGATATTATGATTTTAAAAATTTAAGATAATTTTATAAGATAAATATTTTAAAATATATACAAATAAATTATAATATTGGCTCATAAAAATCAATAAAAATATTTTTTTGAAGAAATTTTTTTAAAGAATAAATGTCTTTATTAAAAATTGAGTGCATATTTCCTAAAAATTTATCAATAAATATATATTAATTATGACCTATATATAAATTTAATTAAGTAATTAATACTATTTATACCCATAAAGTTAATGTCATTATTATAATGATCATATCTTTCATGGGTTGTTTAAGATCGGTGTTGCATGTCATTTATACTATCAAACATATTATTCTGCTTTTAAAATCTCAGAGTGTTACATTCTCCCACCCTTTAATAAATTGTGTCCATGAAATTATATATTGAGCTATACAATCAATGTTTTTATATTTTAAAATACCTATCTTTAAACCCCATATAATAAAAAGTTTAATGAAATATCCTCTTGGTAAGAGAGAATAGGGAAGTATAAAGGTCATCTAGAATAACACATATCTAGGATCCCAAGTAGGAAAAAAATTTGTGAAGTGAAAATATAGACATGGAGAAGAGAATAATGGGAAAATAATTATTAATGGTGATAAAGATCATTGATCATAAGAAAGTGAATGATCATGAGAAATTTAAAAACCACTGAAACATAAATAAAAGATATGTAAAAACACCATCGATTTCATTAAAAATGATTATAATAGGAAAAAATTGTTTTAAGATCTTTTTCCAAGGCATTATGAATTGCATTACCTTATTGAATAAAAAAAATTATAAAATATACTTACTTTATAAGTATAATTTAATTCTTTAATTAAATTATTCTACAATCTCATATTTTTCTCTAAATAATGAGTATTGAAGAGAAATATTTCAGGACAGAAGCACTGATATAAACTTCAAACATATCACATAATCCAAAATAGGATAAAAAGGAATTCCTCCTATATTTAGATATTAATCAAAACCAAAACTTTTATCATAAGATATTTTCTAAAAGGAATAAACTATTATATCATTAATCTCTGAAATTCAATGGTAATACCCAAATTTAAAACTAAATAATTCCATAAATGACAATACTTAAAATTCATAAAAATATTCCTAATTACAATTGAAACCCATTTATTATAATGATTTGGTTATATATTATACTATATTAAATTTAACATTTTCCTCCAAGTAACATCATTCACTCTTAAAGTCTCGTACCAAAAAATTATATTCCTTAATCATATAATCTCTAAGATATTCTAATCATTTCCATAAATAAAGTGAATCATTATAAATATACATTAAAATAATATATAATTCTAAATGATAATTCAACCTTTATTCCTCAAATAAAATACCATAATATTCTACTTAACTTAATCACATATGGTTCCAAAAAATAGTGGTATTCTTCAGAAAAAACATTAATAATTAAACTCCATATAACTTTTCAATCCCTTGGTTATCTCCATGGCAAATAATATGTTCCCAAAATCAAATTAATCATTATCTATCAAAAATTTTGAGTAAAAAACGATTTCATACTAATTGGGACATCAATTAGGCCAGTGGTAGGCACTGCACCCATTTTTCCTTTTAGTTGTGGGTTCATGTCCTATAGCCTTTACAAATGTGATAGGTTTTACTTTTTCTAAAACTATAATTATATAATTATAATGAAATTACCATAAATATGATGAAAATATTCAAAAGTAGTACAATAATCAATAATAATATAAACACTAAAGGTTAAAATTTCATTTAAACTTATGTCCACAAAATTAAAAGTGAATTATCATTTAAATATCAATTTCACATGCTAAGCTTAAGGTTACATATACCTTAAACATCTTTCAATACTCAATAGATTTCTACAAAATTTCACCCATCTTATAAAACATCACATTAGTATTAATTAATTTAAACTTATGATAATCCTTAAATATAGTACTACATATTAACTCTTAAATATCTATATATAGACACTTTAATCATTGAGTGTTCATCATATTCAACTAACCATGATTTTCTATCTTATATATTATTACCTCCTTCCTAAAATAAAAATATGAATCATGTCATATAATTAAAAAAAATTAAAACATAATCCAAGATATAATCCATACCTTTTACATTTCATTTATAGTTTCCTTATCTTCAATGATAACTTAATTATGAATTAGTATACATTTATATGTACCATCTTGTTGATCTCTTCATTGATATTTCCCCCTAGGACATCAATTTTCATAATTCTATAACTCCCCATAGTTAAAACATTAAATCGATACATTGGGAAACAAATTACCCTTCATGATGTTAAATAAATGCTTCCTTTTTGCTTGGAATATTATTTCATTATTACATCTTTTAACACATACAATACACCTTCACATTCTCTAATGAAATTTTGTTGGGTCCTTCTTCCCAAATTTATAACACTTAGGAAGTTAAATATTTTTACTTTTATTATTGTCACCTGATCATCCACAGAGCTTCATTTATATTTTATTTGGTGCCTTAAGAAACTCAAGTAGTTTCATGTTGTCAATCATAAATCTTGAAAGCAGGTTAAGAATAACCCCATTTGTTTTTAAAACAACTCCCATTTTTTCAGTAGCTTATTCATAAAAATGTTGTAATTTAATTAACATTTATTATTAATTTGGTTCCTACTTGATCAATTCATTTACTAAATAAATGGTTAGTGTGAGTATATCAAATACAACCATAATAAACCGCCATATATATAGGATAAATATTAAGATATAATTAACTATTCCATCCCCTAGTTAATATTATCTCTTTAACCAAAATAACAAAAATTACCATTAGAATACAATCTATTATGGTTAAATAGGTTCTTTAACTTAAGATCAAATAAATTCATAACCACTATTTTATTTAAACCTTGTATTTGATAACAAAATATAAGGAATTAGTATCAAAAATTACATAGTATAGTATCCTTAGACTAGAATTAAATTTATTTTATTCACAATGATCTTTTAGGTGTAGAGTTTTAGAGAATTAGGTCGTTACTCATATATAAATAAACTATATATAGAAAAAATGGTAATTTTTTATTAGTATCCATTTTTTCTATTATATAAAACCTTTAAAATAAAACATGTTTTATTGTCATGAAAAAACTTTGTGACTATCATCTTAACCTATTAGTTTCATTTATCCACCCTTCAAACCTATGAACGTAATTTTAAAAATGTTGAATGAGAACTAAAAAACATAAAAATTTACATAAAAATATTAAAGCTCTTAGTCTAGTGAATAACAACAAAACTTGTGTAATTTTTACCTTCATTAAAATGTTCTTTGAGTGAATAAAGTAAATAATTTCCACATGGAAATAAAACAAATTTTTTATCAAATAAAACCTTTAAAATCCATATAAATAAAAAAATATTTTCTAGAAACTTAAAGCATCACATCATAGTCCATTTTAAACCAATGTTGAAAGTAATAGGAGACCAGTTATATCCATAGGAGAATCCCTCTAGTAACTCCCTCCTTTTTTCCTATTAATAAAAGTAATGTAACTTAATGATTTAGAGTGCTATTTTATCCCACACATCATATATGATATATCATCCTCCCACATTTTTCATGTGGTATAATGGGGATCAACCCATCATATGTTCTATATCGGGATCACCTATGTAACACCCCAATATTGTGTGATTTTTTTTGAAATTAGTTCAATATTTTTGATATTTTTACATCACGCAACACTGAATATAGTTTTTGTTTATTATATAAAATCACTATGTTTTAATTATGTTATATGAAACACCAAGGGAAGATTTCACTCCACGCAACACCTACTTGACTTACGTTATACGCAACACTGAGTTTCTGTGAAACAACACTTTACTATTATAGTTATTTAAAATAGATAGTTATAACACAACCTTTAAACATGGTAATATGAATATTAATAACAATTTTTTAAATCTAATCACATAAATAAAACATATTGACAATTAAGTGTATAATTTTTGGTAAAGCCTTTAAATGATTAGAAATACTATTTTCTTAAAGGAACTATTTTTTATGTCATTTTGTAAACAATAATAAAATTAATTTTATACACTCATAGAAATTTAATTTTATAAAATAAACATAATTTTTTAATTTATAATTTCAAAATTAACTTAGGTTGAATTTTTATAATTTTTCTGGGAAGTTTTATTTTTTTATAAATAGTGAAAAATATTACATCCTATTTAAAAACTGCATTTTTCATTTAAATAATTATTATAATTTAAAATTATTTCAAAGTAAAAATATATAAATTATATATATATTAATCCAATTGAGTTCATTATAATATTATTTATAGTAAAATTATATATATTAACTTATTGAACTTTTGAATGTCTCTTTTACCTGCATTCTCACCACATATGTGGGATTAGTGTTAAACTTAATTTTGTTACTTCTATGATTTGAATTTATAAAAATGGACATAAATGGTTGAAATAATTATTATTTTTAGAGTATAATGGGATCAAATTAAATTTTTGGTGAATAGTAACTTTAGTAATTTTTTATTTTTATTTATCATAGTTAAGGGTAAATCAGCTAATTAAAGGTAAAAATAATATTATAATATTATAAATCTACCCTAAAACTTGTCCTAATTTCATTGGATAAGTGGGATTCCACTAAAATCAACCTTATACCTAAATTATAAACTTTTTAAACCACTTGGGTTAGAATATGAAATTTATTATATTTTATTTAAAGATAAGTTAAAAATGTCATACTCATAGTTTAAATAAGTAAATCATTTTTAATATAAGTTTATACAAAAGATAAATTAGATTATAAATATTAATTTTAAATATAATAAATTTATTTTAATCATGATATTTTATTTTTAATTTATAGAGAATAAATAATTTAATTAAAGGCTTGTATAATAATGATGAAGTAATTGCTTAATTAATGGAAATATCAAGTAAATGATATTAAAAATAATAAAATAAATATAATTTGACATAATTAATGGCTACCACTAATTTTATAGATAAATTATACATTTTATAGATATATTATATGTGTTAGTTATAAGTTATCATGTTGTTAATATATTTTTTTAAAATAAAAATTTTAAATAGTATCAAAATTGACATAAATGATACTTCAAAATAAATAATATTTTATTAAATGATATAAAATTCATAAAAATCCATAATTAGTAAAACTAACTATTATAATCTTAAATATTTCATCAATTATACAATAGGGTTTTTTTTGAATTTTATAGTAATTATATTAACCCTAAAGAATAAAAAGCTAAGTTGTCATGGTAAGAGTTGAAGGGTTTAATTAAGGGTTAAAACCAAAATAAAAGGTTAATAATGTTACCTAAACCTTTATAAATATAATTTTTTGAGATTATTTATACCCATAACTATATTATATTATAAATAAATCACTTTGAATCTATTTGAAAATGAAAATAAATTTATATTAATTTAATATTTTAAGAGTTTCCTAGAGTGCCTCCCCCCCTCTTATAAAAGGGAACCTCCTCTCTCACTTCCTCACACCACCTTGAGCCTAATATCTTGAATAAACCCTAAAAATTATCCTATAAACATTATTATTTAAGTTATAGAGGTCCTGGTCTTCCAAAAATATCATCCCTTGTATCCCTAAGAGGAGATCCAAAGCAAGTCCACTGAAGAAGAGGTAATTGTTTTACCAATCCATTTCAATTTATTTTCTTATTTTACTACCTATTATTATGTTTTTTCCATAATAAATTAACAAATAAATTATAATCTATATACTTAGATTTTATTATGATTATAGAACAACCATATCCCTCTTTTTATCCATCCTACGAAAAACAATACCATCATGCGTGCGTATATACGACATATCATCTCCACACCATAAAGTAATCTATTTTTCATCACCATATTTTATGACTAAGAATTATGATGAGTTTAATGATTATATATTATATTTATAATATAAATATTCTTATTTAATAATTATATCATGTTTACCTTTTTACCATCTAATATTTTGGGAAAATGATAACGTCGATCATGTGTGCGTATGGCTTACCATCTCCGTGATGTGACGTGACTCGTTATTCAACTATATTTCAAATGGATGGTAATAATAATGAATTTTATGAATATATATGTTATATATGAAAATAAAATTATTTTATAATAATAATATATCATATAATTTCTTTTCTTTTAACCTGACAATAAAATGAAAACAACGTTCATGCGTACATAGGCTTACCATCTTCATTAACAGTGTATTTTGTTTATCATTAAAGATTATTATAAATACTTATATAATGAATATATAAGATATTTAAATCATTTTTTATATTCTATAAATAATTAAATTATTATCAAAGTATGATAATCAATAATACCAAGTCAAATCACGTATTATTAAAATGGTGGTTATTACCCGAAACGTTGCTTTAACTTGGAATTATTAATAAATAGGTAATATAAATTCATAAATGAATCATATATGATATAATAAATATTATTATTCTTCTTTAATAAGTTAATAATATGTTTAAAACCACTATATAGGAGTTTTTGACATGTACAGAGGGAATCGAACCTAAAGTATCTGGTTTTTGTCTCACCTTTACTTCTATGAGACACATGCCTCATACATTACTTGTTTATAATACATAGTGTATATAATACCAATGAATGTATTTTATGAGTATTATCCATAATATTATGGTAATTTCATATTCATATAATTTTATTTCTTTCATGGTGCATATGATTGTACTGATTATAAAGTTTTAAGGGTTAATTTCACAATCTCTTTTTTATTCAGGATTGTTTATATGTAAGTATCTACAGGGGAATATTTATCTTCCATGTACAGGTTTCTAAAAAAATTATTCCAAAATATTTTTTATATTATTCTAAAATTTTTTAAAGTAATTGTTACCCATGTATGACTTTTTATTAAATAGTTTGAAAGGAATCTTTTGTCATTTTCTTAACGAGGTACTTTTTGACATTTCTAGAAAAAGTATGAGAAGAATGTTTTTTTAACTTATACAACAAGAATATATTTTTATGATTTCATGATTCCTTATTACCTTGAATTATCCCTTATAATCTTACAATGTTATTTTTAATGAAAATGTTTTATTTTAAAATTGTGTGGTATTTCAAGTAAAGAGAATGTTTTCAAAGTCGAAAGGATATTTTCCTCAAGAAATGTTTTAAATGATTTTTATTGATTTATTTATATTTTTTAAAAAAAAATTCAAATAAAATGGTTTTAAAAATATTTTATTTTTTAAAAATTTATTTTTTTAAGTAAAATTAATTTTCCAAGTGATCTTTAAAAATCCTTACCCATCTAAGATTACATACTTTGTTATAGTTACCATTCATATTCTTTCTCTTAATGGCTTATGTTTTGATGGCCTTATATTTAATAAAATCTATTATTTTCACAGGTTATGATTTTGATAAAATTATTATTAACCTTGCATATTTTTCACAAGTTATTATATGATTACACATTTACGACACCCTTTCCATTACATTGGTTATGATATGATCGTTTATGATGTTGTTGCATAAGTATGTATGATTTCATTATGATATGGGTGGGACCTATATCTCCCTCCAATGCATTGAGTAAATATTTATATCTCATGAGACAGACATAAAGGACCTTTTTTGCTAAGATGGTATTGGTAGTGAACTTTGACTACCCAAGATGGTTATGGGAGTGTACCATGACTATGAGGATAGTTATGGGAGTAAACCATGACTACCAATATGGTATGGTAAGTAAACCCATACTACCAAGATGGACTTGGAATCAATGCCTTGACTACTATAGAAATCATTATTGTATGTTTTTGTGTCTACCACAGTTCCATGTTTTATTCCTATGTTATGGTTTTATGGATCATGATCTTTATTTCCTTATGATTAATTCTTTATGAAATGCCAATATTTATGCCAATATTATTGTTTTTGATCTTTCATATGCAGGGTATGATCTTCTATTTTCATGATCATGTTCTCATGCCCTTATGCTCATGATTATGTTTACATGTCTCCCTTGTATACCCTTACTGAGCATCTGAGCTCACCCTTTTTCTTATGTTTTATTTTCATAAGATTATAAATAAATGTTTTAGTTATAGGTACTAAAGGAGAAGATATTTATGGGAGATTTTGAATATCTTCCAAAAAATTAGAAGAATGTGTTCCAAGTTTCCAAAGGCACTGAACTAATATGGTCTTTGGGTGTATATTTGTGTAATGTATTATGTATTCCACAAAAGTAATGTAATATCTATGTTTGAAAAGAAAGGGTAGTTATAACCTGTTTCTCATATATAATGATGAAGTATCATATCAAGAATAAAAAAATTTATGCTTGAACCTTTCATCATAATACCTCTGAAAAACTCTTTTAAACCTGTATACAACATATTTTTGGATTTTAAAAAATACACTATTCTTATAAAACCCCATTTTTAAATACTTAAATACCAAAAAAATGGAAATAGGTTTTTACTTTTGAATAGAACATGAAATTTTATAAATTATTCCAATCTTAAAATAATGTATACAGTGGTAGGAAAAGTAATTGTCCTAATATACGTTAAAATAGAACATTTCTTTTTCCTTTTGTAAAGAAAATCAAACATTCCTTAAAAAATATTCCTTTTGAAAACCATTTAAATAAATTAAAAATACATAAAAAATTTCATTTATAATTATTTTATTTCCATATTAATACATCCAAAAAATAATTTTAAAAAAATTAGTATAGAATTAAAAGCGTTGAAATGGGAGACTTAAAAGGATAATTTTTATAAAGAATGTACCTTATGAAGAACAATAAAAATATTCCTTTCTAATACATTGTATAGAATGTCAATTATGGTCAAATATAGACTTTTTAAACCATTTAAGCATAAATAATAATTTTCTTTAATCATTTAGAAGAACATGGACATGGAAGTGAAGTATTTATAAAATAAAATTTTAAAATAGTAAAAATGTGGTTTTTATTTAATGTGTCCTTTACTTTGAGTCCAAAACAACATTTACATTATTTATAATCCAAAATAATAAAATTACATTAATTATTTATTTTCCTAAGAACCATTTTAAATATTATTATTCCCTTTATTTTATCTCTTTCCATGATATACACAATTAATTAATGTTTTAATTAACTTAAGATGTATTGATGTATTCAGCTTATTTGTTAAAAATGACGTCAATAGGTTAACTATGGTCAAAGAGTTAATTACTATATCATCTCAAAAATAATAATAATTATAATTTTATAATTTTTTATAAATTAATTATACTTTAAAAATAAATCATAAAAGATGGATATGATAAATGATCTTACATTACGATAATGGAAATGGTAGGTTGTATGTACGCATGAGTAACATTTTCATTTTTCAATGATCATTATCAAAAAATATATGTAGTATCTCATAATTACATAATTATTATCATATAATAAATAAAATATTATTTATTTAAATACACTTATATATATCAACCATGTGATCTAGGTATGGAAAAATAATTACATCACATCATAAAGGTGGTAGTCCAAACATGCACATGAACGTCGCTATCATTTTTCAGTGAGTGAAAATGTAAGAAATAAAATGATTTATTAAAATTTAATAATAATAAATAGGTCATTAATATAATATATAAAAATTAATTCAATCATTATAACCATCCATGACAGATGATGGTGAAAAATGAATTGCATTGGTTCATGAGGTTGTAGTACCCTATACACACGAATGATAGTTTTCTTTTCCATTTGATAGAAAAGGATATAGAAATAGGTTGTTATATTAATATAATAACATATCAGTATATGGGATTTATTGGTGTTATTTTATCAGAACTATTTATGGATATTTTAATAAGGTGTAATAGAAAACAAAAAAAAATTGGGTTAGGAACAATACCTCTTCTTCGGACCACATCATTAGGATTATACCTAAAGATGTCCTCGATTTTATTTATGATGAATAAAATTCCTCTAGGAAATATTGAGGTAATTAATTTATTTATTTTTATAGTGATTGAAATATCCAAAAGGTTTTGATATTTTTATTTAGAGAGGTGAGGTGATGGCCTTTCACAAGTGGGGGAGAGGACACAATTGAAATTTTTCTAAATAGGAAGTTATAACCAAATTTTACACATGCCAAAAAGATCCAAAATGAAAAATTCTCAATAATTATATTATTTCAGGTTTAAATAGGTCCAATAAATAGAATATAGATATTTTTTTCTATTTTAACACAAATCCTTTTACTTTAAACCCCTATAAAACTGATTTTAACCTTAACTGCGGTAAAATATTTATAATGTTTTCACTATTAATTACATCCAAAATTAAGTTGACCATATTATGTTATATAAATTATTATGATTAAAAATATAAAATAAATTTTATCAAATTTAATTCATATAATTTTATGAATTTAATATAAAATAAAACACAAAAATTTAATGAGAATATTATTTTTCAATAAATGTATTTTTCAAACACAAGATTATCATATACTAACTTTATAACTAGTAATCTTAAATATATAAATTTAAATTCACATTTTTATATTAATGATATATAAATTTAATTTAAATATTTCCTCATTATTCATTATTTTAATTAATTATAATGTAGAAACATTATGCACTTTAAAATAGTTTTAGGGGAAATGTTTTTTTAAGCCAAAAAATAAACTTATACTAAAATCCAGAATACTAATTTTTAAAATATAATTAATTAGATTAAATGTTACTAAATAATACTTGTATTACTTGAAAACAAATTCAAATCATAATGAAACATTTAAATTATTTAATTTATTAAAAATAAATGACAATTTTGCAAAAATCGATATTTTTTACTATTCATTGGAAAAATCAATATTTTCCGCAAAATCCTAAATTTTTACCCTAATTTAATTTTGATATGATTATTTAAAAAAAATAATATATTTTTATCAAATAAATTTTCTAATATCCCTAGAAATTAATTATAATATTTTCTCACAAAAATTATTAAATATCAATTTTGAAGAAAATAGTTTTTACAGAATAAAATGTATTTATTAAAAATTGAGTGCTTATTTCCTAATAATTTATCAATAAATATATATTAAATAGAAAATTTATATCCATTTTATAAATTACTTAATACTTTTAAAACCCTCTAATTTAATAGTAAGGTTATAACACTCTGAGATTTTTAAAATAGAAATATCATGTTCAATAGTGTGTGTGACACAAAAACAAGCTTAGAAGAGAATATAGAATCTAAATACATTAAAATAAATTTATTTATAAATAAATTAAATATATTTTATAGATTTTTATTCATGAAACATTGGGTTTACATGAAATATGATACTCAATTAAAGTATTATTATTAAAATATGACCATTATAACATAGACGTTACGATGGTAGTTATGAATATCACTAATTAAATAATATGTTTTAAAAATTTATATAATAAATTAAATGGATATATATTGGATATAAATATAATGAAAATCATTTAAAAGTAAAAAAGAAATGTTTTTCTAAAAACTGTATTTTGCAATGAAAATTTTTTCATCGCTTATTGTGCACTTCTGATAAAATTCAGCTTTGTCACTTTTAAAAAAAATATTTGATAAAATGAACTAAATTTTTTAAATAATAATATAAAAATTATATTAGGGTGAATATTTTTTATTTTTCTAAAAAGTTCCTTTTTTTGATGAATAATGAAAAATATTGAATTTAAATTGAAAGCATTCTTTTCGTTTCAATTATTTGTAAAGAAATGTTATATTTAAAATTATTTTAAAAGTAAAATTAGTTCAATTATATTATAACATAAATAATTTATTTCATTGGAATCAATTTAATAATTAATTTTTATATTAAAACAATATATATACTTATAAAAATTTTCTCTTTGAAAACACACATTTTCATCATGTCTATAGGTATAATTTTAAATTTAATTATGCCAATTATATTAGTTGAATTGGGAAAAATGGATTACATAAATATAATCAGAATAATTTATATTATATAATAATTTCAACTAAATTTTTTACCAAAATTAATAATGAAAACATAAAAAAATTAATTACCGATGTTAAGGTAAAAATGTATTTACCGTGAGGTTAAACAAAGAATATGAGGGTTAAAATGACCTTCCATATTGTTAAAATATTTTTATGTGACAATATTTCCACCTAATCTTATCCCAAAATATATCCTAAGTTTATTTGGAATATTTTTTCTTGTTAATGACTTTATCATTTGGATTCTTTTGGGAGATTTCAATGTCATTTCCAATAGGGTTCCCTTTCCCTGCATATAAAAAGGTACTCCCTCCCCTCACTTCTTCACACCCCTTAATCTATTTGGATTAACCAAAACCTACTAAAATATCTCTCCAAAATACTTATACATATTATATAATTGATTTATCTCCCAAAATACACTCCCTATGGTCCTTAAGAGGAGATCTAAAGGAGGTTTCTCTTGGAGAAGGTAAGTTTCTTAATAAAGATCTTTCATTTTATTTATTATCATTCCACCATCAATTATGTATTAAAATTTCCAATATAATATCAATATCATATACCATATACTGATATGTTATTATGTTTATGTCATAATATTTATCCATATCCACTTCCATCAAATGGGAAATGAAATCATTGATCGTGTGTTAGGTGGACTACCATCTCACGAACTAATGTAGTTCATTTTCCATAACCACCTTTCAAGGTAGGGTATAATAAATAATTTACCACATTTATATTATATTTATTATATTATTATACTTCTATATTTTTAATATCAAATATACCTTTAATATGATAATTTTTCTAGTGTGTATATAAGATTACTACCTCACGAAGCTATGTGATTCGTTTTTCATATACGCTTTACATAGAAGGTAATAAGGATAAAATTAATTAATAAATGTTATTTATATGATATTATATTGATTCTTTAAAATTAATATACCACCCACTTACTTACCCTTTAACTTTTTGAGGGAATTATATTGACGCTTGTGCATATGTACAACCTACCGTCTCCATGAAGTGATTCGATTCATTTTCTATGTCTATATTTCATAAGTTGTTCTAAAAAATGTATAAAATTAGTAGATATGATATTTATAACATTATTATAACTATTTATATGATATATATATATATATATATATATTTGATTCACAAGAATTATAACTTTCATTAAAAAATGTACATGAGAAAATAGGGAAATTAATACCCGAAACAATGAAAATAATGAAATATTATTAAAAAACAAGTAGTAAAATGTTATAAGATGATAATATATGATATTATGAATATTATTATGGTTCTATTATAAATTAATAATATTATTAAAACTATTATTTATTAGGTAAGAACATGTACAAAGGAAATCAGACCTGTGGTAAGGGTTTCTCGTCTCACTTTTACTTATGTGATTCATATGCCATATTCACCATATATTTACTTTATGTAGTACATATATTTCACATTTGAAATTTTATATCATGAATATATATATATTAATGGTATTTTATATTTTATTTTATTCTATTTCACATAAGGGTATTATGGTTCAAAAGTTACTAAAGTGGTAAGGGTTTATTTCACAATCTCATCATTATTCAAGATTATTATTGTTTAGGTTTTCCATAGGAGAATTATTTAATGTCTCTATATTAAAACCAATAAGTTTTATTCTCATCTATTTATTCATGAAATTTTTCATGTAATAATACCATATTTTCACTCATTAATACTTAAAATTATTGAGAAAATGTATTTTTAGAAAATTTGACATTATTTCTCTCCTAATTTTGGAAAGAATTTTTTCACCGAAACCTATATTTTCTAAAAATATTTCAAAAAATATTATTAAAAATTTAAAAAATATTTATAAAATAAATTTTAAACATTTTTAGTTTTTAAATAATTTTTTTTAAAGGAACCTTCATGTTGTTTTCAAAATAATGCTCGTTTGGTTTTTACCAAAAATGGGAAAGGAATATTTTTTTTTTTGACATGTACAGAATGAACATAAATTACTACCATCAAGACCAATAAATTTTTCAATTATTATTTTATAAGTTTTAAAATTTTATTTTCAATGAAAATTATTTTCACGGAAAAGTATTTTCAAACGGTGATTTTCAAAATTCTAAGGTTATTTTTCTCAAAAATGTTATTAAGGATATTTTCATGCCATTTCTATTCATCAATAACATAAAACATCTATTTTATTTATAATACACTAAGGATATGTTGTATTGATATCATACTTATTATTTATCTATATATTTTATGATCAGTTTGAAAAGGAATGTACAATTTTATTTTCATACACCATTTTACTATGGATGGTTTATGATTATGATTATTAATTTGGGTAAGTATTAAAATTTTGTAAGTTAGTTTTTCAATATGAATATGTATGTTGATTATGTTTCACCCCTTTCATATAAGTAATTAATTTGACTTAATAAGTGATGGTTGGGGACCGTTATAGCCCCTAGATGCATCAGTAGGTCCTGAGAAACAAACTAGATTGGGTTTTGGCCAAGACATTACTGGTTTATTTAGATGTCTTGTCACAAGGCCCTGACGGTATGTTTTATATATCTGAAATTGTGAATTACATCATTATGAATTTAATTATTGACATTCCATGTGATTATATAATTATTTAGAATATCCATGGAAATTTTTTCAAGCTCATGTGATTGTTTATATAGAATTATTTGATTATTATTTATTCCTACCATATTATTCTCATGTTATTGATTAAATGGAATGTGTTTTAGTCATTTACCTTTCCATATTTATTATACATTATTTATTCATAGATTTTGTTGTACACTTACCCTTAATAAGCATCTAATCTCACCCCATTATTTTTTTCCCTAGGATACCATGAAGTATTTTGTGATTGATACGAAAGGATACACTATGAGGAATAATTGTATTCTCAAAAAAATAATTTGTGTGTTTTATGTTTTCAATTGTAATAATAATTTAAATTATTTATATAGTTTAAAAATAATACTAAACTATTAGGTTATTTGGGATTAGATTCTTTGTATCTTATGAAAATATAATAAAGTAGACATTAGCTCTGGGCTACGGGGGTCAATGTTGCTACAATTGGTATCAGAGGAAGTTTAGTAGAATCCTTGAAATATATTTTAGGAAAACATAGACTAGAGAACATAACCCTTTGATAGAAATTGAGAATAAGTTTATAAAAACATTCTAATAGTTTTTTAATGAATATATTATGTGATTTCTTAAATAAATACATCCTTGTATGGATACTAAAAGTGGACATAGTTATGAAAAATATATACCTAATAGTAATAACACTGAAAAGGGTGCATTGAGCTTGACCAGATTATTACCTCATGCATGAAAATGGTCTTTACTATCACCTGGTTTGACACTCCCAGGAGATATGATTATGATAAATCACATTTTATTTATAAAATATTATGAAGGAGTTGAAAATAAATATGTCCCCAAAGAAAAAATATTTGTGATTATGATATTATCTATGTATAAATAATTCAATTTATGTTAAGTGTTTCAATAGTTTTGGTATTATACATTATTTTTCATGATCTAATGTAGTTTATATTATTATTTATAAATGGATCATATCATAGTGAATGGAAACTATATCAATGTACATAATCCAAATAGTAATAATGATCATTTATTTAGTGGGATTAATCCAATATTGTGAAGGGAGTATCCCAAAATTTCACATAATACTAGGATATAGTATCATGTGCTATCAATATAGGGAAATAATTCTCCAAGTATTATAGATTCAATGGGAAGTAAGAGAAGAAGGGGTGGTAGAGAAAAGATATGGATAAAGGGAAGAATGTAAAGTAGTATTTTCCAACATGTGGTACTTGTGGAAGGAAACACCTTTTTAAATGATTGAAAGGAAAAGTATTTTGCTTCAAGAGTGAAGAAAAAAGCCTCTGTGATCATAATTTCAAGGTAAAGAAAGAAATTGGAAGTTTTTAATGAATCAATTATAAGGATATGAGGCACTATGAAAATGAATTACCCGATATTCAAGGGAATATACCTCAAAATAAGTTGAGGGGTCATGGTTAAAATTGGGATATTACTATAAATGAAGTGGAATGATTAATTTTGTTGTGTTTGGATTCAATAATTATGTTATAGGATTATTTTAATCAATTATATTCATGTTATATGAATTATTAAATGTATAAGGATTGTACTGTAATACTATTTCATTAAGGATTTGTGAGAACATGTTGAATGGTACTAATTTCCAAGAAAAGTGATTGAGTGGAAAGTTGAACTTTTTTGGAAAAAACTTGATTGAGGGATAATAACCATTAATATATGATCTATATTGAGATAATAATGTTAAAATATGTTTATGGGATAGTATTGGAGACCAAAAAAATTGTTAGTGGGTTGATGTTTTATGTTATATTTTATGGAGTTTATCACGTGTACTAATTTATAGAATATATTCAACAACCTTTAATTTTATATTTAGAAAAATTCATGTTTTATTTAATCTTTTAAGTTAATAAAGGTATTCATATATTTATATTGTGACATTAAGATCCACTTTATATTTTTTGGGTAAAATAATTTTAAATTAGTGAGCTTCCTTCTAAATTTGGTTGAACATATTTTGGATGATTTTTAAGGTTAAATATTTATAGAATTGATCAATTTGATCATTATGTGTTATTGGATAAATTTTTCTAACTATTTTGGTTTTAGTAAAGATAGGAGGAATGAGATTTTACTCTTTTATGGATATTATGATCTATTAAAAGTTAATTTTTGTGCTTTAAACATAAAAAAATAATATTGGATATTCATTTCACATAGTAAGAAATGAAGTAAAAATGATCAAAGCACAACCAAAAGATAAATTTTTTCATATGAAATAAAAAGATATCAAGTGTTTTTATTTTTATATAATCTCAATATAAATGATAAAGTAATTCCATAACTCTAGAAAAAGGATATTGAAACAAAAATATTATGTCATGACCCATCCCCCAGGGCCCATGTTGTGACTCCCCCATGCCCGCCACCCAAAGGCCAGGGGTTGGCGACTAGTGTTGAAGGTGTCAACTTGCATGTGGGAGGAATTTTCCTAATTACCTGTACACACACGCACACAACCATAACCCAAAACAGAAAGAATCACAAGCATGTCACTAAAGAATAACCACTGAGTATGAGTACATTGGAAGGTAAAATGGGACAGAATACAAACCCAACAAAAGACAACTAAAAACTGAATATTACAAGTAAAAAATGTGAAAAATCTAGTAGTTGAGAACCCCACTTGGTGGTAAGAGTAGGGTAGCTACTAGAGGTTGTGGGAGTATTACCTGTCAGCCTAATCTCACTAGGCCTCGCCTAGTCCTAATCCACCAAGTCCACCGTCGAAATGTCCATTGTCTACACAAGACACAACACGTGTGGGTGAAGCTTATATAGGGGTGCGTAACACAGTACTTAGTTGGTGACCCCAGTCCACTAAGGAGAAATACCACAAAGCAACCACAAAGAAAATCCACCAAGTCCACAAATTAAGACCACAAAGTATGGAAAAATCACACCAAGTACGATCTAAATCATAGGAAGAAGGTTCATCGGCTATAGTGATGAATGTTTATTAATATTGAGGGACTCATCCCTAATGAATCGTTGCTAACTTGCTGGGACACTAAGGATCCACAAGGTTGCTGCTTGTTTTTCGGTCCACTAAGGATCCACATGGATCCTCCTCATCTGTCGGGCCACTAAGGATCCACATGGCTACTGCTCATCTTCCGAGCCTCTAAGGATCCACATGTCTGCTTCTCAAGCCATCGGTCATATCTTAACCACAACGAAGTCCCAAATATAATAACTCAAAGTACTTTCACATCGTAATTTTTCCAATGTAATAGATGGCGCGTCGAACGGACGCCCTGTCTGTAAGATATGGGCATTTTAGTAAAAAGGGCTCGGTTGGATTCAAGTCTGATCCAAAACGTCCATACACCAACCCCATACAAAATTCTTTTAGAGTATCTCAAAAGGACTGCTTCATTTCAAGGGTCATCTTTCCGCAGACAGCTCGTCAATTGGACACCTGGTCTACGAGTTATTGACGTTTCAGTAAACAGGGGTCGGTTGTGTCTGGGCCCGATTGGACCGACCCGACCAACCCGGCCCGGGGGTCCCACATACCCCCAATTTAATTCGACTAACTTGACCCAACCTGGTTCAAGTCAGGTTCGGTCTATTCTGGCATGGCCGGTGGACCAGGCCCAATGGGCTTCACTGGACCCGGCCCAGTTAAGCTAGAGGTTCATCCCACCAGGTCACCCGGAGACCCGGTCACATCCGGATTGGCCCAAAGGGTGCAGGTCCGACCTATGGGGTGCATCCCACCAGCAGGAGCCCGATCCACTAGAGGCGGACCAGTGGTGTACGGCCGCGATGCGACAGCCACCACTATGTCCTTTCCCTGTTCAAACGCAACCCGCAAGGCATGGATCGCTCCTCCCGCGTGGCGCCATCCAGGTGTCGCATCCAACATCTATCACGTCTGACGGTTCGTGGCCTCCCCTCCACTGTGGTCGAGTGACCGTGGCACACTAGGTCACCTGGGCAACCCAGATGCGGGACTCCATTCCACCATGTCATCACGGCATGCCACCTCCCTCTGCCCACAGCCGTCGCTGGCGTGCCGATAGTTTTTTCTGCGGGCCACCAGAGTTGCTCTGGTGGTCCGTTTCTCGACCCATCTATGCCTATGGGATCGTAAGGCTACCACCTTCACTAAAACATCCCCGAACTCACCTTTATACCCTTTTGAGAATTTATCCACGAAGAACACACATGCAGAGGGGTTCAGGACTCGTTCTTGTCATCCCGTTCCATCCATGTTAAAAGTTTAAAAACATGGGGAGGTCCAGGGATTATAGTTCAATCAATACAAGTGATAATTCAATCCTAGATAGATAAATCCCAAAAAAATTAACCCTCTCGCAAGAATGCATGATCCACGGATTAACCTGTTCTTGGGTTAATCCACGTTTTTTGTTTAGAATAAGAATGAGGAAATCATGAATAAAAAAAACCCTACCTCGCTTCGATGTTTGTTGTTGAAGCATTCCATTTGTGGGGGTTGAAGCTTCGTTAGCGATTGTCACTTCCGGACATTGTTAGAATTAATTTTCATTCATCACCTCTTGAATCTGTTCCAGTGGAGTTTTTTGTTCTTCATTGGAGAATAATTCCACCGTAGGTTCTTCGGATAATCCCCAACATTTAATTCCCACTCTCCAATGCATTAGCTAATTAAAAAGGGAACACATCACAGTGTTTCTGTTACATTGCATTGTTATGCTATTTTATTTATGAAATAGTGTAGATGTTACGCTTGTACAATGATCCATTAATGATCCTTGTTTAATGCACCTTGTCACCGCACTGCATCACCACCGTTCACTGCTCAATGGTGAGAAAAATAAAATAAAATAACATTTTAAATTTATTTTATTATTTTTCCAAAAAACCTAAAAATTAACTTTTCTGTCTGACCCTTGTTGATCAAAGTTAAGTCCTTTATAGGTGAATCCTGGTGTTCTGAGTTCAACGGTGCCCTCAGAGTTTTGATCCAAGTACTGGTTCAAAATTTAGAAAAACCCGCTTGCAAGTTTATTTAAATAAACCTAAAAAAAGTTCAAAAATTAACTTTCACCCTCGACCTGTGCCAGTCAAGGTTAGGCTTCACCTAAGGGGAACACGCCCCACAAGCTCAACGGTACTCTTGGATTTTCAATCTGAGTTACTATTTAGGATTTATAGGGATTTGAAAATAAAATATTTGTTAATTATTTTATTTACAGCCAAAAACTAACTTCCATTATTGGAACGTACCATCGAATGTTAGGATTTTCCTAAAAAAAGAATACCCTCACGAGTTCAGCTGTGGTCTCTGATTTTTAATTTGACTCACCATTCGTGATTTATAATCATTTGAAAAATAAAATAATTTTATTTAATGATTTTATTTAATAATTTTATTTACGGTTATGCCATTTTTTAAGTTTTCTCGCTAGAGGCATGCGCTGACTAAAATCAAGTTGCGCCTAGGGTAAACCAGTCATCTTGAACGCAATGGTGACCTCATATTTCTAATTTGGGCTCCTGTTTAATATTTATTCCAATTTTTCAAGAAAACTGGTCACATGTGCTATTTAAAGCTTAACATTTTTCGACGGATCATTCTGGGCACTCTGAGCCTCATAATTGCACGCTCGGTGCCTAGTATCGAAATAATTCCAAATAAATAAAAAAATACACCGAAATTATGAGACATTACATTCTCCCCACCTTAAGGCTTTATGTCCCCAAAATCTAAAATAAAGGAAAAATAAACAAATGGGGGTACTGAACACAAATCTGAGCCTCTCGCTCTCATGTTCTCTCTTGGAGGTTCTCGTGCTGCCACCGAACACATACTAGAGGAATAGACCATCCACGAAGGACTTACTCCCGCTGATCCTCTATCTCCATCAGGAACTCCATAGATGTCACCCCATTATCAATGTCCATCTCACCCCAGTCGATGATGTGTGATTGATCATGCACGTACCTCCTCAACTGCAACACATGGAAAACATCGTACACTTGGTGCATCTTTGGACTAAGAGCTAGGTAGTATGCCACCTCGCCAACTCCACTCAAAATCTGAAAAGGTCTGATAAACCTTGGAGATAACTTGCCACCCCAGCCAAAACTCTGCAATCCCTGTCAGGGCTTGTGCTGTGACTCACCATGCCTGCCTCCCAAAGGCCAAGGGTTGGTGAATAGCACTGAAGTTGTCAACCTGCAAGTGGGAGGAATTTTCCTGAGTACTTGTACACGCACGCACACAACCGAAACCAAAAAATGGTAGAATCAAAAGCATTCCACTAAAGAATAGCCACTGAGTACGAGTACATAAGAATGTCAAATGGGCCAGAATACAAACCCAACAAAAGAAAATTGAAAACTAAAGAGTGAAAGTAAAAACTGTGAACAATCCAGCTGTTGAGAACCCCACCTGATGGTAAGATTAGGGAAGCTACTAGAAGCTGTGGGAGTATGCCCTTTCTTCTTGATCTCACTAGGCCTCGCCTGGTCCTAGTCCACCAAGTCTATCATCGAAATGTCCATCGTCTTCAAAAGACACAAAACATGCATTTGAAGCTCGTGCAGTGGTGAGTAACACAATCCCCATTAGGGGACCTCATTCCACTAAGGAGAAATACCACAAAGAAACCAAAAATCAAAGCCACCAAGTAAGGCCACAAAGTAAGACCACAAATAATAGCACAAGGTATGGACATCTCACACTAGGTACAATCTAAAGCATAGGAAGAAGGTTCTTAGGCTATAGTGATGAATATTTCATACTATTGAGGGAATCATCCCTGATGAATCTTCTCTCGCCTGTCGAGCCACTAAGGATCCACATAGCTGTTGCTCGTCTGTCGGGCCACTAAGGATCCACATGGCTACTGCTCATCTGCCAGGCCACTAAGGATCCACACTGCTCCTGCTTATCTGTCGGGCCACAAAGGATCCAAATAGTTTTTTCTCCTCTGTCAATCCACTAAGGAGCCACATGGCTGCTTCTTGTCTGTTGGGCCACTAAGGATCCACACAGATTCTGCTCGTCTGTCGAGCCACTAAGGATACACACGGTTGCTGGTCGTCTGTCGGGCTACTAAAGATCCATATGGTTGTTTCTCGAACCATCATTAGTACCTCAACGACCCAAAAATCCCACATAGAATAAATCAAATGACCTTATCATCATAAGAGTTCCAACGCAACAGACAGCGCATTGAACGGATGCCTAGTCTGTAAGATATGGGAATTTTAGTAAAAAGGGACCATCTGGATTCAAGTCCAATCCAACCAGTCCATACACCAACCCCCGCCAAAACTCTTGTAGAGTATTTCATAAGTACCATATCATAGTAAGGTTCATCATTTCATAGATGGAGTATCAATCGGGCACCCGTTCTACGAGTTATTAATGTTTCAGTAAATAAGGACCGGTTGCGTCTAGGCCCAGTCTGACTCTGTCAGACTAACCCAACCAACCTGGCACGAGGGTCCCACATACCCCGATTTAATTCGACTGAATTGACCTAACCCAGTTCAGGTCAGGGTCGGTCTAGTATGACCTGGCTAGTGGGCCAGGCCCAATGGGCCTCACTGGACCTGGCCTAGTTAAGCCAGAGGTCCATCCCACCAGGTCACCCGATGACCTGGTCTCATCTGGATCAGCCCAAGGGGCACTGGTCTAGCCCTCCGGGGTCTGGCCCGGCTCGCTGGCAGGGGAGCGTCCCGCCAGCAGGAGCTCGGTCCACCATAGGTGAACTGGTGGTGTGCACCTGAGATGCGGCAGTCATCGCCACGTCCCTTCCCAGTTTAAACGCGGGCTACAAGGGGCAGGCCGCTCCTCCCACACGGCGCCCACCTGGCACCGCGTCCAGCATCTACTGTGGATGATGGGCCACAACCTCCCCTCCATCGCGTTCGAGTGACTACGGCTCACCATTTCGGCCAGGAATCCCAGAAGGGGGCCACCGTTCTTCTGTGTCGTCGTGGAACACCGCCTCCCTCCTCCTGTGGTCGCCGCCGTGGGCCACCGTCGTCCGTCGGCGCATCGGTGGTTCCCTATGTGGGCCACCAGAGTTTCTCTATTGGTCTGTTTGTTTATTTGTTTGTGCCTATGGAATTATAAGGATTCAACCTTCACTACAATAACCTCGAACTCTCCATGCCTCCCTTTCGAGAATTCATCCACAAAGAACGCACATGCGGAGAGGCTCAGGCCTTGTTTGTGTCGGTCTGTGCCCTCTGTGTTAGAATTTTAAAAACATGGAGAGGTTCATAGATTTCAGTTCAATCAATACAAGCAATAATTTAATCTCGGATAGAGAAATTCCAAAAGAAGTCACCCTCCTGCAAGAACGTAAGATCTACAGATTAACTTGTTCACGGGTTAATCCGCATTCGTCATTTAGAATAAGAATGGGGAAATCATGAATCAAAATAAAACCCCTACCTCGCTTTGATGTCCACTACTGAAGTGTTCTATTCGTGGGGGTTCAAGAATCATTAGCGATTGTCGCTTCCTGACTTTGTTAGCATTCTTCATCATTCATCGCCTCTCGAATCCATCCCATTAGCATGCTTTGTTCTTAATTAGAGAGTAATTTCACCGTATGTTTGTTGGAAAATCCACATCATTTAATTCCCACTCTCTAATTTATTAGCTAATTGAAAAGGAAACATGTCACAGCGTTTCTATTATGTTACGATGTTGCGTCGTTACGCTGTTTCCTTTATGAAACAGCATAGCTGTTACACTTGCACAATCTTCCATTAATGATCCTTTTTTAATTCACCTTGTCGCCGCACCAAAACACCATCGTCTACTGCTCAATGATGAGAAAAATAAAATAAAATAACTTTTTTAAGTTATTTTATTGTTTTCCCAAAAATTTTGAAAATTAAGTTTTCCGTCTGACTATTACTAGTCGAAGTTAAGTCCTTTCTAGGAAAATCCCAGCATTCCAAGCTCAACGGTGCCCTGAAATTTTTGATCCATGAACTGGTTCAAAAGTTAGAAAAACTCGCTCACACGTTTATTTAAATAAACCTAAAAAAAGTTCAAAAATTAACTTTCACCCTCGACCCGCAATGGTAGAGGTTAGGCTCCTCTTAAGGGGTACACTCCCCCACGAGCTCAACAGTACTCTCAAATTTTCAATTCGAGTTAATATTTAGGAGTTATAAGGATTTGATAATAAAATAATTGTTAATTATTTTATTTATAGCCAAAAACCAACTTCCACGGTTGGCCCACACCAACCAATGTTAGGATCTTCCTAAGGAAAGAATACCCTCACGAGTTCAGCAGTGGTTTCATATTTTTAATATAAGTCACTATTCATGAGTTATAAGCATTTGAAAAATAAAATTATTTTATTTTATTATTTTATTTACAGTTATTCCATTTTCATGTTTTCTCACTAGATGCATGTGCTGACTAAACATAAGTCGCACCTAGTGTAAACCCCCCATCCTAAACGCAACGATGCCCTCGGATTTTTGATCTGTGTACCCGTTTAAGAGTTATTCCATTTTTTTAAGAAAACCGCTCACACGCGCTATTTAAAGTTTAATATTTTTTGATGGATCATTCCAGGAACTCCAGGCCTTAGAATCGCATGTCGTCTCAGTTCCTAGTCTCAAAACAATTCCATATAAATAAAAAAAATACACTGAAATTTCAAGACATTACATATTATCCTAGCACCTTTATTTTCCTATGAATCAAATGGTACCTTAACTCATCATAAATTTATGTTCTTTTGGTTGTTAACATTATATTAATCATTCACTTTATTATGATCAATGATCTCTATCACTCTATATTAATTCTTTGGAATTAGTATTCTCTTCCATTTCTAGGTTTTTATTTCCCACTAATGTCCTCCGACTTGGAAACCTAGTTATGTGTTATTCTATATTACCTTTGTACTTCCCTTTCTCTATTATTAAGATGATTTTTTATTAACCCTTTTTATGATTTGGGTTTCAAATGAAATCATCTTCAAATTCTAATCCCATGATTATAGATATCAAGATTAAATTGTGATGAAACAATTTATTCAAAGGGGAGAATGTAACACCCCAATATTTTTAAAATAGGAACATCATGTTTGATAGCATGTATGAAACAAAACACAAATCTTAGTAGAGAATATAATATTCCAAGACTTTATGATACATTTCTTTTTAAATAAATCAAATCGTTGTGATATCTTGTGACGCATGCAACACTAGGTTTAAATGAAATATGATACTCTATTAAAATATTATTATTTAAACATGACCATTATAACCTAGACATTAAATTTTTAGGTATGAATATCTCTGAATAATTATGAAATTTTATGTTTTATACATGTATAAAATAAATTAAATGGATATTTATTTATGAGAAATAAAATAAGAATCATTTAAAAGTAAAAGAAATGTTTTCTAAAAAACAGATTTTTTCAAAGAAAATGGTTTCATCTCTTCTTGCACAGTTATGACAAAATTAATTTTTTCAATTTTAGAAAATTTATTTGATAAAATTAAAATAATTTTTTAAATTATCATATAAAAATTATCTTAGGGTGAATTTTTTTTATTTTTCTAAAATTTTTCATTTTTTGATCAATAGTGAAAAATACTGAATTTCAATTAAAAATATCTGTTTCATTTTAATTATTTATAATGTTAAATTATATTTTGAATTGTTTTTAAAATATAATTAGTAAAATTATATTAAAATTTAACTAACCTAGTCCATTTTAATCAATTTAATATTTATTATTGATATTAAAAGAATTTATACTTATGAGAATTTTCTCTTTGGAAACTCACATTTTCATCACGTATACGGGTGTAATTTTAAATTAAATTTAGCCACTTATATGATTTTAATTTAGAAAAATGGATTCTAAATTTGGATTTAGAATAATTTATATTACAAAATAAGGACAGCATAATTTTTTACCAAAATGAATAGTGAAAAAAGTATAAATTAATTATTGTGGTTAAGTTAAAAATGGGTTTACCGTGCGGTTAAACTAAGAAGATAAGGGTTAAAATGACCTTACAACTTGTCAAAATATTATTTTATATAAATATTTACACCTTATACTATCAAAATATAGAACCAATGGTTATTTTGAAGATATTTCCATGTGAATTACTATATCATTTTGGGTTCTTTTGGGAAATTTCCATGTAATTTCCCAGACGGTTCCCTTCCCCCACTTGTAAAAGTGGACTCCCTCCCCTCACTTATTTAGAACCATCAACCCATTTTTCTCAACCAAAACCTAAAACAATATCACCCAAAAATCCTTATACATATTCTATAGTTGTTGTTTCTCCAAAAATACCATCTTTAGATTCCTTAAGAGGAGATCCAAATGAGTTTTCTCTTAGAGAATATAATTATCTTAATAAATCTCTTCCATTTTCATTATTATTTTTACACCTTAAATTATTCATTAATGCATAAAATATAATAACACAATTATCCCCATATACTGATATTTTATTATGTTTATGTAATAATATTTATTTATCTCCACTTCCATCAAATGGGGATCTCAATCATCGATCACAGGTATACTGAACTACCGCTTTGTGAACTGATGTAGTTTGTTTTTAAAAAAAACCTTTAATAGATTGATATAATGATGGATTTAATAAATTTATATGATATTTATAATATTATTATAATTACTGAATTTTAATATCACATATACATTTTTTACTTTCCATTCCATTTCAAATATGATAATGATATTTGTGTGTATGGTGGACTACAGCCTCATGAAGTGATGTGATTTGTTTTTCACTTACACTTTACATGGAATGTCATAAGGAAAAAATTAATGAATATATATGATATATATGAGATGATATTGATTTTTTAAAGTTAATATATCACCCACTTTTTTATCCCTTCACTCATTAAGTTAATGATATCATCGCACGTGTATACATATGACCTACCATCTCCATGAAGAGATGTGATTCATTTTTTATGTCCAACATTCATAAATGGTTCTGAAAAAATTTCTAATGATTAAATATGATATTTATAAAATTATTATCATTATGTATATTATATGTAAATATATATATATATATATTATACAAAAAATAGTAATATTCATGACAAAACATGCATGAGAAAACAAGGAAATTAATAACTAAATTAATTAAAATAATGAAATGTTATTAACATATGAGTGGTAAAATATTATAAAAGTACCATTTATAATATTATAAATATGATTATGGATAATTTATAAATTAATTACATGATTAAAAACATTATACAAGAGATATAGACTTGTATAAAGGAAATTAGACATGAGGTGGGGGTTTCTCATCTCACTATTACTTTTGTGAGGCATATTCCATATTCACCAAATATTTCCTTTGTGTGGTGTATATAATTACCCATTGATATTTTATATCATGAATATGTTTATATTTATTTTATTTAATGTTTAAATTTATTAAATTTCTTTTATGGGTCTTATAATTCAAAATTTACCAAAGTGGTAAGGGTTTATTTCACAATCTTATCTTCATACAAGGTTTTTCTTATTTAAGTTTTCCATAGGGGAATTATTTGATATCTATATCTTCAAATAAATATATTTTATTATCCTGTGGTTTTTCATGAACTTTTTCAAATTATAATACCATTTCTTCACTCTTTGGTACTTCAAATGATTGATAAAATGTTTTTAAGAAAATTCGACTTGATTTATCTCTTTTGTTGAAAATCCTTTTCCATCAAAACCCATGTTTTCTAAAAATGTTTTCAAAATTGTTTTTAACCATTTGAAAATGATTTAATAAATACATTTTTACCCATTTTTAATTTTTTTTAATCTAAATTAATCATCATGTAGTTTTCAAAATAACGCACATTTGGATTTTACTGAAAATGTTAATGAGATATTTATTTTAACATGTCGGCATGAATGAAATTTTCCACTATCATGAACAATAAATGATTTAATTATTATTTTAAATGTTTGAAAAGTTTCTTTTCATTAAAATGTATTTCTAAAATGTTTTATGAATTTTTTTAAAGGTGATTTTCAAAATACAAAGGTTATTTTTCTCAAAAATGTTTCTAAGTATCTTTTATGGGATTTTTATTCATTAACGATATCAACCCTCTATTTTACACACAATAAAATTATGATATGTTATATTTATAATGTCCTTATTATTTCTCCATATGTTTTATCATTATTTTAACTATGGATGTAAAATTTTATTACTATTCACCATTTTATTCTTAATGGTTTATGATTATGTTTGTTGATTGGGGTAAGTATTAACATTTCATTTGTTAGTTTTTTAATAAAAATGACTATATTGATTACATTTCACCACTCTCATATAAGGAATAAATTTTAATTAGTATGTGATGTGATGGTCCCTCTATAACCCCTCATATATCAGTAGGTCTCATGATACAAACTAGATTGGGTTTTGGATGAGGCCTTACCCATTTATTTAGATGTTTTGGTACAAGACCTCTAAGGTTTTTTTAGATGTCCATCATTATACATTCCATCATTATAAATTCATTTATTTATATTCAATGTTATTATTCAATTATTTAGAATATATATGGTTAATTTTTCATGATCATGTGATTATTTATATGGAATTTTTTATCATCATTTATTCCTACCATATTATGATCATGTTATTAATTAAATTGGATGTGTTTTAGTTATTTACCTTTCCATATTGATTATTATTTATTTATTCATAGCATCCATTACATACTTACCCTTACTAGGTATCTAATAATACCCATTTCTTATGTATTATTTTCACTAGGATATCAGTATGTGATTTGTGATTGATATACAAGGATATGATATAAGGAATAATTGTTTTTTCAAATAAAATACATTGTGTATTTTTTGTTTTAAATTATAATAATAATTTCATTTATATATTTTGTTTGCCAAGACTATTAAACTATTCTGTCCTTTAGGATGTGATTCCTTATATCTTATGCCAATATAATAATGTAAACACTGGCCCTGGGCTACTTTGGTCGAGTTCTCTGCATAGGTTATAATGGTTATATATTTTGTAGGATGTTAAAGCTTGGTGTTGGGTGTCATATATGCTATGAAACATAGTGTTATTAATTTACAATCATGGGGTATTACACTGATAATATATTTTTAGGCACATATCTTCCTTGAAATAACATTATCTCACTCCATAATTTGGAAGATGATTGGGATCATATCAAATGAGATACATGAACTAGGCTATTAGTTATCATAACTAAATATCCCCAACTTGAGAGTGAGAATAATATTCTATAAATCCACATTAAATAATGAGGAAGTTATCTCAAATATAAAAAAACTTTGAAACTTCTTATAGGATACCAAAAACTCTTTATAATTTCAAAGAAACAAAATCCACCCCTAAAGAGAAACTCTCATCAATGAGATAATATAAAATGGAATATAATGATACTTTATTAGACTGATCAAGATTAATGAAATCTAGAAGTAATCTAACCACTATACCTCTTGATCAAAGAAGGACCTCATAATATTTGTTAATCACTAACATTAGAACTATACAAATATCGTTACCTATGAATCGTTATCTTTAGGATCAATACCTATAATGATAAATCATATAATATTGATGAATAACTCCAATGTAAACTAATTTAAAACACTTAACACTATCCATATATACAATATGAAATAAGAAATCCTATTCCAAATATATTTATTTTATTTTATCCATTTAATTAAATTCTTTTTAATTTTCTAATATTTTTCTTATTTCAAGTGCAAGTACAAACAAGCTTGAGGCATGTACCAAACCACATTCTCTACCCTATAACAAATATCATCACGCTTTAGTATATTCAATAAACTTAAGGAACTTGAATCATATTGTAGGGTTTAAACATTCATCATATCTAGCCTCTATTTTCAAAATCACATACTATATTCAAGTAATGTTTTTTCCTCACCAACCTAATATAATCCTCACTAGTGTCTAACCCCAATATCCACCCTAAATCATAACCAAATATAAAATATATATTCTCCACCAAAATTACCCATTTGATCTCATACCATTATAGAGACTCTGACCCTATTTCCCAGAGTCAATGTTTACTTTATTACATTATCTTAAGATAAAAGGAATCATATCCTGATAGATGGAATAGTTTATTAGTCTTGGTGAGCTATATATACACATAATCCTTTCATTATAGTTAAATATAAAAATTACAACACATTTTATTCTATAATAACATTATTTTCTCTATAATATCGTTTCAAATAAATCATAGTAAAATTCATGGATTCTTGGTAAATCAAACAAAATAAAGGTGAGATAAAATTATCATTAAGGGTTAAGTATAACTAAATAAATCCTAAAACAATCAGCATAATTAATGTAGATAGGTAAATAACTGAAAAAAATTCCATGTAATCAATAAATTGAGAAGGATTTGCATCCAAAGATAATATTAATGCTAAAATATTGTAGATAAAAATCAATATGGAAAAGAAAATAACTGACAACACATTCTATTAAATAAATAACATTACTATCATAACTGGATAAAGAATAATCAATATAGAATGGTAACTAATTTAAAACACATTACATCTAATCAACAACTAAGAATTAAATAAAAACAGTGATAATATCATTGAAAAAATCTCATGGATAATAATAACTGAATTTTTATTGAAGGAAATTCTTAATTATTAAATCTCAGGAACCCAAGGTTATGATACCTCTGCCATCAAGACCTTTCACAAGGTGGTTTAATACTACTAGGTATAAACTCATCTGGTTTATCCAATGGATTTTATGTTGCTTAATGACTTGCCTCATGAGACTAACAATGCATCAAGGGGATATCTAAAACTGGGCCCCACCTGTGTCTATATATCTAAATAATTCCTCATATATCAAATAATTGATTTAATTCATAAACAATGTTCCTTATCATCAAATATCCATATTGAGTAAGGAATAAAGATTTAATAATATTTCTCCATATGAAAATATAACTTTAAAAAAAGAAAACCATGTGTATAAATGATATATAGTTTAGGAAATAAACATATCAATGATAAATAATAAAGATATTTAGGGTAAATTTAATGAACATAGAAAATTAAAAAATTCAAGGGATGTTAATGACTACAAAAATAAATCAAGTCAGTTGATGTCAATATTTTCCTTGGTAATGATAATAAACCATACAAAGTAATAATAAAGACTTTATCAATACCACATATACCCATTGGTTTAAGAATAAAGGTTTTTTCCAATTATGAATAGAAATACCATACAAGATCATTAAGAAGATTCTTGAGAAAAATATCCTTTT
The DNA here is from genome assembly GCA_963277665.1 of Viscum album. NCBI lineage: Eukaryota > Viridiplantae > Streptophyta > Magnoliopsida > Santalales > Viscaceae > Viscum > Viscum album. The sequence goes on from OY728137.1 coordinate 130,558,413, forward strand.
CAGTTTCAAAATCACCTTTTAAAAAAATTCAAAAAACTTCTTGAAAATAATTTTATATGAAAATGACATTTGAAACTTATAAAATAATATTGAAAACATTTGAGTGGCCTTGATGGAAATAAATTCAGTTCATGCCACACATGTTAAAATAATGATTCCTTTCACTTTATTAGCAGAATACAAACATGCATTGTTTTGAAAAAAACCTGAAGATTAGATTTAGAAAATTTTATAAAAATTAAAAATGGGTAATAATGTCTTTAATAAATCATTTATAAAAGGGTTAAAATAATTTTTGAAAAAATCTTTATAAAATATTGTTTTGGTAGAAAACGGATTTCTGGCCGAAGAGTGAAATGAAGTCGTATTTTCTTAAAAAATTCTAAATTATTTTAAGTACCAAAGCATGGGAAATGGTAAAATTACATGATAATATTATGAATAACCATTGAATAATAAAATAAAATGTTTTATTATATAATTATTGAATAATTTCCTTGAACTAAAATTCATGAATAAACAATCTCGATTGTGAAATAAACTCTTAAAATGATCATAACATTGAAGTGATAATTAATCAATGAATAAAGTATGTATAACAACTATAAATAAACATAAAAAAATTTAATTAAAATATAAGATAATAAAAATTAATTTCACACATAATATAATAATATCAATAAGACAATGAAGTAATATAACCCAATTAAAAGAAATTAAGTTATGAAATTCTTTACCACTTGGTAAATTTTAAGTCAAATACCCTTGGATAAAATGATTTGAATTGAAACTAAAAATACCATGAATTATTAATGAATCATTAAATTATATGTAAAATTGTTATTATATATACCATATAAAAAATTAATGCATAATATACAAAATTGCCTCAATTAATGGAAATTGAGATAGAATCCCTTTCACCACGCTTCCATTTAGTTGAACATGATTTATAATATTATATAATCTTTATGAATATATTATAAACTTATTATAGAATCATATTTATATTTATAATATCATATATGATCATTTTATAACATATTATAACTCGTTTGTAAATAATCATTCATTATTTTCATTATTTTAGGTATTAATTGTCATGTTTTCTCATTCATGCTTTGATATGAAAATTATAGTTATTGTGAATATTATATAGTAACATAATATCTAAAATAATAATCATGAAATAATTATCATATTTATACATAAATTATACTTTTAAAAATAATTAGGAAATATGGCTATGAAAGATGAAGTATGTTGCAATCATGGTGATGATAGGTCATATGTACGCAAGAGTGATGTTTCCTTTTTTCAACAATCATTATAGAAATATGGTAAGTAAGGTTTTATAATTACAAAATTACAATAAAATTATAATTACCACTTTTATTTATTTAAATATAATTATATATATCATTCATGTGGTGTGGTGATGAAAAGAGAGTCTCATCTATTCGTGAAAGCGGTAGTCTACGTGTACACAAGAGATGTTATCATCCTTAAGTGAGTGAAAATGAAAGAAATAAAATGATATATTATAATTAAAAATTGAAAATATGTATCTAATATAATAATAATTTCATTTATATCATATATATTCATTAACTTTATCCTTATTACCTTCCATGTAATGTTTTAGTGAAAAATGAATCACAACGCTTTGTAATGTGGTAGTTCATCATACACATGAGTGATGTTATCACAACCCCTACTGAATGAAAAGTAAAAAACTTATATATGATATAATGACTAATAAAGTATAATTATGTTATAAATATCATATATATATTTTATAACCATCATCATACCCAACCATGATAGGTGGTAATGGAAAAATGACTGACATCGGTTTGCAGGATGGTAGTTTGTCGTACACACGAATGATAATTTTTTATCTCATTTGATGGAAGTTGAGATCGTTTTAGGTAATTAACATAAAATAAAAACATATCAATATATGTAATTTATAAAGGTTATTATATCATAATGTTTTAATAAAAATTTAAGTAGGTGGAAGAAGAAATAAAATAAAGACGCTCATTAAAGAATGTTACCACTTTTTCGAGTAAACTCCATAGGTTTTCTCCAAAATCCTTACTAGGATAGATTTATACATAAAATAAGGATTTTAGGATGAGGGTATGGAATTTGGGAAGTTATTTTGGTATGTTATGTCTAATAAAAAAGGGTTTTAAGGTGTAAATAATATTGGAGAGTGGGTGGCCTTTTATAAGTGATGTGAGTGGCACAATTGTAAGTTTCGAAATGAAAAAGATATAACCATAATTTTCACTAGTCATAAGGGTCCAAAATGGAGTATTATAAATCCATATACATTATAATATCTAAATATTTCCACAAAATATATTTTTTAAAAGTTTCTAGGTCAACTTAACCCTTATTTTTCTAATTTAATCCCTCAGTAAAAACATTTTTACCTTTACCACGGAAATTAATTTTCTCTATTTTCACTATTCATTTTGGTAAAATTTATATTGATATTATTATATAATATAAATCATTATTATTACAAATATTAAATCCATTTTTTCAAATTACATTCATAGAAGTGAAAATTTTAATTTAAAAATAATCCTACAAACGTGATGAGAAAGCCTGTTTTTAAAGAGAAAATGTTCAAAAGTTTACAAAGTTTTTATATCAAAATTAAATATGAAAAAGATTCCAATGAACTAAATTAGATTAATAAATATATTATTTTACTAATTTTGATTCATAAAAAATTCAATATATGATTTATATTTTTAAATAATTTAAAAAAAAGGATATTTTCAATTAAAATTCATTATTTTTACTACCATTGAAAAATGAAACATTTCAAAAAAATCCCATAAATTAAACCTAAGATATTTTTTATATACTTATTTAAAACTTATGTTTATATTTTTAAATAAATTTTCTAAAAGTTTTAAAAATTAATTTTAATTTATGTGTGCAAATAACGACTAATAAGTCTTTTAGAAAAATGCATTTTTTTAAAAAAAAACATTTATTTTTCTCTTATATGAATCTTATTTTATTTATAATCAATAGATAACCATAATTTTAATAATTTATTTATTATTATTGATACCCACCAATTTAACATCTTGGTTATAATGGTATATTATATTATTTTTCATTTTAACTTGGGGTTTCATGTTTGGTAATCTATCAAAGAGGTTAAATTTAAAGAAATATATTTCATGGTTTATTTAACCATGGTATTATTTATCAAGTATTCTATAAAATACCATATAATTTTTTATAATTTTGTGGTGTTTAAATCTCTCATTATTAAATAAATTGCATCCTCTCAATTTAAACTTGTTCTCTATAATCAAGGGTTTATATTTGAATATTCTTTTGTTGAATACCCACATCGTAAAAAGGGTTAATAAATTATCCCATTAATAAGAGAGAAAGGGAAGTAAAATGCTTATATATAATAACACATAACTAGGTTTATAAGTAGGATAATATTTGTGGAAAGTAAAGATATGGACATGGGATAGAGGTGTAAATAATTATAGATATTTATTGAGGTAATTAATCATAAGCATGTGAACGGTCAATGGAAAGTTAAGGGCCTAAAAACCAAAAAAAACTATACTGATTTAAAATACCATATGATTCATTATATATGAATTTAATAGGATAAAATTTTTGTTTCAAGATACTTTACATAATGTTGATGAATTCTTTTACTGTCCATGAATATAAGAAAATATACTTACTTGAAACATTTTTATTTCATAATAACAATTTTATCCTTTGGTTTTGTTTTGATAAATTTCAAATTCATCCCTTACACCAAAAAATGAATATCCAAAAATGTATTTATTATGACTGAATCACTAAAATTAACTTTTAACATATCATAAGAACCATAAAAGTGTGGAATATATTTCCATCTATCTCTAACTATTTTGAAAAAATAGTATGCTTGGAAAAAGTTATCCAAAATAATAAATTAATCTGTAAATATCAATAATAACACCACTAGTTCATCATTAATATTTATTCATCAAATATTTTAACTAAAAACAATGACATATTATTCAGAACATCATGTAGTCCAATGGTAGGTATTAAACCCTTATCATCCTTTAGTCATGGGATCAAGCCCCACAGCCTTTCCAGATGTGATGGGTTACCACCCAGTATGCATGTTGTCCTTTTTCTAAGTATATTATTGTAATTCTTATAATGTTCCCAAAAAATATGATGTAAATCCTTGAAATAAAATTAAGCATTAAATAATGTTTTTACTAAGGTTTTTTATTCAACCACATTTTTTCAAAAATTATAATATTCTTATTTAACTATTATTATAATTTCATTAATGATCATATTAACCTTAAATATTATAAACACCTTTAAAATTATTTCTATAAAATTTAAATTCATTACTCCTTAAATAATTTTTCCACTAAAAAATTTGTTTTTTGTAAATTTCTCCCAACATATCCTTAATATTGTTATAATATCATCAAATAAAACCCAAAAAAGAGGTGTTTAAGAATTTAAACTTAAGATGAATATTTAACTCATTGATCCATGATGGTATCAATAATTATTAAGTTAATGAACACATGTATGGTTTTAAAATTTAACAGAATCCTTAAATGTTTCATGATTCTTATACCAAAATTCAAATGGTAAAAATACTTTTATAATGTAATTATGGAATACCAATAAATACTTCAACCATTTTATTTCAACATAGGTATTTATTTGGTTTAGGATTTAACATTTAGATGAGGTAATTGACTTGGATAATTCCCAGGTTCTCCACATTTAAGAAAACGAACTATAAAGGGATCCCTAGGATCATATTTATTTATTTTCATTATACACTTTATTTTTCCTCAACAACTAATTTCAATATGAACTAATTTTCCACACATAAAATATTTTCCCATTACATTTAGAAACCTTCTTTTCAATCTAATACAACATAGGTTTAAACTAGGTTATTCATTTTCATCATTTATTAAAATCTTCCATAAATGTTTTTATAGAATATGTGGATTGTCTAAAGCATATCTATTAGGAGTGTAAAACCCGGTGTATAGTGAGGACTATTTTTATAAATTATGTGATGATCATGTTAAGCACAATTCACCCTTTTCTAAGTTATTACCCCTTGGTACATATATTCTATAACCACATTCATTTTCAGTATCCAAATGAATATATATTTCTAGGAAAACCATATAATAATTACCTTAAAAAAATTAGGATTTTCTTATATGTAGATCCTCAAAGTCTATCGTGGGGTTATGACCCCTAATGTATTTTTTCCTGAATCTAGTTTCTAAGATTTATACTAAGCTTTATCTAATACCAAATGTAGAGACCATGTCCCAAGTTGAATGGAGTTGGTGTCTGCTTTATTACATTAGCATAAGATATAATGAATCACGTCCTGAAGGACCAAATAGTTTAGTAGTCTTGGTAAACTAAATACACATATTATTCTTTCATTAAATTTGAATATAAAAATTACAACACATTTTATTTGAGAATAAAGTTATTCCCTCTAGTATAACTTTTCATATCAATCATAGTAAAATTCATGGATTCCTGGGAATCAAAAAAATAAGGGTGAGGTAAAATTTTTGTTAAGGGTTAAGTATAGAAGAAGAAATCATAAATTAATATGCATTATCAATATGGAAAGGTAAATAATATAACACACATTCTATGTAATTAATAAAATGATAATTAAGTGAATCTAGAGATATAATATCAATGTGAAAATATCATGGATAGTAATCGATATGGAAAGGTAAATAACTAAAAATGTTTTCTATTTAATCAATAACAAGAATACCATAACTAGATAATTCATAATCAATATGTAAAGGTAAATAATTGGAAAAAAATCCATCTATTCAGTAACAGAGAATGAAATGCATCCAGAGATAATATCATTTAGAAAATATCATGGATAATAATAATTGAATTCTTAATAAATGAAATGATTAATTATGGGATGTCATGAAATCAAGATCATGATAGTTATGACATAAATACCTTTCACTATATAGTTTAAAATTAATGGGTATAAACTCATATATTTTGGCCAACTAATTTTATGCTAGATTAATAACTCGTCTCATGAGACTACTGATGTATTGAGGGGTTATCTATAACCAGGACCCACCTGTATTTTCATGTCCAAAACATTCCTTGTATATCAAATAATTTATTTAATTAATGAACATCATTCCTTGTCATCAAATATATATATTGAGCAATAAATACATATTTATCAATAATTCCCTAGATAAACATATAACATTCAATATAGAACATAATATGTATAAATTATATATAGTTTAAGAAATAAACATATCCATGATGATTAATATATATATATATATTTATTGTAAATTTAATGTCCATGGTAAAGTGAATAATTCAATGGAAAGTTAATGACTAAAAAAATGAAACAAGGAAGTGAATATTAATAATTTTCGTGATCAAAATGATCATAAATCATCCATAGGAATAATAACTATGGTATCAATACCACATATACCCATTGGAGTAATAATAAAGGTTTATTTTCATTTATGAATAGAAATACCATAAAATATCATTAAAAATATTCTTGAGGAAAATATCATTTTCATTATGAAAATAACATTTTAAAACTAAAATTTCACAAAAAAATTAAAATAATTTTCATTGAAAATAGCCTTTGAAACTTATAAAAGAATATTTAAAACATTTTATTGTTCATGGTGGCTAAAAATTCCCTTCATGATATACATGTTAAGATAAAGATTCCTTTTACTTTTTCATTAAAATCCAAACATTCATTGTTTTGAAAATGACATGAAGATTCATTTCATAAAATTTTGTAAAAAGTAAAAAATGGGTAAAAATGTCTTTAATTAATCATTTAGAAAATGGTTAAAAACATTTTTAAAAATATCTATAGAAAACTTTTTTTGGTAGAAAATGGATTTCTTGCCAGAGATATAAATGAATTCCAGTTTTATTAAAAACATTTTCTCAATTTTCTTAAGTACCATGTCATGACCCAACCTAACTGGGGCTTAAGCCACAACTACCCCAAGTCAGCCTTCATATGCCAAGGGGTGGAGACAAGAACCAAAAGGTGCATCCTAAATGGGAAAATTTAACTAATGTACATGTATGCACACACCTGACCATATCAATGAAAAAGTGCAGAGAAATAATAATAAAAAGGTGTAACAAGTAGAATGTAAATCAAGCATGAAAACCACTAAGGTGTACAAGACTATGACAGTACAAACTGAAAAGTAAAGGGGAAAATACACACTCAACTAGAAAGATGTCCCAACCTAACAAAACTATAAAGTAAAAGTGATAAGAGATATTGGATTCTGATCTCCAAGCTCCAACAACCGTATACGGTCCAGTGCACCAAGTATCCCTAAGATCCTCTGAATTCATCACCGACCTATCCATTATCTGAATAATATATGATATGTATGGGAAAATCCCATATAGGGTTGTGTATGTACATACCTAGTAAGACACCCTGAAAAGTGAAGGGGGAGAAGTAAGATAAATGATAGGAATAGGTAGTAAATAGAACAACAAAAAGAAAGAGAGTAAACAGGATCCAGTGATAAGGATATTGATATATATATTCTCAAACCAAAGAAACCTAGATAAGAGAGAAGGGGATATCCATCTAACAGCCCATCCCAGGAAAATAGTTCCATCAGTTCCAGAAGTCCATCATCTATTCATGACATCTCACACATCTAAAAAGAAGAAAACACTCAATTTAATACACACCTATATATTGTGCCATATAATCGAGGGAAATAATATATAGATAGAGGAACCATGCCCTGGTACAACAAGAGGGTTCCAGACAATATATATCTAGAGGATCCGTGCCTTATCTCGGAAATATGGTTCCACTTCGATGGTCGAGGACCCATGCCTTGTCTCCATAGGAGGGTGTCACTAAATAGTCGATAGAGGACCCATTCCCATACTAGGTATAGGGTTCCACTCTAGAAGTCAGTAGAGGACTCATTCCCAGCCTCGGCTGGAGGGTTCCACTCTAGTAGTCGAGGACCCATGCCCTGCCCAGTAAGAGGGTGACACTCGAATAGCAGATAGAGGACCCATTCCCTACCCAGTAGGAGGGTGCCACTCGAGGAGTAGATAGGGAAATCAAATCTATCCTAGATGGAGGGTGCCACTCTATATATAGGTATATGACCCATGCCCTATCCCAGTAGGAGGGTGCTACTCTCAAACCCTCTAGTGATCCTGCATGATCACTTCCATCATCGAGCATTTCCTAAATAATAATCACACTCATAAAATCTTTCATCATATCTCAAAATCCACTATAGAGTCCATCATTGTATTCTCCATGGAAAAACACTCAGGAAAGACTACTCATATGACAAAATATGAGTCTAAACGAAGAAGATACAATAGATTTAAGTTTCCTCAAAAGGAAAAAAGGGGTGCATGGTGTGTGGAGGGACCCACATGACATGTTTTACCACTACTTTATCTGGTCATATCTCTATAGGTACATGGATCACTACCCATGTAACCATACACAGTGTGTATAGGGTCTACACGGTGTGTTTGGGCCACTTGGGGTCATTCTCATGCTATCTGTTCATGTCTGTGTACTTTACCCATGTCTGTATACTTTGGCACATGGTGTATGCCTAGATAGGCCCATTCTAGTGTACTCATTGATGACATGTTGATTCTTTAGAGAACATGTCACGTGATGTGTGCAGAGTCCCACATGGCATGTGATACATATCTTTCCCAAAACCCTAGTATCCATTTCCAGGGACCTACACACCATATGTTCTTTAGACTACACGGCATATAATCAATATTTTTATAGAAATATGGATCTATTTATACACTTCTAGATCTAGATTCTATAATTTGAATCAAGCCTCATCTTTACTCGAAATCATGGGGGAAGGTCCTTTTTTCATTGTTTCTGGCCATCTGGTGGTCGAAAAGCGGTACTTGTTGATCCATTAAGGTTCATCGCACACCCCAAGTGCCTTACACCATTTTCCACTCATTTTCGAATCTCAAATACATGGTATTAATCACTTTTATCCTAAAATGCATCATGATACATCCCTAAATCATCATTTTGTTCATATCATGTGAATCCTCTAAAATCCAGGGGTCTGATCAAGCTTAATCCTGCCTGAAAAATGTCAAATCATGACCCTATGGTCCAATGATGAATAACTCAAAGAACGAGTGGGATACAAGAACAATAACAAGGGTTAAATCAATCATTGGCCAATAATTCTTGGCCAAATAATCCAAATTGGGAATATGGGGTGAGAAATCATGGAAAATTGGTATTAATTTAATAACCATTGTAAAATCGATACATATGTGCATGCAAAGGCTTGAAAATAATACATATCAAGAAGTAATATGATCCTGCTCAATCAATTTTATCAATAAGGTCCTAAACAAAAAAATTACAAGTCCTAACTAGTTTATTGGATCGTTAATCATCGAATAATGTGCTCACTAACTAATAGAAGGAATTATTGTGTTCGTGTCATATTGATCTGCTTCGATCCAGAGGTTAGTCATCATTTGATTCGATTTTACAAAATAAAGAGGAAGGACACCTCTCAATTATTCTAGGGTTTATGTGGATAACTCTAGGAAAATTATCATAATTGGGTATTAATAGGAAAAATTAACTAGGTAAGTTAATTAAAATTAAAAAATTATTTATTTATTTTAACTGAATGCACCCGCCGACGGTCGTGAAATTAGAACACCCCGCACCAGTCTATTTTAGGTCATTCCTAGGGTAAACATCGCATTCCAAAATCAATAATAGTCTCATATTTATAATTATAAATTTTATTTAATATTTATCACATTTTCTTTAAGAAATTGTGTGTGCATAATAAAAAAATATTTAATATTTTTATAAAGTTAATTTTAGGTACAACGGGCCTCAAAATCACACATTGTCTTAGTGACTGGCTCTGAAAATATATGTATACATATTTAAAAGTCTTACAAGGAAAAAATGGGGTCTCTAAATTATTAACTTATTCCATATTTTCATCCTATAAAATTAAAAAAATAAGGAAAATATTGGGATATTGAGCCTTCATTTGGCTCTCCCATTCCAGGGAGATATCCTACAAACTCTTGTGCTACCATAGCAAACAAACCAAGGGGATGGTCCATCCATATAGGGTCCTCTCCTATTAATCCTCAATCACCACTGAATGCTCTAAAAAAGTGGATTCATCCTCAATGTCTAGCTCACCCCAGTCAATGATGTGTATGGGGTCATGTATGTATCTCCTCAGTTATGACACGTGGAAAACGCCATGCACCTACTCCAACTATGGGGGTAGGGTGAGGTGGTAAGCAACCTCACCAACCCTCTTCATGATCTTGAACGACCTGAAAACCCATGGGGATATCTTTCCTCCCTAGCCAAATCTCCACAATCCTCTTTATAGGGATACTATCATAAGATGTGGTCTCCCTACTCGAACTCTAGGCCCCTATGATGGTGATCTATGTAATATTTATGCCTACTCTGGTCCATCCTCATCTACTCATAGATGGAACCATCTCTCAACCCACAAGAGATACCTCACTAATCTCTATTCAGCATAAGGGTGACCTGAAGGGTCTCCCATACAGGACCTAAAAAGTTGTCATGTCAATAGTAGATTGGTAGATATTGTTTTGTGAAATCTCTACCAAGGGAAAGTGATCCTCCTAACTCTGACCAAATTTTGACACGCAATCCCTCAGTATATCCTAAAACACCTAGATAGTGTGCTCAGTTTTCCCATATGTATGGGGTTTAAAGGTTTTACTCATCCTCATTTGGGTTCTAAATGCCTCTTGCATGCCTCTCCACAATTGTTATGTGAACCATTCATCACAATCATATAAAATAATTGAGTTCACACCATGAAGGAGAACAATATCTTGGGCATAAATCTTTCCCAAACTCTCCACCTAACTCTTCTACCAGATAAAAAGGATGTGATATGACTTTGTGAGTCATTAAATTATCACCTAGATAGCATCATGGCCTTCTTTTGTCTAAATAATCCTTGTCAGAAAGTCCATGGAAATGTCATTCCACTTCCACTCTAGGATCTCAAGGGGATATAACAAACCTACTAGAACTTGGTGCTTATCCTTCACCTAATAACTAGTGAGGCACCGAGATATGAACTCATCCATGATCTACCTCATGTTGGACCACTAAAACTATTGTTGAAGGTTTTTATAAATCTTTCCACCTCTAGGATATACATCCAAAGGAGAAGTGTGGAACTCTCTCATCACCCCCTCCAGTATTATGACTAGGACCACCATCTATCCTTAGAAAAGGATGACATGATTAACTCCTTAAAAATATTCATATGGTGAATCCCTTGTAGATATATGGTCACGAAATACCTCTTAGTTTATGTCTCCTAGCTAGAACTCTCTCACATGCTTGAGAAGTGGAGGAGTAAACAAAATCAATTGAAGAAAATTTTCAACCTCCTGTTCAACTAGGGTCAGCTGCAAGGAAGACAACTACTCTGAAGCCTCCTACACCAAGAGATTTTGGGACTTTCTGCTAAGGTCATCTACTGTCATGTTTCTCTTTCTGAGAGTATATACTATCTCAAATTCATAGTCTTGTAAAAATCCAACCAACGCCACTATCTCAAGTTCAAGTCTCACGGAATGAAGACATACCCGAGACTATGATGGTTTGAGTAAACCACAAATCACTCCCCCAGAAGATAGTTCCCCCACATCCTCAGGGTGAAGACCATTTCTACTAGATCCAATTCATAGGTTGCATAGTTATTATCATGGATTCTCGACTACCTCAACCCGTATGCGATAAATACCTACCACCACATCAACACACAGTCAAGACCATCTTCTAAGGCATCATAATACACTACATACTTCATGCCATCCTCCGGTATTATAAAAATATTAGCACTCATCGGCCTCATCCTAAAATCCTCAAAGTCCCTCTGATACTACTCATTCTTGGTAAAAGGATGACCTTTCTACGTTTGTGTGGTCAAAGGGGATGCAATCCTAGATAATTATACCAAAAATATCTAGTAGTACCCTATCAATACAAAAAAACTATATAACTATAACACACTCTTGGGTGGATCTCAAGAAATAATCGTATCAATATTCACTAAGTCCATGACTAAACCATAATCAGAAATGACATGCCCTAGAAAGTAAACCTCATGAATCCATAACTAAAACTTAAGAGATTACCATAAAGCTGGTGCTCTCAAAGCAAATCGGGGACCATCCTCAAGTTCTCTACATGATCCTCCTCTAACAAAAAGTATATGAGTTCGTTTTTAATGAAGACAACTGAAAATTGGTCCAATTATGGATGGAAGATTAGGTTCATCAAATTAATAAACACGATGGGAGAATTTTTCTCACCAAAGGGAATCACTAGTAACTCATAGTGTCCATAGTGACAAAGGAATGCAAGCTTTAGAATATCAACATCACAAAATATCAACTAGTGGTAGCCTAACCAGAGATCAATATTTGAGAACTATCTCATACCTTGAAACTAGTAAAAAAAATTGTCAATACTCAAAAAGGGGTACTTGTTCTTTATCGTGGCCTAATTTAGGAAATGATAATCAATGAAAATCTAGAAGATATCATCCTCCTTTTTTACAAACAACACTGGATCTACCCAGAGGGATACACTAGTCCTGATAAAACTCTTCTCTCAAAGTTCCTCCAACTACAACTACAACTCATGAATCTATGTAGGGGTCATCTGATATTCCATAGAATATATTAGAGAAGTACTTGTATGAATTCGATAAAAACTCAATATCCTGTCTTAGAGGTAGTCCCAGAATGTCCTCAGGAAATATGTCCATGAAATAATCAAAAAATGAAGGAATACAGATGCTTGAAGTTATTATTTCACCAAGAGATACACTCAAAAACTAATGGGTGATGGGTTGTAGCAACCTACTCATAGAACTCACTCATTCTTCCAAGATATCTCTCTCACCCATAAAGGATAACATCATCTCATCAGTGTGAAGGAATTTGACTCATCTATGGGGATATTCAATCTAGGATCAAACCATAGACAACCAATTTATACCCAAGATGATTTCATAAGGTTCCATCGTGATGAACAAAAGGTCCCACATGAACCTCCCTCCACCAGATGATATATTTCACTATCGGTAGAAAAATTATATAGAAAAAGTGTTCCCCGTAGGAACCTCGAGATGAAGATTTAGGGATAAAGACTATACTGGGAGATCCATATCTCACACCAAGAGTTTAGAGATGAAGTAATGAGTCACACCTATGTCTACTAATACTGATACAAGAGAAGAATAAACATAAATCATACCTCTAATCATCATGTGTTATGATAGGATGTAAACTTCCATAGCCGGTATCTCTCTGAGCCTGATTTGGGCTGTCTAGTGGTGGTGTTGGAAGGATCTCATAGCATCTTCCACCACCCATAGATCCTTCTCCTAGAGCTCCACCTAAACCTCTTCCATCTCCACCACCCTAGGGGCATCCCTACCCTCTACTCAAAGATCTCTAATCATGGTGTTACCTCTGTTGTGGCATTCCATATGTTATCTTCCTTCACTCCTTAGCAATTCTGGTCGAGCAGTCATGCACCATGTGACATATCCCATAACAAGCATGAAACCTACCCTATTTGATATTCCCTAGTCCTCTGTGTTATCCCTAACCTCATGCTCAAGCCTAATCCTGGTAAGATATCCTATGTTGAGATTCTTTTGATTGGCGTTTATGATCTGCTATAGATGACTCAACCTTATGACACCCACTACTGGCTCCTACCACCTGGCATCCTACTAACAGGAAGATCTTGGTCACTAGTGCCCACTTCAACACCCCATCATAGGTGGTAATGCACAAGGGTATCACACATGCACAGATATCTCTATGGAGTCCCTGTTCAACCTTCTATACTCAAAAGTAGTCATCCCAGATCATGTCAAGGGAGTACCATATAAGGTCTATGAACCTTGTTGTGTACTCAGCCACTGTCATCTCTCCTTATTGAAGCTCCAGAAGATCGGGAATTAGAACTGGTCACAAGTAGGAGGGGTATTACTTCTCATGAAATAGATGCTAGAATTCATCACATGAGTGTCGAATAATTATGTATCTGGGTAACAAGGCTCCACCAATGCCCATATGCTCCATGGAAAAGGATAGATTCCAGTACAACCACATAATCCGGTGGTGTTTGGATAATCCTAAAAACATAGAAAACTGACTCTATAAAATCCTCAACTACCTAGGGATATGGCTCACTATGGAAACTCAGTGGCCTTTGGTGTTGGAACTCATAGAGTGTTCTAAGTATACATGCATCCTCAGCATGCCCTATAGGTATAATCTTCTTCTCAATGGGTGGGGGTGCTACCACCTTTCCACCTGGAGGATGAATCTCATGGTATGGACCCTAAACTGAGGCCTCATCACTCATCAAATTTTCATCATGATCTAGAAATGGTAACCTAGATAGTTATCATCATGGAGGCATCCTGAAAATGTAATCAAGACATACCATGGTTAGATGAGAATATATATATATATATAATGGGGAGATGACTCGATAAGTAAAGTCAAAGAATCAATCATATATGATTCATGTATCATTTATCCCTACAACCAATGTCTCAGTATGACGAGTCCAAAAGTAGGTAATCAAGGTCCTTGTGAATGGATACATCGACCGCCCATACCATCATAGGGTTTCCTAGCCCGAGAACCGCACTTGAGACACTTTAATGATGTTTCCTTGAATCCCATCCAAATCCTCATAAGGGGACTATACCAAACACCATCCTAAGGAATGAATTTCTCTGATACCAATCTTTCATGACCCCACCCAATCGGGGCTTGAACCTTAACTACCCTAAACCCGCCTCCATAGGCTAAGGGGTGGTGACAAGCTCCAAAAGGCATATCCTTAATGGGAGGTATTTGACTAATGTACCTATATGAATATGCCTTACCATCTCAATGAATAAGTGCGGAAGAATAATAATAAAAAAAATAAGATATCTAGAATGTAATCCAAGCATACAAAACCTCTAGGGTGTACAAGAGTACAATAGTGAAAATTGAAAAGTAAAAGGTAAAAATACATACCCAAATAGAAAGATGTCCTGGCCTAAAAAACTAGAAAGGAAAATTGTTGATAGATCTTATCTCCTGATCTCTAAGCTTTGACCACCATACGTGGTCCAATGAACCGCGTATCCCTAAGCTCCTTTGAAGTCACCACCGAACTTTCTATTATATACATAAAACATGACACGTGTGTGAAAATCCCATAAAGGGGTGAGTATATACATACTCAGTAGGATTCCCTAAAAGCTAAAGGGGGAGAAGTAAAAAAAATGATATGAATAAATAGTAAATAGCTCAACCCAAAGTATGAGAGTAAATAGGATCTAATGACATGGATAAAAATATATATATATGCTCAAACCACTACTAGAATTATTTTCTATACCAATGGTTTAAAATTATTGGTATAGGATAGAGAACCATTGGTATAGACTATACCAATGGTTCTCCAAACTGTTGGGTATATGGTTGTTGGGGAATTCTTATACCAATGGTTTTTAGTAAACCATTTTTATAGGGATAATAAAATTTTGGTTTACCTAATATTTCACTTAGAATCATTGGTATAGACCCCCCCCCCCCCAGTTCCAAAACCTGAAACACCCCCACCATACCCACAGAACCTTCAATAGCCAGCAGAACCTACTCAAATAGCCACCATAAGTCACACCATCACCCTAACTTGGTCAATTAACTACAAAAAAACATCACAAACCAATATAAAAATAATTATAACATAAGAAACTAATTAATGAATTAAACTTATGATAACACACATTTAAAACATCGCATATATTCATTCAGAACTAATCATCAAACATAAAATGTCATAAATATTAGTAAAAAATGTAAAGGATCAATTTTTCCCTCATTACCATTAATATCATCACCATCATCCTTGCCTTCATCCTTGCCTCATCCTTGCCCTCATCCTCTCCCTCATCCTCACCCTTATCCTCACCCTCATCCTCACTGTCAGCCTATCCTCCATCCTCACCATCATCCTCACCATCATTCTTTCCATCACCATCGCCATCACTCAGAACATCATCATCCCAAACACCACTAAGACCATTACACGGTGCACTATATAATATACCCATCATCAACATATATTCATCATAGTCTGTGGAATTATTTGGTGGAAGTGATGGACATAATTCTTTCATAAATTTCACAAATTTTTCATTCACCCTTTGAGTCTATTCATGCTCTTGTATGACCATTTTTTTAGCCATTTCTTTCTAGTCCTAAGCCTGTTATTCCCATGCATTAGGTTTTTCCAACTCAATGCTACCAGAACTAGCACTTGAAGTGGGACAATATCTAGTCAATACAATACTCTTCCTTGATCGATAACATACTCTTCCATGGTGTTCATCTCCCAAAACCTTATGTAAGTGATCGTTTGGCCCAAGGTTTTTAGCATCCTAATAATTAAGGGCCTCCAAAGCACATTATTGAAAATATAAATGGACTATTTAGTTACAAAATTTATATTAAATTTTGAAATAAACAAAGTAGAACTTATAATTTTCTGATGTGTTGGTTCATTTACCATGATTCCATATTTCTTCTTTTTGCTTGAGAAAAACATTTTTTCTTGAATAACACGCCCTTAAATATTCAAAAACTCCCTTTAAAATGGCATTGAATGTAGAAAAACATAATTGAAATAGGATATTAATAATTAATTTCACAACTAAAATCAAATGGATATACTCTCTATAATATAGTAGAACATGATCACTAAATTTGACATAAAAATATCAATTTAACACAACAGAATGATTTTAATAAAAGGCCTTATAACTAAGACTCGTAAAAAATTATTCATATTTTCATTACCATTTCATATTTATACATAGTTACCATCCCTACCTTATTTCCTATTTGCATGTATAATTTCAATGAAGCTTTATCAACAATGGGCATTAATACATGAAAATATAAAATAGTATCATAGAATAAATTTAATATAATAGCATATAATAAATCATAAACTATATATATTCGGATAATAATGGTTTAGTTGAACATGTTAACATTTCCATATACATACCCATTATTCTATATTCACTTCCTCATATCTATTTCTATAGTATCTCCCATTTCACTTGGGAAGCCATATAATGTTGGAAACACATATTCAATATTTAATCAACCATGGAATTATAAGGAAACTATGCTTATATTCCATTTTCCATTTCCATTATATTTTTCCCCTACTATTAATTTATAGAATACTTCCCCTTTCTCATGGGGAAACACATATTGTAATAGTAGAGAATCAAAATCACCCAATTAACAATACAATAAGACATACTATTAATTGACCCAATATATATAAAAATTTAAAAGAATATGGAATTAACTAAAATAAGAAATAAATGATTAAAATATATAGTTTTGAATTTAAATGGAAGAATCAAATTCACATACCACTAGATGAATTCACTGAATAAATGTGATGTGATGTATAGATATGGTGAGAGAGAGAGATGTGTTTACACAACCCATAACTATTGAGGTTAAGGGTTTGAACTGCTCAAAGTCACTCATAATTTTTCTATAGTCATCCAAAATTCAAGAGGAATATATAAATAAAAATGGATGTAAAGGAAAAATAAATTTAATAATTCAATCACATGAATTTCATCAACCTAAAACCCACACAATATATAGGAGGTGAAGGGATACCCTTTCATAGAAAAACATTCAATTACCTATGATTTCTAGTTTAAAATATAGTTTTAAATCATAATATCATATTTTAGAATAATTCAAAAAAACATGAAATTTTTATACAAATATGGTTACCTTTAGTAGCATAAAGTATCCTAGAAAACAAATGATACCAAAAGTAATAAAAAGATAAAATTTTAATAAATTCGTCTTTTCATGCTGTTGTTGATCCATCATATTGGAGTTATCCTCCTCTCTTTTCAAGGTATGATATCACTTTTATTTGATCCCATTAGATACTATTTTCAAAAAATATTGGTACTGATTTTAAATAATGAACTATTTTTATAAGTATTAACTTTATCATCTTTCCACTACTTATTTTCTTTTCTAGACTTGGCTACTACAACAAGATTTTACATGTAAATCTATGTCATCCATATTTATTTCAAAATGAATTTCTAAATTCATCATGCCTTACATTACATTTATGATATTCTCTACATTTCTATATTTCCATATTCATGAATTTTCTATATTTATATATTATATAATTTTCTATATTTAATTTACTCTCCAATATATTTCTTTAAAGAGATCACATTAAATTTAAGTTCCTTTTCCTTATCCATTTTTTATTCCATTTTATGAGAAATTTATCCTGATAAATTGGTTTTATCCTTCATCTTGATATTTATCCTTTAAATGGATTATTTCAAGGTAAAATCTTATTGATCTATACATTTATTCTATTGATATAATTTTAATATATAAAAACCTTCTTTAATTTTAATTTTTTGATGCTGAACATTTTTTCTTAAGGATTGAAGCTCTTCCTGATTTTTGTAAGAACATTCTTCGGATTGAAAACTTGATGTTGTTATTACTTATTCTTATTAAACAATATCATCATCTCTTTTAAACATTGAGGTAGAATATGAAATCTTAAATTTGAAATAAATTAACAAATCAGTGTCAGTTTTAAATGTATCAAGAATATAAAATTTATTCACCTCTTTTGGATTACCTTTTTCATTGAATACCCTATTCTTATTCTTTTTATCCACTTTTACTATAGACAAAAGGTATTTTTATTTGAAATATTTACTTTAGGATATAATAACATATTTGGTAAGACATTCACAAAATTTATTTTAAGTATATGATGACACTCTGAGGTGTTTGTGTTTGTGTGTTAGAGGGGAGGGGGTGGAGCGGGTTGCTCACATATTTAATTATTTTTCAATTAATTCCCTATGTTAAATTGTATTCCTATGTTATAAATAACTATGATTTAGTCAATAAAATATTCAATTCATGTATAATTGAATAAATTTTATTTCCACAATTTATTTTAATAGAAAATTATAAATGAGTGTCGCACCTACTTCCTCTAATGGTCTAGCATCATAGTCTTACTCAAAGTGTGGAGGTATTTCATATCATCCTTATTTTTTTATTTCTTCCTGATGCTTCCTAAAAAAATAAATAATAAAAAACTAATTATTAATTAAAATAATAGTAATTTTCATTCAAAAACCTCAAATTTTATTAATTCCTTGAACTCGGTACTCATCCAATAAGAAATTATTTCTCAATAATATTCCACTGGACACTCATTCGTGATAGGTTTGGCCTATAAATCCATACCAAATATATCACTCCATCCACTATACAACTTATTCTTATATTCTCTACATAGCTCACCTAATTCCATGATTCATGATTTCCTCACAGCCTAACCATTGGGAAAATTAAAATGAAGTTGGAACCAAAATATTAATTCATATAAATATAGTAATAATATAGAATTTAATCCAATGAATTTTCTTACCCATATTTGTTCCCAAACATTATAATTTACTTCATTTGGAAGGTGTCTCTAGGAGAGTGGCCTGACAGGAATTATGTTAGAGTATTTGGAAAGCATCTCCATAAAAATCCTACATTCTTGCCCTATTTTTTCAATAATTTTATTGTCCTCATTGTACCCCACCATCAGTTGTGTGTGTTGGTTCCGCACCAAGTGAATGCGTGTACTCCCATTCCATCTAGCAATAGATCCACCTGTTAAAGAATAAAAACAAATATTATATCAATACATCATATAATGAAAATTAATTATGATCAAAAAAATTACTAGGGTTCTATAAATATACTTAAGGTAGTCTGATTTGTGGGTGTAATTAGATCCCCAGGATCTAAAGGAATGTTAACTTGTACAGATGGAGTGGGACCCAATGTATGCTCTAGAGGCTCAGAATGTGTCAGATCATGAATATATAATCTCAGGGATAAGTAAGTATAAGTAAAATAATATGGAATATATGTCTATGGAAATGCATAATATGGGTGGGGAGTAGGATACATTGTCGGGTAAGGGAAAGATAGGAAAGTAGTCTCAGATGTAAATGGTGGTGAAAACATAGGTGGCCTAAATATCCTGGGTGTCTCTAATGACACTACAAAATTATAAGGTATTCTATATTGTATATTAGGGTAAGTAATAGGGTGTTATTGGGTATTCCAAGTGGAGCACGTAACTCTAGTACCACCCCCCATGTATCGTCTTCCTCAGCACTGGTACTGCTAGGCTATTCATAGAATAACTATTACCTAGGTGGTGGATCCCGATTAGAAGTAAAAAATAATAATCACATGACATCATAAGTTATATATATATATATATATATATTTGAAATAAAATTCTCACAATAAAAACCAAAGGAGGGACTCCCATCTCTCTCATTCAGTGATTATTGTCTTTCATCCTTTTTCTTCATATCTCCTTTATGTTTTTCATTTCTTATATTTGAAAAAAAATATGGAATTAATTAGAAACCCATAACTAATGTGTAATCCAATCAAAAAATAATATGAGATATGAATTAATTAAGGAATACCAATTTTCCAACAAAATAAAGGATATATAGTGATATAAAGAAAGAATTTTATATGTAGTGGGAAGAATATCAAAACATAAAAGACATGTCATAGAAAAATCAATGCATTCAAATTAGCATGTTTAACATGGGGATGATATAGTTTTCTTTTATTTTCAATTTCATCCAATCCAATTTATGTTCAGTAATTTGATTCATTTTGGTCAATTGATTAGGTCATTTGTCTATTTTTATTTTTCTTAGGTCATTTGAATCATTTTAATCAATTTATTAGGTCATTTTTTAATTTTTATTTATCTTAGTCATTTGGTTTAGATTTTGGGTTAGGTTATTTTTTCATTTTTTTGGTTAGGTCATTATTTTCATTGGTTTTTATTTTCATATTAATTAGTTTAATATGTAAAATTCAATTCATATTGTTTTTTATTGTAATTTAATTTATTAGTTTTGTTTGGATTGGTAGGTTATAATACAGTTTAATTCAATATTAGAAAATTAAACTCAAAGAAAACTGAAACTATTATATATTGAAAACAAACATCAAGTTAAAGTTAGATACAAAATATTTGTAATTAATAGTAAAGAAATTTGAATAGGTACCAACCTTAACAACCCAAGTTGATCTAAACCAAAATAACTAAGAACACAGATGGATGATTCTATATATTTCCCACTACAACTTCAGGTTCAAAATCAACTCTAACAATTAAACTATTAGAGTCATCATGAGTAATAAATGGATTGGGACCAATGGGAATAGGGATGGTTTCAATCCCATCATCACCATAATAAAAAATATGTCTTGGGATTACTTCAATAATGACACCAAATTCAGGTCTAAGATGATATATCACATAAAAACTTATTTCTCCATTGATTCCAATATATATGGCTTATTAGTAGTAAGAGTGTGAGTCATGTCAATAACTTGAAACCCACAATCATCAATAAATGGTCCATGCCTGATCATAAAATCAAACCACTTTCTTTTCATCATAGTGACTTGACCATGAGGGTAATAATATAATATTAGTATTTTCTCAATGAATCCATAATAAGATACATTTTCAAATTGAGGTCTACTATCAGATGCACTGGCATAATAGTTTGTTGTGGAAGTTAACATAATACCATCATGTTATGTTCTCATGTTCATTTATCATTCAGTGATAATAAATCTATACCCATTAGTCACAATTGATTTGCATACATGAACCACAGAATTAGGAAAAATGCCAAATATATTATATCCTCATAGATCTGTGGGAAAAATCAATACCTAAAATATAAATTAATATTAAAATTAATTAAATATTGATTTTATTAATTAATTATAGTAATAATTCTACCTTAAATTTTAACCAGCCACAAAGATAAATAACGATGCTTTCTATTTATTATTTGTTTATGTTCCCTACTCAAAAAATAGAAATAGTTTTAAAAATATGTAAAATTATATGATATGAGATAAGATATACATGTTTAATTTACTTAATTTATGTATTCATCGAAAAAATCATAATCAAACAAAGATGTGTGATGTTTCATCTCCTGCTCTTAAATGCTAAATGTGGTTGATGTATATGATATAGTAATTCCCCCTATATGGGGAAGTAATTCAAAACTGGGTTCAATTTTCTCATATGTTTCTTCTTCATTTCTCATTGGTCTATTCCATATTATAGTCACATCATACATATACATTGAATGGAAATCCATACATTCTTGAGCTAAGTAACCTTTCCTAATAGAACCTTTAGGATGATTCCTATTCCAGACATAAGACTTCAATGTTTAAATATTTCTTTCATGTATACATCTATATCATTTCTAGGATTAGAAGGTCCAAATATGAGTATACTCATGAAAGTGAAAAAAAAACCATACACATCCATTGAGGAAGGTTATAAATGTGTTTAAAAACTGGCCATGTGTTGTGTGAAGAAGAATATTCCTAAACATATTAAACCCATTACATAAAATACCAAACCTCACATTATGCATATCATATATGAAATTAGGATATTGAGCATCACCCAAGTAGGATGATCCCATAAGCGGTGTAGCGAATTAGGTTTTTCCCTCGTCGCCGCCTCTCCTCCATTTTGTTTGGCTGTAGTTCCTCCTTGGTTATCCCCAATGAGATCATGGTGTGGCGACTTCCTCTACAGAGAAGTGGGTTCTCGTTTGGTGGATTGGGGTCATTCTTCCATAGGGTGGGTGGTATGGTCTTCAGTGTTACATCTCCTCTATATTGTGGTGTTGAGATCTGGTGTGGCATCGGGGTCATGGTCCTTATCTATGGTGAAAGGGTGTCACTCTGGTGCATCGGGGCCGGGATCCCATGTAGTGAAGGGGTTTCGATCTGGTGCGTTGGGTTCGGGATCCGGCGCGGCATCAGGGTTGAGGTCATGTTCCCTGTGGTGGAGGGGGTTTTATCCAGGTGTGTTGGGGTGAGATTTGTTTCTTCCTCGGCATTTGGGGCGTGATCTAGTGTTGTTTTGGGGTTATGGTCCAGTGTGGCGTGGGGTCGAGACCTGGTGTGGCGTCGGGGTCGGGACCTGTTCATCTAAGGGTTAGGGTTGAGCTCCGGTCATCCTCTCGGGGTTGTGAACCCTTCTCCCACGATGTTGGGGTTAGATATACTCTTCTAAGGTTTGGGTTTATGTCTTGATCTTCTCTGTTTCAATGTCATGATTATGTTCTGCGGTGAAGGGGTTGTGACTCATTGGCTACATCATGCTTTGGTTGGAGTTTAGGGGTGGATTTTTGTGGTCTTTGTGAGTGGGTTTTTTAGTGGCGACGGTATGGTTTCGTGATGGATTCTTGGTGGAGCAACTTGTTGATTGCTGTGAAGGTTTTTTAATGTTGATTATCTGGTTTTGAATAGGTTGATTTTGTTGAATTGGTGAATCAAATTGTGAACTGGTGGAAGTTTTTTGTATGTTTGGTTTGTTTTCAAAGGAGGGAAGGATGTGCAATCAGGCTTGACTACATGGAATGAGATCCATAGGAGGATACAGAGCTGGCGGTTCATCTTTGCAGATTTTGTCAGATTTGGTTGTTTGAGAGGGTATAGAGTCAGCCATTGGAGTGTGCATGTGCTTTGAAACAGGACACTTGCTTTCCAAACATCCTTGAAATAGTGGAGTGCTTCTTCATGATCAAATGATGGGGAGGGTCAGTTTTGTCTTGTCATTCTGATTTTTACTCTTTTTTCCTTCAGGCGTGATTTGTCCTATTTCCATGAAGTTTGTTTGGGTTTCCCCCTTCTTCCCTTAAAAGGGGGATCTATCATATAATAAAAAAAATTAAGGCCTTTGGTACATTGGATGGAGGATATCAAGCATCAAATTTATTTCATGAAAATACATCTATAGGATGAATGAAATCATCATTATCCTTCTTTCTCTCGATATCATTCCATCACATTTTTATTGATATTTTAAAAGACATGAAAAGATTATAGAGTCTTGTAATTAATGTAAATTACCACATTACTTTTTTTGGAACATGGGATGGTGTTCCATCAGCATTTTAATTCCATAAATATGTTCTACATTTTATAAAATCATTTCATTCAGTAGTTTCCTCCCAGAATAAGCTTCAATCTTTCGGGCAAGCATGAATTTTGTTTTTATAAAATCCAAGTTCCTAAAATAACTTTTATTCCATATAATGTTTTGATGGAATATCTTTATCATCAGTAATTAATTCCTTCTAAGAGGTAATAATGTAATCGATTGTGGTATTATAAATACCATACATGGTTTTCCTATGAAACAATTTGATTAAAAAAATAGTTTTTTTATTTTACTACATTGTTGATATACTGGAGTCATGGAAGCATCATTAACATTATTCACCCTGTCAATATCATCACTTTAATTACATGCATCATGTGTGCTAGTATCAAAGTATTCTTCAGATAGTGTCATTTCCTTCTCATGATGATGAATAAATGGAAACCGGTCACCTATTAATTCTTTAATTCAGTCCTCTCATTTGGATCATGAACATTTTGAGATTTCATTTTCTACATATTATGGTACCACACATATTAGTTTGTTTGAAAACTATATTTTGTTATATGGTATCTAAATTCATAAAAGGGACTTGATGGCCCCTCACTCTCCTAGTCCTCTGCTCTCCTCCACTCTCTCCCTCCTTTAGAATTTTGAGAGTCTTCTGGTGATGCTTCTTCTTCCCTCATCCTCCCGCCTCTTCAGCATTTATAGTCTTCAGTTCTCTTCCAAATCTCTACTCAATAGTGTCTCTTTAGGGTTTTTACCATTCATTGTCTCGGTGGTTAATCATCTCTTGCTAGGTTGGTTCCTGTTCCCCTTTCTTATCATTTTTTGGGTTCCTCATGAAACCCCTCTCTTATCTTTCTTCTTCTCATCAATTTGTCTCATCGCTTTCATGGTTGTTCCGCTCCGATGAAGGCACTACACCTTTTCCCTAGCAGTCGTACCATGATCTGACCTCGTGATCCTCTGCTCCTCTCTAGGTCAGTTTGGGAGAGTTAAATTCTTGAGGTTTTGGACTTAGTGGCTCGGTGTCCGTGGATCTTCAGTCACCTTCATCGTTTCTCTCTAGGGTTCTAGTTCTCGATCTCCCCTTCATCTTTCTTGGTTTTTTCTTTTTCTTGGGTATTATCCCCCACTATTCTTCCAAATCCGCCTCAAACTGCTCTGACCTAGAGTTCCATCTCTCCTCTCCAGGTCATAATTGGAGCAATGGATACATGGGTTTTGGGACATGTGGTTCGGTGGTCATGGATTTTTCTTTCAGTGATTCATTTCTGCCAGGTTTTTCGATCCAAGTTTCTTTTTTCATCATGGTTCCTGAGGGACTTGTTGTAATTTTGTGATCCTAAGTTTTTTTTGTTTATCTTGTGATGTATTTGATGATCCTATTATGTTTGGTTGTTTTTTGAGTGATTGTTGTATTTCGGGGTTGCTGTTGGTTGAAGAAGAGTAATTTATGATAGCAGTTCTAAAGGTGTTACTCATCCTGTGGTATTCGGTGGGATGTTTTTTTGAAGATGGCATTAGTGCTTTTGCAATGATGATGTTGGACTCTAGAGGCCTTCCTCGTCAGTCTGGTAGAAGAAGGGTGAAGACAGCAAGTGTGAGGATGGTTCAGCTTTCTACAGGCGATGACTATGATGATGTTTAGAGTGTATGGCAACAACGTGATGTGAATGACAGTGATGTGTTTGGCGGAGATGATGATGATGTTGATCGCGGGATTCGTGGGATGTGTACTGGGTGACTATTACTTTGCCTTTGATTTTGAATTTTGAATTTGGGGTTATCGCGAGGTTGATGGTCTGTGCTTTTATTTTGAAATGGTTTGAAGCTTTTAATTTGAATTTTGAAATCAGCCGGTGAATGTTTTTTGTAAGCTTCCCACTTTTCCTTAAAGTGGATCTTTCAATAAAATAAAAAATATATTTGATGGTATCTAAATTCATCATGACTTAACCAAGGTCTTCCAACACAATTATAACATGGGAAGTGTATGTGACCACTATCTAAAGCATTGTTAAATGCAAAATCTAAAAATCTCTCTAACTTGTTTTAAAAATTTATTGAGATCTGATCAGTTTCATACATCAAACTTCTATCCATTCTGTAAAAAAAATTATATTCCATGTCATAAAACTAATGAAATAAGATTGAGGTTAAATCAAAAATATATTTAAGTAAATGATAATTTTTCACTTTATATGAAACTATAACTGAAAAACTAGTCTATATGAGAATCATAATATAAAATACAACAAAATTATATATATATATATATATACTATAAATAAAAAACCATGATATTGAATTCAATTAAATGCAAGAATACGATAGTTGGTGGGTGAGGGATGTCTCCTTGGTTTAACCATAATGGATCTAGTGTACAATCAATATAGAAATAAAATAAAGTAATGAAGAAGAAAAATATTAGTCAATAGCAGTATAAATATATCTAAAATTTCTTTCATCCCCATTAATATTGGAAAGATGAATGTTTAGGAATCTCAGAATGTGGGATGGTCTTCATGCATGTCGATCTTCTCGATATTCCAACTTGGATGGTATGAAATTATTAAAAATGATCAAATTAATTTATGTTCTCATGATGTATATAATACCATCTTTCACTTATTTGAATTCATTTCAATTCTCCCATTATCTTAATCAAATTCTTATTAGTTTCCATGTGTCTTGGTTGAAGAGTAAAGATTCTTCAAATGGGAATTTATCAACTCTTATACTTACTTTAATCCATCCCCATGATATTCATCGACATGAAATTATTAAATAGTTGTGATAAGGAATATTTGGAGGATTATATACATATTTTTTTGAACCAAAAGAATAAAATTATTTTATGTTTAGCCAAAAATCAATTTTTGAAATTTGATTTTTATGTTATATGAATTTATAAATAAGAAAATGGCATTTAATATTATATTCCAACACATCCAATGAAGATGATTTTAAATTTTAGTATAGGATTCATTGATTTTTCACATCTCATAGTCTACCCATAAGTTGTATTTGGATTCTAGAAAATGACTCATTCATATCCATCATTTTCAAAATTCTCTTGTATAGAGTAAAATTTACCATAATTCATTGAATAATTACTCTTATATTTTTATAGAATGTCCCTCAATCATAGAATTATCATCCTAATTTTGCATAGAATTTACCATATATTTTTTAGGGTACCATATATCTTTTTCAATTTACATTTTTTCACTTTGTGTATCCCTTACTAAATGAAATGTTACTCCTTTCAACTAATCGCTTCTAAATGACTCTTACACATTCCCTTTAGCATTGTCCCTTTTCTATTTTTATTAGTCTGAAGATTTTGGAATATAACATATCTATCACTAATCCTTATATATAGTCATTTATCCTAGATTGTGGTTATTACTGAATTTTTTTAAAATTATTTATTATAATATTGATTCAAAAAAACCTCAAAATGATTAAATCATAATAAAATACAATATATCAAAATATTTTGTTTTAAACTATAAATAATAAAAAAGATAAAAATGTATGATATTTATTACAAATTAAAGGTAAATTGATGTGACAGTTTTATAAAATCCAAAAAAAATTAAATAGATTTAATATTTAGCTTTTCACCAAACTCATTATTGAAGAAAAATCCATTTAAGATAATATCGTTAAATTTTAATACCAAAATCAACCAATGAACACCCCCTAGAGATCATAATTCCAAAACACTCCTAAATATAAATTAAATTTCATGATATAATCACAAAAATTACATAAAAATATTTAAAATGAATAATAATTCATTTATCTTGATCCAACACATAAATAAAACCACATTTTTTCCCATGATGGATGGATTTTTTATGCTACCTTAATTAATATCATCATCAAAGATAAACCAAATTTATAAAAAATTATATCCATTAAAAATGACCCATGATATCCCAAAATAAAAAAAAATCAAATATTTATTGAACCCCCATCTTACCATATAGAAAACAAGAAAAATAATTAACCAACAACCATAAAATCAACAAATTCCCCTTCAATATAAGTTTGGATAACCATTGTTTCAACACCCATAAGAAAATTTAAACAAATCAAAGGAAATTAAATTCAGATATAAAATGAATCTATCTTGTTTTTTTAAACCTAGAATAAAAATAAAATTAATGATTGATAGAATACCTGGATGACTAGGAAGCAGCAGATTTAATAATAAAGAATAATGGGAGTAAAACAAAAAAATGAGAGATTTTCACTTGGGTAAGAAACCCAAACACTAAATGCTAGGGATTGTGGGATCTTTATATGGAAATGCAAGGGCGTTGGACTGAAATGAGGGGAGGTGGAGTCCATGGTGTATTTGGGAAACCATATCCCAGTGGTTTTTTAAAACCATTGGGATAGATTTTCATTACCAATGGTTTTAAAAAATCATTGAAAATCTCTCTCTATACCAATGGTTACATAGAACCATTAGTATATCCCTCACTAAAATAGGTTATACTAATGGTTATGGAAAAACGTTGGTATAAAGGGACCTATACTGATGGTTTTCAAAAACTATTGGAATAGGTCCATTGGTATAGGGTCAAATTCTAGTAGTGAACCAAATAAACTAAAATGAGAGATAAGGGGATCTCCATATCATGGACTATCCTAGAAAAAGAGCGTCATTAGTTCCAGAAGTCCATCATCGATGCCCAGTATCTCACATGTCTAGCCAGAAAAAAACATCCAAGTCAAGCCACACCTCGCTATTATTCCACACAGTCAAGGGGAAACAATATCTAGATAAAGGACCCATTACCTGGTACATCAAGAGGGTATCACTCACTAGATAGCTATAGGACCCATTCACTATCCCAATGGGAGGGTTCCACTCTGATGGTCGAGGACCCATGCCTTGTCTCTATAAGAGGGTGCCACTAAATAGTTGATAGAGGACCCATGCTTAACCTAGCTAGAGGGTGTAACTATAGAAGTTAGTAGAGGACTCATGCCCAAAACCAACTGGAGGATGTCGCTCTAATAGTTGAGGATCCATGACCTACCCAACAGGAGGGTGCCACTTATAGAAAATAGAGGACTCATTCCCTACCCAGTAGGATGGTGCCGCTCTAATATTCAGTCGAGGACCCATGACCTTACCAGCTAGAGGTTTCCACTCTATAAATAGGTAGAGGACTCATTACCTATCCTATTAGTAGGGTTCCTCTCTAGAATCCTTTGGTGATCCTGCGTAATCATTGTTATCATTTAGCATCGTCTAAATAAGCATCACACCTATAAATCTTGCATCGTATCTCAAAATCCACTATGAAGTCCAGCATCGCATTCTATGTAGAAAAAAACTCAGGATAGGCTACTCATCGGCCAAAGTACAAGTGAAAATGAAGGATATGCGATAGGTTGAAGTTTCCTCAAAAGGAAATAGGGGGTACATGGCATGTGAGGGGACCCACATGGTGTGTGGTCCCACTCTGTCATCTACTCATGTCCCAACAGGTACACAACTCACTACCCATGTAACCATAAACAGCGTTTATAGGGTCTACATAATGTCTGATCCATCCAGGGTCCTTTCCATGCTCTATGGCCAAGTCTGTGTACTTTATTCGTGTTTATGTACTTTGGAACATGATGTGTGTCTGGCCATGCATGTGCCCATGTACTCTCATAGTACACGTCGAGTCTCTAAAACACATGTCACACAGAATATGTGGGGCCCCACATGGAATGTAATACTTACCTCACCCAAAATCCTAGTCGTCATAGCTAGGGACCTACACACTGCATTTTCTTCGGACTACACGGTGTGTAGTCATGATTTTTTCAGAAATCTAGATCTGCACCTACATTTCCAGATTTGGATTCACTGGTTTGAATCAAGCCTCATTTTTTTTTGAAATCATAGAGTAAGGTCCTTTTTCATTGTTTCCAGCTATCTGATGGCCGAAAATTAGTACCTATTAATCCTTTGAGGTTCATCGCATGCCTTGTGTGCCTATCTCGTCATTCGATACTCGATCTTGGATCTCAAATCCATGGAAATCATCACCTATATCCTACAAAGCATCATGATCCATACCCAAAATAATCATTAAATTCATCACATGTGAATCCTCTATTAATTTGGGGGTCTGATCAGACTTGATCCCTCCCAAAAAATGTCAAATCGTGGACCTGTGCTTCAATGATAAATAACGTGAAGAATAGGTGGGGGGAAAGCACAAGAACAAGTCTAAAATCAATCTTTGGACAAAAAATCCAAATTGGGAATTCGGAGTGAGAAATCCAAGATAACGGGAATTAATTTAATCACCAATTTAAAACTAATACATAGGTGCCTAAAAAGGCTTGAAAAGAATGCAGATCAAGAAATAATATAATCTGTCTCAATAAATTTAATAAATAAGGGTGCAAGGAATGAGTGGATTAGTCTTACCTAATTTTTGGATCATTATTCATTGAATAATACGCTCTCCAATTAAGTGGAGGAATATTTGTGTTCACATCATCTCAATCTGCTTCAATTTGGAGGTTTATCGCCATCTAATTTGATTCACCAACGTAAGGAGGAAGGATGCCTCTCGATTCTCCCAGGTTTTATACAGATAACCCATGGAAAATTTTCATAATATGGTATTAATTAGAAAAAGGGATGAGGTAATTTAATTAAAAAATAAATTTAATTATTTATTTTAACTAAATGCACTTTCCAATAGTCATGATATCTGAACAGCCCACGCTAACCTATTTTAGGTCCCGCCTAGGGTAAACATCACATTTTGAACTAAATCAGGGTATCATATTTATTATCTGATATTACATTTAATATTTATCCCATTTTATTTAAGAATATACATATTCATAATATATAATATATTTAATATTTTTTTTAAGTTAATTTTGGGAACATCGAGCCTCGGAATCACATGTTGTCTCAGCGCCTGACTCTAAAAATATATGTAGAAATATTTCAAAGTATTAAAAGGTAAAAATTGGGTCTATATATACCAAATGGTGTAAAAATTTTACTATTACTTGAAAAAATCATGAATAATCAGAGAATAAAATGAAATGGGTTTGTGTACAATGATAAAATAATTTCCTTCATCTGAAATTCAATAATAAACAATATCGATTAGAGTGATATTGTGAAATAAACCATTAAAATTATCATAACATAAGTGATGATTAATCAATTAATTGATTATTTTTATCAATTGTAAATACAAATAAAAAAGTGGAAATAAAACATAAGATAATAATAATTCATTAAACATGTAATCTTATAATATTAAAGTAATGAAGAAGTAATATAACCCAATGAAAAGAAATTGAGTTATGAAATTCTTTACCACTTGGTAACATTTAATTCAAAACCCCTTGATTGAAATAATTAAAAATGAAACTATAAATTCCATGAATTATTATTTAAACATGATATTACATGTCAAAGGGTTAGTATATAAACTGTATAAAATAAATTGGTGCATAAAATTCAAATGTGACTCATTAAAAGGAAATTGAGACAGGATCTCTTACCTCATGCTTCCTTTTGGATTAACATGATTTATCCTTCATTGTATTTATTTTAAAAATTCTATTAACTTATTAAATAACCATATTAATATTTATAATACCATATTTTATCCTTTTATAAAATCTTATCACCCATTCGTTAATAATCATTACTTTTTTCACTATTTCATGTATTAATTTCCTTATTTTCTCATTCATGTTTTGTTATGAAAGTTTTTGTTATTTTAAAAATTATATAGTAAAATAATCTCAAGAATAAAAATCATGAAATAATTATCATATTTATACATAAATTATACTTTTATAACCAATCATGAATGATGTTTATGAAAAATGAAGTATGTTCTGATCATGGAGACGGTAGGTCATATGTGTGCATGTGTAACATTTTTATTTTTCAATGATCATTATGGAAAGGTGGTAAGTAATTTTTTCTCTTTATATAATGATAATAATATCATAATTAAAATATTATTTATTTAAATATACTTATATATACCATCCATGTAGTGTGGTGATGAAAAGAGAGTCACATCACTTCATAAAGGCGGTAGTCCACATGTACATGATCGATGTTATCATCTCTATGTGAGTGAAATGGTAAGAAATAAAATGATATACTATATTTATATAAATATTAATATATAATTAATATCATAATTATTTCATTTATATCACATATATTCATTAACTTTATCCTTATTACCTTTCATATAAAGCGTTAGTGAAAAATGAATCACATCGCTTCGTGAGGCGGTAGTCCACCGTACACATGAGTGGCGTTATCATATCTCCTATGGAATGGATAGTAAAAATTAATATATGATATAATTATTAAAAATTTATTATTTTGTTATAAATAAAATATATTTACTTTATATCCATCATAATACCCAACCATGAGAAGTGGTAATGGAAAAACAATTGACATCGGTTCGCGGGGCGATAATCCAGTGTACACATGAATGATGATTTCGTAGACCAATTGATGGAAGTAGAGATGGTTTTTGGTCATTAAATTAACATAAAAATATATTTATATGCAATATAATTATATTTTTATATTATAATGGTTTAATAATAATTTAAGGAGGTGGAGGAAGAAATAAAATAAATACGCTCATTGAAGAACGATGCCTCTTCTTCGGGTAACCTCCTTAGGTTTGAAAACAATACTCCCTAGGTTGAATTTATACATAAAATATGGATTTCAGGATGATTGTATGTAATATGGGAAGTTATTTGGAAATATATTGGCTGAACCAAAAGTATTTAAAGGTTTGAAGAAGAGAGGATAGGGGTGTCCTTTTGTAAGTGAGGTGAGTGGCACACTTGTAATTTTTTAAAAGAAAAAGGTGTAAACACATTTTTAACATGTCACAAGGGTAAAATATTAATTATTATCAATAATTATACATTTTTAGGAAGAAATATTTCCTTTAAATATATTTTAGATAAGTTTTTATGTGAATTTAACCCTTTCCTTTCTAATTTAACCCCCGGGTAAATTACCTTAACCACGGTAATTATTTTTTATTGTTTTCACTATTAATTTTTGTCAAAAATTAAATTGACCATATTAGATAATATAAATTATGAAAATTCAAAATATTGAAACCATTTTTCCAAAATTCCATTCATATAAGTGGAAATTTTTAATTTAAAATTAATACCACAAACGTAATGAGAAAGCGGGTTTTTAAAGAGAAAATGTTCAAAAGTTTAGAAAGTTTTTATATAAATT
Source organism: Viscum album (assembly GCA_963277665.1). Lineage (NCBI taxonomy): Eukaryota > Viridiplantae > Streptophyta > Magnoliopsida > Santalales > Viscaceae > Viscum > Viscum album. The sequence continues at coordinate 130,592,057 of OY728137.1, forward strand.
TCAATATGGAAATAATTATGATGATATAAATTATATTAATATATATATATTATTTAATTAATTTTAATTTAAAACCAATTCCAAATTGTAACACCCTAGTATTTTTAGTGTGTAATTTTCTTTTAAATAAATAATACAAGTCTTGAATAGAGTACATTTTATTTAAAATAAAACACAAAATCAGACTTAGATAAAAGAAAACTTCATTAAATATTATTGAAAAATAATAATTTGAAATCAAATTAGTAATATCCATTAGTAATAAAATAGTATATACTCCTATGAACATTATAAAAAAAATTATATCCATATTCATCTTGATCCTCTGTGAGTAATAATCCTCCAAAGAGAAAGAGGGTGAGAATACATTGTAATGGGAAGATAAGAACCATATTTATAGTGATAAATATTCCATCACATGTAATATATATTATTTAAAGTGTATTATAGTTTTTCTATATATATATAAGTATTTATCCATTATATTATAGTCATTGAATCTTTTTTAGAAAAAAGATGTTAGTGGTGGAAAAAAATAGTCATTATAAACATTTTAGTTAATTGAATATATATTCAATATATATATATATGAAATATGATTTAATTTATAATTTAATTATATATTGAAAAAATAATATTATATTTATGATGCTTCTATAATTAGTTAGTAAATTTAAGTAAGTAATTTTGTGGATTTTAAGGGAGAATCCTATTTTTTTAGTAATAAATTTATAGCATAAAAAATGTTAAACAATTTTGTAAGTGATGAATTTAGTTTATAAATAAAATAAGTGATATAATAATCAATCTAATGTTATATGATCTAGTTAATATGTGATTTACAAAAATATATAGAGAAGAGTATAGAAGAAAATAATTTGTACTTTGTAGTTTATATCTTAGAAATTTATAGGGAAAAAATTATCCAACCACTAGCCAACCAGGGGACCCCTTAACACACATGTGGGACCCAATTTTGTTAACCATGTGGAGAGATCAACCTCATCTAACCTGAGTAGTGGTAGGTGAAGCTCGGTCACCTCACATGGAGGCAGAAAATCTTGGGATGAGCACCCATCTGGGCCATGGCCCATATGTGTGTGTGTTCTAGAGTGTAACCTATTAATTTCTTTTGGCCATCATTGGAGAGTGTTTAGTTGATATGCAAGTGTGGATCCATAAAAACATTTGATGTGTCACTCATTCTTTGAGTTAATGTTCACGTGTTTTAAAAAAATCTATTTAAATTATGCCAGTCTGGTTGAAATGATCCTAGTTATCTGATTCCTTTAGTATCATCTTCTTCATAGCACCCCTATGGTTCATTCTCTTCTTGGGTACACCAAATTGAAGTTGTCATCACACTCCCCTTCGACATCTTCCCCACCAATGCCAACCTTCTTCATCTTCTTCTTCTCCTTCCACCACAAGGATACATCAATTTATAATACCTACAAAAAGTTCCATACTTCAACTAATTTTTTATATGGAAACAAAACCATATATCTCCAAACTACCCATCATAGGTTGTATACTACTTCGAACACCAATGGTGAAGCTGTAAAATTGAAATAGATGCATATATATATCTAAAAACTAATTTAATCAAAAAAAATCGAGTTTTATCAAACCCCAATGGTAGGATATATATACATATATACATATCGTAAAATTAAACCTCACTTGAATATTTAGAATAGTGGTAATGTTTTTTTAGGGTCTAGGAGCATCCCCTTCGAATATCCCAACTTCAATTTCAAGATCAAGTCATCCATTTATGTGTATCTGAACCATCATTTATATATATATATGCACACACATGGGGGACTCCCCTCATCATTGGAGAAATCCCATCCCAGGATGAAAATGCCCCTCTATTTCCCTCTCCTCCAACATGGTTTGAGTATTCAAGCAAGCTGAAAAACTACCCCTCGTTTTTTATTTATGGTAATATGTAAGGGGATTTCTAATTTTTTTTAAAAGCTATTATATGTACGTATTATTTTATTTTTAAAATATTATATTTTATATATAATTTTCCAAAACCCCTTTTTTATGTAAGGGTTTTAGATTTAAAAAATTATTATTGAAAATTTATAGTTATGTATGGAATAATTATTTTCAAAACAAAGAATTTATGATTATTTATGTAAGAAATAATCTATATTTTCAAATTACTATTTATTAAAGTAATAATAATATAAATTACTATGATTTTATGTGATGAATTTTTATTACTTCAAGCTATTATTTATGTATGTAAATGATGTTTCAAAACACTTAATTTCAAATTATGTAAGTTGATCAAAATGGAAATTATATTTCTTTATTCGATGATAAATTTTTAAAATAACATAGTTTATAATTTCATGTTCCTCTTATGAACATAATTATAATCATAAATGAAATTAATTTGTTTTAATGAAAAAAGCATGCATAAAACAATATTTTAATCATCCATTTTAAAATAACAGAGTTTATCATTTCTTATTCCTCTAATCTGATAAAATTATATTCTTATTCAAATGGATGATTAAAATATCATTTTATGCATGAGTTATTCATTGAAACAAATGAATTTCATTCATGATCATAATTATGGTCACACATTAAATTTATTCATAAAATTTCATATATAATCATGTGTATAAAATCAATTAATCCATTTAAGTAATTTTTTTAATTTTTTTATAAATTATGGGTTTATCCAAATTTTTGTAGAAAAATAGTGTTTTATAAAAGGGTGATTTATAAAAAATATATTATATGTAAAATTATTTTTTATTAATGATAATTTATATAGTTTTCAAAAGGATATTTTTACTGGGAATTTAATTAGAAAATAAACCCTAATAAAAAATTGTTTTTATAAAAACTCGGAACATGGGTATCAAATGAGATTATGATTTATGGGTAGTGAACTCATGGCCTCAAGTAGACATTTTCCAAATGTGATATATCAAGTTTCCATATGGATTTATTAAGGGTTTTCAAGTATCATTCATTCCATGAAAACTTATTATTTTCAAAAAGTAATTTTTTTAAAAAATAAAGGTGGAGCCTATATATTTTCAAAGGATATTATGATTTCAAAATATTATTTTCAAAATAATATGAAATTTTAAATTATTTTTAATAGCATTTTCCTAAGCTATATTTTTAAAACACCGGTTGTATATTTTATTATATGAAATTTTTTGATATAATGGAAAACTATTTTCAAAATATTTTTTTCAAAGAAATAAGTATTTTAAAAGGATTTTGAAAAGTTATTTATATATATTTTGAAAACCCTGGAAATTATATTTTTTAAAATTATTTATAAAATGTTCATATTTGATATAAAAATCAAAAAAAATCAAAAAAATCAAATATTATTTACAAAAGGTTTTTCACTAGTTTTTAAAACCCCTTACTAAGCATTTTTTATTCTCTCCCTATGTTTTTAAATGTTTTCTACAGGCTTGTTAGAAGTTCCAAAGGAGTGTATCTTTGTTAAGGAGCTAGCATGAGCAAAGTTAAAATAAATGATTATTTATTAATTTTTTAAACTTGGATATATTGTAATAGTTTTTCCTTTTCCTCCAAAACCTATATCATAAAAAATCCTCATTTTTTGTAAATTTATGTATATTTTTAGTTTATATTTTTTAGAAAAATGCTATATTTTTTGTATAAAATTCGAAATCATGGGTCTCAGATCACTGAAATTGGTATCAATGTAATGGTTTAGAAAACTTTGTAGATTGGTAGGTTTTGGTTAAAAATAGTTTTAATTTATAAAGTATACTTCATTTTAAAAAAACCTTACTACATAATTTTTTTAGTTATGGAGCAGCCTCAAAATGGAAGGATAAATATCCCTAACAAATCTTCTCTCTCTTCTAAAGGATCTAATTTCAATAATAATCCTGAATTCATGCTCATATGACTTTTAAACCTTTACCAATGCCCAATTCACCTATAAAAAAACTCTTCAAGGCGTCCAATACCTCTACTATTCCCCAATTATTTTGAGGATTGTGGTTTGTATATGAAAAAATAAATTATTCTCAAATTTCCTACTTTACTAGGCATGTAAGGTACTATTAGTGTATTTTTGGATTTTTCACTCAAACTAAGGCCTAAAAAGAACACCTAAATTTTGATGGAGATGGAGAATAGGGTGACCTCCATGTGTATTATATGTTTCAAATCTTAAAATTTTGTATTTTTGGAAGTATCAATTGTAATCTTGAAACCTTTGAGGAAAACTCAATGAGATTATTTTATAAAAATCAGGTTAAAAATAAGTCCAAAAATTATATATTAATATTAATATTTTTTAAAATTATTATTTATGTCTTCATCCATTTGATCCAAACTGCACAAGTTTCATTTGAAAAAAAGATATAGTAGATTTTGAAAATTCCCAGAGGTTCAATTGTCATTCTTGGACCCTTGCTCTTCATGAGAGATTCCAACTTTGAAGTCTTTGTTAAAGGTATGAGTTATTTTAGGATAATTTTTTAATACAATATTTCCATTTTTAGTGATGTTAATAAATTTATTTTGTAGGGTTGGTAAACCTCCAGATTAAAGCATGGTAATCGAGACTTATATTTTAGAAGAATTGTGAGGTCGCAATTCTATTTAAGGGGGTATAATGTAACATCCCGGTATTTTTACTATTTAATTTTCATTTAAATAAATAAAAAAAGTCTTTAATATAGTACATTTTATTTAAAATATGACATAAACTCTGAATTTTATATAATAACACTTTATTATAATTGATTGTAACTAATTAAGTTGAAATCAAACTGGAAATATCCATCAGTAATAAAAGAGGATAGGCTCCAATGAGCATTAGAATAGAAAAATTATAGCCATATTCATTAAGATATTCCATGAGTAAGAATCCTCCAAATAGAATGATAGTGAAAACACATAATAATGGAAAGAAAAGAACCATCTTCACAGTAATAAATCTTCAATCACATAGAATCTAGTTTATTTAAAATGTATTATGAGAAGGATATATATATATATATATATATAAAGTATTTAGTAGTTATATTATAGTCATTGAATATATTTTTTAGATAAAATATGTTAGTGATGAAAAAAATATAGTTGTTATAAACTTTTTGATTAATTGAATATATATATAATACATATATCTATATATAAATATATGAGGTGTGTTTTTAATTTAGAATGTAATTATATGATGTAAAAATAAAACAAAAAAATAACATATTTATGATGCTTCTATAATTAATTAATTAATTTAAGTAAGTAATTGTGTGAACTTTAAAGGAGAATACTAATTTTTTATTAATAAACATATAACACAAAAAAATGTTAAATAAGTTGTCAAATGGTGAATTTTGTTTATAAATAAAATAAGTGACATAAGAATCAATCTAAAATTATATGATTTGGTTAAAATTTAATTTACAAAAATATATAGAGAAGTGTATAGAAAAAAATTACTTAATAGTTTATATCTTATAAATTTATAGGGGAAAATTATCCAACCACAAGCCAACTATGGGACCCCTCAACACATATGTGGGACCAAATTGGGTCAATCACATCTAGAGGTTAACCTTGGGTGGCCCAAGTAGTGGTAGGGGAAGGTCGGACACCTTTCATAGTGGCAGAAAAGCAAGGGATGAGTGCCCGTCGGGCTGTGTGTAAGCCTATGAGGGCATACAAAAGTGATGGTCAATCGATCCATTGGAAAGACCGATCCATAGGATGAATTGATCCATCAAATGAACCATCATATATAGATTCTCATCTAAGGTACAACATTGGACTACCCAAATCGTATCAAATGAACTAGAGTTGTTGATTTTGAATGAGAAGAGCTTTTGACACTGATCAATCAGGTGAGCTTCAGAGACCAATCAATCAAATAAAATGAAACAATGTAGTCGAGCATTTTCTTTTGGATCGAATCATCAAAGTGATAATTCAAAAAAAATATTAAGATAAAAAGTTTTGAATCCTTTCAACCGGGTCAAGAATCATCAGAAAATCTTTGACACTGATAAGTCATCGGATATTTAATTTCATCAGTCGTAGGGGTAGTTGAACAAATTATGAAAAGGTAAAACATATTGAAGATACTTTTAAACTTATTTTATAGTATTATGAAGTCTTTATAAGTTGAAAATATGTTTATCAAAAAACATTTTTAGTTTGTTTGGAGCATTGGAGTGAGAAATGTGGTGTTTTTACTTGTTCTTAATCAGATCAAGTAAATTATAATGACAAATACTGTTTTGTACTAAGATTTTTTGGACTATAAAATTCTGAACTAATCACTTGAGAATATCTTATTCAAAAGAGATTTAGAAGAAAGAAGATATGGATAATTCAAGAAGATTAGAGAAGAATCCAGAAGAGTGAGAAGCTTTGAGAAATGGTCAAATGAAATTTGAATTTGTGAATTAATTCAAATATGTTGATTTCATTGAGAGTGAAAATCATTTTGGTTTTCCAAGTCTTCTATTCCTGGAACACATATATAAATGGGTTAAAGTAAAATATACTTTGGAATTGTTAACATACAAAAAAGGTGGAGTGCTGGATTTTTGTTTCAAGACAGAATTGGCAGAGGAATTTTTCCAAACTAAAGAAGTGAACAGAATATTTGTGGTCAGGATTAAACATATCAGAATGAACAATTAGACTAAAAAATTAGACTAGTTTTTGGAATTATGAGCTAGTCTTGTTTCTGGAATGAAGAATCAGATAGAGGAATTGAAGTGAGTGATCAGACTATGTTTTTTGTGAATTTCAGAGAAATTGTTCCTACCTTCTTCAAGGAAAGAAAGTGAAGAATTTTTTTTGAATAATTTAAAAGTGGAAGTTGTTGAAGTCACACAATGACATGTTCTGAACCTATTAGTGAAGTTTTATAAACTTATTATAGCATATTATATTAATCTTTTGTACTAGAAGAATCACGTGAACTATTTTATTGATCATTGTGCTACAGAAGTGTAAAGGTATTTCATACTTGTTATATACACACAAAAGGATTGTTTTATAGTGGATTGTGTGGTGTTTTATTATTTTTGATCCATTCCTAGGGATATCTACTCTTATTTAGTAGTGAACCTTGTAAATACTTGTGTTCCTGTGGATGTGTGAATGTTTTTTTTAAAAAAATTGATAAATATTTTATAAGAGACCAAGGTTTTTATACAAGAAAGATAACATAAAAGAAAAATATTTCACTGATTCACCCCCCCCCCTCAGTGATTATATTGATCTCGATTAGGCCTTTTCAATTAGTATCAAAGAGAGGTTCCCTTAATTAACTATTTTCTTGAAGTGTTTGAAGATAAGTTGTTATGTAGAATTTGAATTGTGTGTACAGTAAGGGGATTCCAGTTTTTTATGGAAGGAACCATCATATTTGGAAATGTATAATGTTTTTGTACCTTATGTATCTTCATTATGAGTTTTTGGAAGCTGATACATATGGATTTACTCTTCTTATTAAAATTATTCCTCTTACATTTTTTGATAAGAAAAATTTGGTGAATTATGTAAGGGCTAAAAAATATTTACTTTCATCACTCTATGAAAGTGAATTTATTAGAGTGAAGGGATTTGGAACTACTAAAGGTATTTGGGAAAATTTGAAAAATATATATGAAGGCAATGTGAAGGTGAATAAGGAAAAGTTACAAATTTGGAGTCTGAAAAGAAAAGATCTAAAAATGGGTGACTATGAATATGTTGGTGACTTCTCTACAACGTAGAATGATATTTTTAGCACTATAACATGTCTTGGTCGGAAGATGGAAGATTCAACTATTGTTGAAAAGATCTTACAATTTATTTCAGACAAGTTTGATTCCAAATCTTTATCTTTGAAAGATAGTGATCCTAAAACTCTATCTTTGGATAACTTATATAGAACTCTCATTATTTTTGAAATGAGAAGAGATAAATTTATGAAAAGAAAAGAAAATTTTGATCAATAAATTTCCTTCAAATATTCCAAGTAAGGAAAATCCAAGAAATTTCTTAAAGATAAAGAAGATAATGAATCTCACACTGAAGATGAGGTTAGTAACACATAAGATTTTGTCCTTGTTTTTTAAAAATGTGAAAATAGGGATAGGTAACTACAAAGGGAAGTTGCCACTGAAATGATTTGAATTTTAAGTTATTGGGAATTTTTCTAAAAATTTCTCTTAAATAAAGAATAAAGAATAAAGTTATGTAGATGAAAAAAAAGTTAAGAAGATCCGGGAAGAAAATTTTAACAAATAAAAATCTTATTCCAAGGGAAAAGATAAAAATTTATCCAAATCCAAAAGTATTATTTTTTTTGTCTAAAGATGATGAAGATGATGACAGTGAAGTTGAAGATAAAAAACTCACTAAATATATTCTAGAGAATACATTTATGGAAAAAGTAAAAGATGAAGAGTTTTCTAGTGATGAAATTAGTAAATCTGAAGAATAAGAAGAAGAATAGACTCAGTTATAATTTTATCTAAAAATAAAGTTTAAATAATGTATTCTAAGGATTATGATACTTGAAAGATAAATCAAGAAGTTCAAAAAGGGAAAGTTATATAGAAAAAAATCAAGTATATTTTCTTGAAGAGAAATCTAAGTTGCTGGAAGATATTGATCACTTGAATAAATCTCTAGAAAAATAAAATAATAAGAATAAATATCTTTAAGTAAAGATAAAAGTTAAGGAGGAAGAGTTACAAATTGTTCAACAAAAGTTCTCTAAAACTAAGTAAGGAGTTATGAGTTTTAAATACTATATTTCTAAAACTGGAGAAAATTATAAGAAATGTGTATCTAAGAAAGATCAATAGAATTTTTATTGAAGGGTTTAAAAGAAGAATGAAGATGTTTATAGTTTTAAGAAAGATAAAAATCATGTATGTATCTAAAACCAACAAAGTTGAAAATTCAAAAGTTTTTAAAATTTCAAATTCTAAATAAAATATTACTACTACTTGTGATTATATTGAAGGTGGGAAGAAATAAAAGTTGAATTAGAAGATTTTGAAAGATAGTAGAACTTATGGGGCTCAAAAAAATCTTAACATGGAAAGTAAGAAAGGCGTAGAAAAACATGTTTACAACTCTAGGTAGTATGGAAGTTAGAGAGAAAAATATTCTTTTTATGGCAGTCATTGGTGTTGTGGTGGTGGTGTCCATACAAAAATTTGTTTTGGTTCAATCAGAAACACTACAATTATCCAATTAGTAATAGGAAGTAATGTTTTAGGAAGAGTTAATCCTCTCAAAGAAGGAATTCTGAGAAATTTGTTTTGAAAGTTGAAAATTGATTCCAACCTCAAGAAACTATTTTTGAAAGATGTGAATAGTCCATAAATATTTTTAAAGGATGTATTTTTTTCTACAAGGATAAAAACATTTTTATAACAAATCTAAAAATCTGGATGTGAAGAAATATATAGGGAAAGAAAATCTCTTATTATAGAAACTTCTCTCAAAGATACAAAAGGATAATGGTCCTAGATTTTGGATAGTGGATTCTCTTCACATATGATAAGATATTTTAAACTATTGAATAATGTGAAAGATTTTAAAGAAGGAATAGTGATGTTTAGAAATGATGGATTTCTCAGAATCAAAGGTGTTGGATCTTCTATTATTGGGGAATAAAAATTGGAATCCAAAAAGGCCTTGTTTATTGATGGGCTAAAACAAAACTTGTTGATTGTTTCACAAATTTTTAATGAATGTAATAAAAAAAATTCAAAAAAGATGATTTTGTTGTGAAAATAATTAAATATAGAAATGTTGTTATGAGAGGAAAATGTACAAAGGGTAACTTTTTTCAAGTTTTTTATGTACATAATTCATGTTATATAAGCATGATGGAGTAGAATCATTTATGGAATAAAAGGTTGGGGAAGATATTTTGGAGGAATATGAGAAAGTTAACAAAGTGAGATAGTGTTTGTGATATTCCTGATATAAAAGGAAGAAGATATTTGTGTTTTCCATTTGTTAGAATGTGAATATTACAAACTTTGTGAATAAGAAAGTTTAAATTCATTTAATATGTCCCATGTAACTAATTAATTGTGTTATTTATGGTCCAATGAGAATACAATAAGATTTTGGAGATAAGTACTTTATTTTTTTTATTGATTATTTTACTCTCATTAAAAGTGTTATGTATTTGAAACATAAATTAAAAGCTCTAAAAATGTTTAAGAGTTTCAGGGGAAGAGTAGAAATGGAATGTGGATATTTTGTGAAGAAGTTATGAACTAAAAATTTTGGTGAGTAAAAAAATGAAGAATTCAAAATTTATCTTGAAAATCATGGAATTCATCATGAGTTCAACACACTATACACACCACAGCAGAATTGTGTTACTAAAATAAATAATAGAAATATGGTGGAGATAGGTTATACTATGTTAATAGAGCATAGTCTTTCTCACTACATATGGAGGAAGATGATGAGTACATCAGTTTGAATTCATAATCAGTGCTTCTATGGACTAAGTTCTGATGTGAATCCTAATGAAATTTTCTATAATTAAATTCCAACTTTGAACACTAGAGGTTTTTCATGAGTCCCTGCATCATAAATAACAATGGTGTAAATATTTGAAAATTTGATCAAAAAGGTGAATATTGAATCTTTATTGGCTACTCTCTAAATGGTAGAGGATGTATATGTTTCAACAAAGAAATGGGAAGGATAGTTGATTCTATTGATGAAAAAAAATCTTGAAAAAGATAAAGAATATGTGTCACAAAAAAATGCAGAAAAGGAAGATGGAGAATATTAAAGAGTTTTTTTTAAGAAACATGAAAATAATTCTAGCAATGGTTATGCCATAAAAAGAGAAGAATATGACTAGTCTATTTCTACTGATTAGGAATAACTTCTTACATATCATTCTAGGCTAAGGAAATAGGTGGAAGTACAAAACATCATTGATGATCAATAACAAAAAGTTCAGACAAGAAGAACATCAAGGTTTGTTTCACATAATTCTTTGTATTAAAAATTTGATCCAAAATATGTTAATGAAACTTTCAAGCATCAGGAGTGGATTCATGTTATGAATAAAGAGTTGGACTAGATTGAGAATGATACTTGGTAAATTTTACCCAAACCATGTAATAAAAATATTATTGGTACAAATTGGGTGTTCCAAAACAAGTTGACTGAAGATGGCGAAGTGATAAGAAACAAAGAACGATTAGTTTGCAAAGGTTACTCACAAATTAAAGGTATTGGTTTTTAGCCAATGAGCTTGTACCCGAGTGGTAAGGGCTCCTGCTTGGCATCCAAGAGACCCAGGTTCAAAACTGGGTGGAGGTGAATTTCCGAACCGTAGCAATACTATAGAAGGTACTGTATCAAGTACTATAACAGTTACTATAGTAGTTACTGTAGCAGTTGTTGTTCGGTACTATAGCAACTGGAACTATTCACCCGATTTGGGCCTTCGATCCACCGGTTTGGGCTTACGGGTCTCAAGGGACTTCGGGTCATCAAAGGCCTTCGGGCCACAGGGACTTTGGGCCATTGAGACCACAGATTAGCCCAATTCATACAGAGCAGGCCCTAGAAGAGGATCAGAGCAACAAGAATAGCAGTCACCAGAAGTAGAGCTAACCGGATTTGAAGAATGAGAGGGTATGACAACCGCCATCGGGACCAGGCACCATGCAGCTTTGTACGGGTCAATGTTAGCTGATCAACAATGCAAGGTGGGGAGCTAGGCGATCAATGATGCAGAAGCTAGGGAGGGGAAGTTCTAGTGGGTTGGGCCTACAGGTCATGTATTGGGCATGGTATGCCTCTGGGCCTTTGGGTCATGTATTGCAAGTCATATTGGGCCTTGGGCCTTGGGCCTACAGGTCATGTACGGGTTCCCCTTCAACCCTTAAAAGGGGTATTATCCATAATAAAAATAAAAAAATTAGGCCTTCAGGCCATTCGGGAAAAAGGTATTGGTTTCTATGTGACTTTTTCTCCTATAGAAAGGTTATAAATGATCAGAATATTTCTTTTAATTAATGCAAAATGAAGTTTTAAAATAAAATAGATGGATGTGAAATCATATTTTCTCAATGGATAACTTGATGAATAGGTTTATATTGAACAACTGTGTGGATTTTTAATTAGAAAATATGAAATTTATGTGTTCTAGTTAAAGAAATGTTTGTATGGGTTAAAGCAAGCTTTGAGATCTTGGTATTCCAAATTAGATGTCTTCTTAAGGAAGTTGAGTTGTAAGAAAGGAAGGGTTGACAGTAATCTCTACATCAAATAAAATAAGAAGATTTCTCTCATTGTAATTATTTATGTTGATGATATTATCTTTGTTAGGAATGATAAAATAACTTGTGAAAAGTCTGTTGCAAAGATGAAGAATTTGTTTGAAATGTCTATACACGCTGAAAGGAAATATTTTCTTGGCTTAGAAATCTCAAAAAAGAAATACATTTTTCTATCTCAAGATAATTATGTTAATTAACTTCTTAATAAATTTGTCATGGAAATTCAAAACCTTTTTCCACACCAATTTTAGTGGGAACCAAGTTTTCTAAATATGGATAAGGAAAGGAAGTGGATTCTAAAGAATTCAGAAAGCTGATTAGAAGTTGTTTATATTTGATTACTTCAAGACCAGATATTATATATGTTGTTAAAATATCTGCAAGATTCCAAAGTGATCCAAAGTAATATCATCTCTTGTTAGGAAAATTAATTCTCAGATATATAAGAGGCACAATTGATTTTAGTATCAAATATGACAACTCAGGATGAATTTATTTGTTTGGTTATACAGATGTCGATTAAGCAGAAAGTGTGTATGATAGAAGATCGACGTCTAGTGGAGTGTTATTTCTAGGGTAAATTTATGTTGGTTGGTATAATAAAAATTAATAATTCTCTAACTCTTAGCATGGATGAATCTTAATATGTTTCCTCCACTCAAGCTGCAACATAACTTATATGGATGAAGACTCAATTAGAAGATTTTATAGTGGAAATAAAGTTACCCCTTCTCTTGTAATGTGGTAATAAAAGTGATGTAAATATCAATATAAATATAGTGAAACATTCTCATTTAAATCATATTTATATCAAAAATCACTTCATCAAAAATCATGTGGAGAAAAATGAACTCAAGTTAGAATATGTTCCTACAATGGAACAAGTTTCTGATATTTTCACAAAACCTTTACCGAATAAATCTTTTTATAAAATAAATTTGAACAAGGGGTCCAACCTATTTCTCTATAATTTTTAGGTGTGTGTTTATGTCCCCTACCTCATATTATCTTTGGATAGTGTTGTCAAGGTGGAGAAAAATGATGTTTCAAAAATTTATCCAGTGATATGTGTTAAACATTTTAAGTAAGCATGTATATAGGGGAAGTTTTTCAAAAGGGTAAATTGTGATATCAGTGTATGAATGTGTGAACTATTTTAATAGTTTATTTAAGTTCATGTAGGAATCTTGGTTTTATATTAAATCAAAATAATTTTTTAAGAGGTGAAAATTTTGAAGTTCTAGTGAAGTTATTAAGTCACTACTTATGGATAACATGGTTTTGATGTTCAATGATTCTTGTTTTCTATAATGAGCTCGATCAAATAGAATTATAATTGTTAATAATTGATACATTGAATGATATTAAAAGGTTTAATTGATTTATGATTCTTTTTTGACAACAAAATTCAAAAGGGGGGATTGTTGGTACCAAGCTGGCTGGAGATGATTTTTCAGATGCTGGAAGAAGTGGTTTGTTGAATTTATGTAGGGGGGTTTTCAAAGGGGTGAGTTGTGATCTCATCATGTGAATGTGTGAAATATTTTAAAAGTTTTTTAAATTTCTTATAAGAATCTTGGTTTTATAGGAAAGTGTAATAATTTTTGAATATGTGAAAATTTTGAAGTTGTAGATAAGTTCTTAAGTCACTGGTTATGGACAGCATGGTTTTGTTATTCAATGATTCTTTTTTCCTACAATTATTTCTCTCATGTAGACTTATAATTTTTTATAAGTAATCCATTTATTTATATTAAAAAGTTTCATTGATTTATGATGCTTGGTTGAAAACAAAATACAAATGGGGATACTGTCTGGACCAAGTGGGATGAATATGGTTTTTCAAATACTGGAAGAAGTGGCTTGCTGAATGTTTTGTATTTTGTTGTCATTAAAAAATCATGTTACTTTAACGGTTTTGGTGATCGGATAAAGGATTATCAAACTTAGAATATCATATTCATATTTCTTAAGAAAGTCCATCAATTGAAGTTTTTTGTTCTTGAGTTTTTTTCTAGGTAAACTTGTTTTTGAACTCATATTTCTAGAATGGAACTTTTCCGAATATATTGGGAAGATGTATCATATTCAAAATTTCATTCAATATGTTCTAAATAAAAAAATATGAATATTTTATTCTAATATCACTATTATCAACATCATGATATAATCATAATTTTGTGGAAGAAAAAGAGCAATGTGATTTTCTGGTGTCTCTAAAAATTTGATGTTTTACGGGTATAGATCATCGGTGTGGGATGCACCAGATGGAAAATATTGGAGAATAGGAGTTTGAATTTACAAAATTCAGAGGTTTTACAAAACTATTTATTGGTTTATCTATTAGGCGAACCAATCCATCAAATGAATCATCATATAAAGAGTTCCATCGAAGGCAGAACATCAGACTACTCAAATAGTATCAGATGAACTAGAGTTGTTGATTATGAATGAGAAGAGTTGTTGACATCAATCAATTAGGTGAGATTCAAAGACCAATCAATCAAAAAAATAAAACAATTTATTCAACCATTTTCATTAGTCTTGGAGCATCACAGTGATAATTTGGATTGTTTTATTAATAGAAAAAGTTTTGAATCCCTTCAATTGGGTCAAGATTCATTAGATAATATTTGACACTGATAATTAATTAGATACTGAGTTTCATTTGTCTAAGGGGCAGTTGAAAAATGATGAAAAGGTGAAACATATTGAAGTTTCTATTGAACTATTATTGTAGGATTCTGAAGTATTTATAAATTGCAATGATGTTTATGATAAAATGGTTTTAGTTGGTTTAAATCATAAAAGTGAGAAGTGTGGTGTTTTTACTTGTTCTTAATCAGATAAAGTGAATCAGAATGACAAATAGTGTTTCACACTGAGATGTTTTGGAATATAAAATTATGGACTGAGCACTTGAGAAGTTATTATTCCAATGATATTGAGAAGCAATAAGTTCTGAAGAATTCAATAATATTTTAAAAGAATCTATAAGAGTGAGAATATTTGATAAATAGTCAAATGGAATTAAAATTTGTGATTTAATTCAAATATTTGAATTTTGTTGAGCGGTAAAATCATTTTGGGTTACCACCTTTTCTATTTATTTCACACCTATATATAGGGGTCAAAGTAAAACATACTTTAACGTTGTTAAAATGTGAAAAAGTTGAAGTGATGGTGTTTTGTTTTAAGAGAAATTTGGAAAAGGAATTTTTCCAGACTGAATAATTGATCAGAATATTTGTGATCAAGATTCACCAGATTAGACTGAATGATCAGAATAGAGAATTAGACTAGTTTTTGGACTGATGAGTCAGACTTGTTTCCAAACTGAAGAATCGGACAGAGAAATAAGAGTGAGTGATCATACTAAGATTTTTATGATTTCCTATGAATTTTTTCCTACCTGTTGTCGGGTAATAAAGTGAATGATTTTTTTGTTGAATAATTAAAAATGTGTAAGTTGTTGAAGTAGTATAGTTACATGATCTGAACATATTCATGAAGGTTTCTAAACTTTTTACTATATCTTATTTACATATTTCATTATAGAATAATCACATGAATTGTTGTATTGATCATAGTGCAACACAAATGTAAGGGTATTTCCAACTTGTTGTATCCACACAAATGTAAGGGTATTTCCTATGGATGTGTAAATTTTTGGTTTTTAAAAAAATGATAAATCTTTAACAAGAGGTGAAGGTTGTTATAAAATAGAGATAATATAAAATAAAAAGTTATCATTGATTCACCTCCTCCCCCTCTCAGTGATTACATTGATCTTTGTTGGGCCTCTTCAGGATCTAGTTATGATTCTTCTATAACCGATTTTGGGTTATAAAATTTACTACAATGCATTATGTATGTGATTAGGATGTGTTATGATATAGGGGAAGTAGGTGGTGGCCTTTGGCACTCACCAATATCATCCTCATGGGAGGAATTATCCTAAACATGATCTTTAATTGGTTGTAGTGATTCATGCTCTTAATACTTGATGCCAATATCTTTTCAGTGCGTGGTTTAATGTGTATTTGGATCATAAGAGAATGAAATATATTTTTACCTAGAGATACCTGAAGTTATGATAGAGATATTGGGTTGATTATCTTTATAATTTTGATTTTGATATTTCATATACACCTAGAAAAGGGAATGTGGTCAATAACGTGTTGAGCAGGAAGTTACCGACTCAAGACTTAAAATAATTAGTAAAGGAGTGGTTTTTGATGATCCTTTTTAGTTATATGTTCTTGGATGTGGAAGATCTTTATGGGAAGGTGTTATTATCTTTTATGAAATTTGATTCATCATTTGACAATCATATTTGACTTAGACAAGCAACAAACACTAATTGTCAGTGTTTTAGTAAAATCCTTAATAGTGGAGAGACCTCGGGTGTCTGGTCTTAGTCTCTCAATGGTTGTTATGTTTTTGAGGCATTGGTGGTTCTGATATCTCTGATATAAGAGTTAATGGATAGTGGAAATTGATCTAGGATGTCTGTGCACCGTGGGACTACCAAGAAGTATCATGATTTGAGACATCGATATTGGTAGTTGGGGATGAGGTAGTCAATGGCAGACTTTGTGTTGTGAGATTAAGGTAGAACACTAGATCCCTACTAGTTTTTTGCAGCTTTTTCCCATTCTGGTATAGAAGTGGGATGAAATATCCATAGACTTCATTTTTTTGGTTTACCATGAACTCTTAGTGGGGAAGATTCTATTTGTTTGATCATTGATCAACTTATGAGATTGGCTCATTTACTTCCTATTAAGGAGTTGATGAGGGTGGAAGAGTTTAGACATATGTATGTTTGAGAGATCATTAAGCTCCATAGAGTGCTTTCTACTATTATTTCTGATAGAGATTCATGATTTACATCCTAATTTTAGAAATTTTTGCAATAGTTAATGGGTAACCAATTGAAGTTAACCATATCATATCACCCTCGGATTGATGGATAGACTAATAAGATTATTTATATTCTTAAGGATATACTTTAGGAATGCATACTTGATTTTAGTGGTTTGTGGGAAAAGCAATTTCCTTTGGTTGATTTTGCCTATAAAAATAGTTAACAGGAATTGATTAAGATGGAATATTTTGAAGCATTGTATGGGAGTCCATGTAGATCTTATTTTTATTGGGAAGAGTTAGGAGAATGGTCTTTGGTTGGATCGAGTATTGTTCAAGAGATGATAGAAAAGGTGCGGTAGATCCAAAAGAGGTTAGTGACGGATCCGAGTTGCCAAAAATCCTATGTAGACCATCATCGTCACCCATTGGAGTTTTTAGTAGGTGATCATATTTTTATAAAGGTTTCAATTCATTTAGTACATCTTCATTTGGGAATATAGGTTAATTTTTCCTTGAGTTTTGTTAGCCCTTTTAATATTTTCAAATGACTTGGAAAGGTAGATTATCGGTTGGAATTTTCATCTTGCTTGGCATCGATTCACGATGTGTTTCATGTAAGGAATTAACCTCAGTGTTGAGTAAATAAGGATTCATTATGACTTTTCTATTCCTCTATGTTTTGAAAATCACAAACACTTTATCTTAAGAAAAATTATCATTCCCTAAGGATTATTTTCTTAAGGAACAATTTCATTATTTAAGGAAATTTTTATTCTTACCTTTATTTTCATTGCCTCATTTTATAATCTCTCAAAACCAAACTCATTTTATTACTAAGTCAAAAATTTGGATTCTTATCTAAAACCTAAAAATATTATAGTTCCTTCGATATAGAGTCTTCTGTTTTTAGACTCTGAATTCTCTGAAATTTAAACTCTGAATTCTCTTAAATTCGGACTCTAAATTCTATGAAATTCGGAATCCAAATTCTCTGAAATTCAGACTCTGAATTCTATGAAATTCAGAATCTGAATTATATGAAATTCAGACTCTGGATTTCTCAGAATTCAAACTCTGAATTTCTCAGAATTCAGACTCTGAATTCCTCATAATTCAGACACTGAATTCCTCATAATTCAGACTTCGAATTCCTCCGAATTCAGACTCTGAATTCCCCATAATTCAGACTCTGAATTCCTCATAATTCCAACTCTGAATTCCTCATAATTCCTACTCTGAATTCCTCATAATTCAGACTCTGAATTCATTGGAATTCAGACTCCAGAATCTATAGAATTCAGATTCTAAATTCTTTGTAAAACATAATCCAAATATTCATGTTTATAGAATCTGATTGTTTATATGTTTAGACACTGAATTCTATTTTTCCTTAGAATCTAGATATTAAGATTTAGTTAAGCTAATTCATTTTCCTTAAACATGTTATTATTATGAAATTATGTCATACAATTTGTTTCTAACTAACCATTGATTGAGTGACACGTATATAGGTCCCTCCGAAATTCAAGGAAAAATATGACTGTTGGAGGAGGGAGTCGACCATTGGAGTTTTTCCTATAAATAGGATCTCATTTGAATGATCACATAATCTTTTGATCACCATAGAGATTACATTTTATGATGATGTGAAGTGACTTCTAGAGAGATAAATACTCTCGTGCCTTGTGTGTTATATGAATATCTTGTTCAACCATGAACACCATGTTCAGCTTGCTTCATGCGACTCTGATTATTGCTAAGTACAATCGAGGTCTTCTGGGGATAGGAAGACATAGGTGTCAACTACCTTAGATTTCAAGGGATTGCAGGGATAGAAAGACAGATTTTGATATTCCTATCGAGGTCTTATCCTGGTGTGTATAAGATAGACATTCTTGAAAGTATAAATCAAGGTACCTTTATCTAATGTTGTTGGATACCCTACTCTTTGGGTTAAAATATTTTCTACCTGTTACATGTTTTTGTTTCAAGTTTTATTTCTATTGTATTTTGATAAAGGAATAAAGTATAACTTTCTTATACTTTCTTGTACTTTACTTACTCTGATAAATAAGATTCTATATGATTTAAGGTAGAATCTTCCTTTAAGAAATTTGTTCTTAAGTTTCATTTCCAGATTCATATTTCTAGAACCTAAGCAATTTTGTTTCGTAGAACTAAAAGAGGATTTATAAATTTACCTTTTTTAACTTTTTTAAACATAGTTTTCCATAAGGTCAAATATGAAAGTTTTTAAACTTACAATTCACCCCCCCCCCCCCTCTTGTAATTGAGCATTTACATACACTATTTCAGTCCTAAAATTTTTATCAGATTAGGTCTCTAAAATACTTATACTCACATATAAGTTTTCTTGCTCAAGTTTTATTTTCTTTCTGAACTTTTCTTATTCTAGTTTTTCTTAAAGATCTTTATCTTTGTTTATAAACTTTTACTACATACAAGTTTTGTGGAAAAGATATTTTCTTATAGAATAGTAGGTATAAATGTTGGTTCCATTGACAATATTAATCCTACCATACCACTAATTTTTTATAGTAATGATTATGAGTACTAGAGAGATAGAATGAAGACCTTTTTCATTAACACTAGAGTAGACAATTTTGTTATGCTTACTGGTGCTTACAAAATTTCAGACAAGGAAGTCAAAACCTTCACCAACCAAGAAAAATTAGAATATCAACTCAATTACAAGATACGCAATAATTTTTTGTATTCTATGACTAGGGACATATATATTTAAATATCTTCTTGTGAAGCTTCTAACTGCATTTGGAAGAAATTGAAAGTTACACATTTTGGAACTTCTAAAGTGATAGAGACCAGAAGAGCAATGTTAAGAGTAGAATATCATGGATTCTTATTTCCTGATGGAGAATCAGTTTGTAAAGTAAAACAAAGATCTGTGACCATTGTAAATAGTCTTCAATCTATGGGAGATAAAGGTCTTGATGATGAATTTCTTATAGATAATATAATTTACATCATTCCCAATGAGTGAGAATCTAAAATAATATCCATTGATGAGAACAGGAAAGTTTCCAATATTACTCTTGATAAAATTTTTGGAACTCTTCTTCAACATGAGAAAATAATGAAAAGAGATGCTGATATGAATAAGAAGAAGAATAGAAATAGAAGTGTAGCCTTTATTACTACTAAAGTCAAGACTCCAGAAAGGGTTACAAGATCTAAGTCTAATAAAGTCAATGTTCTATCAGAGTCTAGTGAAAGTGAACATTATGAAAATGAATTAGCTAATCTTGCTCGAAGGATGACCAAGATAGTGGGAAAGAAATACTTTTAGTATAGATATAAGAAGAAAGAAAAAAAGGACAAGAGAGATTCTAAATTAACTTGTTATGAATGCAAAAGAGTCGGACACATCAGGCCAGATTGTCCCATGCTTAAAAGAAAATATAGAAAAGAAAATAATTATGAGAGGAATAGAAAGAATTATTACAAATCTAAATCCAAGAAAGTATTAAAGGATAATGATACATGTAGTTCCAATGGTGGTGACTCATCTGATGAATATTTAGAGTATGAATCTTCTAGTCAAAAGAATATTGGTCTACTAGCCAAACTACCCATTGAAAATCATTATCTAATGGCCAAGGTACACAATGTCAAATCTATCACTAATGTATATTTGAATTCAAATTATATTAATGATAAATATTATAAGACTTTAGATGAAGAATCTTCTTATGATAAAGATAACTCTTTACCTTCTTATGAAGAAGTGTCAAGGTTTTCCAAACTTCTTGAAAAAGATAATTCTAAACTCAAGAAAAAACCTAAGAAATAAAATTATAGAATTTCTATTTTAACTAAAGAAGTATCATATATTTTTAAATATCTTGATCAGAAAATTTTTTATTTTGAAATTGTTTCTAAAAACCTTAAGAAAGTTAATTCTAAGAAGGATAAACTTTCTAAGGATCTTGAAAATGTTATTTCTAAGAAAAATATTTTAGAGGTTAACTCTAGTTCTAAAACTAATAACTTTGATGTAAGAACTCGGATCTTCGTTTCAGGTACGCTTTTCCTTTTTCTGGTGTTTTTAAGAAAAATTGAGTTTCTGGAAAATTTCGAAGTACACGCCGTGTACTTTCTAAGTACACGTCGTGTACTCTTCTCTGTCTCGAAGTCGTGTGTTGGTCGTGCCCGGGCCACACACACGGTGTATAGGGGTGACGTGGAGGCCGATTTTGGCGGAGTATGGAAAGACCCACTACATGCCGTGTACCTTAAAAATACACGCCATGTACTTTTATTTTTCTTCACTAAATGGACCGGGGTCGCACATCATCATCATAAACATATTCTTCTAGGTCTGGTTCGATCGAGAGTGACCCGTACGGCCGGATCTTCCCCAAGCTCCCGCCTCTCCATCCGTTCTCCGATTTGAGCATGGTCGATTGCGTTGGAAGTGCAGTGGTGAGTTCTTCCTTCTGCTTGAACCTTGTTTTCCAATTCTTCCTCCTTCTCAAGTTATCTAAGGTTGAACATTTTGTGCATTTTCTCATATCTATGATGTTCTAGGGAGAATTAGCCGTCGTGGTTCAAGTATATCGATCTCTTAGGATCGAGGTAGGTGTTTTGTGCCTTACCGTTCAATGTCCTTGATTTTATGTGCGAATTTCCACTGATACCCGTGAACGGGGTATCGCGTGTTTATCTTTTTGCCCTTGTTGTTTTCCTTCCTTGCATGTATGCTTGTGTAGAGGTAATTTGACCATGTTAGGGGATAATTTGTTGTGCTTGGATGTGTTTTCCCTTTCTTTGTTTAGTTTACGACCCTTGGGTCTCGTTTTCCTTTGGCTGTCTCACCTGTTTCCATGCCTTGTGATTATAGGTTGAAGTGGAATTCATGACATGATTGTTACCTAGTAGACTGATTAGATAAGTAGCTCTATAGGTGTACTTTGGTTATCCAAGTATCTCTATAGGTGTACTATGGCCTTATAGCATTATTATGCACTGACTGGCACGGGGCTGAGAGGACCTGGTGCTATAGACTATAAGGGATAGACCGAGTGAGCTTCCCAAAGAGTCTTAGACATTACAGACTACAGAGGGGATGGACCGAGTGAGCTCCCAGAGAGTCTTGGATTTTATAGACTACAGGAGGGTAGATCGTGTGCGCTTCCTCATAGAGTCTTACCTTGTTTGAATCTCTTTAAGAACCTTCCCAGTATAGAGGGGGAATTGACCGAGTGAGCTTCCTCAGAGAGTATGTGGTATACCTGAGTCTATAGGAGGAATTGACCGAGATAGCTTCCTTAGAGAGTCTCTAGACCTTGGGGCTAAGAGGTTTAGACTGCGTGATCTTCCTCAAGAGAGTCCCTGACTACCCTAGACTATAAGGGTAATTGACTGAGTGAGATTCCCCAGAGAGTCTCATAAATGGATATGACCAAGCTAGAGGGGTTAGGCTGAGTTCACTGCCCGGAGGGTTTTGGTACTTCTTGGATAAGACCAGAGGGGATGGCTGTGTGTAATTCCCATAGGGTTTCCTATTTGTTAGATTTTTTCTTCACTACTGTTTTTGGTTGTGGTTTGATTGCTTTTGTATCATACTGCCTTACTGCTTACTGTTACTGTCTATTGCTTGCTGTTGCTGTTTACTGCTTATTTTACTTTTACCTTCCATATACTCACTGACTGTTAGGCACAGATCTTCGGGTGAATTCCTACTGGGATTTTATCTCACACCCTGTTTGGGCCATACTTTTGGGCCCAAGCAGATTATGTTGTTGCAGGTATTGACAAGGGAAAGTTCCCTTCAACTTCTCGAACTTGATTGCTTGGAGTAGGGGAGCATGGGACCAAGCTTTGGCTTGCGATGCTGAGGAGCTGTTTACTTTTCTTTTGTATTTGTCTTGGTACTGTAGTTTTTTCTAGCATTGTGACTTTTTTGGCTACTTTCCTAGTTATGTATTATGCATCATTTCATATATACACATATGTGCTCCAGTTTTATGATTTAGTCTTCCACTGTTTATATTGTTGGTTATCATTGCTTCCTCTACTGTATGTTTATTCTTCTTCTGTTGTGTACTCTGCCAATGAGGGAATAGTTTCCCCACTATCACACCCAAGGCCCTCGCTACTAGACGGAAGCCTCTGGCATTTAGGGAAATGCGCTTGAGGCCATGTGACCAACCAGGTACGGGGCGACTCTGGGTGGCTTCCGGAACTGGAATGTTACAAAGTGGTATCAGAGGAATTATTTTCTCTTGAATTACTATTTAGAGACTTTAGTAAGGGATAGGATGGATTCGGTACTTGGTAATGAGTTGTGCCCAGGAGTAGCTAACCCGTGTACAGGGAAAATCCATACTACCTCATTTATTGCAGTTTTCTATTTTTGAGATTTTACGGTTGATACGATTTCACCTAGAGTGATTCACATGCTTTGTACTATTATTGTTTTGATATTACAGTTCTATTTCTGTCGCAACCCGGTGAGATGAGGGTATTCCATCTCATGCATCATATAGGCACTTTTAGAAATCACATGTCATGCATTCTTTCCATGCCATTTAGGGAGCATTAGCAATTGCATGCTGTTGTGATAGATGTTGTGTAGATTATGCATGTTGTTGTGATAGGTGATTGATAGAATCTCTGATGCTTGTTAGAGAATTTTTTGTATTGTACCTTGTTTAAATGAACACCAAATTTTGATTATTGATGTGTTATGGGCCACCTTGAATCAGAAATTGGTGGATCATGATCCTATTTTCTCTTATACAAGACTGTTGGAGATGCCAAGCTTTGATCCGCGGGGAGTATAGGCCCTCACAGATTGGAATTTGGAACCTCTTTTCTTGGTTTTCTGTGTTTCTAGGTATTCTGTGTGGTTTCTGAGTTACTGACCAGAAAAATCCAGAATACACGGTGTGTACTTTCTGGTTACACACCGTGTAGTTTTCAGGTCGTGTTATTGATTGTGTGTGCAGGAACACGGTGTTGTAGAAATAACTCCAGGAACACACCATGTAGTTAGAGCCGTGTACCCGTCTGTGTCACCAAAAACACCGGTCAGGGGAGCTCGAGTAGACACGTCGTGTTGCTTCCAGAACACGCCGTGTAGTCTTGCCCAGTTACCCGGCTGTGTCACAAACAACACGGGACAGTGTCACCTTCACCTATACACGCCGTGTTTGTTCAGAACACACCGTGTAAATTCCAACTGTGTAGACGGTCGTGTAACTAACAACACGAGCCTTCGAGTCGGTGTCTAGTACATGTCGTGCCCCTAGGGAACACGTCGTGTAGTATGAGGCTTGTTTGACCATGTGAGTTAGCCGTGTAAAGGGACTCGGGCAGGGGAATAGTCTTCAAGTACACGCCTTATGTTGGGTCAACACGCCATGTAATTGGGGTGTTACACGACCTGTCGGGCAGGGTTACACGTCCATGTCAGAGGCTTAAGTAGACATGTTGTGTAGTTTTTATACACGCCATGTAGTCGTGTTTTGTAAACTTGTGTGTTTTTCTTCCCCTGTTCCTATTTTGTACTCTTATGTTCTCTATCCTTGTTTTCCTGATCTAAGGTGTACTTTTGATCTTTCAGAACTATGCCTCTAAGACGTCCCCCATTTGTACATCTGTCGTCAGGCAGTGATCAGACACCAGATATGGCTGATCAGGGACTTCTTGCTGATCCTCCAGTCGAGCCAGCCTTGGCACCGATTTTCATACCCATCGTAGGCGCCGATACACAGTTCAGGGAGGACTTCCTGAGAATGATGCAGACCTTCCAGGGAGCGTCGTCTCCTACCCCCATCGATGGCTGAGTTGACACAGGTTTTCCAACAGTAGCATCCTCCTACTTTTTCAGGGGATAGAGGACCTCAGGCTGCAGAATCATGGATAGAGGCCACACTGACTATCTTTGAGCACCTAGAGATCCCTATGGAGAAAAGGGTAAAGCTGGCTACTTATATGATCCGGGACACCACCAAGAGGTGGTGGGAGGTGATATCACGGTCAGGGTGTCAGCAGGATATGTCTTGGGACAATTTTTGACGCACCTTCTATGACTACTTCTATCTGGAGACCCTGAGGGCCAATCGAGCCTAGGAGTTTATGAGTCTTCAGTAGGGTACTCTCTCTGTTATGGAGTACTCATCTCATTTCACTGAGCTGCAGCGTTTCACACCGATCCCAGCTGGTGATGAGTTTTTCCTTGCTAGGAAGTTTGAGGATGGTCTCAGGCAGGAGATCCATTCCCAGGTGAATATCTTTCAGTTGACTTTGATATCCTCCATCGTCAACTAGGCGCTGATCACTGAGAGAAATCTGAGGGATTCTGGAGCAGTGAGCCAGGGCGGTTCATCATCTAGAGCTGGTGTTCCTCCTATGGACAGTAGGAAGCGTCATAGAGAGTCTTCTCGAGGAGATCGAGGTACGCGGGATGCATCTTATGGTAGCCAGGTTGTATGCTACCAGTGCGGTAGGAGTGGGCATACTAGGCCTCAGTGCCAGAGAGATCTGATGGAGTGCCGGTCTTGCGGCAAGATGGGTCATCTTCAGTGTTTCTGTCACATCTTCTCACCTTCAGCTGGTGGTAGGGGTTCCTCTATGACCCCGCGTTCTGGTGATGCTTCACCAGTTTCTCACCAGTCAGGGAACTAGAGTTCTTCTGGCCGTTCGGGCCGAGGTGGAGGTCGCGGCTGTAGTGGTCAGTCACCAGGTCATCAGTGACAGCAGAGTGGATCAGTTCAGAGCGGTCAGCTAGGGGCACAGGGCCGCGGTGCATGCCATTATTTTTCCATGGAGCAGACCTGTCAGGAGTAGGATCCTGGACCTTCTACAGTTCGAGGTACGATCTTAGTAGCCTTGGTTTTATCTTCATCTCTTTTTGATACTAGTGCTTCCCATAGCTTTATCTCTATTGCGGTTGTGGAGAGCCTTGAGCTCTCTATATTTTCGTCTGACGATTTGTTGACTCTTGACACACCATTGGGAATGAGGACATCTAGCGTACGAAAGTGTAGAGAGTGCCCTATGGAGGTTGCGGGGTATCATTTCTTATGGGACCTCTATGTCCTGGAGATGATGGGCTATGACGTCATTCTTAGGATAGACTGGTTAGTTCCCTTCTAGGAAGTCGTTGATCGCTATCGCCACAGGGTGAGTTTCACATCACTAGAGGGCGGATCTTTCCTTCATAGAGGCGATTGGGATGTCCAGGCGGGTAGAGCTGGACCAGTGCATCATGGGCTAGGGGAAGTTACAGCCCAGATTTCCAGTATTTATCTAGATGACCAGGGGACTTCACAGTTAGACTTTCCTTTAGTGGTGGATCATTTCAGGGATGTATTTCCATAAGACTTTTCAGGTTTACCTCCGAAGATTGAGGTAGACTTCTCGATTGAGCTCGTTCCAGGAGCAGCACCGATGTCCATTCCTCCTTATAGGATGGATACACCTAATTTGCAGGAGCTCAAGAAGCAGTTTGAGGAGTTGTAGGCAAAGGGTTTCATCTGACCCAGTACTTCTCCATGGGGTTCGCCTGTCCTATTTGTGAATAAGACAGACGGTACCCTTCGACTTTGTGTGGATTATCAGAAGCTGAACCAGTTGATGGTCAAGAACCGATATCCCTTTCTGAGGATCAACGACCTCTTTGACCAGCTTTGAGGAGCTCAGGTGTTCTCGAAGATCAACTTGAGGTTCGGTTATCATCAGTTGCGTGTTAGACCATCAGATATACCTCTGACATCCTTCAGGAGCAGGTATCGCCTTTTCGAGTATACAGTCATGCCGTTCGGTCTCATGAACACGCCTGCAGTCTTCATGGCACTGATGAACTAAGTGTTCCATCCATACTTGGACTCTTTTGTCGTGGTCTTTGTGAACGATATCTTGGTGTACTCTCACACTCGACACGACCATTCCACACATCTTGAGATCGTTCTGAGTACACTAAGAGAGCATCGGCTATATGCTAAACTCTCAAAGTGCTAATTTTGGATGGGACAGATTCACTTCATGGGTCATGTTATCTCGGAGATAGGAGTGTCAGTGGACCTAGAGAAAGTGACAGCTGTATTTTCCTGGGAGTAGCTGAAGAACTTCTTTGAGGTGAGGAGTTTTTAAGGGCTGGCCGGATACTATAGACGCTTCATCCAGGACTTCTCGCGCCTAGAAGAACCATTGACAGGTCTAACCAAGAAGGGGGTTAAGTTCTTATGGACAGATTCTTGTGATTAAGCCTTTCAGGAGCTGAAAGGGAGGTTGACGTCAGCACTGATACTAGTCTTGTCAGAGTCGGGCAAGGGTTACACTATTTACTGTGATGCTTCAGGAATCGGGCTGGGAGTTGTGCTCATGCAGGGAGATGGAGTCGTTGCGTACGGGTCTCGGCAGTTGAGGCCACACGAGAGGAACTACCTGACGCATGATCTAGAGTTGGCAGCAATTTTTCATGCCTTACACTGTTGGAGACACTATCTTTTGGGAGATCACTTTGTGGTTTTCACTGACCACAAGAGTCTCAAGTATATCTTCACTCAGCGTGATCTGAATCTGAGACAACGTAGGTGGGTCGAGTATCTTCAGTCCTTTTATTTCGATCTTTCCTATACACCGGGAAAGGGAAACGTAGTGGCTGATGCGTTGATCAGGAGAACTCAGGTTCAGGCAGTTCAGGAGGCCAGCAGTGAGTGGAAGCTGATGGCTCTGTTCTCTGAGATGCATCTGGAGGTGCACGACAGATAGGGGCAGACCTTCCTATCTTCTGTAGCTGTTACCTCTACACTACTTGATCGGGTACGGATGAGGCAACTATCAGACTCCGAAGGCTTAGTCCTGCAGGAGAGTGTTCCAGGAGAGGACCCTCTTACTGGATGGACAGTAGGTGAGGATGAGATCTTACATTTCCAGGGATGCGTATGGGTGCCAGCAGACATATGCGAGGAGATGATGCGGGATTTTCATTCCTCAGTTTGGGCAGTTCATCCTGGCATCACCAAGATGTATCAGGATCTTCATCACCAGTACTAGTGTCCAGGTATGAAGAAGGATGTTGCTGGTTTTTTCATGAGATGCTCTACTTGTCAGCATGTGAAGGCGGAGCATCAGCGACCAGAAGGCCTTTTGCAGCAGTTACCCATTCCAGAGTGGAAGTTGAACTATGTCGCGATGGACTTCGTGACCGGGTTTCCGAGGTCACTATGGGGAAGTGATGTTGTTTGGGTTGTCGTTGACAGGCTTACTAAGGTAGCACACTTCTTGCCAATCAAGGGGACATTCAGTGTTGATGATCTGGGACGACTGTACATCTGAGAGATTGTACATCTACATGGAGTTCCACACTCCATTGTTTCAGACAGGGATGCATGCTTTACCTCTCAATTCTAGAAGGGACTTCAGAAGGCCTTGGGTACCCAAGTACTTTTGAGTACAGCATACCATCCCCAGACTGATGGCCAGTCTGAGCGCACGATCCAGGTGCCTGAGGATATGCTTCGAGCTTGCATTATATACTTCAGTGGTTCTTTGGATAAGCATATACCTCTTTTGGAGTTCACCTGTAACAACAGTTTTTAGGAAACCATTCAGATGGAACCATACGAGGCTTTTTACGGTAGGCCATGCCGATCACCCTTATGCTGGCTGGAGGCAGGTGAGGCAGATTTTCTAGGACCTCATCTTGTTTAGGAGACCTCAGAGCAGATAGAGTTGATTCGGAAGAGGATGTCTATAGCACAGTCTCGACAGAAGTCTTATGATGATCAGCGGAGATGACCTTTGGAGTTCGAGGTCGGAGATCAGGTCTTCCTGCGTATTGCACCGAGGTTGGGACACAAGAGGATTCGGAGATAGGGTAAGCTTTCACCATGGTATGTCGGGCCGTTTGAGGTGTTGGAGAGAGTTGGGTTGGTTGCCTATCGGTTGCAACTACCTCATAGGTATCGGGCTATGCACGACGTTTTCCACGTCTCCCAGCTCCGACGTTACTTTTTGGACCCGTCTCATGTCTTCCAACCCGAGGAGGTTGAGCTTAAAGCGGATGCATCGTTTGAGGAGAATTATATCCAGATTTTCGATTGAAGTACGAAGGTTCTCCAAGGCTGGTATGTTCCTCTGGTACGAGTTCTATGGAAGCATGGGCGAGTACAGGATGAGACTTGGGAGAGGGAGGCCGAGGTTCGATCGCAGTGGCCAGAACTGTTCGAGGATCCTTCTTCTACGCCCACCTAAGGAAATTCAGGGATGAATTTCTTTAAGGGAGGAAGTTTTTAAGAACCCAGATCTTTATTTCAGGTACGCTTTTCCTTTTTCTTGAGTTCTTAAGAAAAATGGATTTTCTGGAAAATTTTGAAGTACACGCCGTGTACTCTTCTCCGGCTCGAAGCTGTGTGTTGACCGTGCCCGGGCCACACACATGGTGTGTAGGGGTGACATGGAGGCCGATTTTGGTGGAGTACGGAAAGACCCACTACACGCCGTGTACCTTAAAAATACACACCGTGTACTTTTCTTTTTTTCACTAAACGGACCGGGGTCGCACCTCATCGTCATAAACGTCTTCTTCTAGGTCTGGTTCGACCGAGAGTGACTCGTATGGCCGCATCTTCCCCAAGCTCCTGCCTCTCCATCCGTTCTCCGATTCGAGCACGGTCGATTGTGTTGGAAGCGCAGCAGTGAGTTCTTCCTTTTTCTTGAACCTTGTTTTCCAATTCTTCCTCCTTCTCAAGTTATCTAAGGTTGAACGTTTTGTGCATTTTCTCAGATCTATAATGTTCTAGGGAGAATCATTCGTCGTGGTTCAAGTATATTGATCTCTTAGGATCAAGGTAGGTGGTTTTTTCCTTACCGTTCAAAGTCCTTGAGTTTATGTGTGAATTTCCACCGATACCCGTGAACGGGGTATCGCGTGTTTACCTTTTTTCCCTTGTTGTTTTTTTTTCTTGCATGTATGCTTGTGTAGAGGTAATTTGACCATGTTAGGGGATAATTTTCTGTGCTTGGATGTGTTTTACCTTACTTTTTTCAGTTTAAAACCCTTGGGTCTCGTTTTCCTTTGGTTGTCTCACCTGTTTCCATGCCTTGCGATTATAGGTTGAAGTGGAATTCATGACATGGTTGTTGCCTAGTAGACTGATTAGCTAAGTAGAACTATAGGTGTACTTTGGTTATCCAAGTAGATCTATAGGTTTAATTTGTCCTTATAGCATTATTATGCACTGACTAGCATGGGGCTGAGAGGACCTGGTGCTATAGACTATAAGGGATAGACCGAGTGAGCTTCCCAGAGAGTCTTAGACATTACAGACTACAGAGGGGATGGACCGAGTGATCTCCCAGAGAGTCTTGGATTTTATAGACTATAGGAGGGTAGACCTAGTGCACTTCCTCAGAGAGTCTTACCTTGTTTTAATCTCTTTAAGAACCTTCCCAGGCTAGAGGGGTAATTGACTGAGTGAGCTTCCTCAGAGAGTTTGTGGTATACCTGAGGCTATAGGAGGAATTGACCGAGATAGCTTCCTCAGAGAGTCTCTAGACCTTGGGGCTAAGAGGGTTAGACCGCGTGACCTTCCTCAAGAGAGTCCCTGGATACCCTATACTATAAAGGGAATTGACTGAGTGAGCTTCCCTAGAGAGTCTCATAAATGCGTATGACCAAGCCAGAGGGGTTAGGCTGAGTGCACTGCCTGGAGGGTTGTGGTACTTCTTGGATAGGACCAAAGGGGATGGTTGCATGTACTTCCCATAGGGTTTCCTTTTTGTTATCTTTGTGCTTCACTGTTGTTGTTGGTTGTGGTTTGATTGCTGTTGTATCATACTACCTTACTGCTTACTGTTACTACCTATTGCTTGTTGTTGCTGTTTACTGCTTATTGTACTTTTACCTTCCATATACTCACTGATTGTTAGGCACAGATCTTCAGGTGAATGCCTACTGGGATTTTATCTAACACCCTATTTGGGTCATGCTTTTGGGTCCAAGCAGATTATGTTGTTGCAGGTATAGACAAGGGCAAGCGCCCTTCAACTTCTGGAACTTGATTTCTTGGAGCAGGGGAGCAGGGGACCAAGCTTTGGCTTGCGATGCTGAGGAGCTGTTTACTTTTCTTTTGTACTTGTCTTGGTACTATAGTGTTTTCCAGTATTGTGACTTGTTTGGATGATTTCCTAGTTATGTATTATGCATCATTTCATATATATACATATGTGCTCCAGTTTGATGATTTAGTCTTCCGCTGTTTATATTGTTGGTTATCACTCCTTCCGCTATTGTATGTTTATTCTTCTTCTGTTGTGTACTCTGCCAATGAGGGAATAGTTTCCCCACTATCACACCCAAGGCCCTTGCTTCTAGTCGGCATCCTCTGGCGTTTGGGGAAATGCGCTTGAGGCCATTTGACCAACCGGGTACGGGGCGCCTCTGGGTGGCTTCTGGAACCGAGACGTTATATTTGAGGATAAGAACTTGGTTATTAAACTAAAGTCAGAAATATTTTCCTTAAGGAAATTCTTGTTAAACTTTACCTCTGGTAAGGAAAACTTTGACAAGATTTATTCCCAAATTCATCCTTTAAGTAATAGTTTTTTATTTGGTTATACTCATTTGAAACCAGTTTTTATTAATAATTATTTTGTTCCCCAAAGTGCTTTATTTTGTACTAAATGTCAGTGTGGTGGAAATTGGGAGAAAATTTTTTCTTTAAACAAAACCCAATCTTTAGGTTTTTATAAAGCTTGTTTTTCTAAGAAAATGTGGATTCCTAAAATATTACTTTTTGAAATTGCCAGATCCAAGAAAGTTTTGATTCCAAAAGTCTAACTTTTATTTTCAGAAAAATAAAGAAAGTTCCAAAGAAATACATGGTACATGGATAGTGAATGTTCCCAGAATATGATTGGTAATAAAAACTTCTTTGAAAAGATTATTAATATGAAAGGAGGAAAAGTAACATTCATAGATAATGATCAGGGATAAATTGTTGGTATAGGTAACATTGTTCTTCTTGGAAAAACTTTAATTTCAAATGTTTTATTCATTAAGGGTATTAAGAAAAACCTCATTAGAATAATTCAATTATGTGATGAAGGTTACCTTTTGAATTTTAGGAATGATAAATTCATAGTACACAATTCCAAGGAAGAGTTTATTATTTCTGACCATAGGCATAAGAATGTATACACACTAAACTGAGAAGACCTTGGAGCCAAGAAATACCTTGCCTTAGTGCAATGGAAGATCAATCTTGGTTATGGAATAGAAGGTTAGGACATTATAACCTTAGGAACCTATGAAAAATCTCAAATAAAGTACTTGTTAAGGATTTAACGGATCTTAGATTTGATTCTTAAAAAGTTTGTGATCCTTGTCAATATGAAAAGAAACACAAATCAAGTTTTAAATAAATTGGTGAAGTCTCAACTTTTGATTCATTACAGTTAGTGCATATGGATCTTTTTGGTCCAATACAAACTGAAATTATTAGAGGAAAATATTATATATTTGTTTTAGTTGATGATTACACTAGATTTACGTGGGTCTATTTTCTAGAAAAGAAATCTGAAGCTTTTTCTTATTTCAAAACTTTTAGAGCGCAAGTTAAAAATGAGAAAAACCCTTCCATTGATAACTATTCATAGTGATCGTGGAGGAGAATTTCAAAATTCATATTTTGAAAGTTTTTGTAGTAATAAAGGCATTACTCATAACTTCTTAGCTCCAAGAAATCCTCAATAGAATGATGTTGTTGAAATAATAAATCAAATTCTTCAAGAGATAACTAGAACCATGTTGAGTGAATGTTCTATTACTAAACACTTTTGGGATAAATTTGTTATTATTTCTTGTTATACTATAAATCAAGTTTTAATCAGACCTTTTCTTAACACAACACCTTATAAATTTTGGACCGGTCGAAAACTGAGACTTTCTTATTTCAAAGTATTTGGTTGCAAAGTATTCATCTTGAATACTAAAGATAACTTACATAAATTTGCAACCAAATCTGATGAAGCAATTTTCCTAGGCTACATCACTACTTCTAAGGCTTATAGATTTTTTAATAAAAATACATGTGTTGTTGAATAAATAGTGCATGTTAAATTAGATGAAACTGATCCTTTTGTTTTTAAACAACCCCAACCTATATCTTCATATGTGTTTTCAAAAACTGATTATCAACCCTTGATAGAAGATTATTCTAATAAGAAAATTATTCAAGAAAACATTTTTGAAGTATTTACCCTATAATATTTTCTACCATATGTTGATGAACATGTTTTATAAAACCCAAATCAGTTGTTTCTTAAGAATCATCCTAGTGATAGTATCATTGGTGATGTAAATCAGCCTACAAGTACTAGAGGTTCCTTAAGAAATGAAGTATAAAATCTAGAATTACTTTGCTAATTAGAACCAAAAAGCACTGATAAAGCTTTAACTGATGATGATTGGATTAAATCCATGCAATATGAACTAAATGAATTTGAAAGGAACAAAGTCTAGACCTTGGTTGAAAGACCTAAGGAAACTTCTATAATTGGAGTAAAATGGGTCTTCAAAAATAAGTGTGATGAAAATAGAATCATAGTAAGAAATAAAGCTAGATTAGTTGCTAAAGTCTATAATAAAAAAGAATTAATAGACTATGAAGAAACCTATGCTCTAGTATCTAGACTCAAATCTATTCTCATTTTACTTGTCTTTGCAGCATTCTTTAATTTCAAATTTTTTCAAATGTATGTGAAGTGTGCTTTCCTTAATGGATATGTTCACAAGGAATTTTATGTTGAACAACCTCTTGTATTTGAGGAAAAAAGACATTCTAAACATGTTTTCAAACTTACCAAATCCTTATATGGATTTAAACAATCCCCTAGAGCTTGGTATGATAGAATTACAGGATTTTTTTTACAAAACAATTGTGTTAAAGGAACTGTTGATCCAACTCTTTTTATAAATAAAGATAAGAAAAATGTTTTGATTGTTCAAATTTATGTTGATGACATTATATTTGGTTCAACTCGTCAATATTTAATTGATTCGTTTGTGAATATAATGAAATCTAAGTTTGAAATGAGTATGATGGGTGAGTTAACATTTTTCTTAGGTTTTCAAATTTCTCAAAAACTAGAAGGAACTTATATATCACAACATAAGTATATTAAAAATATTCTTAAAAAGTATGGATATGAAAACACTAAATGTATAAGAACTCAAATTGGTACCTCAAAATCTCTTGATCTTGATGAATATGGGAAACCATTATATCAAACATCATTTAGAGGTATGATAGGAAGTTTATTATACTTGACAGTTAGTCATCCAGACTTAATGTTTTCAGTATTCTTATGTGCAAGATATCAATCTAATCCAAAGGAATCTAATTTAAAAGAAGTGAAAATAATTTTTCTCTATTTAAAGGGAACCATGGATTTAGGACTTTTCTAAACTTCTGGAAATTATTTTGTTTTAAAAAGTTTTTTGGATGCTGATTTTGGTGGATGTAGAATGGATAGAAAAAGTGCATCCAGAACTTTTCATTTCTTAGGAGATTTTTTAGTTTCTTGGTCATGTAAGAATCAACACTCAGTAGTACTTTACACTGTTGAAGATGAATATGTAGCAGTTGGAAGTTGTTGTGCCCAAGTTTTCTGGATACAACACACACTCACAAACTATGGCATGAGTTTTACCAAAACACAAATATTGTGTGATAACACTAGTTCCATTTCCCTAAGAAGAAACCCTGCACATAACTCCTGGCATCACTTTCTTAGGGATCGCACACTTAAAGGAGATATTATTCTTCAATTTATCGAAACGCAAGATCAACTTGATGGTATTTTTTATAAGATCTTTACCCTATGATATATTTGAATACATGAAACAAAAATTAGTAATGATAACCATAAGGTAATCTTCCATATAAACTTTTTATTGAAACCTATCTCCTTACATTAAGTAACTCCTCATATGGGGAGTATATTTTCTTGTCAAATTTTTTTTTCACTAATCAAATTTCTTTTCATAACAATTTTTTTTTTAATCAAATTTTTCATAACCAATTTTTTTATCAAATTTTTTTTCGTAACCAAAATTTTTCGAAACCAAAATTCCAGAATCAAAAATTTACTTTCCTTAATAAAATTTTCTAGAATCTAAAGTTCTTCAAGAAGAATATTTTTCATTACTGACAATTTTTTTTGGAAATCCAGAAGGTATGTTTCCTTACTTAAATTTTCATAATTAAATTTTTTACTTGTTGGTATTTAAGAAAAATTTTATCAGATTCACTTTTCCTAAATCCGAATTTTTCCTTAAAACCTCAAAAGATCAGAACCTACCAAATCCTTCTTTATATTTCATATCAACCATCACATCAGATTGTGCTTATTTCAACTGTTGGATCAAATTGGTAATTTGAACCATCGCTTTAATGCCAATATAAAGTCCCCCTATTTATCATCACACATTAGTTTTTGAAGTTTTTTGTGTCGAATCTCTGCCTATATTCAAAAATCTCGTTCCACTTTTCCAAGTTTTCTTAGACTACAGATGTCATTGGAAGCCTCCCCACAGAAACACATGTATTAAACCAAGGAATTCAATGAATGGAAAATATACAGGGAAAGGTTAGTTGATCCAAATTTATTCACTAAGTATAATTCCTTGATTACAAAAAACATTAAACTGAATGGATGGGAGAGATTTTTCATAGAAAATCCAAAAAGTCAGGATCTGGTTTACCCAAAGTTTCTTATAGAATTCTATGATGTAGTAATTTTTTATAACGAAGGTGGAAGAGAAAAATTTTCCTTCAAGAGTTATGGTAAAACCTATTACCTATCCTTCAACATGGCATCAAATATTCTTGGAGTTTCATATGAAGGTGAAGCAATTTTATGCACTCACAGGCTGCCAGTTCAGTCAGGAAGTTTTGAGAAGGAAAAGACAATTGAGTGCCTTAGCCTCAAAGGAGTAAAATCACTAAAGATCAACCACCTTTAAATAAACTTCAGATTTTTATAATTATGGGTATAAGGTTTTCTTATTTCGAGAAAAGGAGACAAGTACTCCTTAAAGAAAAGTGACATCTTTATTTTGGATTTTCTGGTTAACCTAAGGAAGATAAACCAAGTGAATTATATACTCCTGAAAATCACCAATATCAATAATGGAACTCTCAAATACCAGATCATCATGTATCCCGCAATTTTTTCTATGG
The DNA here is from genome assembly GCA_963277665.1 of Viscum album. NCBI lineage: Eukaryota > Viridiplantae > Streptophyta > Magnoliopsida > Santalales > Viscaceae > Viscum > Viscum album. The sequence continues at coordinate 130,628,481 of OY728137.1, forward strand.
TCATATTGCTATACTTAGAATCATTCAAAATTCTTTGCAGCTTTAAACCAAGAAATTTCAAGATCTTACTACTAAGTGATGACCCCTTGAGGATAATGAAATTTGGTTTCAATACCAAGTCTATAGAATTTATGATATTTCAGAAATTGAGGTTGAAGCTCTAGATAAGAAAGTGGAAGTAGGATAGACTTCCAAGAAAGCTCAGAAGAAGAGAAAGGAAAAAAAGAACTGAAAACCAAAGAGAAGCCTGCAGTTCTGGAAATTTAGTCAGCCCCACCAAAACCGAAAAAACAAAAGACTTTCCCTAATGAAGTGGTAGTGAAGTGGAGAGAACAAAATAAAAATAAGAAAGAAATAGATCCTAGTTTTGGCCTAGATCCTACTAAAGAAAATGCTATGAAGATTAAAACTACTAAAGAGATAGAGAAGTAAGAAAAAGAGAAGAAACAAAAGAAGAAAATGTCTAAAGCTAAGATTGTTCAAAAACTTCTAAAGGATACTAAGAAATCCTCTAAAGAGATTCAGGTACTGGAATTATTTCTCAAAGAACCAATACTAGTAGAGACTTTAGGAAAAAAATTCATAATTCTAGAACCTGAAGTGGAAGAATAAATATTTCAGGAAGAAGAAATAGAAGAATAAGAGGAAGAAGAATAAGATAAGAGTGATGATGTTATAAAGAAAGTTGAAGAATATCATGAGAAGGAAATTCCTTCCGAAAAGATTTCAATCTGGACTTCCCAGATTGAATCAACTAAAATTGTTTCTCAATGAAAAGAGGATGAGGTTTAGGAAGAGGTTAATAAACCTTTTGATGATGAAAGTAGCAATCCAGACTTCATTCAACCTGATGATCTTAAGAAAGATGCTGGGAAAGAAGAGGTTGATGAAGATAAAATTTTCCAACTTTCAGATAGTGAACATGAATCTCCAAAGGCTAAGGAGACTATTTCAAATGTAGAAAAAGGAAAATAGGTGATTGATAATACACCTGAGAAGGTTGTGGTGATTAAGAATGATGTTGGTGGATCATCCAAGAGGAAGGATGTAGATCTAGAAAAATAATCTTCACCTACAAGGGAATCAGATTCTGAATCATCTTCCATGGGTCAGGATTTCATGGTATAGTCTCTGAAGAAGTTAGTAAACACCATACCCTTGTTTCTTAGTATTGATTTGAGGTTTCATATTCTTCAACACTCCTTTAATCAGAATTCAGATTCTGTAAGCATGCTCATGGAAAAATTCATCAAGCTTGAGGCTTATTTCAAAACCTTCTATATAGATTATGATGCTCATAGGATATATTGTAAGTAAATTAAAAAATTGTCTAAGAAAACGATTGAAGACATGATAATATTTTATGACTTCCAAGACTTAGTGAAATATTCCTTCGATAATTCAGACTACAGGATAAAAAACCTTACAACAAGTTTTACAGAGAAGTCGAACCTTAAACAAGTATCCCAGAAGCAAGAAGAAAAATATTTGAATGGGGAGTTGAATTTAGTTTCCTTAAATTTAAAAAGATAAATTTAACTCATGATAAAGTTAGAAGAAAAGTTCAATCAGCAAGAAGAGATAATGAAATCTCATGTATAATTTCTTAAGTCTCAGGATGAAAAAATCAAGGCTCTGGAAAAGAAAAATGAGGATCAGGAATAGTTTCTCAAAAGGTTTGAGGAAGATCATAAGGAGATCAAGAAGTTGAAGGCTACATTGAGGAAGATAATTCCAAAGGAAAATAAGGATGAATAATTTTTCCCTCTCAATTCTGATCTTTTTTTTGTATTTCTCTGTATCAATTTTTCCAATCATAATGAAAATTTTGATGTCCTTCAATTTTTTTGTTCTGTATGGTTCTAATCTTTCAGGTACCATTTTTTTCCATTTCCACCATTCATTTTTAAAAATCACAAAGGGTGAGAAAATGATGGTAAAAAATAATACTAAGTATAAAGAAGATAATTCCCTAAGAAAGGGGGAGTTTAAGAAAAATTGAGTTTACTTAAAGAAGACTTTCTTGTGCAAGAAAAAGTAAAATCTCTCTAATGAAGTCAAGAATACGGTCTTAGGGGATTTTAAAACCTAAGGGGGAGTTATTCATATTCATCATGGTTCATAATTAAAGGGAGATAAGTTTTTTTTTAAGTTCATAAAAAAAATCTTATTCCTTATATTCTTTTTTAAAAGGTTGTTTGTGTTTTCCAAAAAGGGGGGGATTATTGAGTCAATAAGGTTTCATTATGAATTTTTCATTCCTCTATGTTTTGAAAATAACAAACACTTTATCTTAAGGAAAATTATCTTTCCCTAAGTATTATTTTATTAAGGAAAATTTTCCTTATCTAAGGAAATTTTTATTCTTACCTTTGTTTTCATTGCCTCATTTTATAATCTCTCAAAACCAAAATCATTTTATTACTAAGTCAAGAATTTAGATTCTTATCTAAAACCTATGAATCTTATAGTTCCTTGGATATATAGTCTTTTGTTTTTAGACTTTGAATCCTTTGAAATTCAGACTCTAAATTCTATGAAATTCAGACTCTGAATTCCTCAGAATTCCGACTCTGAATTCCTCAGAATTCCGACTCCAAATTCCTCAAAATTATGACTCCGAATTCCTCAAAATTCTGACTCTGAATTCCTTCAGAATTCTGACTCTGAATTCCTTAGAATTATTACTTCTAATTATGAGGAATTCCAAATCTAAATTCCTTATAATTCAGACTCTGGAATCTATAGAATTCATATTCTGAATTCTTTGTAAAACAGAATCTGAATATTCATGTTTATAGAATCTAATTGTTTATATGTTTAGACTCTAAATTATATTTTTCCTTATACTATGTATATTCATATTTGGTTAAGATAATTCATTTTCCTTACACATGTTATTATTATGAAATGATGTCATACAATTTGTTTCTAACTAACCTTTAGTTGAGTGACACATGTACAGGTCCCTTTGAAATTCAAGGAAAAATATGATCGTTGGAGGAGGGAGCCGACCATTGGAGTTTTTCCTATAAATAGGAGCTCATTTTAATGAGAACATAATTTGTTGATCACCCTATAGATTACATACAATGATTATGTGAAGTGATTTCTAAAGAGAGAAAGACTCTCATGACTTTTGTGTTTCATGAACATCTTATTCAGCTGTGAACACCTTGTTCATCTTGCTTCGTGCAACTCCGATTATTGTTGAGTACAATCGAGGACTTATGAGAATAGGAATATAGAGTTGCTGACTATCTTAAAGTTTGATGGCTTGCAGGTATAGTAAGACATATTTCGATATTCCTATCAAGGTCTTACCCTGGTGTGGGTAAGACAGACTTTCTTAATAGTATAAATCAAGGGACTTTTATCCAAGGTTGTTGAATACCCTACTCTTTGGGTTAAAAGATTTCTTAATTGTTACTTGTTTTTGTTTAAAGTTTTATTTATGATATATTTTGATAAAGGAAGAAAGTATAACTTTCTTATACTTTCTTGTACTTTACTTACTCAGATAAAAAAGATTTTATATGCTTTAAGGTAAAATCTTACTTTAATAAAATTGTTCTTAAGTTTCATTTCCGGATTCATATTTATGGAACCTAAGCAAGTTGGTTTCATAGAACTAAAAGAGTATTTGTGAATTTACCTTATTTAACTTTTCTAAACATAATTTTCCTTAAGTTTAAAAATGAAAGTTTTTAAACTTACAATTCACCCCCCCCCCCTCTTGTAATTGAGCATCTATATACACTATTTTGATCCTACACTCAGTTTCCCAGAGTCAGTGCCTTATTTTATTACATTGGCATATAAACAAGGAATATCCATCCCAAAGGATCAAGTAGTTTAGTATCTTTGGAAACAAGATACATACATAAGTTCAACATTAAAACTTGAAATGAAATACAACATATAAATTTTTTTGGGAACATACATAACTATAAGTTTATCCTTACAGGTCAATCATAATAAACTTCTTCATATCCTAAGAAAATGAAACATAAGAAAGGGGTGATCTCAAAATCTCAATAAGGGTAGGCAATATATCAAAATATATCATAAACATAAACATTATTCATGGTGAATAACTAAAAACACATTCCTTTAAAAAATAAACTTGAACACATTATGGAAGGAATAAGAGCTAAATAAATAATTCCATAATAAAACATAATCATGGGTATTCTACTAGTCAAATAACCACATAAACTATCAATACTATTTTAATAATGAGGTAATTCATAATGCGGGACATCATAACCATACCATCAAGGCCTCGTTATAAGACCATAAATATCCATTTTGTCAAGGCATCGTGCCAAGACCGTAGTTTGTCTCATGAGACCTATCGATGCACTGAGGGGATATATTGGGCCCCACCAAACACTTACTAAGTCCAATTAATTTCTCATATAAATGGGTATAAACATAAACAACATATACATTCATATTAAAACTAACATATTAAATGTAAATAACTTTCCCCGAATAGTAAGCATAAACACTAACCATTCAGAGTAAATTGGTGAATGGTTTTAAGATAGCACATTCATAGTCAAAATAATCATAAACCATTCAGTTAAATATGGTAGATGATATCATAAAATATTAATACCAATAATATATAATAATCAACAAGATTGTTGAAGCGTATTAAGATACTCTTATAAAATCGTCGAGTAATTCTTGAGATAAATACTCTTTTACTTTGAAAATAAGAGTTCTTTTGGAAAAATATTTGTATAAAACCAGAAGTTAAATAATATAGTTTTATCATAATAAAATTATTTATTTTATAAACATAATGGTTTCTAAAAACATATTATAGAGTTTCATTGAAAATAGGTAAGAATTCGAGAAATCCCCTTGAATTGGGCTTTTATTTTGGAAATAATTTTTGAAAGATCCTTTTAAAACATGTATATATCCATAAATGAAAGTAGAATTCTAGTTGGTAAACATATATAGAACATTAACACAGAATTTATGAGGGTTTAATATGAATAAATAATAATTTAATTGAGGTAAGTAGTGAATAAGAGTAACCCGAATGAAAATGGAGGTTCGGGTGGAAAACCCTTACCTTAAGTTTGGAGGTGTTCCTCACTTGATATTAATGACACGAATAATCAAATTTAGGTTCATAAATTAATAATTACATAACCTCATATTCATTTAATTGATTTATTATAACCTTATTAGGTTCATTCATGGCCTTTTGATGGGTTAAGAGATTCAAATTCACTATTTGGGGGTGTTTTCTTCCTTAGTTTTCATGATCAGTTTACTTATATTCATATAGGGATAAACATGTAGAATGAGAATGGTTTTACAGAATATAAGTTTTTATTATTATTTAAAAAACATAAGATTACTTGGTCATAAATATCATTTGTTTATTGGGAGTGAAGATGAATTGTTATATAAAACATTAATGACAATTGTTTGGGTTAATTGGCGGTTCTTGATCACAATGAACTTATTTTGATTTGTAAATTAATATCATGTGTAAAAAAGTATTATAGAACATTAAATAAATTATAATACATATATTATAGTCTTTTTCAACCATAAAAATGGTTTCATGACCATAATTGAAGATGGTAATAGAAATTGAAAACCCGTCGTCCTTGAATGTGATAAATTAACACATCTCAGATGGTGTTTTCATTTCCAGTATAAAAGAAGGGTAAAAGAGAGATGATGAAGAATTATTACTTTATCATAACAAAATTATAGTACATGTAAGTTACTAGATTCATCACAATATTTATATGAAAGGAGGTAAGAAAATAAAAAAGAAAAGAAAGGAACTTGAAATAAAAGAAATGAAAAGAGGAATTTACCTCTTAAAGTAATCTTCCTTGAGAGCCTCTTTAGGGGAGAGGTTTTGGTCTTTTTATGAGACCAATGGATGCTGGATATGGGGGAGGATCTTGGGAGGATATTTCATCATAATTTAGACAAGGCACGAGGCTTGAGAGGAGTGAAGAGAAGAGGGAGTGAGGGGGGTTATAGTGGAGGAGAGGGGGATTTGTGAATATTTTATTCATTATTTTATTATTTCTCTCAAGACAAAAAATAGTTTCAATTCATGTGACCCGTAATAGTAATAAGTTCATGTGAATTCAAACCTAGTGGGATTACATCAGCCTTACATCACTTATAACCCAATAAATCATGTATTTAGCATTTTCTGTGAATTGTCATATTTTACTATTCACCCAAAATTCATGTATTTTAGAAAAATCCCAAAAATTTACCCCAACCATTTTTCGACGTGTAGAATTCAAAAATGAAATCTATTTTTTGAAAATAATTTTCTAAATAAAATCCTAATTTATTCAAAAAAACAACATTAAAACTATAACTCATTTTATAACACCTTGAAAATTTAATCAAGGTCCCATAAAATTATCTTATAACCATAAGACAATAAAATAAAAATTTATGATTATATTTTATGAAAATAAATTTTCATTTTAAATTATTAAATTAATCATAAAATTTTAATTAAAATACTTATGACATACAAAAATACCAATACTTATACTATGATTGTTTATTCACATATAAGATGTCTAAATTGTATTTATACATTCATGGGTGAAGTTACTTTTTTTTGGCCGATTTACTATTCATTACTATTAATTATTATTCATTACTATTCATAAGGGTGTGTTACTATTCATAAGGATATTTTATTATTCATCAAAAACTAAGTTGATTTTATTAGACTCTAAATATCGTACTGAACGCAACTGTGTATGTCAGTTTTTCAAAATTCCAATCACATAGGTGGTAAAACTATGTTTACTGGATAGGTTATAACAGTGGTATTTTTTAGAGACTCAGTGTTTCATGCATTCAATATTAAATTTATTTACAAAATCTTAGGGTGTTACATTATCCCCTCTTTACAAAAATTTCATCCTCGTAATTACTAGAATGTTACCTCACAAAAAAGATTTGGGTAGTTCTTCATCATAAGCTCCTCAGGCTCCCATGTTGCCTCTTCGATTTTATGATTTTTCCAAAGTATCTTTACCAATCGAGTCATCTAATTTCTCAACACTTGTTCTTTACTGTCCAGAATCCAAATAGGCTCTTCATAGTAAGATAGGTCAGGTTCTAATTCTATACCGTCAGAATTGAGGAAATGCATTGGGTCTGGCATGTACTTTCTCAGCAATGAGACATGGAACACATTGTGTACTTTAGACAATCTAGGTGGCATATCCAAAAAATATGAAACAGCTCCAATTCTCTCTAGAATTTCAAAAGGGCATATGTACCTAGGGATCAGTTTCTCTTTATTCCCAAATCTTGTAACACCCTTCCATGGAGATACTTTTAAGAAAACGTGATCTCTCACTTGAAATTACAAATCCTTACTTTGATTATCAGCATAGATTTTTTCTGCTTTGAGCTACTTTGTTATGACCTTGAATAGTCTTTACCTTCGTTGTTGTTTCCTCCACAAGCTCTGGGCCCACAAGCTTCCTTTCTCCAACTTCATCCCATCAAGTTGGTGTATGACATCTCTTTCCGTACAATGCTTCATATGGTGCCATTTGAATACTTGAGTGGAAACCATCATTGTAGAAAAACTCCACTAAAGGTAAATATTGATCCCACATACCTTTAAAGAGTGAACATGATCTCAATATGTCCTCTAAGTTTTGGATCGTTCTTTCTGATTGCCCGTCAATTTGTGGGTGATAAGCAGTACTCAAACAAAGCTCAGTATCCAAATATTTCTGAAGAATTTTCCATAATTTGGATGTAAATCGAGGATCGCGATCAGAAACTATTGAGAGAGGTGCTCCATGAAGTCTCACAACTTCATTGATATATATTCATGTTAGGCGCTCTAGTGGCAAATCCTCTCTTATAGTGAGGAAATGTGCAGATTTTGTAAGTCGATCAATAATTACCCATATCGCATCATTCTTCCTTGGAGTTTTGGGTAATCCAGTAACAAAATCCATGGTTATGTCATACCATTTCCATGTAGGAATAGTTATAGGTTTCATGACTCCTCTAGGATTTTGTCGTTTGACCTTCACTTGTTGACAGACTAAACATCTTGAAACATAATCAGCAATTTCCTACTTCATGTTGTCCCACCAGAAATGTTCCTTCAAACCTATATACATTTTAGTGCTACCAAGGTGTATAGAAAAATTTGAGCTATGAGCATCATCCAATAACTCCCTTTTCAGCTTGAGTATAGAGGGAACACATAGCCTCTTCCCAAATTTTAAAATTTTATCTTCACATACGAAGTCATCCAACTTCCCATCGTTCACAGCATTAATTTTCTTTTGAAGGTTCTCATCATCAGAATGAGATCTTTTAATCCTTTCTAATAAAGATGGTTGGTAAACCAATTGAAAAAGTAATGATGTTTCACCTTCTTTGATAATTCCCATATTCATCCTTATTAGATCCATGAACACAGGATCTCTTTCAATCATAATTTTGTTTAAAACTCCATGATCCCTCCTGATCAATGCATCAACTACCTTATTTTCCTTTCCTAGGTGGTAGTGTATAGAACAATCATAATCCTTGAGTATTTCGAGCCATATTTGTTGCCTCATGTTGAGTTCTTTCTGTGAGAATATATACTTTAGATTCTTGTGATCCGTATATATCTCACATCTTTCACCATATAGATAGTGTATCCATATATTCATAGTAAAGATGACAGTTGCTAACTCAAGATCATGAGTAGGATAGTTTTGTTCATGAATTTTTAGCTACCTTAATGCATAGGTAAAAACTCTATCATTCTGTATAAGTACAAAACCAAGTCCTTTCTTTGATGCATCACTATAGATCACAAACCCATCATTCCCTGATGGTAGAGTTAGGATCAGATAATTCACTAATCTCTTCTTCAATTATTCAAATCAGTTCTCACATTCTTTTGTCCATACGAACTTAACCCCTTTACTTGTAATCTTGGTCATTGGGTTGGATAAATGGGTGAAGTTCTGAACAAAATGTCTATAATAACCTGCTAAACAAATAAAACTATGTACCTCAGTTATGTTCATTGGAGTATTCCATTCTTGAACAGCCTTTTTCTTTTTAGGATCAACAGATATTCTATCCTTAGAGACAATGTGGCCAAGAAAGGAAACTGATTGAAGCCAAAATTCACACTTTCTAAACTTCCCGAATAATTCATTTCTTCTAAGAGTCTTCAGAATAATGCACAAGTTATTTTCATGATCTTCATAGCTTTTGGAGTATACCAAGATATCATCAATAAATACCACCACAAATTCATCAAGATATTCTTTGAAAACACTATTTATTAGATCCATGAAAACAAAGGGTGCATTAGTCAGTCCAAAAGGCATTACTATAAACTCATAATACCCATACCTGGTTTGAAAAATTGTCTTTGGAATGTCTTCCTTCCTTACTAGCAATTTATGATATCCATATCAAATTTCAATCTTCTAAAAATATTGGGCTTCATAAAGTTGATCAAATAAATCATCAATGCGAAGTAGGGGATACTTGTTCTTTATTATTATAGCATTAATCTCCCTATATTCAATGCATAACCTCATAGATCCATATTTCTTCTTAATGAAAAGGATAGGGGCTCCCATAGAGAAACACTAGGGTGGATGAATCCTTTACCACTCAATTCCTCTATTTGTTTCTTCAATTCTACTAATTCCACAGTGTCCATTCTATAAGGAGTCTTTGATATAGGCCTTTAACTAGTAATTAAATCAATAGAGAACTCAACTTCATGTTCTAGAGGATTTTTAGGTAAATCCTCTAGAAACACATCAACATATTATTGCATAATAGGTACATCCTCTATTTGGACATTCCTTTCCTCACCCATAGATATTGTGTTCCCTTCCTCCCTAATAATTGAATTCAGTAGAGCTACTGGGGGTGGATCTAGATGAGAATTAGATGGTTATTTTTCTACCCTAAAGATAAGGGGTTCCATATCATCCTCAAAAATTGTAACCTCCTTCTTCTTACAATAACTTTTTGCATCATGGTTAGAAATCCAATCCATACCGAGGATTATATCAAATTCAATCATGGGTATGATAATAAAATCAGTAGATAAAGCATGTTTATATTCCATAATGGGGACTTTCTGGCATAATTTTGTTGCAATGATACTTCCCTTAGGAGTTTTGACTGAAAAATATCTTATTAAATCAAATTGGAAATATCTAATTTTCTTAGAAAACAAGGAAGATATGAAAGAATTAAATGATCCAGAATCAAATAAAGCATTGGATAAGTTCGAGGAAATGATTAAAGTGCCTTCCACCACATCATTAGGAACTTCAACCTCCATAGTTGTGATTGAATAAGATTGGTTTTGCTCCCTTGGCCTTCTTTGGGGAACGTTTCCCCGATGATTAGGACATTCATGTGCATAATTTCCCATCTCCCTAAAATTATATCATTGAACATTGTTAGCTTCTTTCTTCCCCTTACAATCTCGAGATAGGTGGCCTTTTTCTCTGTACATATAACAGACTCTCATTCCCTTCAGGAAAGTGCTAGGGTGTTTCTTCCCACAATTACTATAGGATGGAAGGTCAACTCTTCCCTTCTTCCCCATTTCCTTATTCCCTTTTCCAGAGTTTTTTGCAGCCCTCTTCTTCTCTTACTTTCCTTTAAAGTCATATGACTTAGAAAATTCCTTTTATTTCTTAATATCACTTGAGAATATATCTTCATATGATGAGAAACATTCGGAGACTAGATCCCTTCAAAGTAATGGATTTAAACCATCAAAGAATTGATCAATATTACTCCTTGGATTACGTATGTAGTTTGTGGTATGTCTTTATAACCTTGTAAAGTTGGCTTCATACTTGGAAACATTTTTATCCTCCTTCTGCCTCAGATTCAAGAATTTCCTTTCCATATCCGCTCGTTGTTCACAGGGAAGATATTTTTATAGTAATATTTCCTTAAAATCCCTCCATTCTATCTCTTTTATTTCTTACTCATCCTTTGTGTTTTGGATTAATGACCACCACTGATCCGTATCTCCTGATAGATGATAAACTACCATGAAAACCTTCTCTCTTTTGTTACATCCCAAAGCAAGAAATATCTTCTCTAGGGAACTTAACCACTGATCAACTACAAAAGGGTTTGTATTCCCATTGAATAATGGAGGTTTTTGTCACATAAAGTGGTCTAACATAGCTCCTCCACATTGTGGATTTGGATTCTCCATACGGGTAAGGATATTGTTCATAACTTGAGTCAATTGTCCCAGTATAGTTATAAGCTGCTCAACACTAGTCGCAGCACCAGAGCCAACATCATTATCTTGCATCAGAGGGAAATCCCTACATGGGATACACGCGTTCATGTGGTTTCCATTTCTTCCACTAGGCACTATTTCTAAATAATGTCATACACAAGATTAGGTTTTGAATCATAATGTATAATCTCAACATAGAAAAATACTAATGCATGGATAATCCCATAATCACAAACATGGTTTCTTTGAGGAAAATTTTACATTTAAATACTTCATAATGGATTGTAAAGAAAATGTGAATTATCTTAATCATATCCCCCTAGAGTTTCAAACCAGGTGCGCAGGAAGTCCCATTGTCGTGTATTAGGATACCCCACGTCAAACCTGAAACTCCTTGTTGAAGTTTTCACTCCTAGGTACATTGTTCCAGAACCACGTCCACTTGTAGTATTCACACAGGGATGTATTTTCTAGAAATATCTTCATAATATATTCCTTACCAAGATTCTAGGATGTTCTTGTATGTTTATCCTCAAAGACTATCTTAGGGTTTTGTTCCCTAATCTATGTTTTCTAAATCTAGTTTCTAAGTTTTCTACTAAACTTCCTTGGATACCAACTATAAGGACTCAACCCCAGTTGCTCGGAGTCGATGCCTTATTTTATTACATTGGCATATAAACAAGGAATATGCATCCTAAAGGAACGGGTAGTTTAGTAGCTTTGGAAACAAGATACATACATAAGTTCAACATTACAACTTGAAATAAAATATAACATATAAGTTTTGTTGGGAACATTCATAACTATAAGTTTATCCTTACAGGTCAATCATAATAAACTTATTCATGTCCCGAGAAAATGAAACATAATAAATGGGTGATCTCAAATGCTCAGTTAGGGTAAGAAATAAAATGGAAGATATCATAAACATAAACATTAAGCATGGTGAATAACTAAAAACACATTCCTTTAAAAAATAAACTTGAACACATTATGGCAGGAATAAGAGCTGAATAAATAATGTCATAATAAAACATAATCATGGGAATTTTACTAGTCCAATAACCACATAAACTATCAATACTATTTTCATAATTAGGGAATTCATAATACGGGACATCATAACCATATCGTCAAGGCCTCGTTCCAAGACCATAAATATCCATTTTGTCAAGGTCTCATGCCAAGACCATAGTTTGTCTCATGAGACCTACCGATGCACCGAGGGGCTATAGAGGGCCCCACCTGACACATACTAAGTCCAATGCATTCCTAATATGAATGGGGATAAAAATAAACAATATATACATTTATATTGAAACTAAAATATGAAATGTAAATAACTTTCCCTAAATAATAAGTATAAACACTAACCATTCAGAGTAAATTGGTGAATGGTTTTAAGATAGAACATCCATAGTAAAACTAATAATAAACCATTCAATTAAATATGGAATATGATATCATAAAATATTAATCTCAATAATATATAAGAATCAACAAGAGTTTTTAAGTAGATGAAGATACTCTTATAAAATCATCGAGTAATTCTTGAGATAAAAAACTCTTTTACTTTGAAAAAATAGTTCTTTTAGAAAAATCTTTGTAGAAAACCAGAAGTGAAGTAATATAGTTTATCATAATAAAATTATTGATTTTGTAAACATAATGGTTGCTAAAAATAGATTATAGAGTTCCCTTTAAAATAGGTTAGAATTTGGGAAATCCCCTTGAATCGGGCTTGTATTTTGGGGAAAAATTGAAAGACCCTTTTAAAACATGTATCTCTCCATAAATGAAAGTAAAATTCTGGTTGGTACACATATATAGAACATTAAAACAGAATTTATGAGGTGTATATATGAATAAATAATAATTTAATTGAGTTGAGTAGAGAATAAGAGTAACCCGAATGAAAATGGAGGTTCGGGTGGAAAACCCTTACCTTAAGTCCGGAGGTGTTTCTCACTTGATCTTAATGACCTAAATAATCAAATTTAGTTTCATAAAGTAATAATTTCAGAACCTCATATTCATTTAATAGATTTAGTATAGCCTTATTAGGTTTATTTATGGCATTTTGATGGGTTAAGAGATTCAAATTCATTGTTTGGGGGTGTTTTCTTCCTTGGTTTTCATGATCGGTTTACTTATATTCATGTAGGGATAAAAATATAGAATGATAATGGTTGTCTAGAATAGAAGTTGTATGTTATTAGTGAACAAACAGAATATTACATGGTCATAAATATCATTTGGTTATTGGGAGTGAAAATGAATTGTTATATAAAACATTAATGACAATTGTTTGGGTTAATTGGCAGTTCTTGATCACAACGAACTTATTTTGATTTATAAATTAATATCATGTGTAAAAAAGGATTAAAGAACCTTAAATAACTTTTAATAAATATATTATAGTCTGGTTCAACCATAAAAGTGGTTTCATGACCAGAATTGAATATGGTAATAGAAATTGAAAACCTGATGTCCTTAATTTGATAAATTAACACATCTCAGATGGTGTTTTCATTTCTAGTATAAAAGAAGGGGAAATGAGAGATGATGAAGAATTATTCCTTTATCATAACAAAATTCTAGTACATGTAGGGTACTGGAGTCATCACAACATTTTTATGAAAGGAGGTGAGGAAAGAAAAAGAAAAGAAATGAAAAGAGGAATTTACCTCTTGAAGTAATCTTCCTTGAGAGCCTCTTTAGGGGAGAGGTTTTGGTATTTTTATGAGACCAAGGGCTGATTTAAATGGGGGAGGATATTAGGAGGATATTTGAGTATAATTTAGACAAGGTAGAAGTCTTGAGATGAGTTAATAGAAGAGGGATTGAGGGGGGTTTATACTTGAGGTGAGGGGTGATTTCTGAATATTTTATTCCTTATTTTATTATTTCTCTCAAGAAAATCAATAGTGTTGATTCATGTGACCCATAATAGTAATAAGTGCATGTGAGTTAAAACCTAGTGGGCTTATATTATCCTTACATCACTTATGACCCAATAAATGATGTATTTAGCATTTATCGTAAATTATCATATTTTACTATTCACCCAAAATTCAAGTATTTTAGAAAAATCCCAAAAAATTACCCCAACCATTTTTAGACATGTAGAATTCAAAAATGAAATCCATTTTATGAAAATAATTTTCTAAATAAAATCCTAATTTATTCAAAAAATATATATTAAAATTATAACTCGTTTTATAACACCTTGAAAAATTAATCAAGGTCCCATAAAATTATATTATAACCATAAGACAATAAAATAAAAATTTATGATTATATTTTATGAAAATAAATTTTAATTTTAAATTATTAAATTAATCATAAAATTTTAATTAAAATATTTATGACATACAAAAATACCAATACTTATACTATGATCATTTTTCACTTATAAGATGTTTAAATTGTATTTATACATTCATAGGTAAAGTTTCTATTTTTTTGGCTGATTTACTAGTCATTACTATTCATTAATATTCATAAGGGTATGTCACTATTCATCAAAAACTAAGTTGATTCTATCAGACTCTAAATATCGTACTGAATGCAAACGTGTATGTCAGTTTTTCAAAATTCCAATCACAGAGGTGGTAAAACTATGTTTACTAGCTAGGTTATAACAAAGTGGTTTTTTTTAAAGACTCGGTGTTTCTTGCATTCAATATTAAATTTATTTTCAAAATCTTGGGGTGTTACATTTCATGTTTCTTAATTGAGGAGGAATCAACCAGACTCTTCCCATATGATTGAATGGGAGGATGTTGATCATGAGTCTGACACCTTGGTGCTTAAGAAACCAATGCAGATTATGGATCATCAGAATAAGTTACTATGTGGTAAGACGATTATGTTAATCCATGTACTATGGTAGTATGGGAGGGATATCCACGAGATCTGGGAGTGGGATGCGTTGATGATGTATTAGTGTCCTTATATTTTTGCAGATCTATAATCCTAAGAACCTTATGGGGAAATAAAGTGGCATGGTGGGGAGAATTGTGATGCCCTCAGGTTCATAGGTATGTCTCTTTTGGTTTTAGTTTATCTCTTTTGAGGTTTTAAATGTTTTCAGAAGTCAGGGTCTAGAATTTGGAGTTTTTGGAAGAAACAAGTCAGAAGCACAGTCCGTGCATGGTTGGTAGTAACTGTGTGGTAACCGCATGATATGGATTTGTTAACTCCAAAGGTTTTTTTCATGGTTTTTCCAACCATACGAGTTTCCAGGAAAAATAGTGCAGATGAATGGGTTTGGGTTTCATGAATTGTGTGTAGTTTTTCTAACTTTTTATCTTATCCTAGGTGACCATGTGGTTTGATTTTCAAGAGACAGTATGGACCGCATGTTTGGCACATAGTTTTTCTAATCGTACGGCCTAACTATGCAACCTGAATGGGTCTCTTAAAATTAGCAATTTTCTCTGATACCCTCACTCATTTTAACCTCTAGTCTCCTCATAATCCCTCAATAGCTCAACCCAACAATTCCTTAACTTTATAGGATGTTCTCACCTTGGTCTCCTAGCGATTATCTTTATTCTTGGTGGATCGCTTAGAGGTATGTTATGATTTCCACCCACTTTATCCTATTTTCTCTAGATCTTCTCTCAATCTCTCTTCCCCTTATTCTGTTGGAACCATTATGGATTGTGAGTTCTGGATCTAGAGGGTTTAATGGGAAATCGATGATGTTCTTATGGATCTAGGATTTTGAGGACCAGATCTATTTATTTTACATCACCATTTTTGTAACACCCTGAGATTTTAAAAGAACATTATGTTTGATAGTTTATGTTGCATAGAACATCGAACTTAAACGAACTCCAAAATATCATTATTTTAACATGACTGTTATAAACTAGCCATTGAATTTATGGGTGTGAATAAGATTAAATATATTATGAAATAAATATTAAGTTCATACTCAATTAAAATTTAATTATTCTTAGGAATTGAATACATAATTTTTAGTAAAGTCATTGTATTCTTCAAATATATGTTTTCTTCAAAAAAACGATTTTATTTATTTTTATGATAAAATAAATATAATTAATTTTTGAAACTTTTAAAAAAATTATTTTAAAAAATAACCATCATTTTTGTACTTGTAACATTAAAATTAGGTTAGGTTAATTTTTTTAGATTTTTCTAAAAAAGTAGATTTTTTGGATTAAAAAGTAAAGATACATTTTTTACGAAATACCATAAATCTTATGAAATAATTATTATATGATCATGTTTTAAAATTTATTAACCCTTATTATTTATAAAAATGTATTTCTGGAATGAAATAATACATAATGGGTTACATTTAGAAACACATGCTTAGCCATTTTGAAAACCACGATTTTAACCTTTAAAAAAATTGTTTTTATGAGTTATACACGTAACATATTTAGAATTGATTTTTAACACTTTTATAAATTGAATAAAGTAAAATGGATTCCATATTTGGAATTAGGATGTCTAAATTAGTTTATAATTTCATTTTCATTTTTAGGCATAAAAAAGTTACCATGGTAAAAAAAAGATTTACTGCGTATAGGTAAAATAATGTAGCAGGTTAAAGTTAAATGGTAAAAGATTAAAATAACTAAAAACTACAAAACTAAATGGGTGTTTGATGTGTTTCCTGACCTTAAAGAAAATTTTAAACATTAATTATCAACTAAATTATTTAGAATTAATGCCACCCAAATGTGGTTGGATTTAAATATAAAATAATCATTATTTAATCACTTAAAACCACCCCTTCTCAAGTATTAATACCACCCCTCACCACCCCCTTTCTACTCACAAGTGTTGAAGCTCTTATTTTTCAAAACCTCTACTACCCACTCTACCCATATCCAAGTGTTCTTTTTCTCACCCAAATACCAATTCCAAGTTTCTTAAGGGGTCCTTCAAGGAGGTGATATTCAAGAGGTAACTTTCTTAGACCACCTCTCTTAATTTTTTTTCTTCTTCTACCTTCTAATCAACTCATTCATCCATAAAAGAATAATAAATATAGTATCATTTATATAATGTAATTTTATATTTATAATGGAATATCTCATATCCATCCCTTTTCTTGTCTCCTCTTATTCAAAGAAATGAAATCATTGTCCAAATTATGGTGGTTAATCATCCCTGTGGATAATGATTTTTCGTTTTCCATTACCGACTTCAAGGATGCTCATAAAAGTATTATTTTGGTTAAATAATATTTCAATAGGTATATTATAACCTATTTAATGTTCTATAACTAATATATATACATAATATTAAATAAAATGAAACTAGTTCATGATGATCGGAAAAACCACCGAAATAAACTAAACATTTATCATTAATGTTTTATCAAATGAATCATCCACGTATTAGAAATAAAATTGATGTATGTGACCATTTAAATTTTTGAAAGTTCATGAATACCATTTCATTTCACTTCTGGAGTTTTATTTCCATTTGAAAATAACATCCATAATTATACACAAGTAAATCGATCATGAAACCATGAAACGAACATACCCAAAATAATGAAAATAATGAGATATTATTAATGAATGGGTGGTAAGATATTATAAAAAGGATCATATAAGGTATTATCAATATGAATATAGTTTTAGAATAAATTAACAACATTATTTAAACCATTATACAGAATTTTAAAGTACGTAAAACTAAAGGTAAGCATGAGGTAAGGGATTTCTTAACTCAATTTCCATTCATTGGGTTAAACTTCTACTTTGTTGATTTTTTAATGCTAAGATTATGTGTGAAATGAATTTTCATTACTTTATGTTATACTCACACTTTTTTTATGTGTATTTATAGTATATACACATAATCGATTCATTTGATTAACGCTCACTTCAATGATATGATATTTTAAGACTTTCTTTTAAAGAAATTGTCTTTTTTTAAAGTTTCCCTTAAAACTCTCTTTTTCTTCCATGTCTATGTTTTCTATAATTGTTTCCAAAAATGTTTTTAATATTCTTCTATGATTGTTTAAAGTAATTCTTACTCATGTTTTGATCTTTACAAAATGGTTTGAAAGGTATATTTTTTTGTTTTCTAAACAAGGTTCTTTCAGACATTTCTAACAAAAAATACGGAAGAGATGCTTTTTTAACCTATACGGCATCAGTGGTTTTTCCCACTGTAATGACACCTTTATGTTTTGAAGAATCCTTTACAAGTTTATAAGGTTACCTTCAAAGAAAATGTTTTCTTTTAAAATTATATGGTGTTTTAAACATAAGTGATTTTCAAAGTGAAAAAGGGTATTTTCCTCGAGAATTTTTCAATGATCTCATTTAAAGTATTTTCATCTATGTCAACATCATTTGATGAATCTTATGCTTCATTAAGTTTGATCTATTATGATACCATCATCCATATTTTATTAAATGGTTTATTATCAGTTTGACTGAGGATGTACTATTTTTACATCAGTCACCATATTACTCTGAATGGTTTGTGATTATGTTTACTGATGGGGAGAAGTTATTTACATTTTGCATGCTAGTTTCAATATAAATGTATATATTGATTATGTTTCACCCATTTCATATGTGGAATTCATTAAACTTAATAAGTAATGGGTGGGGCCCTCTATAGCCCCTCGATGCATCGATAAGTCTAATGAGACAAACTAGTTTGGGTATTAACTTATGTCTTACCCATTTATGTATGGTGTCTTGGTCGAAGATTTGATGGTGTGTTATGATGTTCGGCATTAAGCATTCCCTCATTATGAGATTAGTTGTTGATTTTCATGTGATTATTCAAATAGTAGAATGTCCATGGTTATGTTGTCTAGCTCACGTGATTATTTATATGGAATTATTTGATCATATTTCATTCTGGTCATATTATGCTCAAGTTATTGATTAAATGGCTTGTGTTTCAGCTATTTATCTTTCCATAATTGTTTGTGATTATTTATGATAGCTTCCATTGTACTTAACTCTTACCGAGCATCTGAGCTCACCCCTTTCTTATATTTTATTTTTTTCCCCAGGATGCCAAGAAGTTTATTATGATTGATATGCAGGGTTAAGCTAGGAGAATAATGGTGTCCTCAAAGAAATCTCTATGTTGTTTTTATATATTTTCAATTATATTGTAAGATTCAAGTATGTATCTAGTTAGCCAAAACTGCTAAACTGTTTGGCCATTCGGGATGTGATTCCTTATATATTATGTCAATGTAATAAAGTAACCACTAACTCTGGGCTACTAGGATCGGGGTCTTTACAATTTTTGAAGACGACTAGTTTTCCTCTGTTGGCAGGGTAGGTGACTATATACGATGGTTCTATCTCATGATTCACTTGATGTTCTTGTAAATTCCTTTGGTTTGGTTTAGGGAAATGATTGATTTGATATCAAAAAAGGGTTATTTTAAGAAATTGCCTCTTATGTGGCATGTAAAGTGGGTTTTAAAGGGGTTTTTCTTTAAAAATTGTTTAAAACACTTCATGTGTTCGATGAAATGCCTCAAAGATGATTTTGCCTCTAAAATGGATTTTCAAGCATGAGAGCAGTGATGCTTTGCTTGTGAAAATGCCTTATAAATCTATGATCATGTTTTACTTGAATGTTTTGTGAAAACATGGCACTTGATAACCTTGGGTACGTTGAGTTATAGACATATGCAAATCTTATTGTGTGTGGCACCGCTAGGGGTTTGGTATCCATTAGGTTGTGGCAATTTATGGATAGGTTTGATACCAACAGATGGTGGCAAGACTCGGTATTGGTAGGAATCACGGTACATCGGCTTAGTGTTCCTTTATGTGTCTTTGTACATATTCCCATAGGCTAGAGCTCAACTTGGGCTTGGTTTTCTACATAATGGTATTGTTTCAGGTTTGGTCTCTCATGTGTTCAACTCATGGATGGTTTTGATTATTGCCCTCTTTTATCATTCGTGTTTATATCCATATTCTTATGGATTTGAATATGGATTGTTTTAAGGGAAACCAAATGATGTTTTATGAGAAATGATTTTAAATGAAAAGATTGATAAAACTTGTTTTGTTTTAAAGCCAGAACTAACGATTGCATGGTGACTGACATTGTATAAATTCATGGTGGTATCCTATTGGGCGTTTGTCCCACACTCGACATATGCCTTTGAGTGTATGCAGATTTGTTTTTGCAGGATACAGGTAAAGGGAAGGGTGTCATGTAGCTTGACGGCTTCTCCTAGTTGATGTCGTCTTCATGGTGGGTTTAGATGGTGGTGACTAATGGTCACAAGGAGACTTGGTTTTGGTATTGTGCGTTGATACTCAGGTGCTTGCTGTCAGCCCGTGACGATCAAGAACGTGTTTCGGGCTTTGTGGCAGGTCAGCTTGGGTGACGTGTCTGGTTGACCCAAGTCGATTCGTTACAGAGAGAGAGAGAGAGAGAGAGAGAGAGTGTGTGTGTGTGTGTGTGTGGATAAATGTGATTCTAATATTTTTATTAACAAAATGAAGGAAATCTTTGATAAATATTTTGAAGCACACTCACATATAAAAGATATGGTTGTTTTGTTTGATTCAAGAATGAAAGGTGGAAGGGTTGTAATCTTTTTTATTCGTTATTTATTCTAAAGTTGATGCTCAATATAGTTGCATCCCAAACTCCATTTGATTTATAATGCACCCACACAAAAACTTGTGACAATAATATAGATTCGCTCTTAACGTCCTTCCAAAAAACATGTAAAATACACTAAAAATTATAGATATATTCAATAGCTCGACTATAAGTACATTTTTGTTTCAATGATATTCAACTTTAAATATATTTCATATATAAACCAAAGAAACTAAGCTTAATATTTTATATTAAGAAAGATAAAATGAATACCGTGGATTATAATTTCCAAATTATCCAAGACATCCTTATCATTTTTATTTTTACCGTTGAATCAAAATATGCTTTTAGTGCTAATGGACATGTGATTGAACGATATCAATCAAGATGATTAGCACTTCAGATCATAGAAAAATCAATGATAAAAAAAAGAATGATTATACTTTAGAGAGAGAAGACACTTGAATTCAATAATGGCAGATATTGAAACTATCAAGAATCATTTATTTGATTTAAATGATGAATCCACGTTTTATGGTGCAAAAAAATAGGGAAGAAGATCTAAGACCAAAACAAATAATTAATTTCAGTTTGGGAACAAAAAATGAGAAAATGTCAATAAAGAACCAAAAAGATTATGAATTTTCAAATGAAATGAAGTCTTACTTTGATCATTATCCTACTTTGGTATGTTTTGGTCCTTGAATGTCATTGCCTTAAAAAATTATTATATAGTTTTTTATTTCATTTTTATGAGTATAATACATTACAATAGTTCCGAGGAAGGGGTAATACAATGAAAATCTTACAATAATTCAATAAATACTCTGCGAGACTCAAACCCAAGACCTCATCGAGACCCCGCAAGACCGCTGCCACTGAACTGGACTTGATGACTTTTATGAACAGAATACAAATAATTGATAGAATGAAGAATGTAAATCTAACTCAAATGCATTGGCCACAGTGAGCAATTTACCCATAATTTTTATTGTGTATATGTAATTATATTTTACATTCGTAAATAGTCATTATCCCTTGTGAATACAAAAATGTTATACAAAATTATTCAAATAATAAATTTTTTTAGTTAAAAGTCCCATGTGCAAGTCAAAGCATAGGTCTTTATTAACATATTTTTAATGTTTATCATAAACACACCCACATCAGAGGATTAAACCTAATATAAGACGAGACCAAGATCAACCACACAATTTATCATTAACAAATAATAGGTACGAATCAAAACTTTATATTACAATGAAATAATCCTCTCAATTATAAACACTTTAAAATTCATAATTAGCAAAATCTCTTTAATGTTAGAAGAAATAAGCTACATTACAAAAAAAATCATACAATACACAAATGCAGAGAAACGAGACTCAAGAACTCGCTAAGACCCACAAAAACAGCTATCACTGAGTTGGCACCCTAAAAGCTAAAATTAACAAAACCCTTAAATATAATAAGTGAAAACAAAAGTGAAATGCATAACACAAAACACGAAAATGAAAAGGTAACCATGAATGACAAAAAAATGCATCAATCCCACCACCACCCAACTCGTGCACCATGATCATTCTCTCTCACACACATACATATACACAGAGAAAAAAGTCACAAAAAAGAGCCATCAATCCTTCATCGGCCTCCCCGGAAAGCATACCAATAATTACAGGCTCCCCCAAGGCACCAGTCCCTCCATGCCTCTCAGGTCAGTCATCAATCGAGAGTTGGCGGCTGGGAAATGCAGCATCGGAAGCGCGCCTTGCGCACAGTGGTCATGATCTCATTCTCAGCATGCTCGAGCATTCTCACAACATCCACGAACAGTGGACGGACCTCAGGATTGGGGTCCCAGCAACAGGTCATGATCTCGCTAAGTGTGGGAAGGCAATCGCCAGGGATGATCGGACGGCTGCCCTTGTTCACCACCGCGAACGCCGCCTGCACCGCCGTCATGTTCTGGAAGGGAAGCATCCCGGTGATGAGCTCCCACAGGACAATCCCGAAGCTATACACATCCACCTTCTGCGTGTACGGCCTGTGCTGGATCATCTCCCTTGATATTCAAGTAAGGGATTAGGGCCTTTAGGTGAAGTTAGAACTACTGAAGCAAGAAGAAAGCTGTACAGAAATAAAGCGGTTCAAGCTATTGTTTGGCAGTTTTTTACAGGTCTTTCTAATGCTATCTATATATAGGGACAACCTTCTGCACCCATTTTGGATTCAAGGGCTTGCCCACATAGATGCAGGCAAGTAAAAAGAAAAAAGTGTTTTACTGCAAACTGTTTATCATAAGCGACAAGTGCTGTAAGCAGTTTTCAGTAAGTGTTGTCAATCAGACCACCAATCTCAATGAAAAGGGAAAACAGCTTATAGTAACACTTCCAAGTGCTTGAACACTAAGTGCTTCTAGAATGCTTATTGAAAGTGATTTTCTTCTTATGGTACTCAACACTACAAGTGCTTGAACACTAAGTGCTTCTAGAATGCTTATTGAAAGTGGTTTTCTATTTATAGTACTCAACACTACAAGTGCTTGAACACTATAAGTGCTTCTAGAATGCTTATTGAAAGTGGTTTTCTATTTATAGTACTCAACACTACAAGTGCTTGAACACTATAAGTGCTTCTAGAATGCTTATTGAAAATGTTTTTCCGCTACTTATTTAAGCTGTTTTGTTCTGGAATATAACTGCGTCTGCTTTTTCAATAACAAACACCACTCATTTTTTCCAACTGCTATTGAATGACAGGATGAAGGTTGCCAATATTCTGGGAAAATGCTTAGGCTCTGTTTGACAACATTTACTGAAAACTGCTTACAGCACTTAATACTTATGAAAAGCGGTTTGAAAAAATATGTGGCGTTCATTCTATTTCTAAAAAAACACTAACACTTAAATTACAGAAGAAAACCACTTTTCAGCGGCAAAAATACACTTTCAACAAGCAATCCGGAAAAACTTACAAAGAATCACTTATAATAGATTATAAGTGCTATAAAAAGCTATCAATATGTGCTGCCAAAGGAGTCTTATAAAGGTCAATGATAAAAGCTGTCATGTGAAAGGATGCTGCTGTCGCCAAATTCAGGAGCATGGTAGCTGCTGTCGCCACTAGTACTTGAGTTTGTTGTCTTGATGTATCTTGAATTATGGCTCATTATTATGAAAGAGGTTATCCCCTGTGGAGACCGGCCCTATGTCAGGCTTGGAATCAATCCCCAGGTTAGGCCGACGGCCCCCATGTTAACCCCAGAGCAAGCCCTGTAGAGTACCCAAAGATGGCAGAGTAGCCAGCATCGTTTTGGGCAATTACATAGTTATTTACGGCGCACGGCGCACAACGGCGACAAGGGCCCCCGGCGCAAAAGCGCACTGCGCGGCGCAAGGCGCGTGGCAATATTAACTTGCGGCGCATAGAAAGAATAAAAAAACGTAGCAGAAAAAAAACAATAAACAAAAAAAAAATCAAATTCCTAAAATATTTAAAACAAACAATTAAATTTCAAACCATATATCTCAAAAAAAAACAATAAACAAAAAAAAAACGTAGAAAAAAAAGTAAAGTGCCCCTCGACTGGCAAAGGGGCGGACAACATTAACTGGAAAAAAAAGTGAAAACATAAATAAAATTGAATGATAAAAATTACTACTTAGGGTTCGGTTCGCACACAAGGTGTGCGTGCGTACGCTTGCCCTGGACGAGGAGGTTCGGGTCGTCGTCGTCGGTCGGTATGGAAGTAGCTGTCAGGGAGATGACTAGGTCGCACCGCCCGACTTGGTCTGGCAGGGGCTGGGTTGCAGCTGTCACGGGAAGAGGATAGTGTTGCGCGACGGTGGAGGTCGTCGTTTGAGGTTTTTTTGAGGTATTTTTTAATCGCGAACAAGTTGGCGCAGTTGCGCGCGCCACGCCACTGCGCGCCATTGCGCACAATAGCCCGCGCCACTGAGCGCCTTTTCAGATGAGCCATTGCAAACCCATTGCGTGGCGCTCGGCTTCCTGGCGCACGCCATGGCGCGATGGCGCGCGCCATTAATAACTATGGGCAATTATGGCTCATTTTTTAGGATTACAATTATATATAATTAATTGCATAATTAACAAAACAGTTGCATATATTTAATTGTACAATTACCACAACAATTACATGTAATTAATTGGGGAAGTATCACAGCAGTAGCATGCATAGAATCAGGCTCAATCCTTGACGGCAATCTTTATATATCAAGGAAGTTAGATCCATGAAGAAGGCATGATCTAGAATATTTTCATGCGTAGACATGATCGATCTTGTGTAAGTGAGAATTATTTGTTTTTTGTATCATTGTACACTCCCAATAAAAAAGAATCATCATTCTCTTGCATGTGCAACAAATTCTCTGCTTCCACTGGATTCACTCCCCACCACGTGCGGGTGGGGAAATAATATCTTTTTTCTTGAAACAATCATAGATTACTGGGCAACGAGAACAAATTTTCTCTTGAGAAAATGATAATTTTCTAATCCAATATGCCAGAACTTTCTAACAGATTTGTTAATGCAGTATTGTAAGTTAAAGATCCATTAATAGTGTTGGTATTGTTTATCATGTCTCCATGGAACTCCAAGCCACACATCCATATGTTTCAATAGAGTGAAAAAAGGGAATGCTAAATTCAAACAGGAAGCCAATTAAAAGGGAATGCTAAATTCAAACAGGAAGCCAATTAAAGCCATAAAGATAGAGGTGTCAATTTGGATTTATGGGTCGGGTTCGTGTCGGGTTGGCCATCCTATGAACCCATTTAAACTCAACCCTAACCCGACCCATTTAATTAAACGAGTTGACCCCAACTAGTTGATATCACATAAACTCAATTAGGAGGAGGGACGAGAAAGAAGATGGATTCACCCGGAGAAGACCTCTCTCCCGAGGACCAAGCCAAACCTCCCAAGGTTCCAGCTCCCAGCAACCCTGCTGAAATGCCCAGAATGAATCCTGCCCTCCCCCATACAGTCTGCCTCCTATTTATTACCCCTGACTAAACACCACCAACCCCCAACCACTAACTAATAGAGAAAAGGCCAAGCCACCCCTGACTATACCCATTTATTATGCAATTCTTTCATGTACCACTTTGCTGGAATCCTTTACCTAAACTTCTTCTACATAACACTTGATTTCTCCACCATTAGTAAATAACAAATAATGAATAGAAGATTCTTATATTTGCACTTGAATATATTCCCTCAATGACCTCCTAAGAGGTATCTCCATACTAGGGTTCCTTGGATGTTTCTCAGTTTGCACAATCTCCTTTCCCAGGATACCTTCAAGCTCAACCTGCTCTTAATACGGGGGTTCCTTCCTCACTGTCAGATTTAGCATCATGTCTATCTTTATAAAGAACATGTTCATGATAGATTACATTCCTTCTTCTAATGACACCTAATACACATTGCTAACAATTTCCACCCCCCAAAAAACCACCCTGTCCCCAAGGTGGACCTCCAAAACTCAGCCCACCCCTTTTGCCACAATCAAGCGCCTTCCGGTGATGAGTAGGTTCTTGAACCACTAAGCCCCCTTTACGCTCTCCAGCATCCCACGCTTCATCAAGACGCTTCAGCCTAACAACAACTTTGATTGCACTCTGCCTCCTCCTAAGTTCTGCAGCCTCGGTCAAGGCAATACCACTGCTGCCTTCCTTTCCTTTGGCAGCCCCCCGCAATGCTAAAACTTCAACGGTACCAACTCCAATTGCAGCAGCATCCAACCCACTCTTCCCCAAATTTGAACTGGTCCTAAGAAGAGCCACTACCTATATAGCACCTTTCTTGCAACTCTGTGGGCTGCCGGCAACCAATGAAACCAATGCATGTTCTGCCACTCCGCTAGTACAGCTCCCAACACCCGGCTGGCTGCACTCTTCGAAGAAAGTAGAGCCAACAAACTGTTTATTTCTATTATGCGGAAGGGGAGTTACAGTCGAAGGAGGAAAAGTAGAAGACAAGGAAGAAGATGGATTCCCACAGAGAAGACCCCTCTCCCGAGGACCAAGCCGGACCTCCTAAGGTTCCAACTCCCAGCACCCCTACTGAAATGCCCAGAATGAATCATGCTCTCCCCCATACAACCTGCCTCCTATTTACTACCCCCAACTAAACAGCACCAACCACCAACTAACAGATAAAAGAAAAAGCTGCCCCTGACAGCTAATACACATCCCTAACACAACTCAACCCTCTTAAACCATTTAAAATAAATAATGTGTCACAAAAATGTTGAATTATTTCAAATTAAGTTGATTGAAAGAATAAAATATATTATAAATTAATTATTGTTATATTTTTTATATTTTATGTTATAATTATATTTTTAATGGGGTTACTCAGGTTAGACGGGTCAGGAATGGCCAACCTGAACCTGACCCGAATATCATTCGTGTCAAATTACTCAATTCAATTACAACCTGAACTCATTTATGTTTGGCCCAAACCCTTTTAACTCGTGTCGTGTGGGACTATTGTGTAGGGCTCAAAATTGACACCTCTACTCAAAACAAACATGCATTACTGGGACGGGAGGTTGAAGCTAGAGGCAAATAGAACATTTTTTCTATTGAGAAAATGATAATTTTCTAATCCAATATGGAAGAACATTCAAACAGGTTTTTAAAAGCTGTATTGTGTATTAAAGATTCATTAACAATGTTTGAATTGTTCATTAACAATGTTTGAATTGTTCATCATGTCACCGTGGAACTCTATGCCACATCCATACATCCATACATCCATTCATGTTTCAATATAGAGTGAAAAGGCGGAATGCTAAATTGAAAGAGAAAGCTAATTAAAGCCGTAAAGATCTATGAAATATAGAGTAAAAAAGCTTACGGAGCCATCCAGCGATATGTTCCTGTCTCAGGTGTCATTCCCTCAGTCTGAACTTCAATCCGCGCAACCCCAAAATCAGCAATCTTTATCGACTTATCAGCTGAAATCAGAAGATTATCAGACTTCAAATCCCTGTGAATGAACCCAAGTGCATGCACATACGCCATTCCCCTCGCAACATCCAAGGCTTGTTTAACTGCTAGCTTCAATGGAACTGACCTATTCTGACGCTTCATCAGAAACTGTCGAACCGAACCACCCTTTGCATACTCCGTTACAATGCACCAAACCATCGGTTTACGGCACGCGCCAATAAACCGCACAATGTTTGGATGCTTGAGTGTTGCAAGCATCATCACCTCCTGCTGGAATTGCTGCTCCATCGCCACTGACTTTTCAGGACTATTCTCTGGCGTCTCCAATAATTTGATTGCCACGTCTTCACCACCATACATCCCTCGATACAACTTACCAAAAGAACCCTGAGCAAATGCCATCCCAATGCTAAGCTTCCTCAAATCAATCGTCCACTCGTCGTAATTTTCAAGTCCTCCGGTGGGGTACCTGCTATCCATCAGTGCTTGAACCAAAGAATCATCATTTAAAGCATGGGTAACTTTACCCTTTCCTTTTCCTGGCCGAAGGACACTGTGCCCCACGGAGAAATCCTGTGTCCGTGGCCGTAAACCCGGGTGACTCAAGATATGAGTAAGTGAATCATTTGAGCCGACACTGCTATTGTCTAGAGACATTGAGATAGACCCACCAGCATTGCTGGTCTGCAAACTGTCGATGGACATGTTTGAACCCTCACCAAGTCTTTGGTAAAACCCTTGTGTGAGATCATAGAAATTGTTATCATCCCCAAGATGTTGAACTGTAAAATTTGGGCCAGCCACCATCTCCCCAGGGCCAACAGATTTTTTGACACGGTAATGAATTCACGGTGAATGGCACACCTAAAATCCAGAAACGGTGAAGCAAAGAGTGGTAACGGTGATCTGAATCTCAAAAATAGAAAACTGTAAGGAATAGAAAAATATAAAAAAAAAACGTGTTAAACTCTTCCCACAAACGAAAAAATGGGGGAGAAATTTCAACTGAACCTAGAAATATCTGACAGGATTTCTTAGCTTTGAAGGAAAAATTTAGTGTTCAGTAACCAAACAAAGAAGATGGATTAAAAAGCGAACTCGATTCCAAAACATCCTCAAACAATGCACCCATCAACGAAACCCTAGGAATGAAACCATCCCAGTCCACCAATGGTCATGATGGTCGTTGAATGTAAGACTCCCTCCGACATTTCCACCCCGGAACCACAAAAGCTCTCAAAAACCACGACAACAGAAAATTCAGCGTAAAAAAAACACATTCTGAAGCGGATAGAGACTGAAAAGGGGGAAATCGCTTCAGTAGGAAACACAGGGAGGAAAGATTAAGGAGGTGGGGACAACTAAAAACAATAGATTAGCACGTTTTGAAAAACTCCCAATCCCTCGTTCCCACTCCAACCAAAAGAAGCACGTAGAATCTGGAAAATAGCACAAAAAACACTTTTAAAAAGCACAGCTTCTTTACAGAACTCCAATCCTTTTTAGCAAAAAAAAAACATAAAACCGCAACGCAACCCACCGCGGCACAGAAGATAGTCACGGTTCTCATACAAAGGCAGCCATCAAATCAAAGCAAAGCAGAAATCCCAAAAACTGGACAAAATCAACAAATGAGTATCAACCAAAAGCTCACGGGGAAGAATAAAAGACCGTGAGAATGGAATAAGTGCATAACTGCATACGTACCACCGAGAGAAGCGGAATCTTTGTGGTGAAGAAGACGAGCCAAGGGAGCGGATACTGTAGCACAGCCGACGCCACAGCCTTCCGCTCCGGAATCGTCTCGGGGCCCCGTTTTCGTAAGAACTCTGCGCGCAGGCGGCGTACTCGCGGTCGCGTACAAAACGGGTTACAAGCGCGCTGTAGATTGGACACGTGGAGATGCTTTTATATTCTCACAGTTCTTTATTTTTATGTTCTTTTGAACGGCAATATTCTCTCAGCATGCTACATCAAATATATAGTAATCTTGCTGTTAGCCCCTTGCACTCCGCTGTGGTGGTTGGGGAGTTTGGGGTTTGGACCGGAGGTCGCAGGATTGAGTCCTCGGACCTGTTTTTTTCTTGCGTGCGTTGTAATACCCCTCTTTATAGTAATCTTGTTGACGCCTCACCTATCAAAATGCATTATTAATCCGGCATTATTCCTTAACCGCTAAATATAGATATTTATGGTTTAAAATGATGCATTATTAGTAATTAATAAATGATACGCGGGGATTTGTCGTGGATCCCCAATCAATTAAATTCTTATTCTTTTAAGAGTGTACCATAGAGGCACAACCTAAGATTGATCACGCAGCTCACACGCACCATCTTCCTATTATCACTATTATATTCTAACTGATATAAAACTAATTTATATACTAATATAGATTAGATTTTGATTATGAAAATACATTTAATATAATATTTATAATAATGAAAACGTAAAATGTAAAGAAAAGTAGGAAAAGACACAGAGAAGTCACCAGAAGAAATCTGCTGATTTGGGGGGTTTGTAGTGGTATTATTACTGTTATTCAAAATATCTCCTCATTGTTTTATTCAATGTAGAGATCAATATCTGTCACTCTACACCCTCTCATTCGAATGGTATTGCCCTACACAAAGACTACATGTAGGAATGATCTCTCTCACATCAATACCTAAACCAAACTCCACTGTTTGAATGACTTAGATATCAATGAGAAGGAAAATAATTTAATGAGGAAGAAAACAGTAGTAGAGAAAGTGGGGCAACCGCTCACCATGATCATTTTAACCACTACTGAAATCTTAAAATAAAACACGAGAAATCAATAAATCACAATAAATTCAAACACCACCACTTCCCCTCTCTGACAACAGTTGGGGTTGACTCTTCATAATCATGGAGTTAAAAAAAGCACGATGAGATAAAAAAGAGAGAAATGAACAGAAGAAGAGAGACACGCTAATATTTATTGAAATAAAAAGTATTATTACAGCACCTAGAATCCACCTTAGCCCCCCGAAATGGCTATCTCTTGTAAAGGGAGATGAGACATATTTATATAGAAAAAGGGTGAAGAATTTTCGCTCTAAAATTTATCTCTGAAAGTTTTCATGCCTATGACTCATTAAATGGAATAATTGGGAAATACGGTCTGCATAAAAGTTATTCCTCTCTGTCTGGCACGTGCACCCTCAAAATTTCATCTTTATTGGCTAACATGTGAAGGATTCACGACCAATTTACTCCAAAAAAATTAATTTGTCTAGACAGACCCTTCATATTCCCATAATATGGTTTCCCATGTCATTATGAACTTGAACATATAGAATCAAGTGTTTATACCTTTATAAATTTTTTTCAATATCTTCTCCAACTCTGTGTCGAATTTCAGCTCCATTGGGCTTTTAATTCAGGAGATATGGGCCCATATTCAAAAGTTTCTAGATCTGTGAATAGATTTTGAGGCATGACTTGTGAGCTGGTTTTGGACATTTAAATGATGGATTGAGTTTTGAGTACAGAAGAATGAAATGAATCCCAAGATGTATAAAAGCCTACAAAAAAGAAATTTCACAATTTAAAATTGTTTAGAAAAAGTTATTCCCAAAATACAAAAATAAATGAAAACAATTAAATTCCAAAATTAGGCCATTTTTGCAATTAATCTCAAGTTACTTCTAAAACCTAAAAATGTGACAATTGACCACAAAATAACACTATGATGAGATTATAAAAATTGAATTATAGTATAAAATTGATGAAAATGTTAGTTTCATCACTCCTCGCACTTAACCATTGCACTCTCTGGCAATTATCATATATCCAAACCAAAATCCACATAACAATCAAAAATGAGAAAACGTCCATAACCTATTCCAAAAGAGAATTCTATCATGTTGCTTATATGAAAAACAATTCTCTATCATTTTCATTCCTCGCATTTAAATTTGTTCAGCCTCAAAAATTCATTCATGACCCAATCACAACCTACCTCATATTGAACTTTATGTCGCTCTTCACTCAATAGAAATTGATTGTGGGGTTATACTAATACTTGTAAAATGCATTTATCACCATAGGCTTGTGAAAATTATTATCTCTCCCCAACGTGAAACATGAAAATATTTTCAATCTTGAGGTCTTTTTCAGGTGAATTTTGTGGCTTAGGTTTGGTGGGTAAAATCATTTAAAAATTTAAGGCTAAAAAGAAGAGGTTTAACTCTTAAGTACAATGCATGAATAATCAAGTGAAAACATAGGATGAACCTCACTCAAATCCCATTGAGAATGTAAAACACAACACCACCCCCCATTTTTTGTGACATGGGAAACTAGTCATGCAATGATTACAATGAATGGTTTCATCTAAGCTCTCCCCCTATTTTTCTTTTTTTTTCTTTAAAGCTCCATAAAGGTACAACCTTATTTTTTTTTTCACGAAGGATGAGCTAATAATTGAATACAATGAATGAATGATAATTCATTCTCTTGATTTTTGAGAGGGGCATGATTTATAAAAGAAGGTATAATAAGAAATTCAAGCTCAACTCCATTTTTTTTCATTTTCAATTTTTTTTTCATTTTTTTGAAGGAGAAACAAATGAAACAAATAAAGCACAATGGAATGATAACTCACAACCAATTATATCTCATCATCCACTTTCCCAAAATGTTGACACACACCTCACACCACAAAAAAATGAAACACATCCCAAATAACGCACATGAAAGACCCTTTCTCCACACTTAAACTTGAAATATCCATGCAAAAACACAAAGAGTGCAGGTAGGTAAGGAAAAATTAGCTTGTATTGTGGCTTAATCCTATAAGGCAATTCATGACATCTAAGTGCTAATGAATGATATATGTAAAGGTAGGTCTCAAGTAAAAATGTGGCTAGACAAATAAGTTCCTCAATCATATAAAAAACATTCCATGAAGTCCAAAACGCCGAAAGAGAAAAATCACAAGTTCTGGTTCTCACACAAAATCCAAGTTTTTCTCAGGAAAATGCAGATATTAGGAAGAATATTTCAAAATGGTTCAGAAAACCTCACAAGACTAGAAAAAAATATTCTGAGATAGTGTTTAATGAGCATTGATTTCAAAAATCATCCAAACTCATAAAAACGGACTAATGATCTTATTGAAGGAAAAAACATAAAAAAAGATCAATAAATATAATAATGGTATCAATTATTTGGGATAATTTAGCAACAAACAAAATTTATTTTGGTCCTTGGGATTAGAAAGGGAATAATAGCCTTCTTGATGGTTAGATACCACTACGAAACACTGATGAATACCTACAAAACAAACCAAAAATAAAAACTAAAACATATTTTATAAGAAAACTATAGACTCTAATAATCAAGGGTTATATTTTGTAACATTCTAATAAAGAGTTCGAGGTTAATATACTATACAATGGTTAGATCCTAATTCGTGGACAATCTTAATTCCTTCATTGCGGGTCTATAGGGGTTCATGTTATAGTTTACCAGGATGATGGTGGAAATTCCACCAAGACCGATATCAAGGTCCCAGATGCTTATCTCCAAAGACTAGATCCGTATGAAAAGGAACTTCTTTTGTGTCTCTTTGTCAAAAAGTGTGATATGGTAGAGATCCTAGTTCTATATATTTAGAGATTGATTTGTGTTCACCCATTTTAAATGCTATTGGGTTATCACTGTTAATATTGAAAAAGGATTAATAATTGAATTTGAAAAATTACATTTATTGTGTAACC
Source organism: Viscum album (assembly GCA_963277665.1). NCBI lineage: Eukaryota > Viridiplantae > Streptophyta > Magnoliopsida > Santalales > Viscaceae > Viscum > Viscum album. The sequence goes on from OY728137.1 coordinate 130,662,105, forward strand.
ACTTATTACAACATTGGGAATGTTTGAGGTGTTATTTAAAGGACCATCTTAACTACTTATGATGAATATTGAAATATCATAAATAAGAAGTGTCAGGTATGAAGAGAAAGACTATGTTGAAAAAAAATCATTAATTTAAGAGGAGAATACTTACATTATAAATGGGTTTGATGTCATGATAATAGATATGAAATACCATATATTTTATAAACATTAATTTGTGATTTATTACATAAAGACACACATGATACAATATAAAAATATTAAAAGGCCTAGTGTCTTTGGGTAATTATTTACATAATAACATAAATTGAAATAGGGATGTGACAACATTATTTAAAAATACCATAACACACCCTTAAATTCCTTTGATCTTCTAAAATTGCACTGGATAACCTAGGGATGTAGACAAGAAAGGGGTGAGTTATAAAGCCTAGTAAGGAGAGAATTAAGGCATAACATGATGAAAGTAATACATGTTAGTTAAGAGTCATATCAAGGTGGCATAAAAGGGGTGAGAATCATAAACATGAACATCAAATCATGATATAATAATATAATAACATCAGGGCAATATAAGAATGTGTAAATAATATAAAACATGACATAATAAGAATAAGTCAAGGATAACCACTAAGACATCATAAAATAATGTTCTTAGGATAACCTCTCATGCACCATACATGGTATCTCATGTGATAAAAACATAATCCAAATCATTGAAGAGTTATATAATTTTGGGCCTACCTGTCACATTCATATCACGTACATACATTAGTGTGTCACATAGATCATACAACATAAGAATGTCTTTAATCACTTTTAATCCAAAAATTAAGGAGTGTGGGTTACATACATGGAATTATATAATCAATTAAGGATAGATACATCTATGTGAATACCCTTGAGTGGAAATTGGGGTGATTATTCACTACAAAAATGTTTGGCATGGAAAATCACATGATAATTTTGGCAGTATAACGGGTGTATATAAATATTCATGGAAGGGTTTAATGAGTAATTTTACATCATAAGAATAGTAAAAGGGATGTGTAAAAACACATTCTGATATTAATAATTGGAAATCAAATGAAATAATACAAAGAAAGTTCTTAAATAAAGACAAGGAGGAGAGAATCCCTTACCTTTAGAGGGTGATTTTATAAGATTAGGAGGGGATTATTAATAGCCTGAGAACACATTGGGTGGGATTTAGAGAGGTGAAGGGATAAGAACTTCATGCTAAATGGGTTTTGAGTGAATAAAAGTGGGAGGTTGGGTGGGTCTTTTAGAAAAAGATATGAGGATTCTTTATTAATTTTTAAACTTAGGTTTTGGACTCTATATGATAAAATAATCAAAACCACAAAACTTATCATGGTTTCTACCAAAAACTAGTGATTTTAAATATTTTATAAGTCTAATAATGAAACATATTAAAATAATACTATTGGTTACGTGGAAGTGAGTCATGTTCATAAATAATTGATTTTATAACCTTAAAATATAATATAGGTTTTGGAGGATTCATTAAAGGTTTATAAAATTAATCAAATAACTTCAAAAACACATTATTTTAATGGGGAAATATATATTTGTTCATGTATTCCTTTTATATAATTTATTAAAACACTTTTGGGTCATTATGATGTCATAATACATACCATATATTTATATAGAAATTAATTTTTAGCTAAAAATTCGACACTCTTAGAAAATTATAAAAAATTCACCATTATCTAATTTCAACATGCTAATTTCAAAAATAATATTTATTTTATCAAAAAAATTCTCTAAATATGAGGATTTATACTTTTCAATAAAAATCCTCATTTAATAGAAGATTCTTGTTTTCATAACAATAATATTTTTCAAACCCTTATTTATTCAATAAATATTATTTAATAATATTATTATATGAAAGAAATATTTATTTCAAAGTTATTGAATTTATAAAAAAGAGTGTTAAAACCATATATTTTTAAAAAATACAATTCTGGTTTCTTTGTATCAAAATATAATTTTTATCAACTCATAATTGGATATATAAAGCAATAATGAAAAGGGTTCAACATAATCATTATTTTATTGCAAATAAAACATATAAATTCAGACTATTGGGGTCTAGACACATAACACATTATTACACTAATGTATGCCTTAAGGGTAAGGTGTGTGATAGTGACGCTTTCTTAGTGTGGTCCGAGGAACATGGTTTGGGTCATGATCTCGATAAGATTAAACAGTTTTCTTTGTGTTTTAGTTGTTGAATTTTAGTTTGGTCTTGTTCTATGGAAAATTCGAGTGATTCCATCTCCCTGAAAAACAATAATAATTTGGCTTTATAGGGTACAATCCTATTGGTCGAGGCCATTACTTCTTTCATCTGTGTCAATTAGACTTTATCATAACCCTTAATATATACTAATCATAATGGTCATTGTACAATACCTATATTATCAATGGCTAAGATGCTTAACAATCATTTAAATTCGACCAACTATATTTTATAACAGTTCAAAATAGCCAAATTATTGCATGTGTTTTCTATAACTACATTAATTAATAAGGCATTTATTTATTTAAAAAAGTAATTTTATTTATAAATGTTCGGGCCATTACAATAGGACCTAATGATGTTACTGAATTGTATATGTGGCTTGTAAAAGAGTTCGTTATCATATAAAAATATAAATAATGTTTTTGGACCAAATAAAAAAATTATCTTGCAAGAAATATGATCCTCCTTGTTAAATTTAATAACTGTAACATCGTGCCTTCTATGTAGCAGTTAAAAAAGGGAAAAAAGTAATAGTTAAAATAGAAACTGACACCCAAATTCAACATCTATTAATCACTTAAAGAAAAAATAAGTATAATACATGAAATCATTAATTGGTAATAGTTTTTATAATTCATATATAATAACAAACAATGATAAATAGTTAACCAACATATACTATAAATATGCTTTTACAAAGAGAACAAGTCCATTTCATCCATCAAATAACCTAAACAAAAATATAAGCACCCTGAATATTGTAAGAAAAATAAACATGGAAGATAACCATATATATATTTTTATTAACCTTCCAACTTCCTATAACCCATTATACAGAAAGGGAAGCACCCAAACAACATAAATACCACAAAAACAGTGGAAAATGGCTGCTTTCCAATTAATTGATGATACAACAAATTAAAATAGACAATTAATTATGTTATTAGATCTGAATTGAAAACACTGATTGTTATTCTGACTAATGAGGTTGAGTAATCAATTTCTCCAAAAGTATGAATTGAGATCAGTAATAGTTCTTTTTATATTTAGAAGAATCTACTTCATTGAATCCCTGTAATAAACTCCTCTAAGAAAAATTAATATAATTTAAAATAAATAATAGCGTGTAATGATATTCAATATGTATAAATGGAAGAATATATATATAAATTGAATGTGTGCATAAACTAAATATGTGTAAATTGGATGTGAAGAATGTTGATAAACTGAATAGTTTGTTTAAACTGCATGTGTATAAACTAAATTTGAAGAATGTCTATAAATTGAAGAATAAGTCTAAACTGAATATGTGTATATAATGAATGTATCTATAAAATTAATCTAGATATAAAATAAATGTTTATATTAAGAACATGGAAAAAAGTATACCTATAGTTGACAAAAACTATCGATCAAAGTTGTTATTCATCAATTTCTAGAATTCCATCCACTGTTCACTCATCAAACATGCATCACATATCATTTCAAAAAATAATTTTTGAATATGAAAATATAAAGATTCTAGAAAAAATTATAAAGATTCTAGAAAAAATATAAAAAATATTCCATACATTCTCAATTATCATCTGATACAACTTCATCAAAATCCATCTTTTTCCCATTTTTTAGCAGGCACTTAGTTCGGGTTATAAAAAATAAAAAAATTATCATATGATGATATAACGGAATATACAAAAGGAATTTTGTACCTTATTATTCCAATAGGGGTTCAAAAATTAAAAAAAAAACAAGATAAATGTTGTGTAGCAGGGTTTGTGAAAACAAACATGTTGAATCTAAAAACATCATAAGAAAAATCTATGATTCAAAGAGAAGAACAAATTGAGAATTTTAATCAATATGTATAATAATGCGTATTAGGGAGTGAAAAAAATGGAAGAAAGATAGATTATCAAGAATACGATGATCTATCATTCACCCATCAAACATACATCACATTTCAACCAAAGTCTTTAAATATTTTATTAAAAGGGTAAAAGTAGGGTTCCCAAAAAGAGAACAAAAGAGACATGGGATAGGGAGCTACGAGGGATGAAAGTAATAGAGCTCAAGGGAATCCCCTCCAACTAAATCAATTCCTTCCAAGGGAAATGACCACATTCTAGAAAAAAAACCACTCCTCCATGAAATGTATTAGATAAAATAGAAGCTAGGTAGTCCTCAGCTTTGTTCCCCTCTCTCCATGTATGAAGGATATTAGTTTGGTATAAAATGAGCTCCCTACATCTTTGTATAAGGTACATTATCGATAAAGGGGTGGTTACAAATCAATTTAGATCATTATGGATCATAGTGGAGTCAATTTCAACCGTTGTAAGCACTATGCTTCTCTGGTTACAAAGTCAAAAACTTGTATACATTGAATGGGATTCGACCTTCAATGAGTCTCCAACACCGAAGGAATCCATGAATGCGAGGATGATAGATCTTTTAGGATCATGCATGAGACCACCACCCTATATAACACCCATATTATAAGACTTGTCTATATCGAGATTAAGGCTAGCATTGTGGGGGGGACAACGAACCCAGTGACCCTGACATATATTCCGAACCATGGACTAGAGATCACTTATGATATTTAGTTATCTAAGAGATAGAGTATCTGCCCAGTTTTTGATCAGGCATATCAGGTCCACAATCAAGCTTCTGGTCTGGAATATGATAACAATGTCAAAGGAGTTAGTCCCTTCATATTATACTTTGTTTCATAATTTTTATAAACACCAACAACTAGCCATGAGAACGACAGTTCTATATTTCCTTTTAAAACCACAATTGTTAACTCCCCATAATTAGAGGGTGAAAAGGGAGGTGGCCAAATACTCCTATGATAATTTTTTTGTAAAACCGTCAAAGGAGCTCCAAAGTGCATTCAACTATTCTCTATAAAAAATAGGTACTTTGAAGTTTATTCCTGATGATTCTTGAAACATGCACATTTGGAAACAAGATTGATACATGTGAGTTCACATTGTCATCAGTGGGTAACACACGATCCTTGAAAAATATAAATATTCTAGAAAAAATATAAATATTATACTATAAATTTTTCTGTTAAAACTCCTTTGACACCCATCCTTTTCTCAGGTTTTGGTAGTCATTTGGTCCTAAAAAATAAAAAAATTATCATACGATGATATAATGGTTAACACAAAAGGAATTTTGTACCTTATAATGGCAATAAGGGTTTAAACATTGAAAAACACAAGATTATTTCTCTATGGTAGGGTTTTCAAAAAAAAATGTTGAATTTGAAAATAGTAGAAGAAAAATCGATGATTCAAAGAGGATAATATATTGGGAGTTTCCATAGATATGTATAATAATGCATATCCAAGATTAAAAAAATAATATAAGGAATATAGAAGATGATGAGAGGTGGAAGACGAGAAGGGAGGTAGTGGGGAAAATGGGGATATAAAAGAGGGTAAGGGTTAGGTGAGGAGGAATATGTTAGGAGACATATAAAATTGAGGGGGAGAAAATTGTTAGGGAAGATATGGAAGGAGGGAGAGAGGTTGGAACGGGGATGCAGAGGTGGGAAAAAGGGGAGCGACAATGATGACATGGAGAGATGGGGAAAATCGAGAGCATAAAAATTTGGGAGGGAAAATATGGAATGAGATATTGACACATGGAAGAAAGTTCACACTCTTTATAAGAATTATAAATTATTAATGATAGTACATTATTATTATTAATAATAAATAATTAACAATAATTAACAATAATACATTATTAATAATTCATAAAGATATTATTATTAATGATTATTAATTATAATATGATTAAAATAATTAATTATGTGTTTAATAGTGCTATTAATAATGAAATTATTCATATAATCATCATTAATGATTTTTTTACTAATTAATAATATAATTGATAATTAATAATAATATATTTTTAATAAATAATAATGAAATTAATATTTCATAATTAAATATATAATTAATAATAATATGTTATTAATAAATAATAATAATGATAATAAATTTGAGGGTTATGACAATAACAATGTGACAATGCAGCACAACGCATGCAGTAAGGCGGACATGTAGTAGGGGCCTTTAGGCCTTGATTAAAGGGGAATAAAGACCATCAAATGTGGGGTCTTCAAGCTATAAAATTATAATGGGCCAACTATGAAGTGAGTTAACCTTTGGAGGTGGGGGTGTGGCATGTCCTTGATGCCCCTTGAGTGTTTGAGTTGTTTCAATTGCTTGTAGCCTCCATAACCTTAATAATAATAATACATTATTAATAAATAGTTACTATTAGATACTTGAGATTTTATAAACAAGAAAAACACCACACACTTTATCAATCCAAGATGGACCAAGACATGTCCCCCTATATCAGGTTGATCTAAACCCAACCCAAAGTTTGACCTAGTAACCATCTACCTTGTGCCAAAATTGCTCGTTCATCCGATCAGTCACACTTCTTCTTGTACGCTTGTAACATCTCGGTTTCGGAAGTCGCCCAGAGATGCACCGTACCCAGTTGGTCACATGGCCTCAAGCACATTTCTCCGAATACCAGAGGCTGCCGACTAGCAGCGAGGGCCTTGGATGTGATAGTGGGGAAACTATGCCCTCATTGGTAGAGTAACACAGTGGAAGTAAAAAAAATACAATAATGGAAGCAGTAAATATACAAACAATAGTAAACAATAGAATACTAATGAAAGAAACAACTAGAGCACATATATATAAATGATGCATGATACATATGTCTAGGAAAGCAGCCAAACAAATCACAATTCTGAAATACAGTACTAAAACAAAGTACAAGAAAAGCAATAAACAGCTCCATAGCATCGCAAGACTAAGCTTGGTCACATGCTCTCCAGCTCTAATGCAGTCAAGTACTTGAAGTAGAAGGGCGCTTTCCCTTATCTATACCAGCAACAAGATAATCTGTTTGGGCCCAAAAGCATGGCCCAAATAGGGTGTGAGACTAAATCCCAGTAGGCAACCACCAAGAGATCTGTGCTTAATAGTCAGTGAATATATATGGCAGACAAAAGCAGATAGAAGCAGTAAACAAGAAAGTACTCGATAATAAACATTCCTATAGTTCAATTGCATCCAACTCCACATATCAAGTAAGCATCTAAACAAATCAGGTAACCCTCTGGGAAGTAATCTCAGCCTAACTCCTCTGGTTCAACCAAAACAACACAAGCAAGCAGATAACACAATAGGTAACCCTCTGGGAAGTACTCATAGCCTATCCCTTCTGGTCCTACCAAGCAACACAAGCAACCCTCAGGGTAGTAAACTCAGTCTAACTCCTCTGGTTCAACTTAAGTATAGAATCTATAAGGAAGCACTCACCTTCAATTCCTCCTATAGTCTCGTATCAGTAACTAAAGCCACTCTGGGGAATCACTTATGTCACATTCCCCCTGTGACCCGCGTTGAGGAACTACAAACACTCTTAGGAAGCACTTATGTCAATTCCCCCTGTGGTCTCACATCATAAGTATAAAAGACACTCTAGAGAATCCCTTATGTCTATTCTCCCTATGGTCTATACACCAGGTTCTCACAGCCCTATGTAAGTCAAGCAAGTACAATGAAGCATATCAGCCAAAGTAAACCTCAAGAACTACTTGGCTAACAGTCTACAACATAACAACATGTCATATAAACAAACACTACATCCTAACAATACTAGGCATGGTAAGTAAATAACCTAACAGGCAAACAAGACCAAATGGTCAAAATAGGAAATCATGCATGGGAAAACACTTCCAAAGCATAGCAATTAACCCTATTCTCATTCAATTAACCTCTACTCAAGCATACAAGCATAACAGGCAATCAACAGGGCTAAAATAGTAAACATGCAATACCCCGTTCAAGGGTATTGGGAACTTTTGCACATATAACTCAAATAATTTCAATGGAAAGGCACAAACCACCTACCTTAGTGTTGGGATATCGTTATACGTGAACCTCAATCCTTGAATCGCCCAAGAACACCGTATATCTATAAAAATGATAAAAATTCTCAACTGAAGATAACTTGAGAAAGAGGAGGAATCAGGGAACTAAGCTCTAGGAGAAGGAAGATATTACCGAGGCAATCCCAATGCAATCAATGGCGGTCAATTCGGATAACAGACGCTCGATCGGGGGCTCGGAGAAATATCGCAGTCGTACGAGTTCTCTTGGATGAACTAGGTCGAGAAGTAGACGCATTTGTCTGTCAGACGCGACCCTGGTACGTTTAATGAAAAAACAGTACATAGTGTGTAGTTTATAAGTACACGGTGTGTACTTTCCTTCACCACCCTCCTCATTAGGCGGTCTCCAGGTCACCACACACAGCCGTGTGCATGGCCGTTACACGTTCAGCACCCGGCTACCCGTGATAACTGAGTACACAACGTGTACTCATAAAGTACATGGTATGTACTTAGGAAATTTCTAGGAAAACCACTTTTTCTCAAAAATACCAAAAAAAAAGGAAAACATACCTGAAAAGAAGATACGGGTTCTTACAAACTTCCCCCCTTAAAGAAATTCATCCCCGAATTTCCCTAGAAAGGCGGCGTAAAAGAAGAATCCTCAAACAGCTCTGGCCACTATGATTGTACATCGACCTCCCTCTACCAGGTCTCATCCTGTACCCACCAGTCCTGCCATAGCACTCGTACCAAAGAAATATACTGACCATGGAGAACCTTCATACTACAATCAACAATCTGGATAGGATGCTCCTCGAACGAGGCATCCACCTCTAACTCAACCTCCTCATGTTGAAAAGTATGAGACGGGTCTGAGAAGTAACGTTGGAGCTGAGAAACGTGGAAGACATTATGCATATCCTGGTACCTCTGAGGTAACTGTAACCGATATGAAACCGGACCAACTTTCTCTAAAACCTCAAACGGTCCGACGTACCTCAGCGAAAGCTTACCCTGTCTCTTAATCCTCATGTGCCCCAACCTTGGCGTGACACACATGAAAACTTGATCCCTGACCTCGAACTCTAGAGGTCGTCTCCGCTGATCATCATAAGACTTCTGTCAAGACTGTGTAGTAGCAATCCTCCTATGAATCAACTCTATCTGCTCTGTGGTCTCCTGGACAAGATGAGATCCCAACATAGCTACCTCTCCTGCCTCCAGCCAACATAAGGGTGATCAACATGGACTACTTTACAAATCATTATAAGGTTCCATCTGAATAGTTTCTTGAAAACTATTATTGTAGGAAAAATCCATAAGAGGTATGCGCTTCTTCCAAGAACCTCCAAAACCCAGGATGCATGGACAAAGAATGTCCTCAAGCACCTGAATCATACGCTCAGACTGACTATCTGTCTGGGGGTGGTAAGCTCTACTCAGAAGTACCTGTGTACCCAAGGCCTTATACAATCCCTACCAATCCCTACCAGACCTGAGAAGTAAAACGAGTATCCCTGTCTGAAACAATAGAGTGCGGAAATCCATGTAAACATACAATCTCTCAGATATACAACCGTTCTAGCTCATCAACACTGAAAGTCTCCTTGATCGGTAATAAGTGAGAATCCTTCATGAGTATGTCAATGACAACCCATACTACATCATTCCCTCGAGGCGACCTTGGAAAACCTATCATGTAGTCCATTGAAACATCATTCCATTTCAACTCGAGAATGGGAAACTACTGCAAAAGCCCAGCTGGTCACTGATGCTCTGCCTTCCACTACTGGAAAAGTAGGCTATACCAACAGTTTATAACCATTGGTATAGGCTGGAAAACCGTTGGTATAGGGTATACAAACGGTTTTCCAAACCGTTGGCCAGTTAGCCGTGAGGAAAGCCCTATACCAACGGTTTCATTTAAACCGTTGGTATAAGTGTTTGAGAATTCTGGGAAACTCTTTACCAACAGTTCATAATCGTTGGTATAAGTTTTTCTAGAATTCTGGAAAAACCTTTACCAACAGTTCATAACCGTTGGTATATGTTTTTCCAGAATTCTGGAAAAAGCTTTACCAACAGTTCAGAACGGTTGGTATAAGTTTTTCCAGAATTCTGGTTTCAGGAAAAGGCTTTACCAACGGTTCAGAACCGTTGGTAAAGCTTTTCCCAGAGCTGCTGCACAACAGCCCCCAGAAGCCCTCCAGAAGCCCTACCATACACCTGCATAAAAAAACAGTGCACAACCGCCCTCCAGTATACCCTCCACTATACACCTGCATAAAAAATATCACAAAAGCCACATAAAGACTTCAAACAGTATAAAAAACACCTAAAATAGCCCAAAAAAACACATATGACAACAATCATCCGGTGGTAATTCACCTCACCCATCAAATTCTAATAGGTAGAATAGTTTGATAAATATATATTAGAGTTTAATAAGACATTCAAATTGACTCAAATCCCATTTTTTTGTGATACTAGGTTTGGGTATGTAATGATTTGTGATTAATTTTGCATTGAACTTGTATTGTTTATAATATATGGTGAAAATATATTTTCTTAGGAGTCTCGTCACTTATGACCCCATGAGTGAAACTACCCAACTCATGAAAAAGAGTTTGCAACTATCGTTGATGAGTGTAAATTTCAGTTGTATTCACTTAAAATGATTTCCTTTTGAAATAAAAGAGAGACTTTGAGTGGTGTCGTCCACACCGCGCCTCGGATTGAGGCGGAGTTGACTCGTACATGTCACAAATGACCCATGGATACATGTCCTAAAGTATAAATAGTATCTTAATGCCTTTGGTCTATTTTCCATATATCAGTTGTTGTTTTAACTTAAACTGTTGTCCATTTCAAAGAAAAGTGACACACTTTGAGTGGTTCCGGCCACACCGCACCTCAGATTGAGGCGGGGTTGACTCGTACACGTCACAAATGACCCATGGATCATTTTCCTAAAGTTTCAATAGAATCCGAAAGCGTTTGGTTGGTTTTCCGTATGTTGTTTTTTTACTTAAAAGCACATCCATTTTAAACAAAAGAATGAAACTTTGAGTGGTCCCGGCCACACTGGCCCTCGGATTGAGGCAAGGTTGACTCGTACACGTCACATATGACCCATGGATCGTTGTCCTAAAGTTTCAACAGAATCCGAATGTGTTGGGTCGGTTTTCCGTATGCCAGTTGTTGTTTTCACTAAAAATCATGTTCATTTCAAATAAAAGTTAGACACTTTGAGTGGTGTCGGCCACATCGCGCCTCGGATTGAGGCAGGGTTGACTCGTACACGTCAAAAATGATCAATGGATACATTTCCTAAAGTATCAACAGTATCCGACTGCGTTTGGTCAGTTTTCCGTATGTGATTTTTTTACATAAAAGTGCATCTATTTTAAACAAAAGAAAGACACTTTGAGTGGTTCCGGCCACACCAGCCCTCGTATTGAGGCGAGGTTGACTCGTACATGTCACATATGACCCATGGATACATGTCATAAAGTATAAATAGTATCTGAATACCTTTGGTCCCTTTTCCGTATGTCAGTTGTTTTAACTTAAACCGTTGTCCATTTCAAAGAAAAGTGACAAACTTTGAGTGTTCCCGGCCACACCGGCCCTCAGATTGAGGCGGGGTTGACTCATAAACGTCACATATGACCCATGGATCTTTTTACTAAAGTTTCAACAGAATCCGAATGCGTTTGGTCGGTTTTCCGTATGTCAGTTGTTGTTTTCACTTAAAATCATGTCCATTTCAAATAAAAGTTAGACACTTTGAGTGGTGTCAGCCACACCACGCCTCTAATTGAGGTGGGGTTGTCTCTTACACGTCACAAATTACCCATAAATCATTTTACTAAAGTTTCAACAGAATCCTAAAGTGTTTGGTCTATTTTCCGTATGTCATTTTTTTACTTAAAAGCGCATCCATTTTAAACAAAAGAAAGACACTTTGAGTGGTACCGGCCACACAGGCCCTCGGATTGAGGAGGGGTTGGCTCTAACACATCACATATGACCCATGGATCGTTTTACTACAGTTTCAACAGAATCCGAATGCGTTTGGTTGGTTTTCCGTATGTCAGTTGTTGTTTTAACTTAAACTGTTGTCCATTTCAAAGAAAAGTTAGACACTTTGAGTGGTATCGGCCACACTGCACCTCAGATTGAGGTAGGGTTGACTCTTACACGTCACATATGACCCATGGATCGTTTTCCTACAGTTTCAACAGAATCCGAATGCGTTTGGTCAGTTTTCCGTATGTCAGTTGTTATTTTAACTTAAATTGTTGTCCATTTCAAAGAAAAGTTAGACACTTTGAGTGGTGCCGGCCACAACCCGCCTCGGATTGAGGTGGGGTTGACTCGTACACATCAAAAATGACCCATGGATCGTTTTCCTAAAGTATCAACAGTATCTGAGTGCGTTTGGTCAATTTTCCATATGTGGTTTTTTTACTTAAAAGTGCATCCATTTTAAACAAAAGAAAGACACTTTGAGTGGTAACGGCCACACCGGCCCTCGGATTGAGGCGGGGTTGACTCGTACACGTCACATATGACCCATGGATCATTTTCCTACAATTTCAACAGAATCCGAATGCGTTTGGTCGGTTTTCCATATGTCAGTTGTTGTTTTAACTTAAACTGTTGTCCATTTCAAAGAAAAGTTAGACACTTTGAGTAGTGCCAGCCACACCGTGCCTCGGATTGAGGCGGGGTTGACTCGTACACGTCAAAAATGACCCATGGATACATGTCCTAAAGTATCAATAGTATCCAAGTGCATTTGGTCAGTTTTTCATATGTGGTTTTTTTTACTTAAAAGCGCATCCATTTTAAACAAAAGAAAGACATTTTGAGTGGTTCCAGCCACACCGGCTCTCGGATTGAGGCGGGGTTGACTCGTACCCATCACATATGACCCATGGATACATTTCCTAAAGTATCAACAGTATCCGAATGCCTTTGGTCAGTTTTCCGTATGCCAATTGTTGTTTTCACTTAAAATCCTGTCCATTTCAAATAAAAGTTAGACACTTTGAGTGGTGCCGGCCACAACGCGCCTCGGATTGAGGAAAGGTTGACTCCTACATGCCAAAAATGACCCATGGATACATTTCCTAAAGTATCAACAGTATCTGAATGCGTTTGGTCCATTTTCCGTATGTGATTTTTTTTACTTAAAAGCGCATCCATTTTAAACAAAAGAAAGACACTTTGAGTGGTACCAGCCACACTGACCCTCGGATTGAGGCGGGGTTGACTCATACACGTCACATATGACCCATGGATCGTTGTCCTATAGTTTAAACAGAATCCGAATGCGTTTGGTCTGTTTTCTGTATGCCAGTTGTTGTTTTCACTTAAAATCCTGTCCATTTCAAATAAAAGTTAGACACTTTGAGTGGTACCGGCCACACCGCGCCTCGGATTGAGGCGGGGTTGACTCCTACACACCACAAATGACCCATGGATACATGTCCTAAAGTATCAACAGTATCTGAATGCGTTTGGTCCGTTTTCCATATGTGGTTTTTTTACTTAAAAGAGCATCCATTTTAAACAAAAGAAAGACACTTTGAGTGGTACCGGCCACACCGGCCCTCGGATTGAGGTGGGGTTGACTCGTACACGTCACATATGACCCATGGGTGAAACTACCCAACTCATGAAAAATATTTTGCGACTATCGTTGATGAGTGTAAATTTCAGTTGTATTCACTTAAAATGATTTCCTTTTGAAATAAAAGAGAGACTTTGAGTGGTGTCATCCACACCGCGCCTTGGATTGAGGCGGAGTTGACTCATACACGTCACAAATGACCCATGGATACATGTCCTAAAGTATCAACAGTATCCTAATGCCTTTGGTCTATTTTCCGTATGTCAGTTGTTGTTTTAACTTAAACTGTTGTCCATTTCAAAGAAAAGTGACACACTTTGAGTGGTGCCGGCCACACCGCACCTCGGATTGAGGCGGTGTTGACTCATACACGTCACAAATGACCCATGGATCATTGTCCTAAAGTTTCAATATAATCCGAAAGCGTTTGGTCGGTTTTCCGTATGTCGTTTTTTTACTTAAAAGCACATCCATTTTAAACAAAAGAATGACGCTTTGAGTGGTCCCGACCACACTGGCCCTCAGATTGAGGAAAGGTTGAATCGTAAATGTCACATATGACCCATGGATTGTTGTCCTAAAGTTTCAATAGAATCCTAATGTGTTGGGTCGGTTTTCCGTATGCCAGTTGTTGTTTTCACTTAAAATCATGTTCATTTCAAATAAAAGTTAGACACTTTGAGTGGTGTAGGCCACACCACGCCTCAGATTGAGGCGGGGTTGACTCGTACACATCACAAATGACCAATGGATACATGTCCTAAAGTATCAACAACATCTGACTGCGTTTGGTTAGTTTTCCGTATGTGGTTTTTTTTACATAAAAGTGCATCCATTTTAAACAAAAGAAAGACACTTTGAGTGGTCCCGGCCACACCGGCCCTTGGATTGAGGCGGGGTTGACTCGTACACATCACATATGACCCATGGATACATTTCCTAAAGTATCAATAGTATCTGAATACCTTTGGTCCCTTTTTCCGTATGTCAGTTGTTTTAACTTAAATCGTTGTCCATTTCAAAGAAAAGTGACAAAATTTGAGTGGTCCCGGCCACACCGGCCCTCGGATTTAGGCGGGGTTGACTTTTACACATCACATATGACCCATGGATCGTTTTCCTAAAGTTTCAACAGAATCCGAATGCGTTTGGTCGGTTTTCCGTATGCTAGTTGTTGTTTTCACTTAAAATCCTGTCCATTTCAAATAAAAGTTAGACACTTTGAGTGGTGTCAGCCACACCACGCCTCGTATTGAGGTGGGGTTGTTTCGTACACGTCACAAATGACCCATAAATCATTTTCCTAAAGTTTCAATAGAATCCGAAAGTGTTTGGTCGATTTTCCGTATGTCATTTTTTTTACTTAAAAGCACATCCATTTTAAACAAAAGAAAGAAACTTTGAGTGGTACCGGCCACACAGGCTCTTGAATTGAGACGGGGTTGACTCGTACACATCACATATGACCCATGGATCGTTTTCCTATAGTTTCAATAGAATCCGAATGCGTTTGGTTGGTTTTTCGTATGTCAGTTGTTGTTTTAACTTAAACTGTTGTCCATTTCAAAGAAAAGTTAGACACTTTGAGTGGTACCAGCCACACTGTGCCTCGGATTGAGGCGGGGTTGACTCGTACATGTCAAATATGACCCATGGATCGTTTTCCTACAGTTTCAACAGAATCCAAATGCGTTTGGTCAGTTTTCCGTATGTCAGTTGTTATTTTAACTTAAATTGTTGTCCATTTCAAAGAAAAGTTAGACACTTTGAGTGGTGACAGCCACACCGTGCCTCATATTAAGGCGAAGTTGACTTGTAAATGTCACAAATGACCCATGGATCGTTTTCCTAAAGTATCAACAGTATCCGAGTGCGTTTGGTCAGTTTTTCATATGTGCTTTTTTTTACTTAAAAGCGCATCCATTTTAAACAAAAGAAAGACACTTTGAGTGGTACCGGCTACACCGGCCCTCGGATTGAGGTGGGGTTGACTCGTACATGTCACATATGACCCATGGATTGTTTTACTATAGTTTCAACAGAATCTGAATGCGTTTGGTCGGTTTTCCGTATGTCAGTTGTTGTTTTAACTTAAACTGTTGTCCATTTCAAAGAAAAGTTAGACACTTTGAGTGGTGCCGGCCACAACGTGCCTCGGATTGAGGCGGGGTTGACTCGTACACATCACATATGACCCATGGATCGTTTTCCTATAGTTTCAACATAATCCGAATGCGTTTGGTCTGTTTTATATATGCCAGTTGTTGTTTTCACTTAAAATCTTGTCCATTTCAAATAAAAGTTAGACACTATGAGTGGTGCCGGCCACACCGTGCCTCAGATTGAGGCGGGGTTGACTCTTACACGTCACATATGACCCATTGATACATGTCCTAAAGTATAAACAGTATCCGAATAAGTTTGTTCCATTTTCCGTATGTGTTTTTTTTTACTTAAAAGCGCATCCATTTTAAACAAAAGAAAGACACTTTGAGTGGTATCGGCCACACCGGCCCTCAGATTGAGGCGGGGTTGACTTGTACACGTCACATATGACCCATGGATCATTGTCCTATAGTTTAAACATAATCCGAATGCGTTTGGTCTGTTCTCCATATGCCAGTTGTTTTTTTCACTTAAAATCCTGTCCATTTCAAATAAAAGTTAGACACTTTGAGTGGTGCCGGCCACACCGCGACTCGGATTGAGGCGGGGTTGACTCGTACACATCACATATGACCCATGGATACATGTCCTAAAGTATCAATATTATCCTAATGCATTTGTTCCTTTTCTGTATGTGGTTTTTTTTACTTAAAAGCGCATCCATTTTAAACAAAAGAAAGACACTTTGAGTGTTACCGGCCACACCGACCCTCGAATTGAGGCGGGGTTCACTCGTACACGTCTCATATGACCCATGGATCATTGTCCAATAGTTTAAATAGAATCCGAATGCGTTTGGTCTGTTTTCCATATGCCAGTTGTTGTTTTCACTTAAAATCCTGTCCATTTCAAATAAAAGTTAGACACTTTGAGTGGTGCCGGCCACTACTTCAAAGCACATTTTCCATATCATTTTCCACATGCATAAACATGAAATACATGGCTAACTAAGAAATCTAAGTAAAAAAAATAGAAAAATGAGTACCACAGTACCAAGGAATACTAAAGGTCTAGGTAGTAGACTAATCATACAATAAGAATCAAGTGCAAACAACATAATCTGAATGCGACATCCCTATGAAGCAGAGGAAAACCCCAAAGTGGAAAACCATGTTAAAAAATAAAGAGTTATAAAAAATTCAAAAATGTAATGGATCAATCTGCCTCTGATCACCATCACCATCACCACTATCATCATCAGCCTCATCCTCGCCGCCATTTCTGTCCTCGTCGTCGTCCTCGTCATCGTCCCCATGCTCATCGTCGGCCTCATCCTCATCCTCGACATCATCCTCACCCTCGGCCCCATCCTCGCCCTCGGCCCCATCCTCGCCCTCGTCCACATCCTCATCCTCGCCCTCTTCCTCTTCAGCATCCTCGTCATCACCAGGAACGTCATCATCTCAATCGCCACTAGAGCTGCCGCCTGGTGCATTGGATGATGCACCCATCGACGACATAAATGTCTGACAAGCCGCACTAGCCTCTGGTGGAAGTGATGAAGATAATGCTTTCATCAGTTTCATAAATTCTCTGTCTCTTGTTTGAACTTGTACTTCCAACACTATGACCCTTTTATCAGACTGTCTTGCATGCTCCTTGAACTGTTCCAACTCGGTGGTACTAGAATGGATACCTGGAGACGACCAATACCTCGTCGGGACTATATTCTTACCAGGTCGGTAGCGTACTCGACCAGAGTGCTCATCTCCCAAAACCTGATATAAATGATCGTGTGGCCCAAAATTGTCAGGCTCTTGGGAATCAAGAGCCTCTAAAGCATCCTGTAAAAAATATTAATAGATTATTAAATTTAAAATTAGATATTAAACTTTGAAATAAACAAATTAAAACTTACAATCTTCTCTTGGGTCGGTTCATTTACCGCAGTTCCATCTTTTTTTCTTCTACTCGAGCAAAACAATTTTGCTCGAGGGATACGTCCTTCAATATTCATTTTGTGCTTCTGTAATGAAATTGAAATAATATAAAGTGAAATTATAATCATATATTCATTATTCAATAAATCAAATAATTTAAGTAGGATCCACTAAAAAGGGAAAGTCCTAAAGAAAAATTATAAACAACTATATCGTACCTGCTGCCTCTCATGATCTTCCATAGTTGTGCACCCCAAAGTGTGGAGGTATTGCTTTGAATCAATGTTTTTTTTGTTTTTTTTCATAAGATTCCTAAATAATGATTAATAATTAATAAGATTATATTAATGAAAAATATGAAAACTCTCATTTAAATAACTCAAATGAGATTAATACCTTAAATTTGGCAGTCGCCCAATGGGTAACCATTTGGCGATATTGCTCTATCGGGCAGTCATCCACGATAGGTAATGTCTCTAACTCCGTGCCCACTCTATCACACCAGCCAACATACAGCTCATGCTTATAAGCTCTCCAAAGCTCTCCTAGCTCTTTTAAACGCGCTGGTCGTGCACCTTCGCCATCAGGGAAGTTAAACCGAAGCTGAAACCAAATTGATTAGTTCATTTAAATAAAAAAATATACTACATTAAATCCAATATATTTTTTACCCATATTTGTGCCCACGCGTTATCCTTGACTTCGGGTGGCAGATGTCTCCAAGAGAGAGGGCTGACCGGAATGATATCGGAGTATTTGGCTAGCTTCGCCAAAAAACCCCAACATTGCTACCCAGATTTCTCAATCATTTGTCCATCAACATTGTATTCAACCATCAACTGTGTCTGGCGGTTCCATACCGCACGCAAGCGAGTACACCCCCTCCCCCGCCTCCTATCTGTAGATGAATCTGTTATTAAAGAAAAATAATATCAATACAAGTTATAATAAAAATAAATTTTGGTATAAAAATTTGATAGAGTTATATAAATATACCTGTGGTAGTCGGATCAATGGGTGCAGAAGCTGAAGGAGTATCCTGTATAGGTGGAGTGTCCCTCAGTGTATGCTCCTCAGCCACATACTGTGTCGCAGCAGGAGTCGAAGAAGGTGGAATATAATAGCCCGGAGATAATGAACCAGAAGCAAAAGATGATGGCATAGACGTCTGGCCAGCTGGTAGTGTAAACATTGGAGGTCTAAATATCTCATATGTCCTTGAAGACACGCCAGGATCAAAATAGGGCATAGAAGATACGTCTGTGGTAGTGGGTCGTCTAACTCTCGCCCCACGAGCCCTCATACCACCGGCCTCAGTACCGGGACCACTAGATGATCGTCCATCTCTGACACCACCCTCCCTCTTACCACCAACCTCTCTACTGGGAGCAATATCAGGCTCCTCGTTAAATATCTGTCATCTAGGGGGTGGATCCTGAAAAAAAGTTTGACAGAAAAGTAAACACATGATATTATAAGTTATTGAAATATTTATATTTGAAATAAAATACTCACAACAGGGATGAGTGGAGGAACACCCATCTGTACCATGCGACGATTATTATCTGTCATCTTTTTCCACCGCCTCTCTTCAATGGGTGTCATTTCCTGCAATGAAAACAAATATGGAAGTAATTAGAAACAGATAACTAATGTGTAACCCAAAAAAATATATATAGAAAAACCATTATGATAAAAAGAACATAATGAAACAGAAGATTTATGGTGTTATGAAGGTAAGTACTAGGATACACACTCTGAATGATGTAGGTGAAACATGTAGGTGAGAACACGACTGTATGATTCTATATATTTCCCACCACAACTTCGGGTTCACAATCAACTCTGACAATTGAGCTGTTGGGGTCATCATAAGTAATAAACGGATTGCTTCCAATTGCAGTAGGGATAGTGTCAACTTCATCATCACCATCATCAAAAACATGTCTGGGATTTACTTCAATAATTACACCGAATTTAGGATTACGATGATATTTGACATAAAAAACTTGTTTCACCATTGATGCCAATACATATGGTTCATCGGTGGCAAGAGTGCGAGTCATGTCAATAACTCGAAATCCACAATCATCAATAAAGGTGCCTTGCCTTGTCATTGAATCAAACCATTGACATTTCATCATCGTGACTCGACCATGCGAGTAATAATCCAAAATTATTATTTTCTCCACGACACCATAATAAGCAACATTTTCAGAACGAGGTCTAGTGTCCGATGAACTGGAATAACAGTCTGTTGTGGCAGTTAGCATAACACCATTATGCTGTGTTCTCATGTTTCTTGCTCGTTCAGTGATAATAAGTTTGTATCCATTGATCACAAGTGATTTACAAGCACGGACCATGGTATTAGGACCAAAAGACAAAGCTCTTATTTCCTCAGAAACAGAGTCTGTAGGAAAACTCGATACCTAAAATATAACCAAATAGTAAACTTAATTAAATATTATTTTTATTTAGTTATTACAGAAATATTTTTACCTTCAATTTCAACCAAGCAGAAAACCCTTTGTTATGAAAAGTCTCATTCTTTCTCAAAGATAAAGAACGATGCTTTCTATATATCAATTCTTTATGTTCCCTGTAGATAAAAATAATAATAGTTTAACAAATATTTAAAATTACAAGAGATAAGATAACAGATACATGTACAATTAACTTACTTGATATACTCATCGAACAAATCACAATTGAACAACACTGTGCGATGTGCCATCTCTCTCTCTTCAAGGCTTAATGTTGTCAATGTATATGATCCCGGAATTCCTCCTGTCTGAGGAAGTGATGGAAAACTGGGTTCAATTTTCCCATACTGTTCTTCTTCATTTCTCATTGGTCTGTTTATTCTCGTAGTATGATCAGACAAATACATTGAGCAGAAATCCATACATTCTTGAGCCAAGTAACTGTTCACAATAGAACCTTCGGGATAATTCCTGTTCTGAACATATGATTTCAATGTGCACATGTTTCTTTCAGTTGGATACATACAACGGAAAGCAACGGGTCCTCCAAGAAGTATTTCGGTCGGAAGATGGACAGTCAGATGCAACATGCATGTAAAAAATGATAGAGGGAATATTTTCTCTAACTCACACAAAATTAATGGTGTCTCTAGCAACAGTTTTTGCACGAGGGATTTGGACAACCTCTTAGCACAAAGATCTCTAAACAAATAGCACAACCGAATAACTGAGACTCTAACATTATTGGACAAGAGATGACAAATTTCTATTGGAATCAACTTATGCAAAAGGACGTGATAATCATGAGTCTTCAAAGATTTCAACTTCAACTCTTTTCTGTTGACCCATTTTGATATATTTCTTGAATAGACATCAGGAACTTTAATAGTCTCTAGCACTTCCAGAAATTGATTTTTTTCAGCAGGAGTCATCACATAAGAAGCACATGGAACTTGCCATTTATTTTCACTGATACAGACAAGATGCAATTCTGGTCTGATCCCCCAATCTACCAAGTCGCACCGAGATCGTAAATCATCTTTTGTCTTCCCCTTGACATTTAGAAGAATCGAAAGCAACATTTCACATATATTCTTTTCAATGTGAATTACGTCTAAGCAGTGACGTAACAAGTTGGTTGACCAATATGAAAACTCAAAGAATATACTCTTATTCTTCCAATTATAACAGGTATCATTGGAAACATTTTTACTCTTTCTAGATTTCATTACACTCTTCCCAAATGAATAACTGAAATCTTTCAATTCATTAAGCACATCAGTTCCAGACATACGCTGAGGTGGATCGTCATTCTCCATGGTATTGTCAAATCTTCGACGATTGTTTCTATATGGATGGTTCATTGGAAAGAATCATCGATGTCCCATAAAACTAAAACTACGACGATATTTCAGTCTTATCGATTGAGTATTCTTCATAAAAACAGGACATGACAATTTTCCTTTTGTGCTCCATCCAGACATCATTGCATAAGCAGGAAAATCATTGATAGTCCACATAAGTGCAGCACGCATCTGAAATATGTCTTTCGAACATGCATCGTACGTGGGCACACCCACATCCCAAAGAAGTTTCAACTCTTTTATTAAAGGTTGCATTTATACATCTATATCATTGTTGGGATCAGAAGGGCCAGATATCAGTATACTCAAGAAAGTGTAAGGCTTTTTCATACACAACCAAGGGGGAAGGTTATAAATGTGTATGAAAACCGGCCATGTGCTGTGCGAAGTAAGCATCTGCCCAAATGGATTAAAACCATCACATGAAAGACCCAGTCTCACATTACGCACATCGGCTGCAAATTCAGGATATAGAGTATCAAATCTCTGCCATGCAAATCCATCTGCAGGGTGAACCAACTCTTCATTATTCTTTTTTCTCTCGGTGTCATGCCATCTCATTTTTACGGATATTTCATCAGACATGAAAAGGTTATGTAATCTAGGGATCAATGGAAAGTGCCACATTACTTTTTGTGGCACACGAGATGGTGTTCCATCATCTTTTGGCTTCCATCGGGAGGTTCCGCATTTTATACAATCATTTCTTTCAGCAGTTTCCTCCCAAAATAAGCTGCAATAATTCGGGCAAGCATGAATTTTTTTTTTGAGAATCCAAGTTCATCAACCAACTTCCATGCCATATAGTAGTTTGAGGGAATATCTGCATCATCTGGAAGTAAGTCCTTCAATAAGGTAAGAATGTAATCAATTGGAGTATTTGAAATCCCATACATAGTTTTCCCATGAAACAATCGGATTAAAAATTCCAACTTTTTCATTTTATCACATTTCCGATATACTGGAGTCGTCGCAGCATCATTCAATTTTTTCACCCTATCAACATCATCATTTTAATTGGATGCATCATGTGTGCTTGTATCGAAATCTTGTTGGCTGGACATCCTTTCCTTCTCATGATGTCGAATAAATGGAAACCGATCATATATCGAACTCTCCAATTCAGTCCTATCATTTGGATCATCAACATTTTGAGATTCCATTTTCTCCCCATTGTGATACCACACATAATAGTTTGTTTGGAAACCATATTTGGTTATATGATAGCTAACTGCTTCACAGCCCAACCAAGGTCTTCCAACACAATTAAAACATTGGCAGTGTATGCGACCACTATCTGAAGCCTTGTCAAATGCAAAATCTAGAAAGCTTTTCAAATTATTTTGAAAATCGGTTGAAATCCGATCAGTTCCGTACATTCAACTTCTATCCATTCTATAAAAAAATAGCAATAAGTCATTTCAAAGCAATTCAATAATATTAAAATTTAATCAAAAAAATATTTACGTAAATGACAATTGTTTACTCTATATAAAATCATAACTGACACATTACTCTATATGAGAATCATATTAAGAAATACAACAAAATACAGTGTATATAAGAAAATAAGATACAAAATTTCTAATGCCTATATTCAAGGATTGACCAGTAAGATATTGGAAGTGGATCAAGGAATACATAATCCTTAAGGGTCATGTTGGGAGTATATGAGTTTTATACTTTAACTTCTTCAAGTAGACCAGGATGAGGAGTAGGATGAGGATCATGGGAGTAACGGGACTGTCCAAGGGGGGTGTGGCGTGTCCAGGGGGGTGCGGGGTGTCTAGGGGGTGGTGGGGCCGTCCGGGGGGTCGGAGGTGTCTAGGGGGGTGGGGGGCTGTCTAGGGGGGTCGGGGTGTCCAGGTGGGCGGGCTGTCCGTGGGGGTGGTCAGGTTGTCCAAGGGGGTCGGGGTGTATAGGTATATTTATATGAAAAGAATACCCCCACAATAATCATGAAGCCCTGTCATTAGTCTAAACCCCTAGAACACATAAAAGAAGCTAGTATGGACATTTACTAAAATATTTAACACCATACGAATGAAAATACACTCTAAATATAGTTTGAGAGGATATAATGGTGTGTGTGAAAAAAATGATATTAAATCAATTTAAATTAATATGGAACAAATGAGGGTTTATAATACACTAAGAGTACCTCAAACAATCCAAAACCACTATAGCACCACATATTCAACTTCATGAAACAGGACTTGGAAATCTTACCTACATCTTTACTGATGACCACCTAATTGGAACACTCTATTTATGGTTCTTGAACACAAGGAACAAACAATGTTTGGTCTCTACCAACTCAATCACCCCCTTGTAGATCATAATCTCGTTTCCCTTTATACTAAAATGGTCTCACTGGAAGCTACTATTAATACCGGACCTAAACCATTCATTCTCCATAAAACAATGATCAAATAACCATCAGAGGTATCTCTCATATAACCACAACCATTTTTATCTATGATGTAACGAAATTCACAAGAATAACTTTTATTCAATAACCTTTTGGTATATAATGTGCATCAACAATGGTTCAATTATATGGTTCATCACATTCCAATTTATTAATCACCCATACATGATAAAAATTGAACATTGAATTTCATTTAATTACAACCATCATATTTCATTTAATTCTTAACAAGCATAGAAGCATGGAAATTGGAATCTAATAACTTTAATTAGTCCCCAAAACTTTTTAATAAATTTAACATGAAAAATAAAACACTTTGAAATCTAAATAATCACTATGAAGTAAAATGAGTTTGGAATTATATTGCACAAGTAAAAACACTCAACGATGGAATATATGAAAAGAATATTAATATAAATTATTAAAACAAGATAATAAAGTAACGATGAATGTTAAAACTAAACATGTGATTGAATTTTATAACATATAATAAAAATTTCTTGGTAATGAAACATGAAAGGCACATCAAAAAATTAGACAACTGTCTAATGCAATCTATATGGGATGGAATAAGCATGGAATGTAAATAAAGAACGGAAACATAAATTGGGCTGGAACAGAAATTCGGCTGGAATATGAGAATAGAAATTGGTCTCATCCCACATCAAAATAGAAACTAAAAACTAAGAAAATACCTCAGCCTTGGATGGGGTGGAGGAAGAGAACCCGAAACACCTCCAAAATTGCCTCCAAAATCGCTCAAGCGCTCCCGTTTAGGGCTCTGGATCACGAATGGGGGAGAGGATCGGCTACTGCCAATTTGGGGGAAAGTTTTCCCAACGGTTTTTAAAAACCGTTGGTATATAACTCCATCCCAAACCTATACCAACGGTTCCATTGAAACCGTTGGTAAATCTCTACTCCAACGGTTCTAAAACAATTTGAACATACACTTTTAGGGTGTACCAACGGTTTACAACCGTTGGTATAGTGTTTTTTACCAACGGTTCAAGAGAACCGTTGGTATATATTGAAGATGGAATACTATACCAACGGTTTCAAACCGTTGGTATTGTGTATTTCCAGAACCATTGCACAGCACCCCCACCATTGCACCAGCACCCCCACCTGCATAAAAAGCACCAGAACTATTGAATAGTATTAAAACAACATAAAAACACCTGTAATAACACAAAAAAAAACACATAAAACCATCAAACTCTTCCAACCATGTGGTGTACTACAATTCCCTATTTCAATCTTCATATGAAAAGAATAATCCAGTGGAGTTGAATAACAGTTTCAATAACTCAAAATGGGGTATGGAAACTTACCCATGGTTCCATGGTGGTTATGAAACTAAATTTGAAAATGGGGTTGGGAAACTTACCCATGGTTCCTTGGTGCTTACAAAAGGAGTAAAGTATAGAACTCATTATTTGATTTAAAATTCAGGCAGAACTGAAATGATCACAAGTTCAACTTGTGATGGTCTAGAAGAATGGAATTGTAAGTTTTTTGAACTTAGTTAGAATAATATTAATGTTTTTAAGGCTATGAACACTAAATGGTACAAGTATGGTGCGATCTATTGGTCAAAGTAGGATTCCACCACATCATACCTCGGATTGAGGTGGGGTTGACTCATACACATAAAAAATGACCAATGTATCATTGTCCTAAAGTATCATCACAATCCAAATACCTTTGATCATTTTTTCATATGTCAGTTGTTGGTTTCACTTAAAATGTTGTTCATTTCAAAAAAAAGTGAGACACTTAGAGTGATACTGATCACATCGTGCCTCAGATGGAGGCAGGGTTGACTCATACACATCACAACTTACACATGCATCATTGTCCTAAAGTATCAATAAAATCTGAAAGAGTTTTGTCAGTTTTCTATATGCAAGTTGTTTTCACTTAAAATCTTGTCCATTTCAAATAAAAGAGAGACACATAGAGTGATACCAGTAACACCTTGCCTCAGATGGAGGTGTGGTTGACTCGTACATGTCACAAATGACACATGTATAATTTTCCTAAAGTATCAATACAATCTGAAAGAGTTTGGTCCATTTTCTATATGCAAGTTGTTGTTTTAACTTAAAATTATGTCCTTTTCAAATAAAAGTGAGACACTTTGAGTGGTACCAGCCACACCATGTCTTGGATTAAGACAGAGTTGACTCCTACATGTCACAAATGGTCCATGTATCGTTTTTCTAAAGTATCAACACAATCCGAATGCATTTGATCGATTTTCCGTATGCCAATTGTTGTTTTCACTTTAAATCAAGTCCATTTCAAATAAAAGTGAGACACATTGAGTGGTACCAGCCACACCGTGCCTCATATTGAGGCATAATTGACTCTTACACATCAAAAATGACCCATGGATCGTTTTTATAAAGTTTCAATAGATTTCGAATGCGTTTGGTTGGTTTTCCGTATGCCAGTTGTTGTTTTCACTTAAAATTAAGTCCATTTTAAACAAAAGAGGGACACTTTGAGTGGTATCGGCCACACCGCACCTCATATTGATGATATATTGACTTGTACACATCACATATGACCCATGTATCCTTTTTATAAAGTATAAACACAATCCGAATGCATTTGATCGGTTTTCCGTATGTCAGTTGTTGTTTTCATTTAAAATTAAGTCCATTTTAAACAAAAGAGGGACACTTTGAGTGGTACCGGCCACACCATGCCTCGGATTGAGGCGGGGTAAACTTGTACACATCACATATGAGACATGGATCATTGTGATAAATTATCAACACAATCAGAATCTGTTTGGTTGGTTTTCCGTATGTACTTAAGATGTTGTCCATTTTAAACATAAGAGAGACACTTTGGGTGGTTCCAGCCACACCATGACTCGGATTGAGACACGGTTGATTTTTACACATCACATATGACCCATGGATCCTTTTCCTAAAGTTTCAACAGAATATGAATGCATTTGGTCGGTTTTCCGTATGTCAGTTATTTTTTTACTTAAAATTAAGTCTATTTTAAACAAAAGAGAGACACTTTGAGTGGTGCCGGCCACAATGTGAATCAGATTGAGGCAGGGTTGACTCGTACACATCATATATGACCCATATATCATTGTGCTAAATTTTCAATAGAATCCGAATGCATTTGGTCAGTTTTGTGTATGTCAGTTGTTGTTTTCACTTAAAATTAAGTCCATTTTAAACAAAAGAGAGACACTTTGAGTGGTACCAGCCATACTGCGCCTTGGATTGAGGTGAGGTCAAATCTTACACATCACATATTATCCATGGATCCTTGTGATAAAGTATCAACACAATAAGAATCTGTTTGGTTGGTTTTCCGTATGTACTTAAAATGTTGTTCATTTTAAACATAAGAGAGACACTTTGGGTGGTTACGGCCACACCATGACTCATATTGAGATGCAGTTGACCTGTACACATCACATATGACCCATGTATCCTTGTCCTAAAGTTTCAACAGATTCTGAATTCGTTTGGTAGGTTTTCTGTATGCCAGTTGTTATTTTCACTTAAAATTAAGTCTATTTTAAACAAAAGAGAGACACTTTGAGTGGTGTCGGCCACACCGTGCCTTGGAATGAGGCGGGGTTGACTCTTACACATCAAAAATGACCCATGGATTGTTTTCCTAAATTATCAACACAATCCAAATGCGTTTGTTCTGTTTTCCGTATGTCAGTAGTTGTTTTCACTTAAAATGTTGAGGCGAGATTAACTCGTACAACCACCAGGACAGCCCCCCCGGATTGTGGCAGGATTGAATCATACACATTACATATTACCCATTTATCCTTTTTCTAAAGTATCAACACAATCCGAATGCATTTGATCGGGTTTCCGTATGTCAGTTGTTGTTTTCACTTAAAATTAAGTCCATTTTAAACAAAAGAGAGACACTTTGAGAGGTACCGGCCACACCACGCCTCGGATTGAGGTGGGGTCAACTCGTACACGTCACATATGACCCATGGATCCTTTTAATAAAGTTTCAACAAATTATGAATGCGTTTGGTCTATTTTCCGTAAGTCAGTTGTTGTTTTCACTTAAAATTAATTCTATTTTAAACAAAAGAGAGAAACTTTGAGTGATGAAGGCCACACCGTGACTCAGATTGAGGTGGGGTTGACTCTTACATGTTATATATGACCCATGGATCGTTGTGCTAAATTTTCAACAGAATCTGAATTCATTTGGTCAGTTTTCCGTATGTCAGTTGTTGTTTTTACTTAAAATTAAATCCATTTTAAACAAAAGAGAGACACCTTGAGTGGTACCAGCCACACTGCGCCTCATATTGAGGCAGGGTCAACTCATAAACATCACATACGAGCCATGGATCATTGTGATAAAGTATCAACACAATCAGAATCCGTTTGGTCAGTTTTCCGTAAGTACTTAAAATGTTGTCCATTTTAAACATAAGAGAGACACTTTGGGTGGTTTCGTCCACACAGTGACTCAGATTGAGGCGCAGTTGACTTTTACACATCACATATGACCCATGGATCCTTTTCCTAAAGTTTAAACAAATTATGAATGCGTTTGGTCGGTTTTCCGTATGTCAGTTGTTGTTTTCACTTAAAATTAAATCTATTTTAAACAAAAGAGAGACACTATGAGTGGTGACGGCCACACCGTGACTCAGATTGATGCGGGGTTGACTCTTACATGTCATATATGACCCATGTATGGTTTTTCTAAATTTTAAATAGAATCCGAATGCATTTGGTCAGTTTTCCGTATGTCAGTTGTTGTTTTTACTTAAAATTAATCCATTTTAAACAAAAGAGAGACACTTTGAGTGGTACCAGCCACACCGCGCCTCAGATTGAGGTGGGGTCAAATCATACATGTCACATATGAGCCATGGATCCTTGTGATAAAGTATCAACACAATAAGAATCTATTTGGTCGGTTTTCCGTATGTACTTAAAATGTTGTCCGTTTTAAACATAAGAGAGACACTTTGGGTGGTTCCGGCCACACCGTGACTCATATTGAGGCGCGATTGAGTTTTACACATCACATATGACCCATGAATCCTTTTCCTAAAGTTTCAATAGATTATGAATGCGTTTGGTCGGTATTCCGTATGTCAGTTATTGTTTTCACTTAAAATTAAGTCAATTTTAAACAAAAGAGAGACACTTTGAGTGGTGCCAGCCACACCGCGACTTAGATTGAGGAAAGGTTGACTCGTACACGTCATATATGACCCATAGATCATTTTTCTAATGTTTCAATAGAATCTGAATGCATTTGGTCAGTTTTCCGTATGTTAGTTGTTGTTTTCACTTAAAATTTAGTCCATTTTAAACAAAAGAGAGACACTTTGAGTGGTACCAGCCACACCACAACTCGGATTGAGACTGGGTTAACTCATACATGTCACATATGACCCATGGATCATTTTTCTACAGTTTCAATAGAATCCAAATGCATTTGGTCAGTTTTCCGTATGTCAGTTTTTGTTTTCACTTAAAATTAAGTCCATTTTAAACAAAAGTGAGACACTTTGAGTGGTACCGGCCACACTGCACCTTGGATTGATGTTTTTTTGACTCTTACACATAAAAAATTACACATTTATGGTTTTCCTAATGTATCAACACAATCCCAACGCGTTTGGTCAGTTTTATGTATGCCAGTAGTTGCTTTCACTTAAAATGTTGTTCATTTCAAATAAAAATTAGACACTTTGAGTGGTTCCAGCCACAACGCACCTTGAATTTATGTGGGTTTGACTCCTACATGTCAAAAATGTCCCATGAATCGTTTTTATAAAGTATCAACACAATAAAAATAAGTTTGGTCGGTTTTCCATATGTCAGTTATTTTTACTTAAAATAGTTTCCATTTTAAACAAAAGAGAGACTCTTTGAGTGATTTAGGCCACACCGTGCCTCGGATTGAGGTGGGGTTGACTCATACAAGTCAAAAATTTCCCATGGATCATTTTCCTAATGTATCAACACAATTATAATGCGTTTGGTCGGTTTTCCATATGCCAGTAGTTGTTTTCACTTAAAATGTTGTGCATTTCAAATAAAAGTTACACGGTTTGAGTGGTTCCGGACACACCACAACTCGAATTGATGCGGGGTTGACTCTTACACGTCAAAAATGTCTCATGGATCGTTGTGTTAAAGTATCAACACAATCTGAATACGTTTGGTCGTTTTTCCATATGTAAGTTATTTTTACTTAAAACAGTGTTCATTTTAAACAAAAGTGAGACACTTAGAGTGCTATCGGCCACACAGTGCCTCAGAATGAGGCAGGGTTGACTCGTACACATCACAAATGACCCATGGCTCATTTTACTAAATTATAAACACAATCCAAATGCGTTTGGTCTATTTTCCGTATGCCAGTAGTTGTTTTCACTTAAAATGTTGAGGCGAGATTAACTTGTACAACCACCTGGACAACCCACCACCCCTCGGATAGCTCCCCACTCACCCCGGACAACCCCCCATCCCTCAGATAGCCCCCACTCACCCCGGACAGCCCCCACCCCTCGGACAACCACCTGGACAGCCCCCCCCCCCCCACCTGGACACCCCATCCCCCAACACCTGGACATCCCCATGTAGTCATTATTACAACCATTAATAAAAAATTATTAAACTACATCATTTGTCAAAGATAATCATACTGAACATAAATCAATAATATTATTGGATATATCAAGGAAAATGAAGGCATACTATATTACATCCTAAATTACCACCCACAGCCATGATTAATTTCCACAGACCTCTCATTTCTACCAAATCAAAAGATAAAAACAAAAAACATAGTTGCACATCAATAAAACCAAATCTAAAATTGTTATGGATGACTACACATGCCTGTATGGCTAGTGAAAATCACCCCACCATCATAAAAGTGAGTATTGTCCAAGAAAGAGACATAATATACAATGTACATTGAGAACCATATTTAATTGACCCTAAATGCTTTATTAGTACAATCATCTTAGGAAGCCAATTATCACTCATGACTAACCATTCCACTATAAACAACCTAGAGTGTATGAGTTTTCTCTCTAATCTCAACAACATCATCACACATTCTTACCATGATGTGAATCATGTGTAATATAAATGATATTAACACAAAATTTCCAGAAATAACAAGCCTTTTAAAAATTGAAAATTTATGGATGATATTAACACGCAATTCATTTTGAATCAAATTTGATTCACTTTACTACTTATCCCAATAGACTAAACTCATACTATAATCACTATATGTGTTCCACTATCAAAGCTCAACACACGCACCCAAATCAAACAGAAAACAAAATTCATAAACACCCAAATATAAAGAGAAAACCAAAACAGTAGATGTAGATAATTAAAATAAAAGTACCACTTACAGGAAATGTAGAACTAAGAAATTTTGAAGATGGGTCGGAATGAAAGATTTTTGCAGTAGGGTAAACAGAATCCCAATTCACCTCTTCACCCAATTGAAAACATAAAATCAAAATAGAAGATACATAACATTAAAATGAAAGTATAACTTACAGATTACAAATGATAATATAAGAAATTTTGAAGATGGAATGATTTGGACAGTAGGGTAAAGAGAATCCCACTTCTCTACTTCGGTTTAGGGCTCTAGTCGCTTGGAATGGGGGAGCCCAGGTTCTGTCTATTTTTGGGAAATCTTTCCCAACAGTTTGTAAAAACCATTGGGAATGAAAACTTTTACCAACGGTTTTAAAAAACCGTTGGTAAAGCCCTTCAAAAACTCACTTTTACCAATGGTTTTACAAAAACCGTTGGTATATCTTCATAAAAAAAAACTTTTACCAACGGTTTTGCAAAACCGTTGGTATATATTCCTCACAAACACACTTTTACCAACGGTTTTTCAAGAACTGTTGGTATAACTTCACCTCTACATACCTTTACCAACGATTTTTGAAAAACCGTTGGTATATGCTTGGTATACTCGTATACACCAACGGTTTAAGAAAACCGTTGGTATATATCCATTGGGAAAACCTATATTTCCAGTAGTGTTCACCTACTGACAGGTGGAAAATCTCATAACAAACCCAAAAACATCTCTCTTCATACTTGTCCACCAAAATTGATGGTGTAGATCATGATACATCTTCATGACACTAGGATGAACTGCCCAAAATGAGGAATTAAAGTCCCACATCAGCTCCTCGCATATGTTTTCTAGCACCCATACACGCCCATGAAAATTCAAGATCTCATCCTCACCTACGGTCCATCCAGGAATAGGGTCCTCTCCTAAAACACTCTCCCGTAGGACTAGGTCTTCAGAATCTGATAGTTTCCTCATTCGCACTTGATCAAGCAGAGTAGAGGTAACAGCTACAGAAGATAGAAAAGTCCACCCCTGACTGTCGTGCACCTACAAATGTATCTCAAAGAACAAATCCATAAGCTACCACTCACTATTGGCCTCATGAACTGCCTTTATCTGAGCCCTCCTACTCAGCACATCAGCCATAGCATTTCCTTTCCCAGGCGTGTAGGCAAGCTCAAAGTCAAAAGATTTAAGGTACTCAACCCACCTTCGTTATCTCAAATTCAAGTCATGCTGAGTGAAGATATACTTGATACTTTTTTGGTTGGTGAAAACCAAAAAATGCTCTCCCAATAGGTAGTGTCTCCAACATCGTAAATCATGAACAACTGTAGCCAACTCAAGATTGTGTGTCGGGTAATTTCTCTCATGTGGCCTCAACTGCCGAGATCCATACGCAATGACTCCTTCCCCCTATATAAGCACTACTCCAAGCCCAATACCTAATGCATCACAGTACACAGTATAGCTCTTGACCGACTCTAGAAAAACTAGTATCGGTGCTGAAGTCAACCTCCCTTTCAGCTCCTGAAAGGCTGACTCACAAGAATCTGACCACAAGAACTTTACACCCTTCTTAGTCAGGCCCATCAGTGGCGCTGCTAAGCATTAAAAGTCTTGCATGAAACGTCTGTAGTATCCAGCCATCCCTATAAAACTTTATACCTCAAATACATTCTTTGTCTGCTCCCAGGAAACTACTACTCTCAATTTCTCTAGGTCTACTGATACTCCTGTCTCTGAGATAACATGACCCAAGAAGTGAATCTGGCCCATCCAAAATTGGCATTTTGAGAGATTATCATATAACTGATGCTCTCTCAGTGTAATCAGAATGATCTCAAGATGGGTAGCATGGTCGTGTTGAGTGTGAGAGTACACCAATATATTGTCCACAAAAACCACCACGAAAGAATACAAGTATGGATGGAACACTCGGTTCATCAGTTCCATTAAGACTGCAAGTGCGTTCGTGATACCGAACGACATAACCACATATTCTTATAGACCATACCTGCTTCGGAAAGCCGTAAGAGGTATATCAGATGGTCTAATACGTAACTGATGGTAACTGGATCTCAAGTAAATCTTCAAGAACTCCCAGGATACTCGAAGTTAATCAAAGAGATCATCAATCCTTGGCAAGGGATATTGGTTCTTGACCGTAAACTAGTTCAACTTCTGATATTCCATACACAGTCTGAGGGTACCATCCGCCTTCTTCACAAACAGGACAGGTGAACCCCAAGGAGAAGTACTGGGTAGGATGAAACCCTTTGCCTGTAACTCCTCCAACTGCTTCTTGAGCTCCTGCAACTCTGGTTCATCCATCCTATAAGGAGGAATGGACACCAGTGCCGCTCCTGGAGTGAGATCAATAGAAAAGTCTACATCTCACTCTGGAGGCAAACCTGAAAATTCTTCTGGAAAGACGTCCCTGAAACGGTCCACCATCGGAGGAAAGTCCACCTATGAAGTCCCCTGGTCATCCAAATAAAGACTAGCAATCTGGGCTATAACTCCTCTCAACCCATGATGCTCGGGTCCCTCTTTGCACACCTAGACATCCCATTCACCCTTATGAAGAAAAAATTTGCCCTATGGTGATGTGAAACTCACCCTACAGTGATAGAAATAGACAAATTCCTTGAAGGGAACTAACCAGTCCATTCCGAGAATGACATCATATCTTGTCATCTCTAGGACATAAAGGTCCTATAAGAAGTGACACCCACCAAACTCTAGAGGTCACTCATTGAACTGTCATACACTAGCCGTTATAGTCCCCAACGAAGTGTCTAACGTCAAGATATCTACATAATAAAAGATACAGAGCCCAAGTCTCTCCATAACATCAACGGATAAAAATATATGGGAAGCTACTGTATCAAAAAGAGCAGAAGCTAAAACTGAGGCAACTCGAATCATACCTTGAACTATAGAGGGTCTGGGATCCTTCTTCCGCTAGGTCTTCTCCACTGCAAAAGTCTAACCTGCTCTGCGGCCCTGTGACCCTACCTGACCACCCTGAGCTGATCCTCCCTGTTGTTGCTGAAATCCTGGTGACTGACTACCACAACCGTGACCTCCACCTTGGCTTGAACGGACAGAAGAACTCTAGTTCCTAGACTAATGAGAAACTGGTGGTGTTGTTTCTGAACGTAGAGTCATAGAAGAACCCCTGTCACCAACTGCTGGTGAGAAGATCTGATAGAAACACTGAAGATGACCCATCTTGCTGCAAGATCGGCACTCCACTGGGTCTCTCAGGCAATGTGGACTCATATGCCTGCTCTTTCCGCATTGGTAGCACACCACCTGGCTACCATAAGAAGTGTATCTCCTCCTTGGATCACCGCACGAAGACTCCCTGCGGTGCTTCCTACTGTTAGTAAGAGGGATACTAACTCCAGACGTCGAATTGCCTTGGCTCACAACTCTAGAATCCCTCAAATTCCACTCTGTGATCAGCGCCTGATTGATGATAGAAGTTATGGAAGTCAACCAGAAGATGTTCACCTGAGATCAGATGTCATGCCTCAGACCATCCTCAAACTTCCTTACTAGGAATAACTCATCACCTCCTGGAATAGGCATGAAGTGATACAGATCTATGAAACAAGAAGAATACTCCATGCTAGAAAGATTACCCTACTCCAGACTCATGAACTCTCGGGCTTGATCGACCCTCAAAGTCTCCAGATAGAAGTAGTCATATAAGGCATGTTAGAACTCATCCCAATACATGACCTACTGGTGTCCCACTTGTGAGATCACATCCCACCATCTCTTAGCAGAATCCCGAAGCATATACATAGTGATATTGAACCTCCTCTCTAAAGGCGTCTCCAGGTGCTCGAAGATAGAAATCATGGATTCTAACCATGACTCTGCAGCCTGGGGTCCTCATTTCCTTGTGAATTTGGGAGGATGCTTCTGCTAAAAGACCCACGGAAACTCTACCATAGACGGGGCAGGATGCAGTACCCCGCAGAAGGTCTGCATGAACCTCATGAAGCCCTCTTGGAACTGTGCATCAACACCTGTGTTCGTAATAACAGCTAGTGCCAAGACTGACACAACCGGAGGATCTGCAGGTAGTCCCTGATCAGCCATGTCCAGTGTTTGATCACAGCCCGGTAACTAGTGGACAACTGGAGGATGTCTTGGTGTCATGACTCTGCAACGTCAAACGCACACCTTAGATCAAGTTTAACAGGGACTGAAACTTAGAAGTATAAGAAGGGAACATGAGAAAGAAAGAATTAAAGTTTTTCAAAACATGGATACACAACATGTATAATGCCTACATGGCATATTCCCTTAAGCCTTTCACATGAGCATGTACTTCTGCCAAAACTGGCCATGTAACACCCTATACACACGACGTGTTGTCCTAACACACGACATGTACTTGGCTTCTCTTCCCCTACCAGAGTTCTCTTACATGGTTAACCCACACTGTTCTCCTAGAAGAAGACTACATGGCATGTTTTCTCTAGACACGATGTGTACTAGATGAGCTTCAATGACCTGTGTTGTTCGCGACATGGCCATATACTCAGTTGACACTACACAGCTTGTTTCAGACGGACATGACGTGTACTAGAAAAGATAACATCGACCCGTGTTGTTAGTTATATGGCCGGATTCCAAGATTACACTACACGGCGTGTTTATAACTGACACAGCGTGTATAAACTAATATTTCTTCATCCGTGTTGTTAGTCACACGGGCGGACACAAGGTCAACATGACATAGCATGTACAACCAGTACACGGTGTGTCCCTGTTGGCACCAAAATATTGCACGAAAGGAAGGAGCGAAAAAGAATCCCCGCACGCTGCCTTGCGAAGCACCGACGCGAAGCACCCCCGAGCATCGCGAGCCCGCCGCGAAGCACCGGAGGCGGTACCTCTCCGCGAATGGACTGACGTTCGCGAGCCCGCCGTGAAGCACCGGAGGCGGTACCTCTCCGCGAATGGCCTGACATTCGCGAGCCCGCCATGAAGCAACCGCCACCCCTTCGCGCCACGTGAGTTTTTCTTCGCGGTGCCCCTTGACTATAAATACTGGGTTCCCCCTGAGCCCAGGGGACAGAAAATCCAACCTTTTGGTTTCTCAATTCCTGAATCGCGAAGCACCCTTCGCCCCGAGAATCATGAGCTTCGTGAGGTACTTCTACTTCGTGTGACGCCTTCACTTTGTCTCGTTTTGAGCCCCTTCCGAGAGGGATGCCCTTCGCGAAGTTCAAGGGCATTCGCGAAGGAGGGGGATTCCCAAGGGAACCCGGGCATCCGCAGAGCGTTTATGCTTCGCAAAACACCCATCCTGGACTAGTGATCCCCATGCTAAGGCAGGATCGCTACATATCACGAAGCACACTGCCTCGCAACACCTTGCTTTGCGATGCACCTCTGCTTCGCGAGGCAGTGCTCCGTGAATACTATTCCACTTCGTGAACCACCCCCCATCCACACCTCTGCCCCATGATAAGGCCAAGGCACTCCACTTCGCGAAGCACACTGCCTCGCAGCACCTTGCTTCGCGAGGCACCTCTGCTTTGCGAGGCAGTGCTCCATGAATACTATTCCACTTCGCGAAGCACCCCCCATCCACACCTCTGCCCCATGCTAAGGCCAAGTCACTCCACTTCGCGAAGCACACTCCTCTGCTTGGAAATTCCTCTTCCCGTGCGACCCTCCATGTTTTCACGATGTGATTTCAAAGTCCCACAGGCAACATCACCCGTAGGGTTGCTTCGCCCAATGCTTCTTCGCATAGGCACACTAATGGCTATCGCTTCTTCGCATAGCCATGCTAATGTGGACCCCTCGATGGTTCGCTCTACGAACCCCCTTGACCACAACCTTACTGGCACCTTCCCTCCCCCAAGGAGCAAAGGGTGCCGGTCATGTAAGTTCTAGGGGTGCAAAGTGAACCCACCTCGTCCGAGCTACAGGACGTTAAACTGCCAAGCACCTCGTCCTCAACACATGACGTTAAACTGTGATCTAGCCCCGTGCTTTGCATGCAGGGTCCCCCTCGCTCGGACATTTTTTATGCCACCTGTCTCTATAGAGACGGGGTCACCCCCTCCACAAGGGATGATATCCTCCTTCTTGGGGTAGCGTATGTCCATGGGAGAAGGGCAAACACCTTGGTGTAAGCCCCCTAGCCCCTCTTTTGGATGGTAGCACCCATGCACCTCCGTATTTCCCCACTGCCAAGGTCAGTGGAGGGCGCGATAGGGAATGGGGTGCCTCCCATCATTGGTCCCAAATCCCTCTCTCGCCACGCTTTGCCGCACTTCGGGCCTCCATCCTGGAGTAAGTCCCAGAACCATGGGCCGCCTAACATGTAAGCCCCTCTTCGCTTCTCACAGACACACCCATCGTGACGTGATCGTCAGGCCTCTGATGCCTCTTGTTTCTCACACCGAGCATGACTCACGTGGGCTTAGAGTAAGCATTGGCCATGAAAACACCTTCTTCCCGCAAGACGTTAAACTGCATCCCAGTTCGACGACAATCCGTTGTGACTCACCCCTTTGAACTACGTGGTCTTTGATCCATGTCAAGGCATGGTACGTAGGAAGCCTCCCTGAGGTTCAAGCCCACCCATCATTTATTCACATCGAGTTCTACATTCGTCCAGCAAGACGTTAAACTGCATTCCAGTCCCACGGCAGGCCGTTGTGACCATCCCGAACTACGAGGACTTTGATCCATGTCAAGACATGGTACGTAGGAAGCCTTCACGAGGTTCAAGACCACCACTAGTGGACCCCCGGGTCTACATTCACATCGGTTCACCGATGAAACCCTTTGAACTACGAGGTCTTTGATCCGTGTCACAACATGGTATGTAGGAAGCCTCCCAGAGGTTCAAGCCCACCACCCGTTGGTCATTCCAACCTTCTTCTCATCAGTTCACCAACACCCGGGTAACCTAGTGTGTAAGCCCCACACCATCTGGACCAAGGTCCTTGCTCGCATCGGTTCGCCGACACACCATTATGAACTACGAGGTCTTTGATCCGTGCCATGACATGGTACATAGGAATCCTCCTAGAGGTTCAAGCCCACCACCCGTTGGTCATTCCGACCTTCTTCGCATCAGTTCACCAACACCCGGGCGACCTAGTGTGTAAGCCCCACACCATCTGGACCAAGGTCCTTGCTCGCGTCGGTTCTCCGACACACCATTATGAACTACGAGGTCTTTGATCCATGTCAAGGCATGGTACGTAGGAAACCTTCACGAGGTTCAAGCCCATCGCCACCTGGACCCCTGGTCCTTATTCACGTCGGCCTTCCGACGTCCAACCCGAACTATGAGGACTTTGATCCATGTCAAGGCATGGTACGTAGGAAGCCTTAACGAGGTTCAAGCCCACCACCAGTGGACCTACGGGTTCACCTTCACTTCGGTCCTCCGACGCACCATCCCGAACTACGCGGACTTTGATTCCCTACCACGGGGATACGTAGGAGGTCTCTTCGAGACTCAAGCCCAACTTTACTGTCGCCCTTGCGATGGTCCCATTTCATTCCCCTTCCACTTCATTCAACTCTCCATCACCCATCCTGACTCTCACCCAGACTGCCATATCCCGGCAAGATCATACTGTTCTGCTCCTCTTCGCAGCTGCCCATGGGCTAGTTCTGGTATCGACACCCCTTCAAGGGAAATTCCTCAATCTGATCCATTCCAGCTAATGCTCTGATCAGGTTGATTCATCTCCGCTGGACGTTAAACCTGCGGCATACCCTGTGTTAAACACAGTAAGCTGAGGAAAACCTCAGACATATGTCTATGGCATATAATTCCCCGTGCTCGATGTGGGATGCCTCGGGCTTCCATGCCCTCAAGAAGCCCTATGACAAGGGATAAAAGACAGACATGCCAGTTCCCCAGCATCTAGACATGCTACTGATGCCTCGACGTGACTACTCCCCCGAATGAAGGTTGCTGCCCTGACCGGACCCTTTGGAATGTCTCGCCAGAAGCAGTGTACTTAACAGGCGTCCATGGAAACATGGAACTGGGAAGAGTTTCACGAACAACGTATTAAATCTATGAGGGAGACCCAGACTAGGTGATGAGTTCCGAGGAGGAATCCATGGAAGGAAGAACCGACATCCCATTATCCCGTTTCGATCAAGGAGAAAACGTCCCTGAACAAGGAGCGAATGCCACCCGCCTTTGGAAAGTAGGAATGCGGGGCAACAAGCAGCGCATCCTCCACAGACGGATGCGCGCGCCCCAGCGAAAAGCGTCGGAAAGAGAAGTGGTGAACCCGACATGAAATTCTTATCCTCAATGTGGAGATTAGTAGCGTTCGAGACACCAGTAGATTGACGTGTCACCGGATCCAGATATCCGGTGCCGGGTCCCACCAAGCAAATGGCGGGCCTGGCGTGAAACTCACCGGAAGTTAGAGCAGTAGAACGTGGGGCATTCCGTTCTGCAACGTGTTGGCATGGATCCTTCTTATAGACATGGAGAATGGAATGACACTGGGGCACTGGTTGTCAACCCTTTTCCTCGCAGTGCTGATGAGTTGATCTCTCCGTTTCCCAGGAACCAGGTTGCTGCTATGGAGACGCGATCATCGCCCGCTCGCCTACACAGGGGTAGGGGCAATACCGGCACAGCTGCCCCGCATGGCTCCGCTGCTGCCACAACGGCCTCTACATCCGCGAATACGGGGCGCCCACGTCCCCTCTCCCCGTCAGAGATTATCCAGCGGAGGGTGATCAAAAACCTTGTACACAGGTACGAGGAGGAAGGGGTCATCCCAACTCGAGATATGGACCACCTAGACCTGGATGCATCCAGGCCCCGCCGTCAACGCCTCCCTAACAGCCCGCGCAGGGAGCCCCTGCTCCCCACCCCAACGTTCAATCGTTTCGGGAGCCTGTCCCCAGAACGCCTCGACGACTCCTCGCCTTATGCTGATGAGACGGGTGATGTCCAGCTCGGCCTGCTCAGAGTCCCGATCCAAGGGCTCCAAGAAAGGGCTCCCATTCGGCCGCGTCAATGCCGCCATCTGACTCCGCAGGAAGAGCAGGCAGGCTATGCCCCTGCACCACCTACGCCAGCTCGTCTAACCCGACATCAACGCCAGGCCCGGGCTGAGGACGCTCGCCAAGATACGGCGACGTCAATAACTAATGTGGCCCAATCCACCACTGGCGTGCATCATGGAGTTCCTGCATACACTGAGTAGGGGCACTCCTTCCCCCGACCGGGATCGAGGCCTCAGCCGCCCCACGGGCAGGCTGGGTTGACTCTTGGGGTCGCAGGCCCGAGCGATGATTACCGCGAACCAATCCGTGGTAACGTCAATCCATACGAAGGTCCTCTTCGTATCACCATTCCATAGAGCGTGGGCTTTCCCCGCTCCGAATCTCTTCATGGAGGTATGCCTCGTGCTACCCCCATCCCGAAGGAAGACCCGCCCCGCGGTAGTGACGCTCAGCGCGGAAACCTCTCCCGCACCCACTATATAGGGTATGGAGTCCCCCCTCCTGCCCCGACCACCGATATGAAGGCACTGTCCATCCAGTCCTTCTTCAACGTGGGGGTCCTCCCTACGTCCTCTCTGCAACTGGCAAAGGTCCTCCTCGTGCCGACAACTTGAGGAGTGAAGGTCAGCCTCGCTCCGCCCGCACCATCCATGGAGGTCCTCCCCATGTACCCTTCGACATTTTCCCTGGTGCCCCTCGCACCCCGTCCACCTCGAGCGGGGGCCCTCTCCGCCACAGCGCTAGCACCACCCCAACACTACATATTGGGAATCAACCTTGTCCCGAAGAGCCACCCCGGGGTAGAAGAGCGGGTCGTCGCCGCCACAAGAAGAGTCCTGGGAAAGCCCGAGTGGAGATCAGACCTGACCATTTCTCGGACTCTGAAGCAGAATGCGACTCAGCGATGGAACCTTCTCCCTGCTCCTCTGTGTCAAGAACTGGGGCAGGGACCAGGCACGTCAACCTCATTCTCCTAGAATGTGAGGTCCACCGGATTCCCACCTCCCTCCGCAGGTACGTCCAGGAGGAAGAAATCGTGGAAATTCCATAGGTCCCGATTGTGCAATCACCACCGTCGTCACCAGAAGCGCCCTCTACCTCTACCAGAGATCACAAGGAACTGTTTTGGGGACCAATGACGACAGAGCAACGGCATAACACATCATCGGTGATCGCGACTCCTGCGCCTGAAGCTGTGGCTATCATTCCATCGTATCGTGATATCGTGGTCAGGTCACCTCACTCTTCAGAGGATGGCCCGGAATTCGGCGGCCAGTCAGCTCGTTCGCCGTATTCTCTGCCGCCAAGTTTATTGTCCCAGCGTTCCTCCTCGGTACCGCTACCGGTCCCTCAGCCGCCCCCAGTTGACGAGTGGGGAAATATAGGGCCAGACCCCGAGTCCGGAACCAGGATCTTCTGGAGCATTCTCACAGCGGATCACTTCCCGGAGAAGTTCTAGCCGACGGCGGCGCCTAACTTTCACGCACCAGAGTCCCTTACCCCAGAAGAAGTGGGGTGCTTTTGCCGAACCCTATGGGCGACACACTTCTGCCTTCATTACGAGTGGGTGATGTACCCCAAAAGTCAAGAGCACTTTGAAGAAATCGGCGAGCAATGCCACCTGATCGATTTGGCCGCACTCCCTGTGGCCCAACACCCTGAGTCACCAGGCTGTCAGAGCACCCTTTAAAGGAAATGTGTTCATAGCTTCAAAGTACTCCGTAGAGTCATCAGGGAAGCTACCCCCCATGTGCAAGTCCGTGGTTGGGGACACTATGCCGCTCTCCTCTTTAGCCCTATGCAGCTCGATTCGTTATGTGACATTGAGGACATGCCCTCTAGAGGGTTCGCGGTCCACATGGATGACATAGTGGACAAAGAAGATGAGCTTGAATTTCTTGATGGAGACTTACCCTCCGAGGGCGTACCGCCACTTCTGGACCCATCAGGGAGGGTTACCCGTTAGCAGAGGAACCTCCTAGGCCTCCCTGTACCCACCGAGTCACTAGTACTCAGTCAAAATTCCGGTAAGGGTAAGGAGCACGTCGGAACTGTCAAGCACTCCGACCCGTCCGCCTCTGTACAGAAGACGGACGAAGATCCTGAGAAGACCGCGTTACGCCAGCAGCTTGCTGAGCAGAAAAGGCTGGTTCACGAACTCTTGGCCGAGCGCGCTACAGAGCGGCGACTCGATTATGGTAATCCCAAGCCGGGGCAGTAGGGGCAAGAATAATTTCTCCCCGGCGAGGTGCCTCTGGGAAAACCTGATCAGGCAACTTCCGCAGACCGGGCAGAAGCCGGAACTTATGGAAAGAGGGCACGATACATCTCGCCAAACCCTCCTGAACGATGGGGAAATCCGAAAAATCCAGTCTGGGTTCCCCCAGTCGCCCCACAGGCCGTTCCGCCAGTCGCTCCACGAGCCGCTGAAGCCATCTACCATGTCTAAGAACCTGACAACGTACTTGTGATTAGGGATCCCCGTCAAGACAGGTACCCCCACCTGGATGATCTTATAGCGGCACTCATCGCCCGCCTCAAAGCGTTGGAAATGCGGCTGGTGGCAGTCCCACTAGATGGAAAGCCATATCCCGCGTGGGTGGATGATATTCCCGCACCCCCGGGTTTTGGGAATCCCACTTTCTTGCCCTTCAACGGGACAGGGGACCCGCCACAACATTTGGCCCACTTTTCTTCCAAGTGTGGCCCCATGCTGGGGACTCCGGCCCAGCAAGAAGCCGCCAAGCTCTGATGTTTCGTAAAGACATTGGAAGGTCCCGCATTCGTCTGGTACAACCAGCTCCCCATCGGATCGGTGACCGGTTGGGAGGATCTCCGCCGGCAGTTCCTATACCAGTTCAGCTCCACCACGTGGAAGACCAGCATTGCAGACCTCTTTAAGTGCAAGCAAAGACCTGATGAGCGAGTCGCAGATTTCATCGCCCGGTGGAAGGGACTTACATACTCCCTCGATATGCCACTGACTCAGGAGAAATTACTGACGATGTGTGTAGGTAATGTTAAAACGGAGCTGGTACCTTCCCTGATTACCCAGAACTACCCTGGAGGGTTCTGAGATTTCTCAGATAAGGCTCAGCGCCTTGAGGAGGCTCTGCAACAGGCTAGTCAGGCACGTTCGTTGCCCCCTATGATCCCAGCCAGGAGGACTTCCAGAGCCGAACCCA
This sequence comes from Viscum album, assembly GCA_963277665.1. Classification (NCBI taxonomy): domain Eukaryota; kingdom Viridiplantae; phylum Streptophyta; class Magnoliopsida; order Santalales; family Viscaceae; genus Viscum; species Viscum album. The sequence goes on from OY728137.1 coordinate 130,705,908, forward strand.
CCGCGGTGGCCCAAATAGTTGCCCACAGGTAGCTGGAATTACTGCCAGCGACACCAGCCCTACAACCCCACAGAGGTCCTCCACCTCAAGCGCAGGCTCCTGCCCAGCAGCGACCGCCTCAGAATCGACAGGTTCCCCCACGCAATGCGCCACCCCCACCTAGGCGAGACGATCAGGCGCCGCCTCCTCAGCAGGCCCCTCCGGCCCCTCTTCAGGGCCAGGCCCCCAGGGCCCCCTATCCGGAAAGAAGGCACCAGACTTATTCGTTCAACGAAAATCAGGTCCCTGGCTACTTCCAAAGTGCTCTAGAGCAAGGGATCGTGCACCTGCCCGAGTGCAGAAGGCCGGCAGAGGCGAATATCACCGATCACCCCAACTACTGTCCTTATCATCAGATTCTGGGGCACACCCTCAAGCAATGCTATGTGTTTAAAGACTGGCTTCAAGACCAGGTCAACAACAACATAGTCAGTTTGGGCCCGACACCAACACAAGTAGCATGTGTCTTTGCAGGGTCATAGATTGGTAGCGACAGTGAAGGCGAATGGAAATAGGTTACCATCCATGGTTCCCAGAAATACGACGACTGAACAGCTCGAAAAACCGTCTCCCGCGCCCATGGTATCATCCGGGCACGCCTGAAGCAGCCGAAACCTTCAGAAGAAGTAGCCAGTACCTCTGCATCTCCTTCACAGTCGACCTCTTCCCAAAAGGGCAGGCAACGACGAAGCAAGAAGAAACAACGCGCTCTGCCAGTGTCATCGTCATCCCGCACTCTTGGAGACTTTATGCCCCCTGAAATGGGGATTCCTCTCAGAATCTACTCGGTAGTGGATGACTCGTCAAGCGACAGCCAGGGGTACGCTTCGGTTAACACCGTAGAGCTGGTAAAACCCTATATGACCCCTGACGAGGGGGAACGCCAGGCGAACCCCCATAACGTTTCCAGTCGACGTCAACATCGGCAGAACCAAAACTAAGCCAGTCGTCGAGGCACATCAGCGGGCACTTTCAGTCAGGCTGTGCACGCGACTAAAACGAGACACCAGGCTCAGCATAGAGCTCAGCACGCGCAGTCCCACCTGACGCCCTCAGCTCCACCTCCACCGCTGTTTGTGATACTAGATCAGGCAGAGCTGCCTCATCCGTACCATAGTCAGTCTTACCCAGCTAAGGGCTAGTCTCCACTGTCCGATCCTGGTCCAGAAACTACTCTCCAGGCTTCAACTAGTAGGCAACGGGATATGCCCAGCACTATCAAACCGCCGGTTCAACCGGTAGGACTCTCTATGCCCCCAACTGCAGAACGACCTCCTGTAAGCAGAGGCTCGCATTTGGAACGAAAGTATGATGTCCTCAAGCACCTGGCCGGCATTCCAGCAAGGATTTCTATCCTTCAGGCCCTTCACCTATCGTCTGAAATGCGCGAGGCACTTGCCGAGGCCCTAAGGAGCCCCCTCCAGTTTGAGATAGAGGTGGCGGCCGCGGAAGCCTTCCATACCGAGGCGATTGAGAACGCCAAATGTTAGGCGGTTATCTCATTCTCTGGTAAAGATGAGGACCCTCCTATACAGGGGCATATTCGCCCGCTGTACATCACTGGCCAATTCAATGGTGTGGAAGTCCTCCGCTGCCTCGTTGACACGGGTTTCGAAATCAACCGAATTCCGACTCAGACACTGCAAAAGATGGGTTTGTCTGAGGATGATTTAACTCCCTCTGACCTCAGAATCCAGGGATACGACAGGAGCGAGCAAACCCCATTCGGCAAGATCCGCCTGAAGACTCAGTTCGGTGGCTTAATTGCCAGCACCGAGTTCATGGTCATCTCTCAGGACACCGCCTACAACGCGTTGATGGGTAGGCTGTGGCTCCATCTGCATGCAGCATTCCCTTCATCGTATCACCAGTGCCTCAAATACTCCCTCAATGGTCGAGTAGGCATGCTCCAAGGAGATGCGTCTCCTTTCACCTCTTGTGAGGCCCGCTATCTGGATGCTGATTATTACAAGAGTAAGGATAAGAAAATCCTAGTAAGCGAGGATGAACCAGACCCAACCGCAAGTGATCCCTGGGCAAGCATGGGTGACGCCTACATCCTCCCGATCCACCGATTGGAGGCCACGACCCCCGACATGGGGCAATGTTTTGTTATTTCGAGTATGAAAGGAAGGCATGTCCCCATATCCAAGCGATGGCAGAAAATCACCTCGTACTCCTACACCAACCAGGCTCAGGTGATCCTGGAGCCTCCTACCCCTGTGAGGTACCGGGATTTCAAGCTTATGACAATGGCAGTACGTCATACGTGTCTCTTCCGCCGGACTGGAATCAACCGACTCAGGCCGACGTGTCACCACTGCTTTGATATCATCAAACGTGGCCCCTTAGGCCGAAGGCCAGATGGGATAGGGTCAACTACCTTCATTTCTATGGTCTCAATGGAGAGTGAGCCTCCTGATATGATGACCACTGCTACCCAAGCTGGCACCAGCTGCCCCTCAGGCTTTGATATCCCAGAAGTATCTCCCGTTGCGGGGAATCCCCCCATGGGTGGAGAGGAAGACCTGGAGGATGCTACCCCCGCCTTTGAGGAAGGAGTCTCTACCACGGTTGATGAACTGGTACAAGTGAACCTTAGTAGCGAGGTAGATCTGAGACCCACATTGATCAGTGTAGCCATGTCCCCTGAGGAGAAGCAGCAGTACATAGACTTTCTCAAACAACACTGTGACGTGTTTTCCTGGAGTTACGGTGAGATTCCAGGACTAGATCCTCAAGTAGTTGTTCACCGTCTGGGCCTCCCGGAAAACCGTCATGGGTTTAAGCAACCTCCCAGGAAGATGCACCCTTCTCATGGTGATATGGTTGAGGCCGAAGTTGACAAGCTTATCAAATCCAACTTCGTTAAGGAAGTCCAGTACCCCAAGTGGCTTGCTAAAATTGTGCCAGTCAGGAAGAAGAATGGGCAGATCAGAGTCTGCATCGACTTTCGCGACCTTAATTGCCACTGCCCAAAGGATGACTTCCCCCTCCCGGCGACTGAGTTATTGATTGACGCCACGGCCAGGTTCTAAGCCCTCTCTTTCATGGATGGTTATTCTGGGTACAACCAGATCCAGATGGCCCCCAAGGACGAGGAGTCCACTACCTTCAGGGCTCCCCAAGGTACCTTTTACTACCAGGTTATGCCCTTCGGCTTGAAAAATGCAGTTTCCACTTATTAGAGGGCCATGCATCTCATATTCAAGCCAATTCTCGGGACGCTGGTGGAATGCTACGTAGATGACCTAGTGGTCAAATCATGCCAGCGCCAGGACCATCTCAAAGACCTTGAGAAAGTGTTCAGTTTCCTCCGTTCCCGTCACCTGAAGATGAACCCGTTGAAGTGTGCCTTTGGGGTCACCTATGAGAAGTTTCTTGGCTTTGTTGTTAGATACCGAGGCATTGAAATCGACCCAGATAATATCAAGGCCATCAGCCAAATGCCTCCCCCGAGAAATATTCGGGAACTTTGAGGTCTCCAAGGCCACTTAGCCTATATACGCCGATTCATCGCGAATCTGGATGGCAAGTGTAAGACCTTTTCCCAAATCATGAAGAAAGGTGCCGCTTAAAAATGGGATGAAGAGTGTCAGACCGCCTTTGAGGAAATCAACCAGTATCTGCTACAACCTCTGGTTTTGATGCCACCTATTTCCGGAAATCCACTGGTCCTTTACGTGACCGTCCTAGAATGGTCCCTCGGTGAACTTCTTGACCAAAAGAATAACGAGGGTACTGAGAATAGTCTCTACTATCTCAGTCGCATGCTTCTCGATACGGAGGTTAGATATTCCCCTATCGAAAAGAGCTGTCTTGCGTTCGTCTTTTCCGTACAGAAGTTACGGCATTACCTACAGCACCATGAGGTACAATTGGTCTCTCGGGTAGACCCACTAAAGTACATACTGAACCGCCCCATGTTGACTGGCCGACTAGAGCGGTGGGCAGTGATTCTCCAGCAGTTTGATATCAGGTTCGTACCTCAGAAGGCCATTAAGGGACAGGCGTTGGAAGACTTTTTATCCACCCACCTAACCTCCGCAGATCAGTCCTCGAACCTGGATTTTTCTAATGAGGCGATCCTCTCAGTCGATCATGCCATCCCATGTTGGAAAATGCACTTCGACGGTGCCTCCCGGAGCCCCACTGGTAGGAGGTTCAATGATCCTAATCTCAACAGAGTGGGCCTGGGTATCGTCTTCATTACCCTGGCGCAAGCCGTCCTACCATACTCGTTCCTTTTGACAGAAGGCTGTACCAACAACAAGGCAGAGTACCAGGCTCTCATCACTGGCCTCGAGTTGGCCCTTGAGATCGACGTGCCCTGGCACGCGCGTCGCAACGCGTGCAAATTTTCAATATTTATTTACCTACTAACTACTGTAGAAGTGGAGAGCAGGGTCGAACCACAGAGAGAATGTGAGTAGACACTAGAAATGTCCTTTTGGAGGAATGTTCAGGCGGATGAGCTTTAATTGTGTGATTAACAACTAAGTTCTAAAAACTAAATGACTATTTTAAAAATGACTAATTAAATTAACTAAAACTATCTAAGTGAACTTAGCTATGAAAGAAACTGGCGGAGATGGAAGTGTCAGAGTCGTGACGTCCGTTCAAGTGCATGCAATGTCAATTATTTAGTCCCCGCATTTGAATATTTATTTATTCAATTATCACCGATTCCAAATTTAATCAAAATACTATCTGGTCTCGTTCTCTGATGTTAGACAATATTTTAATGTTTACACAAATTATCCGTCATTTCGTTCTCTGTCCTGACGAATAATTTGTGCATCATTAAAGCACTGAATCACTTGGTGAAATACAACGACCCGTTTCTCACAAAGTCGAAGTATCTACCTGCGTTGGGTTCGCTCACATGAGATTACTTATTAGGTATCACTCATGCAAGTTTGAAGGAGAGCGCACACAAAATATTAATTTTTCAATTAATATATTTATTTATTCAAAATTCGATCGCGCGCTTGATCGAATTCCAGATAAATAAATTCTCTGATGAACTCCCGTTCGTGATTACTTATTAGGTATCACACGAACGGGCACCAAAGCATGTGTGCAGGGCCCGAATAACAATTAATTTCAACGCAGATATAATTAATTAAATAAACATCCAATTAAAATTAATTTAAAAGGCAATCAAACATGAAGATAAATTAAAGACATGCATTCACCATCATATTTATCACAACTCTGACATCAATGAATCAGCCTGCCATCATGACGACAAAGCAGCACATAAAATGATAAACAGAAATCATCGTGCTCATGTTGTCGTAGTTGTCACCACAGGACGCCGTCAACGATCGCAAAATAATAACCATCGCTCCGCTCCGTGCAGTCGCTGACGCCGCACCCGAATCAAACCACCGCGTCGCTGAAAAATATGTTTTGATCTGCGCTCGCTCTCGCCGTGCGATGTGAATCTCCGGAAGCTTAGACGAACCGCCGCGCACGTCGATGATGTGTCCAAACCTTCGCTGCGCTTCTGGAATGGTGAAGGTGTGGTCGCCGATTATTGTGATGGGCAGCGGCGGATGTCGGTGGCCTGTTTTGCACCTGCCGAAATGATGCTCGTATCAGCACTACGGATTGAGATCCCGACACAACTCGGGATTATGAGGATGCTGGTTCTCAAAGACGCAGGAGGCCGGGACAGCCTGGTGCAGCGGCTCGGGAGAGGACGGGCCTGGTGTTCGCAGCACACGTGCAAGTCTAGTTTGGAATGCAGCGATCGCAGCAGCTGTTTCGGTGCTGCGCAGGGGAGGGTGGCCAGCGGAGATGGGGGCGCCGGTCTGAGAGGGGATGCGGGAGAGAGATAGGAGGGGCGAGGGAGCGGCGGGTCCAGCCGAGAGAGAAAGGGAGTGGGGATCCGGTGGGTCGCGCTGGTCGAGATGGCGGAGGGGATAGGAGAGGAGGGCCAGCGGGATGTTCGGCTGGGTAGATAGGGGCGAGGGAGCGGGGATATGGGAGAGATGGGAGGGCCGTGGGGAGATGGAGAAAAAGGGGGAAGGCGTGGGCGGCGGTTCCCGTGGGAGAAAAATGGGGAGAGGCGTGGGGTTGATTGGAGAGAGGGAGAGCGGCGGTCGGGTAGGGCGGCGGATCCAGCGGGAGAGCGGCGGTTGAGGAATGGGTCAAAAAAAAAAAGGGGGGGGAAGGGGAGTGCGGGTAAGGGGGATAAAAAAAATAAAATAAAAAATGTTAAATTCAAGATAAAAACTAATTATCTAATTAAGTTAAATAATAATAATAATAAATAAAAATATATTAATGCACATGCAATTAAATACAATACTATTATAAAAAAACTAATAACAAATCTTATTTTATTAATACAACAAAATAATGAAATAAAATAAAATAAAAATTAAAATATACATACTAATAACAATTAATATAATAAACTAAACTAAAATTAGAGAAACTAATAATAATAATATATTGTTAAATATAATATATAAAATTAATATAACTAATAGAAAAACTAAATTACTAATATAAGTATATAAGTTAACTAAAAATTATCAAAATATCTAAATCACTACAAAACTACAAAAATAAACTAAAAATATAAAATTGGTTAAACTAATTAATGAAAACTAAGTTAGAAAATTATAAAAATACATGTAAAATCCATGTACATCAAATCCCCCACACTTAAACTTTTGCACTCCTGGGCAAAACAATATGAAATAAAACACAAGTGGACCCGTAGACAAATCCAAAACATCCAAGTTACAAGTTCAAAATTTTTTAATCTCTTTTTCCCATAAAATATCATGCTTCATTTAAAACTTTAGTTTCAAAAACAATTTTTCTTTCACTTGCATTTTTTCAAAACAAGTATGTGCACTCATCAATCATGTGACCTACCTTGCCATTACACTCATCGCTCGAAAAGATTTGATCAAAGTTTTTCTCAGTTCTCATGCACATGCATGCTTACCATAGGCTTGCCATGAATTTTACATCTCCACTAGTGGAAATCAAAAGAATGTACCAATCTCAAGAACTTTACATGAGGTTCAAATGTTTCTGAAGCTGTGGGATGGTGGGTTAAAAAAAAATAAAAAAAAATATTGACATCTTTTTGGTAAAAAGGAGGGTTGAATCTTGAAATAAATGCATGATAAGTCAATCTAAATGTCTCCCTCAAACTCTCGCTCCCCCACACTTAAAACACTGCTTGTCCCCAAGCATTTGATAATCCAATGTTTCACTCTTTTTTTTTTACACAACTCACTCAAATAATATGGGTAGGAAAAACAAGTGAGTATCAACCCAAAAACCCCATGGAATAGGTGTCAGACAATAATCCCAAAGAATGGTACACAAGCAGCGTATATGCTGTAACATCTCAATGAAGGTAGGTCATATAGAAAACTCTCTAGTTCCTAGAGTAATGGATCATCACTTTAATAGGTATCCCCAAATTCGAGGGTTACCGCGTAATGACCACCAATGTACTCATTGTTGGAACTGAAAAGGGTTCTATATTCCTATATCAAAATAATATGAAATGAATGTCGCTACTGTGAAAAAGAACTCAATGATCAGGATGGAATAATGTCAATCCATGTACATCAAATGACTCACTGCCCCTCGAAGAACCCTCTCCATGAGTAAGTCTCTCTCCCCCACACTTAAATTGAAATCATCATGCAAAAATTCAAGAACTTGGTAGGGAAGGGTATCGGCTTGGGCTCATCCTAAAAGGCTCCTGCATGGCTTCTAAGGGCTATACGATGGAGAAAATGTTTGGGTGGATCAGTGGGTCAACGGGGCTAAAATATCAAACAGATGCCTCGATCATTTTAGTACAACTTTCGAAAATTCCTATTGCTTTGATGGAAAAACATGGCAAGTTCTAGAAGACAAAACATGGTTGAGATTCCCTCAAGAAATAAGAGAAATAAGAGATGATTGTAAAATAGCTCAGAGTCCTCACGGGTATGGAAATATAATTTTGGACAGCACAGATGATCATGAGTGCGAATAAGTGTAAAAAAAAATACAAGTTTTTGAAAAACATTTTCGAAGCATGAAATAATATCAGCAATCATCTAAGTCATGAGAGAAAGGATCAGATAATTCCAAAACAAGAATCAGGTGCTCAAACTGCCTAGGGACACAAGTGTTATGTTCCTGACTGTGTTGTGACAAAAATACAATGGCTTTTATGTGGGTTCATCAATGACAAGAATCAATTTTTTTTTTTTTTTTACATGTTGTTGTTGGAAGCATAAAATATGACAAAAATAAAACACTTCCCTGTGTAAGTGCAGATTGACGCGGAGAGGCTGTTTGTATCTGATGAAGCTCCAGAAATGGTATACATGTAAAACCTACACATTGACAGCACATACTCGCATCATATCAAAGAAGTCACACCATAATAAAAAAAATTGTGGATGATAAAAATATTTATGATGAATTTAAATCCACTACTGTGCCGGGAGAAAACAGATTGTTGTAAATGCATGCCATTTTATTTAAAATAAAACTAAATGAGATGAAATGAAATGCAGTGAAAAGAAAACAAACAAATGATGGGTTGCCTCCCATTGAGCGCTAAGTTTACTTCGTCTTCAGCCAGACGTTATTGAAACTCCACCAGGATCGAATGGAAATGTAAACCATGCATCTGCTTCTTTTTCAGTAGGAGCGCGGAATCTATTTGTTGAAGATGAGTTTATCCTGCAAGCTACACAAAATCTCAACGAAATCTTGTTAGAATAGTGGATGTGTGGAATGAAATGAAAATATGCCAACTCACAAGGGAATGAGTATACCTCACCTGAAGAAAGACTCATCGAATTGTTGAATTTTGGGAAAAGGTTGTCAATGGAAAGATCAAGAAGATTACCTCCTTGAACATACACAGGTGAAAAAGTGCCATTACCAGACTCCTTCAGTGGTTCGCTTATATCCATCACATTCTTGAATGCAGTATCTGGGTTGATGATGTATCCCAATTCGTTTTCACACCCAACCACTAGCACAGGGAAATCTACTGGTTTCCAACTCAATTCATGCTTGATGGTTTCATTGATTGTGCCAAGGTCAAAAATATTGTTAGCATATGTGGGTATTTCAAGTGAAGTGTTTTTAACCTCGACGCATGGAGCAAGTGGCGCAGGATCAATTGGAGCAGATGACTCCATTGTGTCAAGAATGACATCTTTTTCAATATTTTCTTCTATACCGCCCTCATCATATTTCTCTGTTGGTACATGTTTCACCACAAAATCAGGATCCTCTAAGCAATCCCATTCTTCCATTGTTTCTAGAAAATTATGAGTGTTCTCTTCCACCAATGCTGATTGATTCTTCGACTCCAGAAATGTTTCAGATGTCTCCATTTTAGAAAAAGTTTCAGACTCACATGGATTTTCAGAAAGAGGTGATTTGACGTCATTTGAAGTGATGTCCTCTTGAGTGTGGCAATCCAATGTCTCTTGGTTCAATTCTAAATCTATCATGGTAAAGAATGGTCCTAGTTCAATGTCCTCTTCATCCTCAAAAGGTGCAGTTTGATATACATTGAATGTGTCCTTTTTCACTTTGGCAATGACTAGGTTGTGAATTCACAGAAGGACATGAAATCACATTTTCTGAGGGACCATTATGTTCAACAGGGCGGAAGACCAAGCTCTCATATTCTTGAAATGTGATTAGATTGGAAGAATTATTTTGTGATGGAGGGGAGTAAACAATTGTATGATAAGAAGGCAGATCAATCCCATTATCAGACTCAGGACATAGATGTTGTTCAAATGGACCCTCTATTGCACTCTCCTTAAAAGAATTGTTTTGAATTAGATCATCAAGGGGTAATGAAGCAGCTAGTTTGGAAATATGATTCATTTGATCTACTAAATTATTCAATTGATTTTCTAGATCTTTTTTTGAGGAAAGCAACTTTTCATTGCATTCATCTTGAAGTTCAAACCTCTGATTGGTCTCAGTGATAGCACAATGCAACATGTGTTCAATTATTGAATCATTTGTTTGACATGAATTGTCAAGTTCTAAATTTTCAGGAATGCATTGACTTTGAAAATGATTAATAGATGTATAAGGACTTGTTTCATAGCATGATGAAATGTTCTCATATGGATCATAGCATGGACTTGAATAAAGATCATTGAAATAAACGGGATTACCTGGATAGATCATGGGCGGTGAATCGTTATATGTCATACCTTGAGTCGGGGCTGCATAGGGCGGGTACTGGTTGTAATGGTGTGGTGCGGCCCACGTCATTCCGAGCTTTTGGGTGTCTTGAAAATTCCTGCAATGAAAAATTCCCAGAGTAGTAAAAATTTTTTTGTTGGTTTTTTTTTTAATTTTTGAACTAAATTACTCTTTTAAAGGAACTCCTAATGCTACTATTCTCCCCGGCAACGGCACCAGAAATTTGGCACGCGCGTCGCAACGCGTGCAAATTTGCAATATTTATTTACCTACTAACTACTGTAGAAGTGGCGAGCAGGGTCGAACCACAGAGAGAATGTGAGTAGACACTAGAAATGTCCTTTTGGAGGAATGTTCAGGCGGATGAGCTTTAATTGTGTGATTAACAACTAAGTTCTAAAAACTAAATGACTATTTTAAAAATGACTAATTAAATTAACTAAAACTATCTAAGTGAACTTAGCTATGAAAGAAACTGGCGGAGATGGAAGTGTCAGAGTCGTGACGTCCGTTCAAGTGCATGCAATGTCAATTATTTAGTCCCCGCATTTGAATATTTATTTATTCAATTATCACCGATTCCAAATTTAATCAAAATACTATCTGGTCTCGTTCTCTGATGTTAGACAATATTTTAATGTTTACACAAATTATCCGTCATTTCGTTCTCTGTCCTGACGAATAATTTGTGCATCATTAAAGCACTGAATCACTTGGTGAAATACAACGACCCGTTTCTCACAAAGTCGAAGTATCTACCTGCGTTGGGTTCGCTCACATGAGATTACTTATTAGGTATCACTCATGCAAGTTTGAAGGAGAGCGCACACAAAATATTAATTTTTCAATTAATATATTTATTTATTCAAAATTCGATCGCGCGCTTGATCGAATTCCAGATAAATAAATTCTCTGATGAACTCCCGTTCGTGATTACTTATTAGGTATCACACGAACGGGCACCAAAGCATGTGTGCAGGGCCCGAATAACAATTAATTTCAACGCAGATATAATTAATTAAATAAAAATCCAATTAAAATTAATTTAAAATGCAATCAAACATGAAGATAAATTAAAGACATGCATTCACCATCATATTTATCACAACTCTGACATCAATGAATCAACCTGCCATCATGACGACAAAGCAGCACATAAAATGATAAACAGAAATCACCGTGCTCATGTTGTCGTAGTTGTCACCACAGGACGCCGTCAACGATCGCAAAATAATAACCATCGCTCCGCTCCGTGCAGTCGCTGACGCCGCACCCGAATCAAACCACCGCGTCGCTGAAAAATATGTTTTGATCTGCGCTCGCTCTCGCCGTGCGATGTGAATCTCCGGAAGCTTAGACGAACCGCCGCGCACGTCGATGATGTGTCCGAACCTTCGCTGCGCTTCTGGAATGGTGAAGGTGTGGTCGCCGATTATTGTGATGGGCAGCGGCGGATGTCGGTGGCCTGTTTTGCACCTGCCGAAATGATGCTCGTATCAGCACTACAGATTGAGATCCCGACACGACTCGGGATTATGAGGATGCTGGTTCTCAATGACGCAGGAGGCCGGGACAGCCTGGTGCAGCGGCTCGGGAGAGGACGGGCCTGGTGTTCGCAGCACACGTGCAAGTCTAGTTTGGAATGCAGCGATCGCAGCAGCTGTTTCGGTGCTGCGCAGGGGAGGGTGGCCAGCGGGATGTTCGGCTGGGTAGATAGGGGCGAGGGAGCGGGGAGATGGGAGAGATGGGAGGGCCATGGGGAGATGGAGAAAAAGGGGGAAGGCGTGGGCGGCGGTTCCCGTGGGAGAAAAATAGGGAGAGGCGTGGGGTTGATTGGAGAGAGGGAGAGCGACGGTCGGGTAGGGCGGCGGATCCAGCGGAGAGCGGCGGTTGAGGAATGGGTCAAAAAAAGGGGGGGGGGGAAGGGGAGTGCGGGTAAGGGGGATAAAAAAAATAAAATAAAAAATGTTAAATTCAAGATAAAAACTAATTATCTAATTAAGTTAAATAATAATAATAATAAATAAAAATATATTAATGCACATGCAATTAAATATAATACTATTATAAAAAAAAACTAATAACAAATCTTATTTTATTAATACAACAAAATAATGAAATAAAATAAAATTAAAATTAAAATATACATACTAATAACAATTAATAAAATAAACTAAACTAAAATTAGAGAAACTAATAATAATAATATATTGTTAAATATAATATATAAAATTAATATAACTAATAGAAAAACTAAATTACTAATATAAGTATATAAGTTAACTAAAAATTATCAAAATATCTAAATCACTACAAAACTACAAAAATAAACTAAAAATATAAAATTGGTTAAACTAATTAATGAAAACTAAGTTAGAAAATTATAAAAATACATGTAAAATCCATGTACATCATGCCCCATCTACATGTGAAAGGAGATTCCGAGCTGGTAATAAAGCAGGTCAATGGTGATTATGTCATTAGGAAGCCGGAGCTTGTGTCATTGCTGGAGTGCACCCTCCGCCTAATGGCCCAGTTCCCCTCTCGTCCAGAGGTCACCCATGTCCCCCAGTCATAGAACGGTCGAGCTGAAGCTTTGGCTGGCTTAGCTGCGTCGCTCGCGGAACCCGGGCAAAAAGATTTGATCATACATGTGGCACACCGGAGAGTCATTGCCCCCGTCACCCAAGAGGACAATGATGGTCTACGGGTAAGTCATCTCACCGCCGGGCCCTCCACGTCAGGGGTCCCGAGTTCATCGAACAGAGTGGTTAAAGTCACTCCCAACTGGAGGGAACCTTTTGTCGAGTATCTCTAAAATGGTTGCCTCCCAGATGAACGGGCCGAGCGCGAGCGAATCTGACGCCGCGCACTGCAATTTACCCTCCAGAGTGGTCCCAGTCTTGAGCAGATCCTCTATAAGTGGAGCTTCGATGACATTCTCCTCCGTTTCATTCAAGGAGTAGAGATTCATCAAGTTATGCAGTAGGTCCACGCCGGTTCCTATGGTGCCCATCAAGCCGGGCCGAAGCTGTCCCATCAAATCCGGAGGTTGGGGTACTTCTGGCCCTCTATGATCCATGATTGTAGCAGGTATGCCAAGAGATGCCACGTGTGCCAAGTTCACGCCAACTTCCTGCATCGGCCACCAGAGTCTCTCCACCCCACCAAGTATTCTTTGCCATTTGCGGTATGGGGACTTGATGTAGTGGGACCATATCCACCAGCAACAACTCTCCAGTGTAGCTTCATCCTGACTGCTACCGATTTCTTTTCCAAGTGGGCAGAGGCAGTTCCACTCAAAGAGGTCAAGGCCCGTTCCATCGTTGACTTTGTGAGCTCCAATATTATCCACCGGTTCGGGGTCCCTCACGCCGTCCTCAACGATAACAGCACCAACTTCCGAGCGGCTGAGTTGAAGAAATTGTACGCCAAGTACGACATCCGTTCTAACCATACCTCCCGCTATCACGCGCAGGCAAACAGACAGATCGAGGCATTTAACAAAACCCTCTCTAACATTCTACAGAAGATGGTTGGTCAGAACAGGAAAAGTTGGCCGGACAAGCTCCCCAACGCCCTCTGGGCTTATCGGACGACGACTTGCAACTTTACCCAGGTGACCCCATATTCCCTGGTGTATGGGGCTGAGGCCGTCCTACCCATTGAGATCCAGCTACCATCGTTACGCACTGCAGTCTATGACCAGCAGGCGCCAGATGAGGTGGCCGAAATCCGTCTAGCTGAATTAGAAGCACTGTATGAGAACCAGATTCATGCCCTACACAATCTGGAAAGGCATCAGAATAAGATAGCAAGGGCCTTCAACAAGAAGGTTCGCCTCCGTTATTTTCTACAGGGCGACCTAGTGCTGGCCCTTCGAGCGCCAATGATCCCAGAGAGTAAACCACCCAAGCTAGAACCCAAATGGGAAGGGACTTATATCATCCATAAGGTTTACCCCAATGGGGCGTACTCCTTGGTGACCACGGATGGTGAGCGTGTAACTCCTCCCACCAATTCCAGGTTCCTAAATCAATACTTTGCCTGATCCTGTATGGTCTAGCATGACCTTAAACTGCACCGCCGTCCTGCAGGACGATAAACTGCAAAATGGTCCAAGCTCTATGACCTTAAACTAATATCTCCTTTCGTCCTTACTGCAAGATGTTAAACTGCAAGCCATTCAGGCCTCCCTGACCAATGCGCAGCCTCAGGCCCCTTGGACTTCATCGAATCGGACTCTCCTATGGGATTGTACAGTGTGGTGTGGGATTACATCCTCATTCACGTCGGTTTACCCGCCGTACCATACATATACCCAATTGAGACACATTTCTCGTCAAGAACAACGTTGAACTGTGCTTCAAGAACTACATGTGTCTTGATTTCCGTCTTAATGGGATACGTAGGAACGCTCGGACGCCTCGTCTTGATCCCAGCCCCAAGCTCTTCTCTCCCACTATCCCCCCTGGGAATAGTTTCCTTGGAGTATCCTTGCATAGCGAGGAGTGGGATTTCTTAGTCCTACTCATACAACCCCGCTCATACAAGTATTGTAAGGGTTGCACCATGTGCCCACTCCCGTTCTTCTATTCCCCCCACGTCCTCACCGCATGACGTTAAACTGCATGGCCTTCAAGAACTACATATGGCTTGATTCCCATCCTAATGGGATACGTAGGAACGCCCAGACATTTCGTCCGTTGGTCCAGCCCAAAATCCAAAATCTTCCCCTTGGGTCAAGATATATGGCAGGATGCACACTTCTTCCCCAACTCACGTCAAGAAAGTCTTGACTCGGCTGCACGTCCCCCTGGAGATGTTCGCCTCTTTTGTGGATGGATATAGCTATGCTTCACCCACTCCTTGACTGGGATTCCATCATCTTTCACACCCGGAGGGACCCCCAAGAACGGCCTGGATACTACGCCCAAGGGCTCTCCTACCGACACGGGCCAACGCCCCCGAGGGTTTCCGAGCAACAAGACGATACAAGTCCTGCGTTTCAAATTTAATCAATGGTCGACGCTCATTTGTTGCTCGCATATCAGGTCACCATCAGGACGTTGTGTTTCAAACATGGTCGACATTGTCCTGGATCTTCGGGTCCACCCCAAGATGTCCCAAACATCGAGTGCAGTAACTCGTTCTGCCCCATCCTGAAGCGACAAACTTCCCTCTGGGTGGTGCCAGTAGTCGGGCCCACGACCCTGATTATCTTATAAGGAATGTACGGCGTGTTGTAGGATTAAATCCTCATTCACGTCAGGTTACTTTCCATGCCGTACACATCCCCGAACGAGATACAGTTATCTCTTTCCTCATCCTTGCTGCAAGACATTAAACTGCAAGTTAGTCAGGCTGTCCTGACCGAGGGCCAGCCTCATGCCTCCCTCACCAAGGCCTAGCCTCAGTCCCCTTGGCCTTTTCGGGCCCTAGCCCAAGTTCTTACCTTGAGTGTATGGTGTGGTGAAGGATTATGTCCACATTCACATCAAATTGTTCAGCGTACCACACACCTCCTCTGTCCAGGGAATCCTATTCCCCGACCCTCGTCCTCACTGCTAGATGTTAAACTGCGAGCTTGTCAGGCCTTCCTGACCGAGGCCCAGCCTCCGGCCCCTTGGCCTTGCCGGGCCCCCGGGCCCAAGTTCTTTCCCACAGGACTGTGTGTTGTGGTGTGGGATTACGTCCCCATTCACTTCAGGATACTCGCTGCATCGTACACATCCTCGTTAGGGTATCCTTCCCCATGGGTATCTTCTAGAACTACGTGTGGCTTGATTCCCATCCTTATGGGATACGTAGGACCACCCAAATGTCTAAGCTTCGGGCCCAACCCAATCTCTTGGGAATCTCCATCCCATCTTGGCTCCTTGGCCTACCCTTCCTCCATGAGGGGTGTATATGGAGTGGTATGGGATTATGTCCTCATTCACATCGGTCCTGTAATGACCACGCAATGTACCTCTCCCTCCCGAGCTATTACGTAGACCCTTTTTAGCGGTTCACCAATGTGCCTAAGGGTACTCTGGTTTATTACCTGGAATGCCAAACTTTACTCGGACACGTCCGCACCCGCTTTCCAGGCTTTGTGTATCCCTGCATCAGGGCTCCCATCATCTTTCACACCCGGAGGGACCCCCAAGAACGGCCTGGATAATACGCCCAAGGGCTCTCCTACCATTACGGGCCAATGCCCCCGAGGGTTTTGGACAACAAATCGATAAAAATACCGCGTTGCGAATTCAGTCAGCGGTCGATGCTCATTCATTGTTCCCACCGCAGGCTAACGCGATATGGAGACTGCATTTCCGCCACGGTTAACGTTTATCCTCCATCTCCACGCCAAACTCATTAAGGCCAAAATTTTGGTTACATGATTCACATCCTTCTCCATTCTCATCATGTTCAGGTGGAGTTCCGAAACTCTTGGTACTATTCCTCCGTGCACGTCTGTGCGTAAGGGGAACAAAGCCGTGTCAAAGGCATCTTTCGAGGCTCTTCACCGACTCCCCCTAGTTGAATGTTTCGGGTATTGCGATAAGGATATTCCCCCTTGTTTCCCACACCGAGTTTAGCTCAAGTGGGATTAGGGATCGGGTCGAGGTCTGCGCTTACCTGGAAAGGTGTCATCCAACTATGGTCCGAGATCTAAGACCATAAACTAAGATCTCCTTCGAACTACGTTCAGCTTGATTCCCATCCTCATGGGATACGTAGGACCGCCCGAATGCCTAGTTTTTGGGTCTAGCTCATTTGGGAGATGGTCTCTCCCCCGTTACCTTTCACCTCTATGTGGGCCCCTCAGCCTGAGGTTCCTCTCTCGGGACTATATATGGTATAATGTGGGATTATGTCCCCATTTTCGTCGGTTATGTCGCACGAAACCATATACATTCCCCACCTAGCATTGTCTCTGCTACGTCTACGCTGCATGACGTTAAAATTCATGCTTGGTCCTATCATACGATCCTAAAACTGTGACATTATCGTCCTGGCCGCACGACGAAAAACGGAACTGCATTGTGATGACCTCGTTATAGAGGACATCACATTGGGTATTGGTTATGTGCCATGCCATTTGTCAATGCCTATCATGGCTTGATTATTGTGGGGACACCAGGGATTGCTACCCTAGGCCTGTCGCTTCACAAAAAAAAAACCACTCACCTTAAAGGACAAAAAAGATTTATCAAATTCCGCTTCTTTTAGTACAAGGGCCACGCCCTCACTCCCCTTTTTCCCTGGCACTGGTATCTTACCATGCCACCTTTCAAAACTACGTGAGGCTTGATTCTCATCTTTATGAGATACATAGGAGCGCCTGGGCACTTCCCCACAGGCCCAGCCCAACCTTCGTGTTCGGTCCCTCGAATCGAGCATTTCCCCAGAGGACACATGGTAAGTAGGGCTTAGGTCCTCATTCACGTCGGGTTTTGTAACCGCCTTGCCATGTGTCCCCTACTCCCCTTACCCATTCATGGTCCGAGTTCTAATACCATAAACTAAGATCTCTTGAGAACTATGTAAGGCTTGATTCTCATCCTTATGAGATACGTAGGAGCGCCCGGGCATTCCCCCGCGGGCCCAGCCCAACTCTCGCCTCCGGTCTCTCAACATAAAACAATACAAGAAGCACATGGTAGTTGGAACCCTGGTTCTCATCCATGACGGGTTTTCATAAATACCTGTCACGTGTCTCCTGTGCTTCCTCCTACCCATGATGTGTTTCGACAAAGAGCCCGAAGGGTGGGATTTTCATAGGGACATTCCCCTCATCCCATGACCAAGCTTTGTGAGCTCGCTATTTGGATCCTCATCCTCTTCCACATCCAAAAGGACCCTCAGACTACATGGATACTAGGCTTAAGGGCTCTCCATGGATGCTGGACCTAAGGGCCCTCCAATCGTTTCGGGCCAACATCCCTACGAATCTCTGACAAAATTTGTGACATGGTCCTGTGTTTGGAACATGGTCAATGACCGACCCTCATTTGTCTGTCCCCATTCTAGGATAACATGATATGGACTCTGCGTTTCCGCCACGGTTGACAGTTATCCTCTATCATCACGCCGCCGTCATTGTGATCCAAATCCCGAGCGACATGATTCACACATTTCCACTTCCTCATGTTCAAGTGGAATTCCAATATATTTGGCTTTATCTCTTCGCGCATCTGGGTACGCTACATGGTCGTGTTAGTGTTTTTGGGCTGGTATTCACCGAGCATCCCTTCACCCTAACCTGCCCCCCTTTTCTGTGTCAGGAAAGTCCCACCACTACTTCTTGTTTCCCACACCGAGCATGACTCATGTGGGCTTAGTAGTTTTGGTAGGATGTGTACCAACACGGCCGGGCTTCTCATCGTCTTGCATGACATTACACTATGCTTTCAGAACTACGTATGGCTTGATTCCCATCCTCATGGGGCACGTAGGAATGCCCGACCACTCTACTTCGGGCCCAGCCTAATCCTCACTCTTGGTCCCTCGACCTGAAGAGTTTCCTCTGGGGGTACGTGGTGTGATTTGGACTCCAAGTCCTTATTCACGCCGGTTTCATATCTACCGCGCCACACACTCCCTGGGATCTTCCCTTTTATTCCATGTCCTATCATATGAAGTTAAACTACAGGAGTCCATGTGTCCTCAATGCATGACACTAAACTGTGGTTCTACCCTGAACAAGTTCCGGATGCCCCATGTTAATCATGGGATGCACTAGAGCCTCTGCCAGAGAGGATTTCACCTGTCAGTGTTGGCCTATGACTACACTGTGCTTTCAGAACTACGTACGGATTGATTCCCATCCTCAGGGGATACGTAGGGACACCCTGGTATTCTTCCTAGGGCCCAGCACATAGGAATCATTGATCTTATCCTTCCCCTTTTCACCCCCCTGGACGGACCCCTCACTAGAGAGAACCTGTCCCAAAGAAAGAAGGATCCATAACCAAACCGAAGCGCCCATCTGGCGTGTTCCCGCCATGGTGATGTAATTACATGAGTGTTGGATTCTGTTTGGACAAACCATCACTCCATATTCCACGCTTTGCGTGCCCCTTATTAGGACCCTCGCCCCCTTTCATGTCTGAAGGGACCCCCTAACGGCCTGGTCTCATGTCGCATCGGCTCACCTACCGTCCTGGGCCAACGTTCCAGAAGACTGGTCATGTTTGGAGGGACCCCCTAACAGTATGGATGCTCAACCCAGGGTCCGCCAACTATCCTGGGTCAACGTCCCGAAAGATTGACCGACAAAATTTGTGACATTGTCCCGTGTTTTGAACATGGTCAATGGTCGACCCTCATTTTTTGTCCCCATTTCAGGCTAACACAGTAAGGATACCGCTTCTCCTCCATGGTTAACGACTATCCTTTATTGTCACGCCATCCCCACAGTGCTCCAAATCTTGGGCATCAAAATTCACGCTTCTCGTTTCCGTCTGTTCGGACTGATTTCAGTGCCCCTGGCATTGCACCGTTCATGTATGAGGGAACGTTGAAGAAACGGTAATTCGGCTGTTTTGAGAAATTTCTTCTCTGGCCAAGCCACTCCCATCTTTCAGAAATCCGGACTGGTAATCCAAATCCCGGATGCCCGGAGCTTGGTCTCCACTCCTATGTTAGGTGGGACGAGAAGGCAAGTATCTCCTGTTTCTCACATCGGGCTTGACCCACGTGAGCTTGGGGAATTATCACTGAATGTCCCGCAAACATTATAGGGATGTAACGAACCGATTCAAATAGTGGAAATCGTGCATTCTACGACATTAAAAACAAAGAAGGAAGAAATTGAAGCGCGAAAGTACCAATAAAAGTTTTTTTAGTTTGTTACAGTACCCGGGGGTCGACTCCCCCCATGGATGGGTTGACCCCGTCAAAAGAGCATTGCAGATCCACCACCCTTCGGCTTGTGGCATCCAAGACTTGCTGCCGCTGACTCAGCTCCCGCTCCTCCTCAACAGTGGCGGGGCGCAGTTCGTCAGCCTTGGCTCTGGCCCTCTCTACCCCAGCTTGAATGGCAACCATCTTTCCAGAAGCCCGCCTCATATGCTCCTCTACCTCTGCCAGCTGGGCCTTCAACCATGGGATAAGCTCAGATTGTGCATTAAGAGAGGCTGAGTGCTCATCTGCCCAGGTCTGCAGCTGTTGAACCTCGCTTTTAGCCTCCTGGAGCTTCTTGATGTTCGTCGCCTTCCTCCGCTGCCAGCCCACGCTGAGTCCACAATCATGCTCCCGGATCTTCTCAGCCATAAGATCTCAGACGAGCGCATGTGGACATTGGGCATCCACTCCCCCAGAGCACAGTTCGCGCAGCCGCGAGCGAAGTCTGTCCATTTCGTCCAGCCATAGCACTTGGGGGGTGTCCTTGATGAAGCGCGTGATTAGCTTCCATGACCGGCGGTGGACTATGCTGTTGTCTTCCTCATCGGAGGCCGTTTCGTCCCAGTCTACACGATTGGCAGGCTCGTACGCAGGATACGCCCACAGGAAGTGCTCGGCAGGATCTGCATCTGGCGTTGAATCCGGTGCGACATCTGGCGCCGAAGCAGGCACAATAGGACTAGGACCGGCCGGTCGATCCTCTTCATCGGAGTCCACCTCAATGACCTCGGGCACAACCCTGCTGGTGGCCCTGCTAGTGATGATGTTTGTTGTAGCTCGGGGAGATGGGGGGACTATCACCACCATCACCGGCATGCCCCTAGGAGGGATGCCACCAGACATCCCGACTAACCTTGCCGCAGCAGCCCACACCAGTCGGAGAACTGTACGATAGAGAGGGACATAAATGTTAGTTGGCATAGTTTACATATGACGACAAGGAAACCGGTAGATGAAACTTACATAGATTGACCTCCTGGTGTTTCTCTTGAGCTGATACTAACGGGACCCCGAGGCGAGGCCCTCCGTATACTATTGGAAGGTCTGGAGATTCTGGAGGAGCCACCTCAGGTGCTATGGTCTCACCAGACGCGGAACTGAATGCAGCTATAGGCGTGGGTTCTGAAGGTCCTGCATCATCACCCGCCGAGGGGTGAGAACGAGGCCTGCGTACAAGTTCCTCCTGCATGGCTCAAACATCGGTGAGAAGTCCATAATAGCCCAAGAACGGACCATAAGGAAAGAAGTTCGGAATGCTACCTTGAGAGCCTCCGCGAAATCGTCGGAATCTGAGCCTTGATCTCCGACCTCTCCCTCCTCCAACGGGCTCCCTCCTCCAGCCTCATCCTCCCTAGAGGAGTCCTCTGATTATTCCGACAGGGGGAAGCGCTCCCTCAGATCAGCAGCTGACAACTGTGGGGGTACCATCCGATCCAGCAGTACCCTCACCCGGTCTGTCATCGGGCGTGGGACACCACTGGAATGAACGTAGTCCTCCAGCTCGTCCAAGTATTGCTCTTCCTCCGCCGGAGACGCCATGAAACCAGTCCAGACTAGGCCTATGCCCGGTAACTCCATCTCGAGGTAATTCAAGTGTGCCCATATCTTGGGTGGACTGAGGAATTGCCGGTTGACATCCCAAATGTCCCAGGCCTCCGGGAAGACGGCATCCTCTTCCATGTCGATATGACGCAGCCGCTTCCCCGAAGCTTGAGTGGATATCCTACGAAATCCCCTCGGCGGACGCCCCTCCGGATGGCCCTGCTCTTCCGGAATCACCGGATCCGCCGCTACTGCCACACCCTCAGCTGGTGCGGGTCCCGCCGCCACGGCAGCCCCGCCACCGTGAGAAGCCCCTGCTGCCCTCCGACCCCGACCTCGGGATAGAGGAGGCCCACCTCCAACAACCCGAATAGTTGGCTGCTTCAACATCTCCCCCGGGTTAGCAACCTCCCAACTAATGGCATACTCCCTCACCAATCTGAAAGCGACAGTGGATGGAGGCAATTCAATTCGCATCTTCCCATATTCCCGTGTGAACATGAGCCACAAATACCTCATCACACATGGGTTCTCCTCGTGACGCACCTCCCAGTAGACTTGCGGGGTCAGCCGCTAGAGGCACCAGAACTGCCTCGCAAACCGATGCGGGGTGTACGGTTCGCAGAGCAGCTCACGATCCACTCGTGCCACCAACACTCCGCCTCGAAAGGCTAGGAGGTAAGCCCGGTTCTCTTCCGTTCCCTGCCCATCATTAGTGAGTATCCCCACCGGAAATGGGAAGGGGTGGAAATTAAACTCATCCGCCCTCCACACCCGGTTCAGCACCATCAACACTGTTAGTTTTAACGGGAAGCTCCCGACCACATTCAGGATGGAGGGGCGGAAGTTTGATCCCGGCGGTGAAATAGGGTTTGGATATTCATAGATCCCCCTAATGTGCGCCGCAACCCACCCATAAAGGAGGTGGAAGGGCCCGCATATCCTTGGAGGCTTCTTGCCCTTGCTAATGTGCCGCAACATTTTGTACAGCTTAGCGAGCATAGGAATCCCCAGATTGACCCGCTGCCCCATGGCCAGCATAGACGCCATGATAAACGAGCTGGGCCACACCCCCATGCTGGTATCCCTCACTGGTAGGATCCAACCACAGATGAGAGATGCAATGAACGCCGCCATCCTGACTATCGGCTGTTGTTCAGTGCTAACACTGAAACCCCACGTCTTCCATTAGCTGTACTCCAAGACCCACCAATACAAGTGCTCCTTACCCCGTTGGTCCGCCCTCGGACAAGTTCGAGGCCTCGGAGGGAACTCTCAATTTTCTGGGAAATTCAGGAAGCACTTGAACCACTTCTTAAAGTGGACATCCCTCATTGCCTCCTTGTCCTCTCCAGGGACGAGTGCCATCAGCGCCGATGCCAGTCGCGACATTTGCTCTGTATCCTCCCACGCGCTCATGACGGGGAGGAACTCATCATACATAGCCCCAATATCGGAACCCCCGAAATTTGGTGGACATCCCACTGGCTGATGCCCACCTCCCCGTGGTGCAGGTGAAAAGTATTGGTCCTAGACGACCATCTGCTCAGCAATTCCGGCATCAGTTGTTTCGGTTGGTAAATGTGGAATTGGGAGGCCCATGCCACCTCATATAAACCCACTCTTCTCAGATCGACCCCAAACTCCTCGCATGAGGTGCCTACCCAGTAGGCCCAGGCCCATTCATCAGTAAAGTTTCTGCCCTGGCGTAGGTCCCACTCATCGGACCACCCCTTCTTCAGATCCTGCAGTGCCACCTTCAGCATGGTACGGTACAGAGGAGGGGATGTCTCCGGTTTCAGTGGCTTCCCATCAATATTGTTCACATGGTTATAGAGACAGTTGGCGGTGATGGGTGTGAAGTCCTCCCGCGCATGACCATCAGCCGCCCTGAACCATTGGTGCTGGCATGTCGTGCTCCTAAACCAGTAAGCTGGTTCGTCCCTACTCGCCTCAAGGATGAAGACGTCATCCCTCATCCCGAAGCCATACAAGGACAGTTTCTTGCACTGCGGATAGTTCTTCTGACCCTCCGATAGCAGTTATGTCAAAGAGGTATGGTCCGAGTGGCTTCGAACCATCTCCCCAAGGCCCAGACAGTTGGCTATCTCATACCTCCGGGTGGAGTCGGCAATCACCCCCAATACAGGTTCTCGATGGGCCATTTCGGTTCCGACACTCAGAAAAGAATTTTTCAGAAAGGATCGCCAAGTTGGGTCGCGAAGCCGGCTCGCGAAGATCTCTCGCGAATATTGGTTGAGAAACCAAGCCGTGGAGTCGGACCTAGGCCGACAAACAAAAGTTCGCTTGGCGCGGTCATGGAGTCGGAGACCCTCGGTTTGCCACGAAGCTCGATTCGCGGAGAGCAGGCGCGGAGTACGCGGAGCTTCGCGAAATCGAGAGCACAAAAGGACAAGAAAATCGCATGAAGACAAAAGAGGTCGGCCCCCTATTTATAGGCCACGACCCCGGAGCTTCGCGGCGCGCCCCACCCGCGCGGAGCATCACGACGTGTCCGGATCCCGTGGCCGCGGTCAGCATCGCGGGCCCCCTTTGCGAATTCACATCGCGAACCGCCGACAATTTTGGCGATTTTCCCTCAAACTTTGACCCTTCATCTCTCCGCGGCTCCAAGTCTGAGGGGGGAATTTGTTGGTGCCAAAATATTGCATGAAAGGAAGGAGCGAAAAAGAATCCCCGCATGCTGCCTCGCGAAGCACCGACGCGAAGCACCCCCGAGCATCACGATCCCGTCGTGAAGCACTAGAGGCGGTACCTCTCCGCGAACGGCCTGACGTTCACGAGCCCGCCGTGAAGCACCAGAGGCGGTACCTCTCCGCGAACGGCCTGACGTTCGTGAGCCCTCCGTGAAGCACCGCAGGCGGTACCTCTCCGCGAACGACCTGACGTTCGCGAGCCCGCCGTGAAGCACCGGAGGCGGTACCTCTCTGCGAACGGCCTGACGTTCGTGAGCCCCCCGCGAAGCAACCGCCGCCCCTTCGCGCCGCATGAGTTCTGCTTCGCGGCGCCCCTTGCCTATAAATACTGGGTTCCCCCTAAGCCCAGGGGATGGACAATCCGACCTTTTGGCTTCTCAATTCCCGAATCGCAAAGCACCCTTCGCCCCGGGAATCATGAGCTCCGCAAGGTACTTCTACTTCGCGTGATGCCTTAGCTTTGTCTCGTTTTGAGCCCCTCTTTCGAGAGGGATGCCCTTCGCGAAGCTCAAGGGCATTCGCGAAGGAGGGGAATTCCCAAGGGAACCCGGGCAGCCACGGAGCGTTTATGCTTCGCGAAACACCCATCCTGGACTAGTGATCCCCATGCTAAGGCAGGATCCCTACATATCGCGAAGCACACTGCCTCGTGGCACCTTGCTTCACGAGGCACCTCTGATTTGAGAGGCAGTGCTCCGCGAATACTATTCCACTTCGCGAGGCACCCCCCATCCACACCTCTGCCCCATGTTAAGGCCAAGTAACTCCACTTCGCGAAGCACACTGCCTCACGACACCTTGCTTCGCGAGGCACCTCTGCTTCGCGAGGCAGTGCTCCGCGAATACTATTACACTTCGCGAAGCACCCCCCATCCACACCTCTTCCCCATGCTAAGGCCAAGGCACTCCACTTTGCGAAGCACACTCCTCTGCTTGGAAATTCCTCTTCCCGTGCGACCCTACAGGTTTGCACGATGTGATTTCAAAGTCCCACGGGCAACATCACCTGTAGCGTTGCTTCGCCTAATGATTCTTCACATAGTCACTCTAACGGCTATCGCTTATTCGCATAGCCACGTTAACGTGGACCCCTCGATGGTTTGCTCTACGACACCCCTTTACCACGGCCTTACTGGCACCTTCCCTCCCCCAAGGAGCAAAGGGTGTCAGTCATGTAAGTCCTAGGGGTGCAAAGTAAACCCACCTCGTCTGAGCTACAAGACATTAAACTGCCAAGCACCTCGTTCTCAACACATGACGTTAAACTGTGATCCGGCCACGTGCTTTGCACACAGGGTCCCCCTAGCTCGGACATTTTTTATGCCACACGTCTCCATAGAGACGGGGTCACCCCCTCCACAAGGGATGATATCCTCCTTCTCGGGGTAGCGTATGTCCATGGGATAAGGGCAACCACCTTAGTGTAAGCCCCCTAGCCCCTCTTGTGGATGGTAGCACCCATGCACCTCTGTATTTACCCACTGCCAAGGTCAGTGGAGGGCGTGATAGGGAACATGGCGCCTCCCATCATTGGTCCTAAATCCCTCTCTCGCCACGCTTTGCCGCACTTCAGGCCTCTATCCTGGAGTAAGTCCCAGCACCATGGGCCGCCTAACGCGTAAGCCCCTCTTCGCTTCTCACGGACGCACCCTTCGTGACGTGATTGTCAGGCCTCTACTGCATCTTGTTTCTCACACCGAGCACGACTCACGTGGGCTTAGAGTAAGCATTGGCCACGACAACACCTTCGTCCCGCAAGATGTTAAACTGCATCCCAGTCCGACGACAAGCCGTTGTGACTCACCCCTTTGAACTACGTGGTCTTTGATCCATGTCAAGGCATGGTACGTAGGAAGCCTCCATGAGGTTCAAGCCCACCCATCATTTATTCACGTCGAGTTCTAACTTTGTCCAACAAGACATTAAACTGCATTCCAGTCCCATGGCAAGCCGTTGTGACCATCCCGAACTATGAGGACTTTGATCCATGTCAAGGCATGGTACATAGGAAGCCTTCACGAGGTTCAAGCCCACCACTAGTGGAACCCCGAGTCTACATTCACGTCAGTTCACCAATGAAACCCTTTTAACTACGAGGTCTTTGATCCGTGTCACGACATGGTACGTAGGAAGCCTCCCATAGGTTCAAGCCCACCACCCGTTGGTCATTCCGACCTTCTTCGCATCAGTTCACCAACACCCAGGCAGCCTAGTGTGTAATCCCCACACCATCTGGACCAAGGTCCTTGCTCACGTCAGTTCGCCGACACACCATTATGAACTACGGGGTCTTTGATCCATGTCATGACATGGTACGTATGAAGCCTCCCAGAGGTTCAAGCCCACCACCCGTTGGTCATTCCGACCTTCTTTGCATCAGTTCACCAACACCCGGGCAGCCTAGTGTGTAAGCCCCACACCATCTGGACCAAGGTCCTTTCTCGCGTCAGTTCGCTGACACACCATTATGAACTACGAGGTATTTGATCCATGTCAAGGCATGGTACGTAGGAAACCTTCACGAGGTTCAAGCCCATCGCCACCTGGACCCCTTGTCCTTATTCACGTCGGCCTTCCGGCGTCCAACCCGAACTACAAGGACTTTGATCCATGTCAAGGCATGGTACGTAGGAAGCCTTCACGAGGTTCATGCCCACCACCAGTGGACCTACAGGTTCACCTTCACATTGGTCCTCTGGCGCACCATCCCGAACTACGTGGACTTTGATTCCCTGCCACAGGGATACGTAGGAGGTCTCTTCGAGACTCAAGCCCAACTTTACTGTCGCCCTTGCGATGGTCCCGTTTCATTACCCTTCCACTTCATTCAACTCTCCATCACCCATCCTGATTCTCACCTGGACTTCCATATCCCGGCAGGATCATACCGTTCTGCTCCTCTTCGCAGCCGCCCATGGGCTGGTCCCGGTATCGGCACCCCTTCAAGGGAAATTCCTCAATCCGATCCATTCCAGCTAATACTCTGATCGGGTTGATCCATCTCCACTGGACGTTAAACCTATGGCATACCCTGTGTTAAACATAGGAAGCTGAAGAAAACCTCAGACATATGTCTATGGCATATAATTCCCTGCGCTCGATGTGGGATGCCTCGGGCTTCCATGCCCTCGAGAATCCCTATGACAAGGGATAAAAGACAGACATGCCAGTTCCCCAGCATCCAGACATGCTACTGATGCCTCGACGTGACTACTCCCCCGACTGAAGGTTGCTGCCCTGACCGGACCCTTTGGAATGTCCCACCAGAAGCAGTGTAATTAACCGGCATCCATGGAAACATGGAACTGGGAATAGTTTCACGAACAACGTATTAAATCTATGAGGGAGACCCGGACTAGGTGATGAGTTCCGAGGAGGAATCCATGAAAGGAAGAACCGACATCCCATCAACCTGTTTTGATCAAGGAGCAAATGTCCCTGAACAAGGAGCGAATGCCGCCCGCCTTTGGAAAGCAGGAATGTGGGGCAACAAGCAGCGCGTCCTCCACAGACGGATGCGCGCGCCCCGACGAAATGCGTCGGAAACAGTTCCCATAATAATTTCCCTATCCCATGTATCTACCCACACGGCCTATGACACGGTTAGAGACTACACGATGTGTACATAAGGTACACATCATGTACTTAAGAAAAACCGTTTCTTCCCAAATAGAAGAACACATGGCATGTAGTCAAAACTACACTGTGTGTATTCTAGGTTTTTACAGATAGTAAGCCTTAGAAACTACTCTAGAGCCTAGAAAAATACTGAAACAAACACCAAAGTGAAAAATTCTGATCCGTGAGGGCCCATACTCCCCACAAATCAAATCTTTTCATCTTATACATGTTATAACCAGCAAAGACAAGACAATGATCCACCAAATTCTAGTCCATGAGGGCCCATAACACCTCAATAACCAAAGTTTGGCGTTAATTTAAGCAAAACCTCCACAAATCAATACCCTATCAAACAGTAGGTATTCTATCAAGGAATTTATCACAACAACATGCATATCTAGCACAAAATCTATCACAACAACATGCAATCACTAATGCACCCTAAATGGCATGGAAAGTATGCATGACATGTGATTTCTAGCAAGTGCCTATATGATGCATGAGATGGAATACCCTCATATCATCGGGTTGAAATAGAAATAGAACCTCAACAACATCAACAATAACAACACAATACATGTGAGTCACCCAACGGTGAAAATCAAATCAACTGTAAAATTGCAAAAACAGAAAAATTGCAATACGAGGTAAATTGGATTTTCCCTGTACACGGGTTAGCTACTCCCTGGCATAGCTTATTACCAAGTACTTATTCCATCCTATACTTAACTATAGGCTCCAAATAGTAAGTCAATAGAAAAGAATTCCTATGATACCACTTTGTAACATCTCGGTTCCGGAAGCCGCCCAGAGACGCCCTGTACTTAGTTGGTCACATAGCCTCAAGCACATTTTTCCGAATGCCAGAGGCTACCGACTAGTAGTGAGGGCCTTGGGTGTGATAGTGGGGAAGCTATTCCCTCATTGGCAGATTAACACAACAGAAGTAAAATGAATATACAATAGCAGAACAAGTAAATATACCAACAACAGTAAACAACAAAATACTGATGAAAGAAACAACTGGAGCAAAAATATATAAATGATGCATGATATATATGTCTAGGAAAGTATCCAAACAAATAATAATGCTGAAATACAGTACTAAAACAAAGTACAAGAAAAGAATTAAACATCTCCACAACATCACAAGCCTAAGCTTGGTCCCATGCTCTCCAACTCCAACGCAGTCATGTACCTGAAGTAGAAGGGCACTTTCCCTTATCTATACCTGCAACAAGATAATTTGTTTGAGCCCAAAAGCATGGCCCAAATAGGGTGTGAGACTAAATCCCAGTAGGAAACCACCAAGAGGTATATGCCTAACATTCAGTGAATATATATGGCAGGCAAAAGCAGATAGAAGCAGTAAACAAGGAATTAATCAACAGTAAAAATTCCTAGAGTTCAATTGCATTAAACTCTACATATCAAGCAAGAATCTAAACAAATCAGGTAACCCTTTGGGAAGTACTCTCATCCTAACCCCTCTGGTTCAACCAAAACAACACAAGCAAGCAGATAACACAATAGGTAACCCTCTAGGAAGTACTCATAGCCTATCCCTTCTGGTCCTACCTAGCAACATAAGCAACCCTCAGGGAAGTAAAATCAGTCTAACCCCTCTGGTTCAACTTAAGTATAGACTCTCTGAAGAATCACTCGCTGTCAATTCCTCCTATAGTCTCATATTGGTAACTAAAGGTGCTTTGGGGAAACACTTACGTCACATTCCCCCTATGGCCTGAGTCGAGGAACTACATACACTCTGAGGAAGCACTTACGTCAATTCCCCCTGTGGTCTCACATTGTAAGTAGAAAAGACACTCTGGAGAAGCCCTTACGTCCATTCTCCCTATGATCTATACACTAGGTTCTCACGAACCTGTGTAAGTCAAGAAAGTACAGCGAAGAGTATCGGCTAAAGTAAACCTCAAGAACTACTTGGCTAACAGTCTACAACATAACAACATATCAGATAAAAAAACACTACATCCTAACAATACTAGGAATGGTAAGTAAATAGCCTAACAGGAAAACAAGACCAAACAATCAAAATAGGAAATA
Source organism: Viscum album (assembly GCA_963277665.1). NCBI lineage: Eukaryota > Viridiplantae > Streptophyta > Magnoliopsida > Santalales > Viscaceae > Viscum > Viscum album. Next base: position 130,736,009 of record OY728137.1, read on the forward strand.
ATGCATGGGAAAAAACTTACAAATCATATAAATTAACCCTATTATCATTTAATTAACCTCTACTCAAGTATACAAGCATAGCAGACAATCAACAGGGCTAAAACAGTAAACACGCAATACTCCGTTCAAGGGTATTGGGAACTTTTTCACATATAACTCAAATACTTCAACGAAAATGCATAAACCACATACCTTGGTGTTGGGAGATCGTTATACGTGAACCTAAAGCCTTGAATCACCCAAGAACACCGTAGATCTACAAAAAATTCTAAAAATGATCAACTGAAGATAACTTGAGAAAGAGGAGGAATCATGAAACTAAGATCTAGGAGAAGGAAGAGATTACCATGGTGATCCCAATGCAATTGACAACGGTCAATTCGGATAACAGATGCTTAATCAGGGACTCAGAGGAAGATCGCGGTGGTATGAGTTCTCTCGGACTAACTAGGTCGAGAAGTAGATGGTTCTATCCATTAGACATGACCCCAGTATGTTTAATGAAAAAAAAGTACACAGCGTGTACTTTATAAGTACATGACATGTACTTGCCTTTATTGGCCCCTGCATTAGGCGGTCTCTAGGTCACCACACACAACTGTATGCATGGCCGTTACACGGCCAGCACCCAGCTACCCATGGTAACCAAGTACACGGCGTGTACTCATAAAGTACACGACATGTACTTTGAAAATTTCCAGAAAAACCTATTTTTCTCAAAAACACCAGAAAAAGGATCTAAAAAGAAGATCTGGGTTCTTACAGTTCTTACTTTTTACAACTTCATAAATTTCACCATAATTTGGAAATTAAAAGAGTGGAATGAGATTCAAACATTGACCCTCATAGATGCTAGACATCCATCCCAGGACAATGAACCCGACTCAATAAATAATAATGCAACTAATAATAATAAATAATAAATAATAAATAATAAATAATAAATAATATAATTATTAATTAACAATGTATCTAACTAATTATATATTATTTTTAATTATTAATTATACTTTTAATTAATAATTAGTGATACAAATTGTAACATCCTCTTCTTAGTCGCCCCCAACGAATTCAAGTTGGAGGGTACTATGTGACCTCAAGCACACTTTTTCGTACACCAAAGGCTACCAACTAGCAGTAAGGGTTGGTAAACAACTCATGAGTAGACTATGTCCTTAATATCATCGAAATAATAATAATAAATATAAAAAACAACCATAATAGGAATAACATTAGAGTACGATAAATGTATTTATAGTGGAAATCAAATGATAATAAATGACATCATCATGTTGTAAAAAATGTACATATGCGGTCCATACAACCATACATCAGTGTAAGGTTGTTTGATGGGATGATTATATACAATACATGAATACACTGTAAATAAACAAAAAATAGTCTCAACAATGTCCTTTATATCACCTTGAACTCATCTACATAACCCCATCGAGCTCCTAAGACCCACTCACTTGTATTATGGCTCATGCAATGATTTGCATACCAAACAACAATATGCACATTCATCGAGGTGCACATGCAGGGTGTGAGCATAAAAATCAGAAGGCCATTACAAATGGTTCCCCTAATAAAAAACAGTATATATGTGCATGTATATGCTGAATGAAAAGAAAATCATAAAAAATACATCACATTCCTATATTTGTTACACTATTAGGTGCTCAAGAAGCTTCTATGATGGTCAAATCATACCTGCTCCAGCGAGAGCCGAAATGGGACATACATTCCCAATGTCTAAACACAACCTGAGAGTGAATGGGTTATCACCTCTCGCGATCATATCACAGATGAATGAAGTATCACCAAATACATAAATCTTGGTGAATAGGTCATCACCACTTGATAAAAGATGAGGTGAATGATCCATTACTACAATCAAAATAATAAAGGTCAATGAGTTATCCTAAATACACGAGTCTAGTTGAATGGGTTATCACTACTCAATATAATATTAGGTGAATGGGATAACCCTAATTCATCATAAGGTGAATAGGTTATCACCATATTAACAATAAGGTGAATAGACTATCACCATGATATAAATAATAAAGGTGAGTGAGTTATCACCGGTACAATGAAGTATAGGTGAACGAGATAACACCACTCCTCAAGCATGGGTGAATGAGCTATCACCACTCATACATCAAATAATGTGAACATGATATCATTGTAACATCATAATAAAGGTGAATGATTCATCATCATAATAATACACATCGTCAAGGTGAATGAGTTATCACCGACATCATAATAAATGTGAATAAGCTATTACCATAATAATATACATATTTAAGGTGAGTGAGTTATCATTGACATCAAAATAGAGGTGAAAAAGCTATCCCCATAATAATAAACATAGTCAAGGTGAATGGGTTATCACCAAAAACATAATAAAGGTGAACAGGTTATCACCAAAGTAATAAACATAGGAAAGGCAAACAAGTTATCACCAACATCATAATAAATGTGAATGGTCTATCAACATAATAATATACATAGTTAAGGTGAATGAGTTATCACTAATATAAAAATAGAGGCGAACAAACTACCAACATAATAATAAACATAGTTACGGTGAATGAGTTATGACCAACAACATAATAAAGATGAATGAGTTGTCCGTAAAGAAATAAATATAGTCAAGATGAATGGGTTATCACTGATGAAAAACAAAGGTGAATGGGATATCATTATAATAATAAAAATTGTTAAGGTGATCAGGTTATCACTGAAATCATAATAAAGGTGAATGAGCCATCAACAAATTCATAAACATAGTTATGGTGAAAGGGTTATCATTGACATCAAATAGAGATGAATGGGCTATCACCATAATAATAAACATAGTCATAGTGAATGAGTTATCACCAACATCAAAAGAATGGTAAACATACTATCACCATGAATATAACAATATTTATAACATAAGAATAGTTTTAGTGAATGGTGTATCACCCCTAGTATTTATTTAACCAAACTCAAACCACCCTTTAGTCTACCCATTCCCATGATGTTGTAAACCTAGAAAACATATTTCTAGTATGACCTATCTCGACATGACTTAAGATCCCATATAATTTCCCATCATATAAGGGCCATATCAAATAAGGCAATCATCATAATAAAGTCCCACCACAAAGGCTAGTTCACAACTTAGCTAAACTAATATGTGAGTTTACATCATTAAGGAACACCCAAGGACACCATAAAAGGATCCCTAACTCAAGTTAAGGATAAGGAAATGTTGTGAAAGTTGGATTACTAGACCCAAATTAAGAAGTAATTTTTGATTATCATATCATGTGTATACAGAATAATGCATGATGTTATCTTACCATAATAGTGTTAATATTTTTGTGTAAACAATTTACATGGTAATTTTTGTAAATTATTTATCACATCAAAATGTTATAACAGTTACCAACTATAAAGAAAACTTCAAGATACTATGAAAGTAATAATAAACATATATCTTATGGTTTAGATACACCATACTGATGGGACACATATGGTGTATGACTGTCAGGTGTTGTGGGATCATAATAATTGAGACTTTATCTCATGAAGGTCACTCTTGGTGATCTATAGTATATGAGATCATGAGAACTAACCATACAATAGGAACACCACATGTTTTAGGAGTCATTGGATGTTCCTATCTATTAACATGTGTATTGGTCCCTTGAATTGAGATCATCATCAATGTTCACCATTTGATCACATACTTTGATGCATGAAAAAAACCATGATATTTATATTATAGTGAGGTAGAATACATTGGGTGATTCACCAGTGGTGTGATATTGATTTAATGATCAAGATATAATTTTTTGCTTTTATAAAGGAAGAAATATCTTGGGGCTGGTTGTCTAGGATGATAGTACCTTTATTAAATCCACATATATAGTAGAAGAAAATAAGTCCATCCAGAATGGCCATTAAAATAATAAATAAAGACAGTAAGTATGGTGACACAAGTGATGCATCTTGATTTATGAGATATCATGAGACAAAGAGACAATATTACATGACATGTATTCATAGTATATTGTCGTTTCTATGATTAAACCTTATCTCCTTAGGGTCCATGATGTGTTTCTAAATACTACTCTTGGTCTATGTGTATAACTCATTGTTATTGAGATATGGGCTTAGAGGGTCACACATAAAGTGTATTCAGAAGCTTGGTCAATTCTAATGAATTAGAGTTTATGATATGGTGGACCCCATGATAGGGTTAGGTAATGTACAAGATTTTATGATCAAAAGTAAATAAATAAATTAAATATTATTCAAGTTTAGAATTATAAGTGTTGAATTTATTAACTCAATGTATCCACAAGTTATTATGTGAATATAATAAAAATATTTTACAAAAAAATATTTATTTATTCAAGGTTTGTTAATATTTATAGGAGAGATGAATAGAGTTAATGACTCATATTTTATCATGTAATATAATATTCATGTTACAAGTAATTGATAAAATTTTCATGACATTTACGACATATTTTATGTGTCATTAGATATGTTTTTGGGTTTGTTTGAAGGGTTAACTTCCACAAGAAACTAAATATAATTTATGGAAGTTATAACCTAGCCATTTAAACATTTTTAAGACCCAAAATTTTTTGTGTATCCCCTTGATCTAATTGTATCACCTCACAAGCTCTCTCTCAAGTTCTAGAGAGATAAATAAAAGTAAAGATCAAGAACGTTTTGATCCAAGTTTGAGGATCAATCAGTTGATATCCCATGATTGAGTCAACATCGATAGTACCTTGGATTATCCATGACATCACATATATTTCAATATTCAATTATTGAGAAAGCTTATGAAGCATGTACAAATGATTTAGAGAGTTCCAACTTCGGTTTTTTCAAGCGATGAACATCGACAGTGAGTGGAACATATGCTTGATCAAAATCAAACAAGGTAAAATTTCTATTTTAATTTACTGTTTCAATTTGGATTTTAATGATTATTTAAATTATATGAGATCCTAGAGTTAATAATCATGTGGTGCCTCATCAAATACAATGTCACGACAATGAACCCATTGTAAAATTTCAATTTCCCTTTGTTACACTTCTGTTGTGCACCCAATACCAAAAAGTGGCATCAAAGTGATCATGTAATTATTTATGTTAAAATTTTGATTAAAATTAATAGAATTAAAAAGAGGGTTTTGATATAATCTTAACACCACTATCAGCTTTTTAATCATAGTTTGAATGATCAAGTTATGATCGATCAAAGATCAAATGTTATCTTGGAATAAAAAATGAAATTAATACACACACACACATATATATATTGATGTGGCTAAAGGGTTTGGGGGAATCTTTGTTTTCCTAAGTGCACAGATAAGTAAAAAAATAGTTTTAATAAATAAATTAAAAATGTTGGCCCCATATGGAGTAAATATCCCCCTAATATTTTGGGGGCGGTGTAAGCTGCCAACCTCCCGTGCCTTTGGCGTAGGTAAGATAATATTATTTTTTTATAAACATGTCATCCATATTATGGGAATCCCCCTTGTAACACCCATGAAGGAGGGTTCCCCCCACCATGACTTGGTTTGGGTCGGGCCATAGCCAACCCACCCAGCCCAACCAGGCCTAACAGGAGTTTGGTTTTCTTCTAGACACCTATTTTTGGTCTGAACATACCAGAAAATTCTAAAAATATTCAAAAAATTAGTTTTATTGTCTGGAATTTATGAAAATTATTTCAGGGTCTATGAGACTTATCAATAATTAATTTTTTTTAATTTTAGTATAATTCATAAAAAATGACCTCAAGTTTAATTTTAGTAATTTTAAATTTTTATGCAATATTATTGCATTTTGGCTGATCATGAGATGAGACTGACCCATGAATTTTTGGTTATTTATTTATTTTTTTAATTAAATTATTGAATTTGGGTTTTAAAATTTCATAATTATTTATTATTTTGATGATCTTCAGTTCATCCCTTGATATTTAAATGTATATGGTTTTATATTTCCATATTTGAGTGATAAAATGTAATTCACACATCTCGAGTTCCCCGCACTTGCGTGTGATTATACATTGTAAAGATCAGAGGCACTTGCAATGATGAAGTTCAAGTCAACAACTAGCATGAAACTAAACAAGTGAAATGTATGGGAGTTTGATGGGCGCTGCAATACAAATCAAGAACAACACAAGGTATTCCCCTAGGGTCTCAGTTAATCCATTCTCTACAAAAAGAACAATAGATTAGATGCGATTATTTAGAGGGTGGTTATTCATAACACTCTCTAAATTCATTTTCTATATAATTATAGGGGTTATGCCCAACCCCTTATAATAATAAAATTTAGAGGGGGTTATGAACTCTCTCTAAATTCATTTTCTTTATAAATTAGAGAGAGTTATGTGCAACCCTTGCTAATCATCAAATTTAGAGGGGGTTATGAACCCCCCTAAAACTTTTAACATTATTTTTTTAATATCTAGTTGAATTTTAGAGGGGATTTTGAACCCCCTATAATTTAAGAAAATAGAGGGGGTTCATAACCACCAATAATCAATGGGATTAACAATAGTGCACTACCACCTATAATATCTTAAATTAGCAGGGGTTCAAAATCCCCTATAATGTCTTAAATTATAGGGGGTTGAAAACCCACTCGAATGTCTTAAATTAGAGGGGGGGGGGTTAAAAATCCCTCTAATGACTTTAAATTAGAGGGGGTTCAAAACCCCCTCCAATTTAAGAGATTAGAGGGGGTTGTGAACCCCCACTATTTAAAAAAATCCACTATATGTATATATATAATTAAAACACTATATATAAATGTATTTAAATACATTATATGAAAAAATTATATAAAATATTTATATGATTGTATTTAATTGTATTTATATATATACATAAATATAATTGTATAATATAATGTACATTAATATATATTTATTTGTATAAATTATATTTCATATAATACTAATTATATATAATATAAAATCATAAAAAAATTACATAAATATATATGTAAATATAATTTATTTAAAAAATATATCATATAAAAATCCAAGCTTGTAGTTTTTATAATTTATATAATAATAATAAATATTTTTTTAAATAATATGCTAATGCTTTTATATTATATATAATTACTATTATATGAAATACAATTTATATAAATAAATATACATTAATGTATGCAATATTATAAAATTATATTTATTGAAATACATATATATTAATGTACATAATAATAAATATATGAATAGAAATACATTAAAGAAATATTTTCATAAATTTTATTTCATATAATATTAATTATATATAATATACATTTTAATTATATATAATATAAAATTATATTTCACATAACATTATATAAATATTTTCATAAATTATGTTTCATATAATATTAATTACATATAATATTAATTATATATAATAATATACAATTAATAAAAATTAATATATATTAATGTACATAATGATAAATATATGTATTGAAATACATTATATAAATATTTTTTAAATACATTATATAAATATATTAAATACATACTTATATATATATTATGTAAATAAACATGTATATAATATATAAATATGTATTTAAGTATATAAATAATTTGCATAAATATATTTATAAATATATAAATATATGTGTATATACATAACATAAATAGAATTATAAAATATATTTACTCAAATGTATGTAAATACACATATAAAAAATAGATTATATAATTATATAAACTAAATATAATATAAATGTATTATAATATAAATACATAAGTACATAATATAAACATGTATCTATTAATTTATATAAATATATATAGGTTATATATTTATATATATTTAAGTATTTTTTCAAACAATATTTATTTGAATAAGAATCATAATATATATAAATATTATAATGTGTAATTATAATTTTGAAATAGATTTTTCATTGTGGTAGAGTCGTGGGAGAGATATTCAGCAGATCCTTGCTTCGATATCCACCGACGATGATTTTTAAAGGTGGGGGGGGGGGGGTGAGGAAAATCCCCATGCACTGGTGGACAGGAGGGGCCGAGTCCATGGGGGAACTATCTAGGGAGTCGGGGGAAAGGGAGGGACTAGGGGATACACATAAGAGTGGGGGGATCAAGAGGAACCAGGGGGAAACACCTACAGGGAGGGGGGAGTCGAGGGGAATGAGAGGGACCACTAATCCAATGGGAGGTAACTGGGGGAGTGGGGGGTTAGTAGGGAGGGGAAAATTTAATTTTTTTTTATTAGAGGCACTTTTCCAAACTACCTCTAATATCTTGAAAAATTAGAGGGGGTTAAACCCCCCCTCTAATTTGGTCTCACATAGTGGAAGTTCCCAAAACTGCCCCTAATATGGGCCTTATCACTCAATTAGGGGTGGTTTTCAACCAACCCTAATATGATAGATAAATTAGAGGGGGTTAAACCCTCCTCTAAACTAAAATTTGTTGGTGATATTAGAGGAGGGTTTTAACCCCCTCTAATTTAACTACCGCTAATTAAAAGTTACCTTACTAGCGGTTTATCAAAACCACCGCTAATGACATATTGTAGGGGAACTAGCGGTGGTTACGGTTAATCGCCGATAATGTGTTTAAATGAGGTTATCACCCTCTCTAATATCAAACATAACCCCTTCTAACAGGGGAATATTTTTAGTGATTATCCTCTCGATGAATTAACTAATGAAAAAAAGTTGATGATAACTTCATTATTTATTCCTTTTAGTCTTTCATGGTTAATTATATTATTATGTGGGTTCTATAAGATCACATATAATAATAAAAAAGAATTCATAGATAAAATAAATTGGCGTGATGACTGCTTTCTATGTAAAGCATGATTATGTTGTGAGTGCAATCACATAGAACAAACACGTTAAATAAAAAAGGATTTCATTCACTCAAAATAATTTATAAATATATTAAATAAATATTAAGTCAAATTCCTTCCATCACTTAAATTTGAATGAAACCATAAGGTGATTGTTAACCATAATTGAGGATGTATCATATTATTGAAGAGTTATTATGAGAGTGATGGGTAGACTTAATAAAGTTTGCTACAATGAAATAGGCATGGATATATTTTTGAAACTTTAAAGTCAAAGTGTTGAGTAAATCCATTTTATAATTTTCATAAGCTAATACTTCACTCAATAGATCAAGTATCCATGAGTTAATATGGTTTTCTATCCAAAATACTACTTTGAAACTCCTTGAGTAGTGGAGTATCCATATCTTGGACTACCGGGATAGAGTTTGAAGGATCATTACCACTAGAATACTCAAGTGTTCGAGTATTATGAATATAGTAGTTGAGGGATACTAGGATTTGATAAAATATTGGGAGAAATTTAAGACTAATAAATAAATAATGCCAAAAAATCAGTAATAAAGATAAAAATACTAATCTGTTTATGTTTTATTGTGTAGAAAATGGAAAGTAATACCACAAAGAACTGCGATCAATACTGAAAAATGAGCATGTCCTAATCAGAACTAATTTCCAAGAGTGGTACATGAATTTGTGCATATTACTATGATATAAATGAAAATTATATATGTTGGAGTCCCCACTACCTGATGATCCACCTCCAGAAGCCCTTGAGGGTGAAAGGGAATCTTATAGGAGACCCATGGAGGACACATTTTATGTTTACATCATAATGTTATCATCTATGTCAAGTGAGTTAAAAAATAAACACGAGGACATAGATTATTATACCACATTGTCTTATCTCTGTGAAGTTTGTGAGGAGAAAGTAAAGAAATAAGTCAATGATATTTTTATTACACTAACCATGTGTAAATTGAAAGATGGAATTTTGGATAGTCCTCATGTACTCAAGATAATAGAGTACATTGACTGATTATAAGAATTATAATTGGGATTTAAATCAAATCATGAACTTTTAATATATATTATTCTTTTGATGTCTTGGCCTAACTCGCTTAATGAATAGTAACCGGACCAGAATGCTACATGACCTCAAGCGCACCTTCCCATATAACAGAATACATAGAAGGAATAAATAAACTACACAACTAAAAAAATAAAAATATTACATATGGTATAAAACATACAAACCATTGGGCTGGTCACATATGCATATCAAGATAAATAAAATAAATAAATAATAAAACAATACTCTCTAATACCACACTGATCTATGCCACATCCTGATCTCTCAATGTCATTTGAGCAATCTCAATTGAACATGAAAAACTTAAACCCAAAAATCTACCCTACCTATTCCTTCAATAACATGTAGAAGCTTCTCAGGTACCTAATTGAAATGGATACCAAAGAAGGGTGTGAGTATAACTCAGTAGTACACTACTAATGGAATTCCTAAAATAACCATTCTATAACAGTGATCATGTGGATCCTAAATACCTAATATGATGCATGTGATTCCTCTTTCCTCTACAAGTCAAGATCCAAATCCAGTAACTGGTCTCTTGCTAATAGGATAAGAGCCAAAAACCAGTAAATCATAAACCATAAATCTCAAACTACATGTGCATCACCCAAGGTGAAAATCACATCAATTTTAATATCACAAACCAAGAACATCAATCACACACCCATGTCAACTTAGACTTCCATCAGAAAAGGTGTATGCGATGCACCAGTCTAGGTTCCATCACATTCATTGGCACATTATTAATTATCCTATCTACCAACTCCCAAAAATAGTAATAAAAAAACAAAACCATTTTGATACCACTTTATAACACCCCTACATGGATCACTCCATGAATATTAATTGGACTAGGAAACTTAAAGACCTTAGGGGTGCCACCCAGTACACTAGATGCTACCGACTAACAGTGGGGGTATATTCTAGTACTTTGGGGAGACTATACCCCCTATATTAGAGTATGAAATCACTACAAAGATAAATAAAAATCATACACATCAGAGCACACAGAAGGAATAAAAAAACTAAACAACTAAACAAAATGAAAAGCTGACATATGACATAAAACTTACTACCCACTAGGCTATTCACATGTACATACCAGAAAAAAGAAAATAAATAGAGAACAAGACATGACTCTCTACTACTATACAAATCCATGCCACACCCCAATCTCCCACCATCATTCGAGCTATCCCGCTCGACTATGAGAAACCCAAACTTGGGCCTCTAACCTAATTGTTCCTACAATAACATGTGAAAGCTGCTCGGGTACCAAAGTGTAATGGTATCCCAAGAAGGGTGTGAGTGAAACTCAATAGGCAACTACTAAAGAGATACCTATAGTAACCAATCTTTATTAGAGCATGTGAAAGTGCTACAAGGTAAACAAATACCATTATAACCATTTAAAACATTGAAAACTGAAATGTAACAAATGAAAAACCTGGGAGTCAGGTTCACCTTGAAAACGGTACAAACCTACTTCATCTAGTGCTGAGGTGTCTTTGAGTATGCCACATAGACCTTGCCAACCATCTCACAATAGACTAGGGTAAATATACCCATTCATGGTCCAAACTGGTATATAGGGTAAATATACCCATCCTCAGAGCCTTGTGTCCCCTGGGGGCCCCGTTCACCCCAGGTTAACCATCACATGTGTCCCATGGGGGTCATGTTCACCCTAGGTTAATTATAACTAGCATCCCCTGGGTGCTGTGTTCACCCTAGGTTACCCTTAATTCCACAACATCCCTCGAGGGGCTGTGTTCACCCTTAGGTTGACCATAAAATATAAAGCATCCCCCGGGGGTCATGTTCACCTTAGGTTAACTATCTAGAATAGAGAACCAAACATACATCACATCCATATAAAAAAGATAAAGGCATATAAAGCATTTAGCATGCCCATTTCAAAAAAACCTATTTATATTTCCCAAGACCATTTCAGACGAGAAATTTCCAAAAACCCAAGACAAACCCCATTTACAATTCCTTTTTAAAACACCTTTTAGACCATCATTTCAAATAACATTTCAAAGTAAATTTTAAAACCACATTTCAAAAATTATTTACCAAATAATTCCCTTATTTCATATTTAAATAAGATTTTTTTTCCATATAATAACCCATTTTTATTTCAAAACCAATTTCCATTTCAAGTTCCAAAAACCATTTCAAAAGCTAATCCATTTTCAATTATTGATGGTTGTGAAATTTCATTTCACAAACACCAATTCAACCAATTTACTTCTCTCATCCAACAAAGACACAATTAGGCATTTACCAATAATTATCATTTAATTTTAAGAGGTTCAATCATGGTGAAGATGACATTAGTGCATGACACATGCACATAAATTATGTGAAATCATTTGGGTCAAGTATAGGGACCACCTACCTTATATAAAGCTTTATGATTTAAATTCTCTAAAGGAAAATAGCTCTACCAAGGTCTTCCAAGCCCCGTATAAGCCTACCCAAATCCATGATAATGACTTGGGTTTTGAGCCTTATCCATATATCAGAACCTCAAGCCATGGGGTGAAGAACACCTTCAGTACACCCTTAAACCTACACCAAGATAAAAAACCAACCAATAAAACCAATTCAATAATTAATTTAACAGGGATTTGGGTAAAAACTAAAGAAAACCCAAAATAGAAACATACCTTATCGAAACACCGAAGAACTAGGTGTAGATGGAATCTCATGACACCCTTGTCCTAGGATTCTTGAAAGGCCCATGTGTAATGAGTGATTTCACCATTCTCTGGTGGAATATCTGAAGAAAACCTAGATGGAGGAGAGGGAAATTAAAACATAGTAAGGATAGGACCAAAAAAGTTGTTAGAGGTATAGAATTACCTTGATTTGACATTTGAATCTCCTTGATACACCCCCTTGAAGGTGGTTGAAGATAAGAGGGAGGGGAGGGAGCCCCCTAAGAATGTAAGAGGAAAAAAAGAGGGAGAGTGGGGTTGTACCACTAAAAGCATGAGGGGTATAATGGTAATTATTACATTTTAAAACCCCAACTGGCTAGATGGTGGCTTCAGGCAGTGGATATTTCCATTATCAATCCCCACTAGCTAGATGGTGGACACCTACGGACTAACCAACACCTATCCTAGCCACTGGTTGGCTGTTGGCCTCCTAGTAGTTGGTATGCAACTGTAGGTTGTAGCCCTAGCCACTCAGCATGTCTCCCAAGCTTCCCTATTTCCCTCATCCACATACTGATCCCAAAACCTCATCTAAAAAAACCGTTTAAAGGTTTTTAAAACTTCATAAATATCTCCCTAAACTCAGTTAAAAACTTGACCCACCCACTAATTGAAAACTCTAATCCCCTAGAATTTTAAAACCGTCCATATAGATGCGAGGCATTAAAATTCTATCATACTTATCACCCAGTTAATCTAATTTCATTGATAATTATAAAATTAATAGTATGGAGAATTCACTTCAATATATCTTGGGTAAGGTTTTCTAAGAAGATAAGGACTTAATGAAAGATAAATCTTTAGTTCTTATGGTTAGAAAAAAAAGGAAAGATAAAGAGGAAAATGGAAAGTATACTACCAAAGTATATTTTACAAATTACATCTAAGAAACCAAAGATAAATAGGGAGAGCATCAAACATGAGGATATTTTCTTTTCATGTGGCAAGAAAGGTCACTATAAGAAAAATTTCAATGATTCTAATTCAGGTATATTCATAATTACATATGATATTTCTATTTTAATTATAGATTATTAGATAAAATATACAGCTTACATATCTATATGAAAATGCAGGAACCTAGGATTTTTAGGAATATTATATGAGTAAAGAGGAACATCAAGTTACTGGTGGATATTTACTCCTATTCCAATTAGAGAAAATCACACACTCACGTTCCTAGTGGATAATTTTTTGTATTTAAAAACAAATATTATGTAATGTGCCTTTCTAAATACATTATTCTATGTTTAGTTTAGATTTAATGAGATTTTATTTTAATTTTGTAATAATTTTTTTATGGTATACCATGATTAATTAAATGTTTAATTATATAGGAATCAGAAATATCCTATATTGATAATTAATGAAGAATATAAAATATAAGACTCAATAATACATAGTTATGTCAAGATAAAACTTGGTCAAGTATATCCATAAGGCTACTAGAACTAGTTCAAAAAGATATGTGTGAATAATTTCAAGTAGAATTTAGATATAATTTTATAATGTTCATGGGACCCCTTTAAGAAATTTAAAGAATATAAAAATGAATCAATGAATTTTTCTGCTTAAAAGATATAAGATTCTTTGGTTTGGTTAGCTGAGGAATATCCTAACCAAGAATTCATTGATCATTATAATGCAGAGTAAATTAATTCCTAAACTCATATTTCCATATACATATCAAATCCTTGATGTTTGTAAAAGGAGGATTGATGATGAGTCATATAAGCATTAATTGGTCAATAAAATGTATAGGGGATTAATTCCTAAACTCACATTTACTTACACACATTAGAGCCATGATTTTAGTAAAAATAGGATCAATGGTGAGTCTTATAAGTCTTATAAAGTCTTCCATAATTTATTCAAGACATGCTTTACAAATAGTGGTGTTAAACCTTAACCATATGTTAACTATAATGAAAAATGTATATCATATGAGTTATAATATTAAAGAAATCCACTATATCACAAAATCATTTTTTTAGATAAAAAGAGTTTATTAATGTTAAGTTAATAAAAAAATGTATCAAGAAAATAAAAGTGCATCTTTAATGTATATCTTAAAGTTTTTTAAGAATATTACACAAATATATAATATAGAGAAGTTATAGTTAAATGAAAGGCTATATTTATATAATAGGGTGAACATATCTATTTAGGATAGTGGGAGTAAGGCATACTTTGATAAAGTTAAGGATCAAGCTACACAAGTAGTTGCTATAGGAACAAATCCCATGAGGGCTCATAGAAAAAGAATGTTCCAAAGAAATATATTGCATATGAAATATAAAACCAAAGATATATGGTTTTATGATCACTGAGTAAGGTTATATATTATTGGATAAGAATAATGAATCCTATAAGTATTAGTAAGTCACAACTAACTATTTTTGACAAATTTATATAAATTCAAATATGGATTCTACATACCAAAATTCTATTTTGAATTTTGGTAGTTTCTCTAATTGATGTAAAGACATCAGTGGGTATTAGAGACAAACTATAAATGGGTAGTTCATGAGTGGTTCCAATAAATATAAATTAGTTATACCAAGTCATCTTCTTAAATCCATTTGAATTTTACTTATCATTGAAACTTTTTATGATTATTATATTGGGAATCAGATGTCAAGATCATCTTTCTTTGAAGGTGTCTATATGATGCAACCAAGATGGGTCGGTGACACCATAGAATTGTAGAAACCCATTTATAGATCAATAAAAGTGTCATGACCATAGAATATTCATTTGGAATAGAATTTTTCCCTGTGACTATCAGAGTTTAGTAGGAACATAATTGTTTTCCAAGTAAAATATGTTGCTAACATATGGAAAATAGTTATTAGTCTTACAGTTGGTTAATACTAGATTGAATGTAACTCTCTAAATATTGAATTAAAGTAGAAACCAAAGTCCTAGGGAAAATTATCTATTGAGATATATTTATGGGTTTATTGAACTAAGTTAAAGTACATATAATAACAAGGTGTTGAAAAATACACATAAGAACAACTTGAGATAGATTTTTTCCATTGTCACATGGAATATCTCTCTCTAAAGATACATGTATGAAACATAATAGGAGATTAAGGTGTGGAGAAGAACTCCATACACTTTAACAATGGATATATCACAGTTTTCATGCTATATAATGTATATGATATTTAAAACACATATATTATGATAGGTATATATCAGATACATCAAGGAAAACTGCATGGGAAGTAGTCAGGGCCATCCAATAATACTTGAGAAAGTACAAAGGATATGTACCTAGTACATGGAGAGTTAATAACACTAATTATTAAGGGGATAATGACTAGTCTTCCTATATATAATTTCAACCTAGTATCGTAGTTTTTCTAAGGAAATGATCAAGAGATTCTCATTGAATATAGTAGCATCCGTGTTTATAAACACTGAGTATGTTGCAGCTTTTGATGTAGCTAAAGAATCTATTTAATATATGAATTTTTTTTATCATTCTTGGAATCATACCTATAAAGTATATTATTATCATAATTATGAAAAAATTATAATAATGGTACTATCTAAGAAGTCAAGGTTATGATAGAGAAAAATAGGGATATAATTGGGGATATCATCTCTTGAGGATTTTTAATTAAGGAGGTGAAGTCATAGATAAAAAATTATCCATGTAAGAGAACATAGAAGGCTTGATGACTAAAGACATAACTTAGTAGAATCAAGATCTTATCATGTGAGAGATAATGGGTTGATCATTAGAAAGTTGGTTCTAGTTCAAGTGGGAGTGTTGTGAAAGTGTGTTCCCTAGACCCAACTTAAACAGTACTTTTTGATTACTATATCATGTGTACAAAGAGTTATGCATGATGTTATCATACCATAACAATGTTAATAATTTTTCACACACTATTTACATGGTAATTTCCTTAAATTATATGTCGTATCAAAAGGTTATAGATGTTACCAAATATAATGATAACCTCAAGATACTATGATAGTAATCATAAAAACATGTCTTATGGTATAGATACATCATATTAATAGAATATAGATAATGTTTGACTATAATTTGTTGA
The DNA here is from genome assembly GCA_963277665.1 of Viscum album. Taxonomy (NCBI): domain Eukaryota; kingdom Viridiplantae; phylum Streptophyta; class Magnoliopsida; order Santalales; family Viscaceae; genus Viscum; species Viscum album. The sequence continues at coordinate 130,752,789 of OY728137.1, forward strand.
GGGATCATAAGAATTGATAATTCATCTCATGAAGTTTTCACTTTGTGATCTCGAGTAGAGAAGATCATGAGGACTAACTCTCCAATAGGATCACTATATGTTTTGGGTGTCACTAGATGTTCATATTTATAAACCTCTATATCAGTCTCTCAACTTGATGTCATTATCAATTTGTATCATTTGATCACATAATTTTTTGCAAGATTAAAATGATGATATTTATGTTTTGAAAAGGTAGCTGTTATTGGGCACATCATAGGTGGTATGGAATTGGTTGAATGATTAAGATATAATTTTTCACTTCCATAAAGAAAGAAATATATCATTATTAGTTGAATAAGATGTCAATACCTTTATTAAATCAATGTACATGGTATAAGAGGGTAAGTTCATCTAAAATGGACATTAAAAGAATAAATAAAGGAAGTAAAGAAGGTGACATAAGTGACACATCTTGCTTTACATGATATCATGGGACAAAGAGACTATATTACATGACACATGTTCATTGATGGTTGTAATTTCTATTAATAAACATTATCTTCTTATATTCCATGATGTGTTTCTAGATAATTCTCTTAGTTTGTGAGTATAACTCATTGCTATTGAGATAGGTTCCTATAAATCCACATACAAAGTGTATTATGAATATTGGTTAATTATAATGAATTAGAGTTTAAGATATGGCCAGACCCATTAAAGGGTTGAGTAATGCCCGAGATTATATGATCAAAAGTAAATAAATAATTTCAATACTATTCAAGTTAAGAATAACAAGTGTTTAATTTATTAACTTAATGTTTTAATAAGTTATTAAGTAAATATAAGAAAAAATATTTTACAAATGAATATTTTTTATTCAAGGTTCATTAATATTTATGGGATATATGAGCCAATTTAATGAACCATATTTTATCACATAACATAATATTCATGTTACAAGTAATTGATAAAATTTTCATGACATTTATGGTAGGTTTTATATACAGTTAGTGATGTTTTTGGGTATGTTTGGAAGGTTAAATTCCACAAGGGACAAAATGTAATTTATAGAAGTTATAACCTATATATTTAAACATTTTTAAGACCAAAAAATGCAGGTGTATATCCTTTATCAAATTATCTTACCCCTCAATATCTCTCTCATGTTTTAGAGAGATAAATCATAAGGAATATCAAGAATGGTTTGATTTAAATTAAAGGATCATTTTTTTGATCTCTTGTGATCAATTAGATGCTGAAATAACATTTGAATCTATATTCTAGAACCCAAATTTAAATGATCTATGATATAGAAAGATTCTAAAGCATGTGTGTATGAGCTAGAGGGTCTCAAATTCAGTTCCTTAAAGCAGTAATAACTAGAAATGAGATGACCATGTGTTCAATCAAAATTGAATAACGTACGATTTTGATTTTTTATTTATGGTTTTTATTTTTATTTTTCATGTTTATTTAAATTACATGAGATCATAAAGTTTGTAATCAGGTGGAGTTTCACTGAAGATGATTTCATGACATCGATCTTGATGTAAAAATTTAATCTCCCATTTTTTATGCTTCCTCTATGCACCCCGTACTAATAGGGAACCCCTTACAATTATAGTCACTAACTATATTGACACTTTACAAAGGAGAAACATCCACCAATATCCATGTGTTCAACACATAATTTTTAGAGTACTTATAACTATCTATATAGTCTATACACATCACTCAAGAAGTAATGGAACCACTTTTAGTTTCATTTTGGGTCGTTAGAACATGCCTTCCTATGCCCATGTATCATACAGATAAACCCAAAATAATTAACAAGATCACCCCTAGTAAATACTCTAGGAAAGAATCACATAACAAAACAAAACCTCCCTAGTTTATTAGATACACTTCTCAAGGTTGGATAGCCATAAGGTTCCAACTCTATTACAATCTAAAACGCCCACAATGGAAACATACTCATCAATGACTAAACAGTCAAGCATAATACTCCAAGGGACCACTATGAGTCTAAAAAAAATCAATATCCACACTCACATAAGGTAACCCACTCACAATTTCTTATTAGGTCGCACACTCTCTTAATCATGATTATAATTCACAAAATATATGCATACACATATAAGGAAGTAATATTAGGGGACACCTACCTCAAAGATGGAGTTATCTCATTAATCAATGCTTGAAAACCATCTTTAACCAAGCCGCATTGATCATCATTGCATCAACAGACCCCAAGTGGATTCCCATGGTGGAACCTAAAGCAGCTAGGTATTGAATATTCCCAATGTGCATCTAGAACTACTACAAAGAAAATCCCCATAACCTAACATCAAATCAATATTTAATTTAATTATAATTTGGAAAAACCAAGAAAAAACCAAGTAGGGGATTACCTCAAAAGAAACTACTTGCAATCACATGTGCAATCATCTACCCTTTTCCTCTCCTAATATCCTCCAACAAAATACCTCTCATAATAAATCAATTCCACCATTCTCTGGTGTAATCATAATTCAAAACCCTATATTTTTCCACTGAAATTAGAGAACATTGAAGGATAGGGATAAGGGAAGGGTAGTATTTCTTATAATAACCAAAAAAAATCCCTCTAAACCAATAGGATTCATCCAATAAGGAGGAGGAGAAAAGAAGATCAATGAAGATATTTCCTCTTCTCTTCCTGACTAGCTGGACCCAAAACCTTAAAGGGGTTTATAAATTAAAATTCCCAAAATATTAAACTATCCCCACTTAAATTAAGGGTAATTTAAACCCACCATAATTGATATGAAATCCACTAGACTTAAGGTGGTTCCACCGAGGTCCCTATGCCTTAAATCAACCTCTCATTGGGGCAGCTGGTAGACACTTCCTTGTCCATCAGAACTCTGATGGCCTCCCCCTAGGTTTTGATGTCTTGTTATAGCCACCTCCACCATCACATTTATGTAATTCCTAATAAAATCACTTTAGGTATTTTTCACATGAACTAGAATCTCAAAAAAATCTTATTAATCATTTAAAATTAATCTAAAATTCCAATTGTTGATCATAATAAATGAAATTTGAAATAAACCTAGTTCCACTCCCTATAAAACCTAAGTTCTCACTAACCCCCCATCAAATACCAGTATGTGTCATTACAAAATATCCACCATAACACTTCTTATCCTTAAGAATCCCCTTCATGCATCACTTATGATCTTCACTAGTCAATAAGACCCAATTCAAACTCCTATTCCTATTCTCCCATTGGTTATGGTCATGCCCACTACACCCCCAAAATAGTGGAACAACCCAATTCATAGAAATCATGTGGTCCGGTGCAAAAAAAATAGTGGTCATTCCTAGTATGATTCATTTTAACCCATATCTAAATATTTATACGCAATCATGCATGAAATGAGCTAGATGATACTCCAATGCACTAACTACCTTTGAAAAACCTAATGTACCACACACTATGATGCTGAATTAACCCACTAACTCCATGAAAATGCCTCAATCTCGGTTATATTCATGAATTTTTAATTCGTTGATGTCACTCTCTAATTATTGATACCAATTTTCTAAACTAGACCACCACTCGCTCGATGATGCACCCAAGCATATGAAAAACACATAAACCTCAAACCTATAGTCTCACACTTGAGACTTAATCCAATTCATAAAGACTCGCCTATTTACACCTATCATCATAGTTTTTGAGAGGCACTGAAATTTCAAGGATTCGGTCCCTAAATATTTCAAATTACTAAATATCATAATAATCAGTCACCAAACATATTGACCAAATGTGACCACCAAAAACCAATACCCAAATCTGGAATCCCTTTGGCGACTAGATATAACTGCGTCACTTGCATGAAAGCATCAACATGAAACCTAAAATACCATTTTTTGAGTTTATTCCTATCAGGAACTAACCTAGGTAACCCCAACTTGGTACTTAGGCTGACTCATGACATTATATAAAGGGTGTTCCTGATCTTCACGGGCTGAAAAATAGTACCTAGGCATAAAGAACACACCGTTTGGAATGGTTTCTCCCCAAAAAGAGTTAAAATAAAATAAAGGGGGTCCTCCCTTAGAACTTAGAATGATCCCTATACACATTAGTATTTCATGCATATGTACAAGTTTTTAAGAGATAAATAATCAAAATTAAACAAACTATAATGTAAACGAATGCTCGTAGAAATCTATAACATGAAAATAAGACAAAATCACATTCATAACTTTAAAACATAATCATGGGGAAAGGCATAAATATAAAAAATGATCCAAAATGAAATATAATGGTAAATAGGATAGGATACTGATAAGGTTGAGTATACAACTAACACTAATATATAAACCAAAATAAACCAAAATAATCCAAACAATAAAAATAAACCATTTTCTATCTTCATGTTAAATGAAGGTAATCTCCCTTCATGTCACCTCCTACAAAACCAAAGACTCACTAACATGAGAATACATCACCTCAAAGAAGAGCCTTAAAAGTCAAAACAAGGTTAATATACTCCCAAAGGGTGCATATATGGTGTGATCATAACAAGCCCAATTGGATCCCACTAAGTACTCTATGTGAACCCTGTTAGGAATAAACCATAGCTCTCTAGTTTCAACCACAAAATATGAATGTATACTTTTTATTTTAAATAAAATAAATAATGAAAATGAATTACATTTAAAACAATTTATAGGTAAAAAATAAAAGTATGTCCAAAGTATCACTACCACATCATAGTAGTAAGCCATAGGGAACCAAGGTAGAGTGAATTAGATATACCATAAGTAGACAACTAGAAGTGATCAAGATCCACTAGGAAGAGTTTCATCATGAACTAGCATAAACCCATGTTGGGAAGGAAAATAAATATAGAGATATCCACTACCCATGACTTACAATGCTATAGAATATGCCCATGTTAGGAAATATTGACTATATCTTCCAAGAAGTGCACACTCTCTAAGTTTATCATGCTATGAGTCCCGATCCACCCTAAGTACCCAAGGTTTCTTATGAGTATCAATATATTATAAGGTTCATCGAAATTCAATTACAAACCATAAAAATTATGACACTACAAGGGGTTTTAGGTCAAGTGAATAACCTAATTAACACAAATCGAACACCTCCTAAAACACAGGGTTTTTTTCATTAAAACATTTTTATAATATTTTATAATTCATGGATCACTATTAACATAAAAATCATTTAATTATTTTAAATAAAACTAATTGAAACATTTAATCAAACACATGGTGTGAAACTTATGAAATCAATGTCTGCATATACTTTATAAACAACCCTTCCACCAAAACATTGAGAAATCAAACAAGATAACAATTATAAATACCAGTAGTATTCATAGGTATAAAAAATTCTTTAATGCATTGATTTTTTTTAGAAATAATTATGTAATTCATAGTTCACAACTATGGAAAGGCACAAGGAACCATATAAAAAACAAAAACTAAATATTCTTTCAAAAGTTTATTTCCACCAAAAGAGGGAAGAAGAAATAACAAAGAGTAAATAAAGATCCCTAATATCAAGAAACACCCAAAAATTTCATTAAATTTAGATGAACTAGTCCACCATGGCTATATTAGAGAAGAATATGAAATATGGAAGGTAAAATATGGAGAATAAGATGGATAAAATTAAATTACTTGAAGAAATCCAAAATATTTGATGGATAAATCCCACTTGAATATAGAATAAAGGGATAAAATAGGATTTCAATGAGGGATATGAGTCATTTGAATCCCATGGAGAAATAAAAGGTATTAGAGAAGCTCCCCCCTTTAAAATATTTTGTAAAAAGTAACAAATAAATAAAAATTTATCAGGTAGCACTATTGGTTTGTGTAGTCTGTCCACACTATGCAGTGACCACGTTTTTACCACTATCTCCCCCTCTAACTTTCACAGTATCCTCATGATCACTAGGACCATTATATGACCATGTATAACCTACTATCCACCTATACACCCCATACAGTGTCAACACAGTCCCTGAGATCATGTTCCTGACCATGCACTCTTGAAAATTCCAAAAAATTTCCAAAAAATAGTTTCCAAACTCCAAAATAGAAGATAAAAAAAATAAATACATGAAAATGATGTCTTTAGTGTTGTAATTATTTCCTATATATCACTTTCTATCCCCATAAATTCAAGTTAAAGTTTGTAGATCCAAAAAAGTTGGGTCCATTGATCTTTTATGTGAGCCTTCTGGTGCTATGTCTCATAAGAATCCCTCCTATGTTTCCATAAAACTAAGACTAGCAGAGAATATTTTCCTTGTATTACTTTAATCTAATATTAAATTATCCAAATCAATTGATATACCAAAAAAAATGGTTTCTATCTCCAACTCTTCCTAATTTAGAATATAAGTGGGATCCAAATGATACTTCTTAAATTGAGATACATGGAAGAAATTATGAATTAATGGCATTAGAGGCCAAAATTACAATGGATATGAAACTCTATTGACCCTTTTAGTGATTCCAAAGGGTCCCATATACCTTTTATGAAGCATACCTTGATTATAGAGCTATAGATGAACCAAGAGAGGTAATATTTTCAAAAACACTTGATCACTAACTAAAAACTGAAGTGGTTGATGATGATGATACACATATGACTTATGAATACATTGAGCTATCACTAGTAATTTTTTCATACGTTTAATATTTTTAGTTATCTCCCAAACTAGGTATGACCCACTAGAAAAGTCTCATAAACCTCAGTATAGTAGAGTGGAGACCAACATGACCGACTGTATATCACTTCCAGGGGAGCCGTTCTTATGGAGGATTGGTAACTATTATTATAAGAAAATTAAACCAATTATAGATGGTTATACTATTATAATCTAAATTCCAACACACAAACATAAATAATATCTTCTAAAAATTATATTACCCACTCTGTATGTCCATATATTTATGAATGATGAGCTATTATCAACTTTACCAGAGATCCCATGACCTCTTAAAGGTCTTTATAGAATTAGGATGTAAACTGATGATCTATATCAGAAGTAATTGGAGAAGGTATCCCATGAAACTTTATAATTTCTTATACATATAAAATTATAAATTTCTCTACTTTCATGATATTTTGGGATGAAATAAACTAATTTGGCCAGTTTTTCACTAAAAACAAAAATCGTGTTCTTTCCCCAAGGGGTGTGGTGTAACCCAATGATGAAATCCATTGACATATCATCATATTTTCAAGTGTTAACATGAAGAGGCTAAATACAACTAAAGTGATTTTGGTGATATTATTTAATCGGTAAAAATTATAATATCTTGACATGAAATCCACTGTGGCTCATCTCATACCCAACCACCAATATTAGTACCTCATGTCATGATACATGCTAGTGGCGCATGGATGAATTGATCACTGGGAGTGATGAAAATATTTCATTACCCCTTTATTCATGGAGAGAGGGACCATATATCACTTTTTGAAACTTAAGATGCCTCCAAGAGTTAGAGATAACTCCCTACCAGTCACCCCACTATATATAGTTCTCATGATATGTTGACATTCTTTATCCGTTGATTGATCCTGATGAATAAGATCAATAAGAAAAGGTTTAATATGAATATTAAATAAAATTTTCACCTCCTTATCCTAATTTACCTCTAGATGCATCGCAATAGAAAGGATCATGAGGTTACACTCATCCCTAGATTCCTTTAATGCTTGTGATGACAATTTATTACCAAAGTAATAAGTTATAACATTTCCCTTTCCTGGTGTATATGTGTGATCAAAATCAAATGTTTGAAGAAATTACACCCATCACCTTTGGATGAGGTTTAAATCATTTTTTGAAAAAATATACTTCAAGATTTTATGAATAGAATACACCAAGAAATTATCATAGAAGATCTAGTGTCACCAATAGTTGAGAGCATTCATAACTACCTCCAGCTCAAGATCATGGGTTGATTAATTTTTTTCTTATGGATGAAGCTAGTGAGAACCATATGATACCACATGATCATCTTATAGGATCATGAAACCCACTCCCATGTCCTATGCATCTCAATAAATGACATATCCCTCACCAGGATTAGGTAAATGTTAAAAAAAATCCATTGAAGAATTTTTAGGATTGTGTTTATAAAAAATGGCGTGTTATGTGTAACGAACCAAAATTTTGAATAAATTTTGTTTCCTAACTTTGTGTGTTATTTTATTTTATACTCAAAAAAAATATTTCATTTAATAAAATGAGTATAATTAAAATAAGACCGTTGGGTTTTGACTGTTATATGACCGTTGGTCAATATGACCATTAGAAACTAAATGTTGTGATTATTATCTATAAATACAAGTGATCTTGATTAATTAATATAGAAAGAAGATTCTATGGCCCCATCCAGTAATCTCGAGCCGATCGAAGCCCATCCGACGGAACTCGGGAAGGAGGTAGCACCTTTGGGCTTTGCTCTGGACCAAACCCAAGCCAAACTTCATCGTGTGAAGCTGGAACGGAATCACCTTCACGAGAAGTTCAAGCTGATAGAAATCACTACTCGGGAAATGTTGACCGAACCGCCCCAATATTCTATCACCCTAGAACAGCTTACTCTTAGGTCCTATGCTGGTGTTATAAGGGGCTATGTAACAAGACCGTAACTACCTTGTGTAATCCTTTGATTTAAATAAAAATTGTGATTTCTTCTTATGGTGAAGTTTGTGAATTTTCAAATGTCCAGATAAATATAGTATGCATATTATTAATGAATTTTAGAAAAAAGATATTTTAAAAATATTTATGTAAACCTTAAATAATTAATAATGTGTAATGATTTTCAAAAAATGGTCTTTTACAGTTATGTTCAGTAAGAAATTTAGAGTCTAATAAGATCAACTTAATTTTTGATGAATAGTAAATTATGAATAGTGATTTTACCCTTATGATTAGTAATGTTATCAAATTGATTAATTAACCTCACTTAAGAATGTATTAATATAATTTAGTCACCTTGATTAAGTAATGTGATTCAATAAAATAGGTAAATAACTGTTTCAGAAATTATTGGTTAAGTATTAGTTTTTTCGGATGAATAGTTTTTTTTATTTTAAAATTAAATTAAAAATATTTAGAAAATTATTTTCATAAAATGGAGTTCATTTTTGAAATCAGAGCATCGATATTTGGTTAAGGTGAATTTTTGGGATTTTTCTGAAACAGTTGAATTTTCAATGAATAGTGTTTTTATTTAAAAATTAAATTAAAAATATTTAGAAAATTATTTTCATAAAATGGAGTTCATTTTTGAAATCAGAGCATCGATATTTGGTTAAGGTGAATTTTTGGGATTTTTCTGAGAAAGTTGAATTTTCGGTGAATAGTGAAAATACAGTTTTTGAGTTTCGGGTGTTTAATGACATCATTAAGGATGTAATAATTATGCAATAATTCTGGCCGACTTATGAATAGTAAGATAAGTTATGAGGTGTTCCAAGTGGCCAATACCATGGGTAAGCCCATGGTTTTTCCAATACCACTGATGAGGTGTCCCTTGGCAATTAATGCTTTGTCCCCTCACTTCTCCTATAAATACCAAGCCTTTCCCTCATTAATTTCATTTCCAAATCCTCCCCAAGGAAGTTCTGGTCTCTTTAAATCCCAAGGAGTCCTCACAAGGTTCCCTCAATCCTCCCAAGGTCCCGACCTTCAAGATTTCGAAGTTACTCTTCAAGGTAAGAGATCCTTTCACGCTCCTCTTTTAAGTCATGACTTCCTTTATGTTATATCTTCAAATTTCCATCTCTTTATGTTGAGGGTATGTTATTATATGTTCTCATTTCTTTCCATTTCATGTATAATTTTTGAGATACCCTTTCCACTCTCATCAATTTGTTTTTTGAATTTTCAAGTGACGTCGTTAGGCTGCCGAATTTCTCGTAAAAGAAATCGCACCTTCTATTTTCTTTCATGTTTTCTTTTCATGTGGTATGTCATTAAAATATACATACCATGATATTATTCAGTACCCATAATGTATTATGAATTATTTATGAGTGGGTGACCCTTGTCCCCTCTCTTTCAATGTTTTCTAAAACCATGTTATATAGTTGTTATGCTGCAGAAATTTCATCTCAAAATTTCTATCTCTTTCTCTCAAGAAATTCTATTGTTTATTTATGTGAATACCAAGACTTATTTCGTTTCCATGAGGTGTTCATAAATATATAAATATGGTATATTTTATTCTTTAATTGACATACATATAACCCTCACTCCCTTTCCATGGGTTATAAATGACATAATGATCTATTTTTTAAAGCTCTTTTTAAACGTCATGATTTTGACATGAAACCCATTTCTTTGATTCCATTTGGGTTATTTATGAAATGTTTGATTATGATCTATGTGGATCACATGAAAGTAAAGTCATATTAAGGGTTCTCCCTGATATCACTCTAATGCATTGGGTAAAGAATTAATCTCTAGAGATGATAAGTTTTACGATACCTTGGTGAATAACCTTGGTAATTTTTATGACACCATGGGGATGGACCTTGGTGATATGTTCATGAATGTCTAAATGAAATTTTGTAGCCACATATTCAAGTTATGTTCCAAGTTATTTTCTTTATGATATTCCTATTCTTCCATTGCTCATGTCTTCATGTTTTTATTCAAGTTCTTATTGATATCACAAGTACATTGACTCCCTTGTTTACCCTTACTGGGCCTTCTACTCACCTTTTCCTTTGATGTCTGTCTCCAGGATATGAGATGCAGTAAATGCACATAGGATGAACCTATGATGAACCCTTACAAGTGGTTTAGAATAATGTTTTATGTTGTTCTCATGTTTTATGTTCCTGATTTCCAAGACACTAGACTTTAAAGATCCTCTGTTTGTAAAATGTAATGAAATGTTATGTAATAAAAAGGCGGGATGCTATATTATGTGACTTCCAAAAGAGATTAATTGATGATGGATGAGATTAGAGGAGTTTTGAAAGGAGATTTTCATGAACCAACCTGAGTCAACCTAACACATCACCTAGGTCAACATGATACAAGGCCTAAGGTACATTCTTGATTTCCCTAGGTTGATAAAAATTTCCAAGGGGATTCAAATATACCATGTGAGAATGATTTCACCCTATAAACATCCATAAACATGCTCCATAATCTTACCCTGAATCCAACATGGTGCATCCATACACTGGAATACCATTCAAAAAAAAAAAAATATTTCAAATATAAATAGAAAAAAATTCACAACTTATATAAATGACTGAAACCTACATCTGAAAATAAACATAGAATAAGAGAATAAGTATAGAAGAGATAAAAAATAAATAAAAAGGATAAGGGGGTTAATACATGGAGAAACCAAATGGACCATAATCATGAATCAAAAAAATATCAAATCCATGTGACCCATGGTGACCTCTAAGTCCAAAACACATTAATAAACTATCAGTAAGGGATCAAAATCCGAGCACTTACACATAGACATATGGGATACATACACACCAGGGAGTCTATTTAGGGTGTGAGCTACACATGACTAGTAGATTACAATGAATAAAATATTTTGTGCAATTACTTTTATAAGACAACCCATAACTTCTAGTTTGAAATACAATTTAATGAAAGTAACCTTTTAAACACTTAGTAAATGGAAAATTTATTAATACACACATCTTTACACTTTTTATAACATTATGAAAACACCTTGAAAGGAATATAACTAGTTCTTAGAGAACATTTGAATTTTTTATTATTAAAGAATAAAAGAAACACATTTGTTTCATGGAATAATAATGATTAAATTTAAAAAACCCACCTTTACCTTTTATTTTATAAAATAATTTTATAACTAGTTTTAAACAAATGAAATAATGAAAAGGAAAAAAGACTAAAAACATGCAGTAAGCATACGTATGGAATAAAATAAAATAGAAAAATAGAAATCCACATGAATCAAAGATAAACCACTATATGATCATAAGTGTAAACAATGAAAATCATATATGAAGGGTTAAGATAACAAAATAAACAACCATAAGAAAGGAAAATAAATGTATAAAATAAATTAATCACCTAATGATAATTAAAGGAAAGTAGTGCTAATACAAATAATACCTATCATGATTTATAATAATTTAAACATGAAAAAACCATATAAATAAACATATTAATCAAGAATAATGGGGTATATACTAAAGTCACTAAGGATATGAAAACCTAGGATCCTTGTATTATCTCCATGATCAAACCAGTCATATCCAGTTGTGCACATGCTACTAAGGATATCATCATTAATGGTTAGCAGAAAGGGAACACCCTATAAAGTGCTACCCTATACATATCATATCAGTATTTAGTTAGTATTTTATCATGATCCAAGTTTAGGGAGAGTGTTATCAAATCCTAGCAGTACTTTCCCTAGACCCTTACCTGAGTACCTAAGGTTCCCATGAATATAGATAAGGGAGGTGATGAAATATCTTATCACCCATAAATCACATATCAATAACATTTCCATATAAAATTAATCACAATATAAATACCTTATCATACCCCTACACTCTTGAGAAATTATCACATTAATATTCACATAAACCTTAGACCATAACCAATTTTATCTCATAATATGCACAACCTCATATAAAGAACAATTAAATAGGGATCAAACTAATGGTGTATCCTTTATTATGAAATCCTTTAATAAAAGGTTCTAAATGAGCCCTTAGTTTTAATACAACCTTGAAAAATTTAGAAACTACTTTTTAAAGCCATTTTGAAACCATGTTTTGATTAGAAGTCTCAATTAACTCAAGAAGAGAACAAAAAATGAATACACATAAAAAAATGTATCGATAGGTTTAAAACATCAATTAAAATCTATATATAAATAAAATAAACATAATAAAACATATATACAACCATGAAATATATAAAAGAAACGAAATAAACTCAATAACAACTATAATTCCATCTAAACAACCCATTGAACCTTGTAACATTCCTTAAATCCATAAAATGTCAAATGAAAAATCATTTAGAAGTATAAAACATCACTTTACTTATCAATTATTTTAAAAATATTCTCTTAGGATTTTTTTCAAACACTTAGGGTATACTCAATCTCATTCTAGGTGTGTATATATTAGGAACCATTGAAAACCCTTTTTTATGTCAATATTGAAAAACAAAAACATAGGAAAACCAGTTCAAATTCATCAATACTGGAATTTATAAGTAGATTCTAATTAAAAGATAGGTTTAGATATATCAATAACACTTAGAATGATAAATTAATGGAAATTCATATAACCACATACCTTAATTTGATGGAATCATTTCACCTTCAATGAGGAATACTAGAATAGGTCCCAAAAAGAGATTAAAATTCCCTAAATACCAAAATTCATATGTTTAGACTAACCCTAGACATTAAGTTTGACTAATATGTCCATTAGGGAAAGGAAGAAGAAGAGAAAGGAGAATAAATGGGAGGAGAAGAATATAATAGATAGAAAAGGAAGATAAAAGAGGGTTTACCTTGCAGATCCATGAATAAATCCACCCCAGACCTATGAAGAAGGATGTGGAGCTCATCCTAGAATCCCATAGCACATCTAATTCAAAGAGAAGAAGGAAATAGGAAAAAGACCTATTAAAAAGAACTTGAAAAGACCAGAATACTGACTTTCAAGTAGGTATCATGGTTTACTGGCATGATTTAAAGAACTGTGTGAAAACCATGTGATCACCACTAAAATCAAAGTTTTCCAGACCATAATGCTCTACCCACATGGTTTATAAAACCATATGGTAACCATGAAATATAGGAAAAGTTCCAAAAAAATTCATCCCCAAACACTTCAAACTTAAGGGAAATAATTATATAGAAAGTATATACACTTAAAAGTGATTTTGGGGCATGATAATTCTCCCAACCATGCCACTTTCTTACCCTATAATATCATTAGTAAATTCATAGGAACTAAAATTAGACATATGAGAAAAAAAACTAAGTTTCCTAATGAAGTTGAGTACTAGATGATTAAGAGTTTCCCAAAATCTATGATATCACAAAAATATATCCCAATACACCATGATCTATGGATAGGTTCATAATCAATATACAAGGTCCTAAGATCGAACTCTTTTATATATCCAACACATCAATGATTCATTTAATTTTTTATTTAAATCATAGAAAATATCTAATGAGGAGATCCATTACAAGATCACTTTATTTTAATATGCTAAAGGAGATGATGGTTTTTCAATCAATAAACTCACACTCATCCCATTTCACATGAGAAAAAACTTAACATCCCACCATGGACTAGTAATCCAAACAAATATTTTAATAACAATATGTCAACACATCACTTTTTATTACTAAAAAGGGTGAGACCTACTATAAGTACCCCCACCATGAAAGGTTTCACCTTAATATAGTGAAATAGATAAGGTCACACTACCATGGGAGAATCATTTCAATAAAACAAGCTTTTACCAACACTGCAACCTAAACCACCCAAAAAAATATTATTAACTCCCAATTATGATGTACTAGACCTAGTTCACTCATAAGTAACTAAACCCAGTTTTCCACATAGCCTCAAGTGTTCCTCTATGTATGCTAAAGGCTACCAACTAATAGTGAGGGTATATTATGGTATAAGGGAGAGACTATACCCTATTTATCAGAGTGAAGCACAATAGTGATAGTAATAAATAAGAAGTGGAAACAATATAACGCAATAATAAAACATCACAAGGTAGTGGAAATAAACATCCAAATAAGAATAAATATCCAACATCTATAATTAGTGTCATATAAATATGATGATGTCAAGATGATATACAAAAAGGGGAGTAAGGGGAATAGGGAAGCATGTATCAATACACGCTATAAAAAAATATATAAAAGAACAAATTATAAAATCAAATATAATCAATAGCACTAGTTTTTTCCTCTTCTCCCATACTATATCCTAGCATAGAAAATCAAGTGTCCATAGTTGGGTTCTCTCCCTTTTCCCTACCTTCATCCATGAATTCTTCCTAGGTACCAATTGGTGGCCTAAATAGGGTGTAAGTAAAACTCAATAGTCCACTACCAACACCATATAATATGATATATTTAGTAAATATAAAATGAATAGTTTGAAGGTAACAAATAAGGGCAGTAAAAAAAAAACCATATCAGCTTAGGTTCCTTATAGGATACCCCTTTGATTATACCTACTTCAACATAATACAGAATATATCTAAGCATTTAACATTTTATAATTAAATATGGGACTATAGGTATGTAACCAAGACATACATATTTAATGATAATCATGTGTAATGTAATTGGATTTATCCTATGATCCTATCCGAGGCATTCTGAGTTGGAACCCAAGTATCACTCAAGGCATGGTATAATTTAATTTTTCCTATGAGCCCATCCAAGGAATTTATATCATCCAAGACATTATATATTTCTATCTAACCTATGATCCTATCCAAGGAATTCTATATTGGAATCTAGGTATCTCCCAAGGCATAATATAATTCCATTTTTCCTATGAGCCCATCTAATGAATTCCATATTGGATCCAAGTATCACCCAAGAAATAATATAATTCTATTTTTCCTATGAGGACATTAAAGGCATTCCATATATGAATCCAAGTATCACCCATGGAATGGTATAATTATGATCAAAGATAAGTGGGTCATCCACACCAATTATAATTCATTTAAATCCATTTATCCATTTTATTCTAAAGAGATAACCCAATATAATTTAGTAAGATGTCAAGGGGCCAATGACATAAACTTCATATTCATATTTCATTTTAAATCAATCCATTTAATCATTCCATTAGAAGAAGGAAAAACAACACACCTTAAAGGTGGTTTAATTATAAGGAAAGAATAATAATTGAATAGCATATAGTTAAACCCACCCAAAGGGGGTGGTTTGGGTTGAGGTCATTATCCTAAAACCATGTGAAAAGGTCTCATAGAACTTATAGGATGATTCCTAGTTAAAATATTTAAGGAATATTAATTTTATTGGAAATTTGCATGAATTTCAATGTGTTGTACAATGATTCATGATATAAAAAACTAAAATTTTAGGGAAAGGTACCAGACCACCAAACTTATATCAATAGATGAATTCATATGTGGCATCAGATTTATATTCAATCTAGAATAGAATAAAATGTAAAATCATACAAAAACATTAAAAATAGGCCATATAAGATCACATGTAAATAACGCCAAAGATGGTGAGAGAAACTTAGAAAGAAATAAAGAGGACTCTTAGTATTACTGAGAGGATTCTGACATGATGAATGGTGGTCAAATAAAAGTTTGGATGAGTGAGATAGCTCAAATAACAGGGAGGAGGGGAAGAGAGATCTCATGTAGGTGACCTACTATGTAAATGAGGGATGAAGAAGAGTGGAATAGGTTTAAAGGGTTAGAGGGAAAACTAGTCATTTCACCCTTTTTTAAAGGGCACATGGTTTGGTCACATAGTTAGAATAATTGTGGAAAAATAATGTTCCAACACTATCTATATGGCACATGACCTCACACTACTAGACACACAACTAGAAAAACTGTACACAACCCATGTGGGGCTACCATCCAAAGTCTATACCCCCTCGTATAGCTAGGTGAATGGTTAGAAAAATCTATTTGAAAACCATGTGAGGTAAAACTACAATTTATTATAGGTTTTCTATGGATATGAGACTCCTATATCATAGTTAAATAAACTATACTTCACCTTTATGGGCCGTACGGTTGACCTGCACGGTTAGTACTAACTTTATGCCAACTATGCACCTATGCCTATTCCTCCAAAATCTGAAACTCTAGGCTCCGCAGAAGCTCAACCACCCTCGAATCATTTTTAAATCACTTAGGAACTTTTATTAGGGTAAAATAATATGTTTAAACTGAATTTTAAGGAATTCGTACCTTTAATAAAAACCAAGATCTTAAAACCTTACCTCCTTATAACAACTCATCACTGAGTTTCCCTTCTGAGGGTTGTTAATCTGCATCCAAGAATAAATCCGGACACTAATCGCATATACCATAATCTCACTCCCATTTCTCATACCATACATGTAAGTAATAACATAGCACCCAAACTAGAGGAAATGACCTACCTTTAAGAGCCTTCATGCTATGATCAACGATAAAAACTAGATACTCCTCAAAAGAAGCATCCATCTCCAACTAAAATTCTACATGATAATAGTGAAGCTAAGAAACATAGAATACATCATGAATGGATTAAAACCTATTAGGTAAACCTATATAATAGGCCACCAACTCAACTCTATCCAATATCTTGAAAGGTTTGATGAATCTAGGTTCCATATTCCCTTGCCTCCAAATCCATCGATGACCCAATATAGGGGAAAAATTTAAGAAAACCCAATCTCCCACCTCAAAATATAGAGCTCGGTGGTGATGATAAGTATAATAATTCTACTTATATTGAGCTGTAGACATATATTTTTTGATCAATTGTAGCTGGTTTTATGTCTCTTGAATGAGTTGAGGTCCTAATAGCACTATCACCCCTACCTCTAACTAGTACATAGGTGAATGACACAACCTACCCTAAAGTTCCTTGAAAGATTCCATCCGTATATTTTCTTGAAAACTATTATTAAAATTTAAAATGATAAGATGTAACTATTTCTACCAAGAACATCCAAAATCAAGGACACATTCTTGAAGCATTTCCTCAAGTATCTGCATATTATATTCAGACTGTCTATCAGTATATGGGTCGTATGATGTACTCATAAGTACATGTGAACCCAATGCATTCAACTACCTATGCTAGAAATAAAAATTAAACCTAGAATCCCCATATGATTATATGGTACAAGGGGATCCATGAAGGTATCACTACTAGAATTAGAGATTTTAGCGACTGCCAAAAGCGGCCACTAAAAGGCTTTAGCGACTGCCTAGTGACTACTTTTGGCGGTCGCATTAGCTTCGTCGATAAAAGCCTTTAGCAACCGCCAATGGCGGTCGCTAATGTTTCACATAAACACAACATTCTGAGGGTCCTCATGCGGGTCCTTGTCTCGGCATATGTGTGGAAAGGGACACAAGACCTTTCCCCCATCGGCCATGGTGGACTCACGATGATATGTGGATGTTGGGTTGTTCAGGTGATGAGGATGAGGTCGCCGGAAGTCCGAGGCGAGGGTTCGGGATTATTAGGCATGTATACGGTGGTCATGAGTGTTCTGTTAGGAAGCATGGTACGACATGAAGAGAGGCGGCGTCGGCGGCATGCGGCGTCGACTGGATTTGCAGCGGCTAAAGCTGGAGGGAAGAAGAATATGCGCGCACGGGAAAATTCCCGTTGGAATTTTACATTCGTATTAGCGGCTGCCTATGGCGGTCGCTAATACCCTCTTTAGCGACCGCCAATGGTGGTCTCCCACTTCAGGAGGAGCAAAAAATAAAATTTCTAGTAGTGTATATAATCTCTCAGATGTAAATCCTTCCAAGTTTGTCCACTGAGAAGGTCTCCCTAATAGGTAAGAAGTGGTCAAACTTTGTCTGCCTACCCATAATCACCCACACATAATCACTACCTTGAGGTGAACTAGGTAAGATCATTATAAAATACATAGTTATGTCATCCCATTTCTAATTTGGAATGTGTAATGGATATAAAAGAATAGCTAGCCATTTTTGTTCTGCCTTCACCTTCTAATATGTAGAACACTGAGTAATGAAACCTAAAATATACTTTTTTATGCCAGGACACCGATATCGGTGGTGTAAATAATGATATATATTGGTAAGTCTTGGGTGTACTTACCATTTATAAGAATGATATTCTCACATCAACCCTTATTTCATGGCTACAAGAACCTAGACCCACCCATGAATTTGCAATATCTCATCATCATCGACAACCCAAATAGGTTGTGAGTAATCACCTATAACACTTTCCCTTAAAACTAATACTTTGGGATCTGATAACTACCTCATCCTAACTCAATCCAAAAGTGAAGAATTCATTGATAGAGCTGTGAGTACATACTTACCATGATGCTCCTTAACTTTCAGATGTATATCAAAAAGTAGATCCATCAATTTCCATTGTCTAATAGCTTTCTAAATAGCTTATGTTAGATTTTTTCAACTTAGATAATCAGCCACTGCATTTCCTTTACTAAGCATATAAGTAAGCTCAAAATATAAATACATAAGGTATTCAACCCATATTCTCCATCTTATTCTTAAGTCATATTGAGTGAATATATATATTTAAGACTCTTATATCCCATGTGTACAACAAACCGTTCTCCAAGAAAGTAATTTCTACAACAACATAAGGCATTAAAAACATATTCTAACTTGAGGTCATGCATCAAATAATTATACCCATAAGGCCTCAACTAATAAGACCCATATTCCATTAATTGTTTCTATTGCATCAAAACTGCTCCCAAACCTATGGTTGATGCATCACAATAAACTATATAATTTTTACCCAAATAAGGTAAAATCAGGACCAGTGCTGAGGTAAAACTTACTTTCAACTCTTAAAATGATTTATCATAAGATTCTAACCATGTAAACTATACAACCTTTTTAGTAAAGCCTATAAGTGGTGTTTCATAGCATGAGAATTTTTTAATAAAATTATTATAGTAACTGGATAGCCCTAAGAAACTTTGTATATCAAAAAGTTTCTTGGTATTTTCTTAGGAAACTATAACTATCACCTTCTATGGATCCACATATACCCATGATTCTAATATAATGTGACCCAAGAAGTGAACTTTTTCAATCCAAAAGTGGCACTTTGTGATCTTGGAATAGAACCTATGATCTCTTAGTGTACTCAATACAATGTTATGGTTTTTGGAATGATCATGTATAGTTTGAGAATACACAAATATATCATCCATGAAAATGACCACAAAAAAATCTAGGTATGGGTGTAAAACCCAATTCATCAAGGCCATAAAACTTCAAGTGCATTCGTTATAACAAATGACATAAATAAATACTCATATAAACTATACTTTATTAAAAAATTTGTATATGGTATATCAAAGGGCCTAACTCATACCCGATGATAGCCCTATCTAAAATCAATTTTTGAGAAAACCCTTGCTCCTTGAAGCTGGTCGAAGAGATCATTTATATGAGGAATTTGGTACTAGTTCTTCATGGTAAGCAGATTCAAGTACTGATAACACACACACAAGCTTAGGTTACCATCCATATTCTTGAAGAAAATCATGGGTAGACCCCAAGGAGAAGTACTGGGTTGTATAAACCCTTTATCTTTTAGGTCCTCTAACCACCTTTTGAGTTCCCAAATCTTAGTAAAAGCCATCCTATATGGAGGGATAAATATTGGGGCTGCTCTTAGAACACAATAAATAGTAAACTCTACCTCTCTCTCAGGAGGTATACTAGGAAATTCATTTGGTAAAACATCCCTAAAATGATCTACTACTAGCGGAAAACAACTTGACATACTCCCTGATTGTCTATAGAGATATTGGAAATCTGGGTTGACACTCCACCCAGCCGATGATGCTCAAGTCTAGCTCGACTAGCATAGACATCTCATTATCCATTATGAACATATTTTCCACCCTCGGGTGATGAGAAATACACCTATCAGAGAATAATAGGGAACAAACCAATCCATTTTGAGAATTATGTCAAAACTAGTCATCTTGAGGGTGAAAAGGTTCCAAATGAAATGATATCTATATATCTCAAGGAGACACTCCTTGAATTAGTGTACAATTTTTGAATATACTCCTAATATAGTATCAAAAATCCTCACCCCACAAAAGTACTCAATTTTGAGCCATGAAATTCTATTATAGACATAAATATGAATGAATGCAAAGCACCTCACTACTAGAAAATGGACCTATCCCCACGGTTTTCCCCAAAACCATGGGGATAGACCCCCCCTATACCCACGGTTTTGGAAAACCGTGGGTATATGTGACTTTTCATGACCTATACCCACGGTTTTCCAAAACCGTGGGTATAAGGGGGTCTATCCCCACGGTTTTCCAAAACTGTGGGGATAGGTCCTGAAAAGTGACCTATACCCACAGTTTCCCAAAACCGTGGGTATAGGGGTACCTATCCCCACGGTTTTGGAGAAAACTGTGGGGATAGGTATGGGATAAAATACCAATATCCACGGTTATGAAAAACCGTGGGTATAGGTCACTTTTGTGTGCACGAGATTTTTTTTTTCCGCGGGAAGGAAATTTTTTTTGGCGAGAACCCTATACCCATAGTTTTTCCCTCTATACCCACAATTTTTATAACTATATTTAACTAAATATATATATATATATACACATATAGGTGATGTTAGGGTAGTGGTTAGACGCGGTGTTTTCAGCAAAGAGGTTGCGAGATCGAAACTCGACGGCTACATTATTTTAGGACCAATACCCACGGTTTTGAAACCGTGGGTAAAATCCGTTGACACCGTGGCAATTGGCTATGTTTCGGTGACATAGTGGAAGGAAACCTATACCCACAGTTTTGGAAAAACGTGGGTATAGGCTGGGGACCTATACCGATGCCGTTCCAGCCCACGGTTCCCAAAACCATGGGTATAGGCTATACCCACGGTTTTGCGGGCTATACCCACGGGTTTGAACCATGGGTATATGCCATTTTTTCAGTAGTGCCTATGTCAAATAAAGGATATACTAAAGTCAAGGATACTATGATCACACCTCATAATGTAGATGGATCGACACTCTTATCCTTAGGTGCAGATTGTACTACATGAAATTGACCCAATTCATGACCCTAAGCTATATACTGACCTCCTTGGGTAGGTCTTCTTTTCTAGAACTTTACATCAAAAGTTTGCATTCCTCAACCTCATCCACTTTCTTAGACTACACTACACTAGCTTCCATCCTTATAAGGAGGTACTAATCTCACTCCAAAACCCAGGGTCAGTGTAGATACTCTCTCATTGGGAACTAGAGGAAAATTACTATAAAATATTTGGAGGTTGAACATTTGGTCGTAGGATCAACACTCAATTAGAATTCTGATACACTAGGGTTTTGAGTGACCTAGTCTTCCTCACTACTAACATACCACATAACTGCCAGTTCACATAGCATGACTTCCACTTACCTCATAAAAAGACTCAAGATGATAGTTACTACTATTAGATAAACCACTTTATTACCTTGATATTGAAACACCATTCCCACACCTTTGCCTTCCCTCTGGTTATGCTTAGAGATGAGGGCCTGGTTCACTATCTTAGTGATGGTAGTCAAATGAAATATTTTCTCCTAAGATCAAATGGAATGTCTGAGCCCATCCTCAAATCACTTTTCTCTAGAAAAATCATCACTAAAAAGAGTAGTAATGAAATGATGAATCACATTGAAACGAGTTTAGTAATCCATAGCATTCATAACACCCTACTCAGTTGCATAAAATCCCAAGATTGTTCAGTTATCAACATCTATGAGTATAAGTAATCATAAAAACTAGTCTGGAAGACCCTCTAGACCATACCTCGATACCAACCAGCATAATTTAGAACATCCCACCATGGCTTGGTGAATCCACAAAGCATGTAAGCTATGAGATTCACCCTCATTTTCAAAGGCATATCCAAATTATCAAATATGGAATGTATAGCCTATATCCATTACTCAATAACCTGAGAGCCACCATCCCCAAAGAAGTAAGTGGATTATAATATTAAAACTCTCATGTAAACTCTAACATAGTAGGTGAAAATCACAGAGCTACCTCCACAGGCTACACTAATAAAAGAAAACCCTCTATGAGCTGAGAATCAGTTCCCATTATAGGTATAAGAGATGATAATATTGGAGGTGACACTAGTGGAATTATATGAGGTAATATAGGTGGTTTATGTCCCACCAGTTTCAGATCATGGTCATCATCACCTTACTGGCATTCAATCTGAGGCCATCATAGAGTAATATATCTATAATTCCAAACATATGCATCAAGACATTATAACAGAACTGAATAGATTAACTTATGATAACATGATAGGAATAAGGTCTAACTACACAAGATGCACTAACCCAACTACCCAAATATAAATTCAGGGTATTAGTAAGATTCCCAGTTTCAATCATATAGTTTCTATTATATGGAGTGTTAATTTAAATTTATAGAATAAAATTATCTTTAAGTTAAAATTGACATCCCCAATTAATGTCAACAATTTCTTTTAACTCTAATAATTTAATTCATTAAATTTATATGTACATACATACCATGGTTCAATTATATGAGTTACCATTCCCAAGTTATAAATCCCAAATATTTATGAGTTACAATTGGAACTTCATGTAAATGTAACCCAAATTTTTATATTTTATCTCAGGATGTAACAATCCATATACAATGGTCAGATTATATGGATCATAATTCCCAATTTATAGTGACAAAAATTTATAAATTACAACTGGGATCCATTTAATCATATCCAATTAATGTTTTAGCGCATGTAACCACAATTACATAGCTCAAACATGTGATAATTGGTTAGTTAAGGTGTCAACATAAATAAATGTGAGAAAAAACCATTTAGTTTGATCTAAATACTTTATGTAACCAATTATTTCATCATTTTCTCTACAAGAAATGTTATTTGAAATTCAAGTATAGCAACCAAGGCACCCATGTCAAACAATAGGAAATGCACACAATAAAATAAAATGGCATGTAATATGCATGATATATAAATCCTTAAGTTCCTACAATGATTCATGAGAAATGATTCCTTACTATACCAGGAAAAGGGTAAAAATCTATAATCATAAAAATTATAAAAATCACGTGCATCACCCAATGGTGAAAGTAGTTCAACTGTAATAAGAGAAAAACACAACATCAAGTCCCATCCTAAGAAACATGGATTTTATACCGTATATGAGTTAGATACTCCTAGGAACAAGTTCATTAATAAATTCCAACATTTCCTAGTCTCTTGTCTACCAACCCAAAATAGTAATACTAAGGAAAAGAAATATATGATACCACTATGTGAAGTCCCAGATCTGGTTCAATCATAAGTAATCAAACCCTATTGGATACATGAACTTAAACACACCTCCCCATACACCAGAGGCTACCGACTACTAGTGAGGGTCTATGATGGTATGGTGGGGAGAATATACCCTCTTTATCAGAGTGAAGCACAATGATGACAATAAATATAAGCATCAGAAACAATATAATGCAACAATGGAATATTAAAAGGTAGCGGAAATAAGCATCCATATAATAATAAATAGATAAAATCTATAAGCAATGTCATATATAGATGATGATTTCATTATTCTATAAAAAAATTGAGTAAGGGGAATAGGTAAGCATGCATACATGAATACACACTATACAAAAATATATAAAAATACCTAATGATAAAATCTAATAACATCATGAGAACTAGCTTAATCCTATTCTACTGTACTCTATCATAGTATATAAAATCAAGCATCAATAGCTAGTCACTCTCCCTTATCCCTACCAAAATATATGAAGTTTATCTGGGTACCAATCAGTGACATGAACAGGTTGTGAGTAAAACTTATAATTTCACCACCAATGGTGTCTAATACTATCCATTTAGTGTATATAAAATGAACAATGTACTGGTAAAAAATAAGGTCAGTAAAATAAATGCACCACATCATCTTAGGTTCATATTGGGATACCCCTCCAATTCTACCTGCTTTGGCCTAAGAAATGATATCTCTGGGAATTTCAAATTTTATAATTAAATTCAAGACTTGAGGTATGTAACCAAGACATCCATGTATAATGATAATTGAACATAATGTAATTCAATTTATCCTATGAGCCCATCCAAGGCGTTTCGAGTTATAATCCAAGTTCCAATCAAGGTATGGTATAATTTCATTTGTCCTATAAGCTCATCTAAGGAATTTCATATTATAATCTATCTATAACCTAAGACATGATACAATTCCATCTGTCCTCTGATCCCATACAAAGAATTATGTATCAGAATCTAGATATCACCCAAGGAATTATATAATTCCATCTGTCCTATGATCCCATCCAAGGAATTCCATATTAGATCAATGTATTTCCCAATACGTAATGTAATTCAATTTTTCCTATGATCCCAACAAGTTATTTTATATAAAAATTTAGGTATCACCCATGGAATTATTTAATTATTATCAAAGCTAAGTGGGTTATCCAAACAACTTAAAATTCATTTAAATCTATTTATCTATTTCATTCTAAAGAGATAACCTAACATAATTTAGTAGGAATTCAAGGGTCCAAGTAACATAGACATCCCATTAACATGTCATTTTAAATAAATCCATTTAATTATTCCATTAGAAGAATAAAAAACAACACATCTAAAAGGTGGTTTAATTATAAGTCAAGAACATTAATTGAATATAATACAGTCAAACCCACCCAAAGGGTACGGTTTGGGTTGAGGTTATTAGCCTCCAACCACATAAAAAGGTCTCATATCACTTCTAGGTTGATGTTTAGATAACATATTTAAGGAATATTAATTTTATAGGCAATGTGTGGGAAGTATGGTGTGTGGAACAATGGAACATGATATAAAAAACTAAACTTTAAAGGAAAGGTACTATACCACCTAACTTATACTCTCATCTGGTATTAGCTTCAGATTCAATATATAATGGAAGAAAATGGGAAACCATACAAACACCCTGAAAATAGGGCATATAATCTAATATGAAAATAACACTGAATGTGGTTAGGAAAATTGATAATGAAATGAAGATGACTCTTAGACATACCGATAGGCTTCCAATGTGATGATTGATAGTTGAATTAGAGCTTAGATAAGGGTGATATCTCAAATCCTAGGGAGGAGAAGAGAAGAGATATCATGTGTGTGGAATACTATGAAAATGAAGGAGGAAGAAGAGTGAAATAGGTTTAAAGGGTTGGAGGAAAAATATTCATTTCACCCCTTTTAAAGTGGAATAAAATTTAGATACACAGTTAGACTAACCATACACCAGCACTATCCACATGGAACACGACCTCGAATGGCTAGAAAAATAGTTAGACAAACCATGCATAGCCTGTTCGAGGCTACTATCAAAAGGATCCACCCCTTTCATATATAGGATCATGATTAGAAGAAATTGTGCACAAACCATGTGAGCTTCACTTACAATTTATTTTAGTTTTTGTATGTCCATGTGGCTCCTCTCACATGGTTAAAAAAACCATGATCCACCTTTTTTGGCCTCACAGTTGACCCACACCATTAGTAATAACCATGAAACTCTATATATTCCTCCAAAATCAGAAACTCTAGGATTTGAACATCCCCGAACACTCCCTAATCCTTCCATAATCTCTTAGGAACTTTTATTGGGGTAAAAAATAGATTTAAACTGAATCTTAAGGGATATTTGCCTCAAATAAAAACCAGAATCTTACACCAATGAACATGAAATATGGAACCATACTCATAGATAACTATATTAGGATTGCTAGTACATGTAATGAGGCTTCCAAATTATGGTATATGAAAATATTCCTTTTAAGGTATTGGTTTCCAAAATGAATCCTAAATAACCAACTCTAAATAAAAACACTAGACATGAACCAACTACTCTATTCCATATTTGGGTCGAGTAAATGTTTGAAATGGACACACTAATACCACAAGAAGAACCATTATAAAAGGAACCTCTTGATAAAATTAGTCCACAATCCACCATTTCATTTACAAGGGACATAATTTAAACATCAAAACAAAAAACTCAAACATGAAAATATCAAGACCCAAATCACACGATCCATTTACAACCCAAAATGGTAAAATTTAACACAAAACTCCCAAAAGGGAGAAAATACATTTTAAAAAACACCAAATTATTTAAAAATATTTCACCTTGATTATACAACCCAAGAGAAATCCATTGCACACTTCACCATGAGTTGAGTATCCCAATTTATATAGTAAGTAAATTTAAAAACTTTACATTCATATTAAAAACAATATTTTTTTTCAAAACAATTTTTGGAATTTCATTTAAAATCCAAAATATTTGAAAACATTTCATGAGTATAAAAAATCCTTTAAAAACCATAAAAAACAAGTTTTTTAAACAAATTAACCCATAAAATCCCCTTTTTGATTTCACAACTAGTTTTCCAAATCACAAATATAATTTTTAGAAGATAATAACAATAAAAAAAGCATAAAAATCAACCAAAAAAACACCCAATAACACTAATTCACAATTAAAACTCCTTGAATTAACCTCAATTCAATGGTAAACACCATTAGAACTAATTTGGAAAGAAAGGGAGTCAAAACAATAAATCTAGGGGAAATGAAGAAATGTGCACAATTTGGACACACTATTTAGTAAACTGTGTAATAAACTATAAGAAAAGTTGTAGATCCGTCCACATGGTCTCCACACTATTTTCTAGAACATGCAATCTAACCATGAGGATCTGTTTCCTCCACCACTTTCATTCCAGAACTAGTAAAACCACAAGACAACCCTTATAACTTCAGTATGGATTGAAATAATAGATATTAAAATAAAAATATATAAAAAATAGTCAATAATGAAACTCAATTTCAAGATTTAGAATGAAAATAAACTTGAATCTCAAATATAATCATTAAAGGAAGTGATAAGGAACCTACTCATGACCTACATCTTAAGACACGATAAACCTCTCTCCTATCTATCAGACTTCTTCAAATAAAGAGGGTTCTAATATCATTTTTTATGAACTAACATAGTTCAACCTGACATGTTATACAGGTCAAATTAAGACAATGCCCAAGGTGAATCCTTGATCACCTCGAGCTAGAAAAATGCACCAAGGGAATACAAACACACTATTTGAGATTGATATCACCCTTTAAACATAAATAAATAAGTAGTATAATCTTACCAAGAATCCATCATGATGCATCCATTTGTTGGACCATCATGCATAATGAAATGAATAGTTTCAAATATAAATATAAACCAAATAAGACACAACTAATATAAATGAAAAAAAACTATATATGATAATAAAAATCAAATAAGAACATAATCAGAACAAGTACAAAAGAGAATAAAAATAAAGAAAAAAGAAAAGGTGGATAATAAATAGATAACCCAAATAAACCATAGGCCTAAATCAAAACACAATTGAATATATGAGACCCATGATCACTTAAAAGTCCCAAAGAAAACCATAAGCTACCAGAAAGGGATCAAAACTTGAGCACCTGCATAAAAACATAAGATCTATATACACACTGAGGTGTGTATACTGAGTGTGAGCTACATATGCCTAACAGATTTACATTAATAAAATATTATATATAATTACTTTTATAAGATAATCCATATATGTTATTTTGAAATAAAATTTAAGGAAATTAGAATTTTTAACACTTAGGAGAAATAGACTGCATCAATACACACATCTTCACATTTTTTTATAAAAATGGAACAACACATTAAGAGGAAGATAACTGGTTCATGGAAACCATTTGGAAAAACTATTATAAAAGAATCAAATAAACACCTTAGTTCCATGGAAGAATAATGATTAAGTTTTAAAACAAAGATTTTCACTTTATTTTTCCAAAATCATTTGATAATTTGGTTTAAATGAATAAAATAAGGATAAAAAAACTTGAAACATATAATAAGCATGCATATGGAATAACATAAACAATAAAAATAAAAAATCACATGACTCAAAGATAAAATACTATATTATTATATGTATAGACTATGAAAATCATATATATAAGGTTTGGGTAAAAAAATAATCTATGAGAATAGAAAATAAATGTAAAACATAAATTGATCAAGAATCATGGGGTATTCCCTAAGGTAGCTACAGTCACAAAAACCTTGGATCGTCATACTATATCAGTGATAAAACCAATAATATCTGACTATCTAAATTTTGCTAGGGATAATATCATCAACACCTAGAATAAAGTTCACACCCCAAAAGTTCCACCCTATAAATATCATATAAATGTTTATTTAGTGTTTTAATGTGATCTAAGGATAAGGAGAGTGTTATAAATGCCTAGAGAAATTTGTACTTGGTCTTTTATTAAGTAACAAAGGTTCCCATAAATCTAGCTAAGCGAGGTGATGAAACATATTATGACCCATTAATCATATATCAATAACATAGCCAAAGATAATTAGTCACAATATCAATGCCTTATCTCACTTGCCTATACTCTTGAGTAAGTATCCCATTACTATTTACATAAAACACAAACCATAATCAATTTCATGTCACAATATACAAAACCTCATATAAATCATAATTAAATGGGGTTAAAACAAAGTGTGTAACATTTATTATGAAAGCCTTTACTAAAAGGTTCCAAAATTCCCTTTAATTTTAATTCAACCTTGAAAAACATGAAAATGAATTTTTAAAACCATTTTGAAACTATGTTTTGATAGAAAATCTCAATTAACTCAATAAGAGCACAAATAATGAATAAACATGAACAAAATGTCTTAATAAGTATAAAAAACAATTAAAATACATATATAAATAACATAAACATAAAAAAACTTATATGAAACCAAGAAATATATCAAATAAATGACATGAACTCAATAACAACTATATTTCCATCCAAACAACCCCTTAAAACTTGCAACATTCCTTAAATATATAAAATATCATAGGATAAATCATTTTGGAAATCATTTATAAGTCTAAAACCTCACTTTATTTATCAATTATTTTGAAAATAGCCTCTTTGTAATTTTTTCAAACACTTAGAGTACACTCAATCTCATTATAGGTGTATACAACTTAGGATCCATTAAAAACTCATTTTTATGGAAATATTTAAAAATAAAAACACAAAAAAACCAATTTAAATTCATAAATACTAGAATTTATAAGTTTATTATAATTAAAATATAGGTTTATAAATCTCAAGCATACATATAATGATAAATAAATAAAAATTCATAGAACCACCTACCTTAATCCAATGAAACCATTTCTCTTTAAATGAAGAATACAAGAATAGGTCACAAAATGAGCTTCACATAACCTATATACTAAAATAACCATGTTTATACCAATATTAGACCTTAGGTTCAACCAACATGGCTATTATGGTAAGGAAGAAGAAGAACAAGGAGAAGAAATGGAGGGAGAAGAATAGAAGAGGAAGAAAATGAAGAGACAAGAATATTTACCTTGGGAATCAATGAAGAAATCCACGCTAGAACCATGAGTAAAGAGGTATAAATTGTATAATAATACATTTAATTATCTTGTTTAAAGATGAGAAGTAAAGGGGGAAATCCCCTATTTAAAAAAACTTTAAAATACCAAAATACCCACTGTTAAGCAGGTCTCACAGTTTACCCACATGGTTTAGAAAACCATAAAAATATAATGCAATCAACATTATACTTGAATTTTTTGAAACCTATATACCTCACACACATGGTTTAGAAAACTATGTATCCTATAAAAAGAACCATTTTTTCATCCACAAACACTTCAAACTCAAGGTAACTCATTATATAATAAGTATAAACATATAAATGTGAATTTGGGTTGTCGTAGAGATACTTAAACTTTGTTTTCAAAAGAATAATTCAATATGTGATTACCTATGTTGTGCTATGTAGGAATGTTTATAGAAAAATATAAGAGTCATGGATTACACTAATGATGTAAAGAGTCATTTAAACCATAAGATCACGTGTCATTTCATGGATAAAATTTCATAAGGTCCATTCATAGAATATAATTGGATTTATTCACACCACAATCTCAAATGTCTTACTGAAACTAGGTTTCATAAGTTTAAATGAAATTTCCATAAGGTTCCTTCCTTTGTGAGATTTGGTGTTTCATGTTACACATTGTGGCACAATTATCATGCTATGAAGGTGATTGAGTGGTTTTTAGTAGAATTATCCATCAAATGATCACAATAGAGAGGGGTTTCCACACCATGAGAGTTTAATGTGTAGGATTTCATGATTCTAGACTAATTCCAACCATGAAATGAGAATAATTCTCTTTCCATAACTAGTTCTGGATGAATTTTGGTGATTTTTTTAGGAGAGGGTTGCACCATGAAGTATAGGGTTGTGCTGTGACTGGTTTGAGGATCAATATGGTTTTGGAGATTTATTCCGAAATCTTATAAATAATTGAATATGAGATATGAAATATATTTGTTGGACCTGGTTATTGACCATATTTCATGTTGTGAAACATGAATTCATGTCATGAACCATAACTTTATAAACCATTGGGTAGTTACAGTTAGAGTTCAAAATTATAAATTAATAAAAACATTTAGGGGCTAGATCAACTTGATTGGTATGTTATGAACAAATTAAAAACATGTGTTACACATGGAATGATCTAGGTGGTCTAGAGAATGTATAATTAATCTTAACCATTGGATTAAGGTATAAATACTTGGAAGAATATAAAAACTACTTGCAGTAGTTTTGAAGTAGGAGGAGACCATACATAGAGAGAAAAAATAGAATGTAGGAGGATTTCTAGAATATTGTTAGAATATTATAGAATAATAAAAGAGAGATATATGAGATAATATCACTGGAATATTTGTGTAATTATTAAATTAGAATAAAGTGGATAAGATTGACACACCATTATTGGTGCGACCATACTTCTCTATTCTTTACAATTAAGTAGAAACTCATGGAAGAGTAGTGAATTCTTTGAGTTTTTTGAGAGCAGTGAGATTCCATATTGTGAGGTTTTTAAACCTGGAGGGATAGTGTATCTACTACAAAATTGTAACAAAAGTAGCATGCTTAGTGTTTTGGGTGCATTGATTAATTTTATTTTCATGCTCCTTATAGTAGCCTATTTGGGTAAACCAAGTAAAAACATGCATGTCCCTTCATTACTATTTTGTTGGTTTATAATGATTGAGATAAAGAGAGAAGTGCTCCTTTTAAAAGGGAACAAGATCATTGTAAAGGGTTGAGAAAATAATTTAAAATACCCTAAATCACCCTCCCTCTAAGTGTATTCACCCTTATTTAGGACTAAAAAGTGGAATTGGAGACAAAGTTTCATGATGAATATCTCTCCCTCCCTCTCTAAAAAATGATGGAAGTGGTTGTTAATAATAAGGGAATACCTATTTTTGAAGGAAAAAACATACAAATATGGAAACAACTATTTCTATTCAATAGGGATGGATGTATATATAACTGACATTCATGTAATACCAACTATAATGTATAGTGGAGCCCTATTAGATAGATATCACAAGGAGTTGGATACTAATTCCATGGAAGTTAACATGTTAAGGGGATATTTGGCCGACTCCATCTACATGAAGGTGATATCATGAAAAACTTTTCATTCCATGTTAGAAAATCTTCTTAAGATTTATGAAGGAGATTCCAAGGTTTTGTAAGTAAAGTGATAAGTTTTATGGAATAAGTGTAAAGTTATAAAAATGAGTCTGGATTATATAGTTGATGAATTTTTTGATCTAGTGAACACTCATTTAGAAGATATGCATGGAATTATAGAGATCATTAATAATGTTATATTTTTTAAAAGAATCCTTAGAATATCACCTTCACATTTCAATATTAAAGCATCGATTCTTGAAGATAAAGATCCAAAAGAGTTAATATTGGATAGACTGGATAATACTCTTATTCCACATGATATGAGGAATAATGTCAATGAGTCCATTTAAAAAGAGGATTATAAATAGGTGGCATTTAAATAAATGTAGAAACTTTCATTATAGTAAGACCCTATAGAAGAATAAGTGGATTAAATAATGTATTTCTTGTCCTCTAATTTGAAAAGTAGAAGAAATAAATTCAAGTGTAGGATTCTATTTTCTTAATTTATGTTCAATAAAGTTAGGAATATTACTACTATACATCCAAAGAAATTCCAAGATGATAATGAATATGATGTATCTTTGAATAAGTAATTGGATGATGTGAAAGGTAAGAGAAATTCATAGAAGAAATTATTTAAAAAAGAAATTTACTCTAAAAAAAGATGATAACTCTAGGAAATGGAATAATATGAGGTTAAAGACTTTAGAGTCATTAGTGAATAAGTTCTTGTGTATATTTTAGATAAGCAAAAAATGTAATACATCAATGATGAAGGTATTAAAGTTAAGGGAAGATTTAAACTTGAAGATGAAATTCAGGTTGATCTTGAAGAAATAGAAATTTAGAGTGACACAACTAAGAAATATAATGTTGTTTTATATGACTCTAATATTTACATTATTTAACACCCCAAGCTTCCATGGTACATTTCCCTTTGAATAATGCAATAGCTTACATTGTACGCAACTTTGAGATTCTAACACACCACGACCAATCAAACTAGCCATTATGAATAGTAATACCCAATTTTAGAAATTTTATTTTTCAAAATGGACTTTATTTTTGAATTTGGAATATCGAAATTATCTTAGGGTGAATTTTTGGTATTTTTCTGAAAACTTTCAATTTTTGATGAATAGTGAAAAACACTGCGTTATTGGTTAAAACCAAAATTTTTATTTAAATGATTATTTATTTTATTTAAAAATATTTTAGGTAAAAATATATATATAATACCTATATAAGTTCAATGTAATTCATTGGAGTCATTTTATAATAAGTTTAGATATATAAAAATTTTATTGAACTTTTTACCGTCTTTTATCCACCTCCTAGGAGCATTTGCAAATTTGCATAAAACTTAATTTTACCACTTCTGTGAGTTGAATTTCAAAAATCTGAGAGACAAGGTTGAAATCAGTAAGTAAAATGTGGTTCAATGGGATGAAAATAATTTTTGGTGAATAATAACTTTTTACTTTTATTTACCACGATTAAAAGTAAATAGGGTAATTAAGGGTAAAAATGATATTATAATTACCCTAAAACATGTCCTAATTATTTTGAATAAGTTTAATTCGACCAAAAACAAACTTATGAATAAAATATGATCCCATTTGGTCCACTTGGATTAGATTAGGTCATTTATTATTATTTTATTTAAAGAAGATTTAAAAGAGTTAAATTCAAAGTTTAATAACTAAAACATTTTTAATATAGGGTTATACATAAGATAAATTCTAATATAAATATTCATTAGAAATATAAAAATATTTACTACATAATTGTATTTTATTTATAATTTTTAGACATTAAATAATTTAATTTATTTATGACACAATGATGATGTAGTAATTACCTTATTAACGAAAGATTAAAATAATTGATATTATAAATATCCAAATAAATGTAATTTGAGACTTTTGATGAATTACACTAATTTTATAGGTTAATATGACATTTTAGGGTTGATTAAATAATTTTTTTCTGAATTAATCACGCTGTTATGATTTTCAAAAAAACCAAATACTAAAGTGTCAAAATTGACATAATTGAGTTTTTAAAACAAATACTATATTATTAATTGATATAATATTTTTAAAAATCTAAGCTTCAGAAAAAGGACTTAGATAAGGTTATATATATTAATTATTAACCACATGGGGTTATATTGTCTTGTAATAGTAAGTTTATTGACCATATAATATAAAAATACAAAGAGACATGATAAATGAAAAACTATTTAACTAAGTGTTAAATCTAAAAGATAAAATTAATATGGTAACCAAAACCTGTATAAAACCTATTGGTTGAGAGGTTTTAGACCCATACCCACCTTATCCTCTAAATAAATGATTTTTGAGCCATTATAAACCGAAAATGATTTTATTATAAAATAATATTTCAAGCTTTTCCTAAAGTGACCCTCACCTCACTTATAAAAGGGTACTTCCCCTTCTCTTAATTTCACACCTCCAAAGCCATTTGTATCAGCCAAACCCTACCCAAATATCCTCCCAAATTTCCACCCTTCATCCTATAGGCCTTACTTTAGTCAGAAATCCAACCTAAGTAGCCCTTTTGATCAAATCAAAAGGAAGAACCCGAAGAAGAGGTAAATATTTCATCACCTCTTTCAAGTTCTTTTCTTCTTCCACTTCCTCTTTATTAGTTGTTTCCATTATAAAATAATAAATAAAGTATCTTATATATATTGTGACATTATTATAAATATTTTACAACCATATTTCTTATTCTATCCATCCTATAAATGACAAAGTCACCATACGTGCGTACGTACGACTTGCCGTCTCCACATCGTGGCATGATTTGTTATTCAAACACTTCATTATTTTGGATGGGTATAATAATGAATATAACTGATGTAAATAATAAATATAAAATTTTAATGATTATTTATATATGATATACCATCCAATTACATACGATTTCACCATCAATATAATGATATTGTCGCTTGTGCGTACGTACGGATTACCGTCTCCACGAACGCGATGAGATTCATTCCTCATCTTAATCATTCAAGAATAATTTTCATTTTATGATTAAAAATAATGTTTATGAACATAATATAATTCTTTATATTAATAAAATACATCCTATCCATAACAAATATGGCTTACGTAACCAACCATATAAAGGAAAACGAATCAGTTAACACCTGAAACGATGATACTACTAAAATATTATTAACAAAGAAATATTAGTGGATCATATATGATATAATATTTATGTATATGGTTCTTGTATAATTTAATAACAATTTTTTAACTATTATATAGGAGGTTAACATACCATCGACTAAGGAAAATTACAAGGTAAGGGTTAATTCTACAATCTCTTCATTATCCGAGGTTGTTTTTACATGAGTATCTACTAGGACCTCTTTATCACCCACATCCATGTTTCATAAATATATTTTCAAATGGAATATTTTAATATTTTATGTAAGGTAATATTTAACTATATCATCATTTTAAATGATTTAAATATTTATTCTTATAAATCATCCTCATTAATGTCTATGTTTTCAAAATGATTTTTAAGGATTTATTTATATGGACATGAATGTTTTTAAAATGTTAATTCCTTTAAAAAGTTTCAAAGTAGTGTGGGATAATTTTATTCAAAAATGTCTTTAAATGTATTACTTTTTAAATTGTGTGTCTTTTAAATGTTTTCATGAAAAAGTGATATTTCTCTCAAAGAGTTTTACAAATCATTTTCATCTATGTCAACATCCCTTGATGGATTTATACTTGTTTGAAGTTGATTTATTATGATACAAATATTCCATATTGTATTGAAAGTTTTGTGATATGTTTTACTATGTATGTTTTATTTTTATACCATTCATGGTTTATAGATAAATTATTTACATTTCGTATGCTAGTTTTAATACGAATGTTTATGTTATGTTTAAACCTTTTCATATGAGGAATGCATTGGAGTTAGTAAGTGACGGGTGGAGCCCGCTATAGCTCCTCGATGCATCGGTAGGTCTAATGAGACAAATTAGCATCTTGGAACAAGGCCTTGAAAAAATCTTATTTTTAGTCTTGGCATAAGGCCTTGACTATGTGGTTATGAAGTTTGGCATCATGCATTCCATCATTATGAAATTGGCTATTAATATTTCATGTGATTATTCGACTAGTAGAATATCCATGTGAATAAGTAAATGGAATTATTTGATTTATATTGTCCATATTATGAATAAGTTTATGTTTAAAAGGCTTATGTTTTAGTCTTATACACTTCCTTAAAAGTTTCTGCTATATTGTTATCCTTACTGAGAATATGAGCTAACCCCTTTATATGTTTTATTTTTCCCAGGATGAAAAGCAGTATATTATGACTGAACTGCAGGGATAGTCTAAGGGATAGTCTAAGGGATATGAATGTGGTCAATGGAGATAATGTTGTTCTTGTTTTTAATTATATAATGTAATGTAAAACTTATGAATGTATCTAGTACTTCCAAGGCTACTAAACTGATTAGGATTTTGGGATTTGATCCCTTGTGATCATGCCAATGTTATGTAATAATGCACCAACTCTAGGTAACTGGGGTCGGGGTATTATAGTTGGTATTAGAGGAAGTTTAGTACAAACCTTGGAAACTAGATTTAGAAAAACTCTGATTAGAGAACACTACCCTAAGATAGACTTTGAGGATTTATATAGAAAAACTTCCTAGAATTTTGGTACTGTAGAGATTTTTTGAGTTTTCCAAGCAATAAATCCCTATCTGGATATGAGCAGGTAGAGGCGGATCTGGCACAGATGTACCTAGGGGTAAAATAAAAAAACCGCTTTGACCTAGACTCGAACAAGAACTGGTGCATGACAATGGGCCTTGCTGCACTCTTGGTTATGACACTCCCAGGGGATATGCTTAGGATAATTCTCATTTTCTTTACAAATCATTATGAAGGGTTTATGAGTATATACTTCCTCAAAGAAAACATTTTTATGATTATGGATTATATCCATAAACTATTCAATTTATGTTAACTGTTTTACAAGTTTGGAATTATGTATTGCGATTCATAAACTAATCTAGTGTATTCCATTGTTTAGAAATGGTGCCTAGTGGAAGGAATGAAAACCATATCAATGCACGTAATCCATGTAGGGATTTTCCTCCTACTCAAGATAATTATAGTGGATCTTGTGAAGCAACTGGTGCTGATCAGCTTATCACCATACTGGGACAACTCACTCAGGTTATAAATAATAACCTTACTCGTATGGAGCACCCTGATCCACAACACAAAGGATCAATGTTAGACCTCTTTATGAGGAAACAACCACCAACATTCAATAGGAGTAAAAATCCATTAGTATCTGAGCAATGTATAAATTCCTTAGAGAAAATATTTCATGCTTTGGGGAGTAGCGAAAGGGAAAAAGTTGTCAAGGAAGTTTATCGCCTCACAGGAGATGCAGATCAATGGTGGTCATTAATCCAAAACAAAAATAAAGATGAAGAAGTATCAAACATGTAATGGAGGGATTTTAAAATATTTTCTTAGAAAGATACTTTCCTCGTGACCATCAAGTGGATATGGAAAGATAATTTCTGAGTCTGAGGAAAAAGGAGGATGAGAATGTCGCAAAGTATGAGGCTAAATTTACAAGGTTAGTAAGGCATGCAACAGATTATATACGTAACCCAAGGAGTAAGATTGATCAATTATTTTATGGGTTAAAACCATTTCTCCATCGAGCATTAGTCTCAAAATCCTTCTCATCATATAAAGATATTGTCTCATGCACTATCAAGACTGAAAAAGAATTATCTAAGTCTTATGACTTTAAAGTAAATCAAGAGAAAAAGAGATCTGCTGAACACTCTGGAAATGGAAATAAGGGGAATAAGGGAAAAGTTGAATATACATCCTGTGGTAAATGTGGGAAGAAACACCCTGGTACTTGCATGAAGGGAATGGGAGTCTGTTACAAGTGTGTTGAAAAAGGCCACCAAACTTGTGATTGCAATGGGAAGAAAGAGGCTATCAATGTTGAATGCTATAATTGTAGAGAAAAGGGGAATTATGCAAATTAATGTCCTAATCTCCAAGGTAACATACCTTAGAAAAGGACAAGGGAGCAAGGACAAGATTACGAGATCACTACTGCTGAGGTTGAAGCTTTGAAATATGTGGTGGCAGGTAATTTAATGGTTTCCTCAAGTTTAGACAATGCTTTATTTGATTCTGGATCATCACATTGTTTCATATCTTCCCAATTTTCTAAGAAAATTAGATATTTTCAATTTGACTTAACAAGGGAGTTGTCAGTCAAAACACCTAAGGGAAGTATCATCACAAAAAAGTTTTGTGAATCTGTTCCCATTAGAGCATATAAATGTTCTTTATCTACTGATCTCATCATCATACCCATGATTAAATTTGATATAATCCTCGAAATGGATTGGATTTAAGACCATGATGCGAAAATTTATTGTAATAAGAACGAGGTTACAATTTTTGATGATGATAAAGAGTACCTTATCTTTATAGTAGAAACATCACCACCTGATTCTTATCTAGATCTACCCCCTGTAGCTCTACTAAACTCAATTATTGGGGAGGAAGAGAATGAAATAATTATGGGTGATGAAAATAATGTTCAAACAGAGGACGTACCTATTGTGCAAGAATATATTGATGTGTTTCTAGAGGATCTACCTGGACATCCTTCAGAATGAGAAATTGAGTTTTCTATTGATTTAATTCCTAGTTCAAGGACCATATCAGAGACCCCTTATAGAATGGTTACTGTGGAATTAGTGGAACTAAAGAAACTAATAAGAGATTTATTTTACCTAGTGTTTCTCCATGGGGAGCCCCTTTCCTTTTTGTTAAGAAGAAAGACAGATCTATGAGGTTGTGCATTGACTACAGGGAGATCAATGATATAACAATAAAGAACAAGTATCCACTACCTCACATTGATGATTTATTTGACTAACTTTATGGAGCTCAATATTTTTCAAAGACTGAACTTCGATCTGGATATCATCAGTTGTGTGTGAAGAAGGAAGATATTCTGAAAACAGCATTTCGAACTAGGTATGGGCATTACGAGTTTATAGTAATGCCTTTTGGATTGAATAATGAACCCTCTGTCTTCATGGATCTAATGAATAAAGTTTTCAAGGAATATCTTGATGACTTTGTAGTGGTATTTATTGATGATATCTTGGTATACTTAAAAAGCTAGGAAGATCATGAAAATCACTTTTGCATTATTCTAAAGACTCTTAGAAGAAATGAATTATATGGGAAGTTTAGAAAGTGTGAATTCTGGATCCAGGAGATTTCTTTTCTTGGCCATATTGTCTTTAAGTATGGAATCTCTATTGGTCCTTCAAAGACCAAGG
This sequence comes from Viscum album, assembly GCA_963277665.1. Lineage (NCBI taxonomy): Eukaryota > Viridiplantae > Streptophyta > Magnoliopsida > Santalales > Viscaceae > Viscum > Viscum album. The sequence goes on from OY728137.1 coordinate 130,792,715, forward strand.
AAATCCAAGAATGTCCAGCACCGACGAGTATAACTGAGGTACACAGTTTTATTGGTTTAGCAGGTTATTATCAAAGTTTCATCTAGAATTTTGCCCAGTTGTCTAACCTATTAACCAAGATCACACTTAAAGGGGTTAAATTTTTTTGGACAAAAGAGTGTTAAAAATGTTTTGAAAAACTAAAGTGAAGATTAGTCAATGCTCCTATATTGAATCTACCATCAGGGAATGATGGGTTTGTTATTTATAGTGATGCTTCAAAGAAAGGACTTGGTTGTGTCCTTATGCAGAATGATAGAGTTATTAACTATGCATCATGATAACTAAAAATTCATGAGCAAAACTATCCTACTCATGATCTTGAGTTAGCAGTTGTAATATTTGCTCTGAAAATATGGAGACACTATCTCTATGGGAAAAAATTTGAGATTTATATTGATCACAAGAGTTTGAAGTATATTTTCTCAAAAAAAGAAATCAACATGAGGAAAATGTGATGGCTTGAACTACTCAAGGATTATGATTTCACTATACACTACCACCCGAGGAAGGAAAATAAGGTGGAAGATGCTTTGAGTAGAAAGAATCATGGAGTTTTGAACAAGATGAGAGTTGAAAGAGATCCTATTTTCATGGATATAGTAAAGATGGATATGGGAATAACCATAGAAGTTGAAACATCAATAATTTTTCAAATGGTTGCCAAACCATCTTTACTAGAAAGGATAAAGATTTCTCAGACTGATGATGAGGAGTTTCAAAAGAATATTAAAGCTGTGAATGATGGGAGATTGAGTGAATTCATATATGAAGATGGAATTTTGAAATTTGGGAAGATACTTTGTGTTCCCAATATACTTGATCTAAAAAGGGAATTATTGGATGATGCTCATATCTCCAATTTCTCTATAAACCCTAGTAGCACTAAGATGTATAGATATTTGAAGGAATATTTTTGGTGGGACAACATGAAGAGGGAGATTGCTGATTTTGTGTCAAGATGTATGATTTTTCAACTAGTGAAAACTAGAAGGAAACAGCCTAGAGGAGTCATTCAACCTCTTCCCATACCTGAATGGAAATGGGATAATATTACGATAGACTTTGTCAGGGGGCTACCAAAGACTCCTAGAAGGAATAATGAAATATGGATTGTTGATCATCTTACCAAGTCAGTACATTTTCTTGCTATAAGAGAAGATTTACCACTTGAACGTATGGCAAGAATATATATTAATGAAGTTTTAAGACTTCATGGAGTACCTATATTGATTGTTTCTGATCATGATCCCTGTTTTACATCAAGATTCTGGATAAGTCTTTAGAAGGCCCTGGATACTAAACTTTATTTGAGCACTGCTTACCACCCTCAAACTAATGGACAATCAGAACAGACTATTCAAACCTTAGAAGACATGTTGAGATCTTGCTCACTTGACTTTCAAGGTATGTGGGATAAATATTTTCCTATGGTAGAATTTTCCTATAATAATAGCTTCCATTCAAGTATTCAGATGGCACCATATAAAGAATTATATGGAAAGAGATGTCGCACACCAACTTATTGGGATGATGTTGGTGAAAGAAAACTTGTAGGCCTAGAACTTGTTGAGGAAACAATGGAAAAGGTGAAGGTTATCCAAACCCACATCAAAGAAGCTCAAAGTAGGCAGAAGAGCTATGCCGATAACCGAAGGAAGGATTTGGAATTTCAGGTAGGAGATCATGTTTTCTTAAAGGTATCTCTATGGAAGGAAGTTATACGATTCGGTAAGAATGGTAAATTAAGTCCTAGGTACATCAGACCTTTTGAAATTCTAGAACGAATTGGGGTTGTAGCTTACCATTTGGCAATGCCTCCAAGTCTCTCCAAAGTTTATGATGTGTTCCACATATCACTGTTGAGAAAATACATGCCTAACCCAATGCATGTACTCACCTATGAACAATTAGAACTGGAACCCGACCTATCTTATTGTGAAGAGCTTTTTAAAATTCTTGATACTAGAGAACAAGTGCTGAGAAACTGGGTGACTCATCTGGTAAAAGTTCTATGGAGAAATCATAATATGGAAGAGGCAACTTGGGAACCCAATGAACTTATGATGAATAACCACCCGAATCTTTTTATATAGTAATATTCTAGAAATTTCGAGGATGAAATTATTTTAAGTATGGGAGAATGTAACACCCCAAGATTCTACAATACATTTTCCTTTGAATAATGCAATAGCTTGCATTGTACACAACTTCGAGATTCTAACACACCACGACCAATCAAACTAGCCATTATTAATAGTAATACCCAATTTTTGAAATTTTATAAATTTTATTTTTTAAAATGGACTTCATTTTTGAATTCGAAATATCAAAATTAGCTTAGGGTAAATTTTTGATATTTTTCTGAAAACTTTCAATTTTTGATGAATAGTGAAAAACACTGCATTATTGGTTAAAACTGAAATTTTTATTTAAATTTTTATTTATTTTATTTAAATTTATTTTAGATAAAAATAGATACATAATACCTATATAAGTTCAATGTAATTAATTGGATTCATTTTATAATAATTTTAGATATATTAAATTTTTATTGAACTTTGTACCGTCTTTTACCCACCTCCTAGGTGCATTTGAAAATTTGCATAAAACTGTGAGTTTAATTTCAAAAATAAGAGAGATACTGTTGACATAATTAAGTAAAATGTGGTTCAATGAGATGAAAATAATTTTTGGTGAATAATAACTTTTTACTTTTATTAACCACGGTTAAAAGTAAATAGGGCAATTAATGGTAAAAATGATATTATAATTACCCAAACACATGTCCTAATTCTATTGGATAAGTGTAATTCGACCAAAAAAAACCTTAGGAATAAAATATGATCCCCTTTTGTCCACTTGGATTAGATTAGGATATTTATTATTATTTTATTTAAAGAAGAGTTAAAAGAGTTAAATTCAATGTTTAATAACTAAAACATTTTTAATATAGGGTTATATATAATATAAATTCTAATATAAATATTAATTATAAATATTAAAAGATTTACTACATAATGGTACTTTATTTATAATTTTTATACATTAAATAATTTAATTTAATTATGACACAATGATGATGCAGTAATTACCTTATTAATGAAAGATTAAAATAATTGATATTATAAATATCTAAATAAATGTAATTTGATACTTTTGATGAATTAAAATAATTTTATAGGTTAATATGACATGTTAGTGTTGATTAAATAATTTTTTTAAGTAATCATGCTGTTATGATTTTCAAAAAAACCAAATACTAAATAGTGTCAAAATTGACATAATTGAGTGTTTGAAAAAAATACTATATTATTAATTGATATAATATTCCTAAAAATATAAGGTTTGGCCAAAAGACTTATATAAGGTTATATATATTAATAATTAACCACATGAGGTTTTCTTGTCTTGTTATAGTAAGTTCATTAACCATATAATATAAAAATACAAAGAGACATGATAAATGACAAACTATTTAACTAAGAGTTAAATCTAAAAGATAAGGTTAATATGGTAACCAAAACCTATCTAAAACCTATTGTTTGAGAGGTTTTATACCAATCCCCACCTTATCCTATAAATAAATTATTTTTTATCCATTAGAAACCGAAAATGATTTTATTATAAAATAATATTTCAAGATTTTCCTAAAGTGACCCTCACCTCTCTTATAAAAGGGTACTACACCTTCTCTTAATTTCACACCTACATAGCCATTTTTCTCGGCCAATAACTGCCCAAATATCCTCCCAAATTTTCTCCCTTCATCCTAGAGGCCTTACTTTGGTCAGAAATCCAACCTAAAGAGCCATTTTGATCAAATCAAAAGGAAGAACCCAAAGAAGAGGTAAATATTTCATCACCTCTTTCAAGTTCTTTTCTTCTTCCACTTCCCCTTTATTTGTTGTTTCCATTCTAAAATAATAACTCCAGTATATTCTATATACTATTATGTTTTTATAAATATGGTAAAACCATATTTTTTATTCTATCCATCCTATAAATGACAAAGTCACCATACGTGCGTACGTACGACTTACCTTCTCCACGTCGTGGTGTAGTTTTTTATTCAAACACTTAATTATTTTGGATGGGTATAATAATGAATATAACTAATGTAAATAATAAATATAACATGTTAATTATTCTGTATATATGATATACCATCCAATTACATACTATTTCACCATCAATATAATGATATTTTCGCTCGTGCGTACGTACGGATTACCGTCTCCACGAATGTGATGAGATTCATTCCCATATTAATCATTCAAGAATAATTTTAAGTTTATGATTAAAAATAATGTTTATAAACATAATAAAATTATGTATATTAATCAAATACATATTATATATAACAAACATGGCTTACGTAACTAACCATATAAAGGAAAACGAATCAGTTAACACCCAAAATGATGATACTACTAAAACATTATTAACAAAGCAATATTAGAGGATCATTTATGATATCATATTTATTTATATGGTTCTTTTATAATTTAATAACAATATTTTAACTATTATATAGGAGGTTAACATACCATCTACTAATGAAAATTACAAGGTAAGGGTTAATTCTACAATCTCTTCATTATTCAACGTTGTTTTTACGTGAGCTGGGACCTCTTTATCATCCACACCAGTGTTTCATAAAAATATTTTCAAAAAGAATATTTTAAGATTTTATGTAAGAGAATATATAACTAGATCAACATTTTAAATGGTTTAAATAGTTATTCTTCTAAATCATTCTCATTAATTTACATTTTTTCAAAATGGTTTTTAAGGATTTATTTATATAGACATGAATGGTTTTAAAATGTTAATTACTTTCAAAAGTTTCAAAGTGGTGTGGGACATTTCGATTCAATAATGTATTTAAATGTATTCCTTTATAAATTTTGTGACTTTTAAATGTTTTCATGAAAAAGTGATATTTATCTCAAAGAGTTTTACAAATGATTTTCATCTATGTCAACATCCCTTGATGGATTTTAAACTTGTTTGAAGTTGATTTATTATGATACAAATATTAGATATTGTATTGAAGTTTTTGTGATATGTTTGACTATGGATGTATTATTTTTATACCATTCATAGTTTAGGGATAAAGTATTGACATTTCATATGCTAGTTTTAATACGAATATTTATATTATGTTTAAACCTTTTCATATGAGGAATGTATTGGACTTAGTAAGTGACGGGTGGAGCACACTATAACTCTTCGATACATCGGCAGGTCTCATGAGACAAACTAGTGTCTTGGAACAAGGCCTTTAAAAAATCTTATTTTTAGTCTTGTCACAAGGCATTTACTATGTGGTTATGAAGTCTGGCATTATGCATTCCATTATTATGAAATTGGCTATTGATATTGCATGTGATTATTAGAGTAGTAGAATATCCATGTGAATAAGTAAATGGAATTATTTGATTTATATTGGCCATATTATATAGAAGTTTATGTTTAAAAGGATTATGTTTTATTCTTATACATTTTCTTAAATTTTTATGCTTATTTATGAAAGTTTCTGCTATATTGTTATCCTTACTGAGCATCTGAGCTACCCCTTTCTATGGTTTATTTTTCCCAGGATGCGAAGAAATATATTATGACTGACCTATAGGGATAGTATAAGGGATATTCTAAGGGATATGAATGTGGTAAATGGAGACAATATTGTTTTTTTTCATTTTATAATGTAATGTAAAACTTATGAATATATCTAGTAATTCCAAGGCTACTAAACTAATCAGTCTTTCGGGATTTGATCTCTTGTGATCATACCGATGTTATGTAATAATGCACCAAATCTAGGTAACTGGGGTTTAGTCATTACACATTAAACCATAATAAGAGGATAAATTTTAATTAAAATAAGATATTGAATAAATAAAATCTTAATATCCATGAAACTCAGATAAGGAAGTTGAGGATAAGTTCAAAATTGAACAACATGCCCAAATTATTGATGAATTGAATAACTAAGTAGAATATAGGGTAAAATTATTAGAAGAAATTTGATAATAATTTATGATTTTTTGTAGAAATATTGATGATCAAGAAATACTTTCTTACTCCTTGAATTACATCTTGGATTTCTAGGGCATCTACCACTAAAAAGGTTAAAGTACTTCTTGAGGAATATTTGAAAAAATATATGGCGTGCCCATGTGTGAAGTAATTAAAATATAAATGGAGATATTTTTTTGGATCTTTTCTATAAAATGAAATTAATTCCAGTTAATATAATACTCTAAGAACCCACAACCTAAAAGAATATTGAATTTCATAGCACAAAATAGTCTCATAAAACCACTGTTGATGTCGTAAAGGAACACAAGAAGACACTAATAATCTAATGTTATTGTTGTGGAAGTATGGAGTATACCCAATATGCATGATCCATTAAAAAAAGATACTTTAGAGAGAAAGAACAAAAAAAATAAGCAAGTATAATTTATTACCCTTGATATGCCTTTAATGGTTATTGCATTCGGTGTGAAGGTTATAAACATAAAAAATCAATTGTACTTCAAGGGAGAAAAGAAAGATGACAATAGAGACTTGTAGAAGAAGATAACAATAGATAGAGATAACATTAGACTGAAAACTCATAAAAAAATTTATTCTTGAAATATGAGGAAGAATCATTGGATCTATAGGTAGGAAAAATTTGTTTACCCCTAAAGAAAACTATATAGTGGGATGGACCAAGAAGGTAAAAGATGAGGTAAAAAATGTCACTGAAGTTTCCTTGAAATAAATAGATAGATATAGAATATGGATTTTGGATAGTGGTTAGAATTCCCACATGATTAGAAATAAAGATCTTATCATAGGGATATAATATAAAAAATATGGAGTTATTAGGTTTAGAAATGACAAGAGATTGAAGATCATCATATTTAGGAAGGAAAATATTGGTGGAAGACACCTAAGGTTCACAAAAATATTAATAGTTGAAAGTATCAATTAAAATATACTTAGTTTGATTCAATCATGTGTCTCAATACTTTTAGTGAATTTCAAAAAGATGAAATATATTATCAAAGGAAGAGATACCTCAACTATTTTTCAAGGAAAGAGTAACATGGGAAATATTTACCTCATTGGTGAAGAAGATAGGTTTTTTTCTATCCAAATAAGAAAAAACCAATTATAGAACACAATAATATTCCATTTGATCTAAAAATCCTTACAGGATGTGTTTATGAATAAAGGATCTCGATACATCCCTATGCTCACACATAATCACACTCACATATGCAATTCTTGTTAAAAGGGGAAGATTGTTTAAAATACCTATAGGACAAAGAAAGAGAAATCAACAAGGTTTATAGAGTTAGTTAATGTGGATTTGTGTGGGCCCATGAAACCCAAATCCATGGATAGAAAAAGTAATATATCTAGTTTATTAATGATTATAACAAGCCAATATGGCTGATGATTATTACCCATAAATCCAAGTTGTTTAAATGCATTTCTCAGTATCATAGGTTAGTAGAGAATATGATCAATGTGAAAATTCAGATGTTTATAAAATTAACTAATAACCAGGTGGAAGAGTATTTTGAAAATAAAGGAATTAAATATCAAGTTTCAACAGTGAGGAATCCTCAATAAAATAGATCCTTCTATAGGAGGAACCAAATTATCAATAACATGGCTTGAAAAACGCTCACCAGAAAGAATAAATTGTAAAATTATTAGAAATATGTGATTCTTACATTAGTTATTATCTATAATAAATCCTTGTTATGTATGAATGAATAAAGACCCCCTGTGAGTTATTCTATGGGAATAAGATGACACTCAAATACTTTCAAGTGTTTAAAAGAAACTAATTTATTATCAATGAAGAGAAGAAAAATAAGTTTGAGGATCATGGGAATGAAGTTATATTCCCTATATATTCATTAAAAATAAAGGTTTACTTATGATAAAATAAAAGTATTAGGAAAATTATTTAAATTAAATATTTTACTATCTTAGAGAATTATCAGGATTTGTAAACTGGTGATTATAATTCACAACAGAGTAGTGATGAAATTGAGGAAGAAAGTGATAATGGGGTGAGAAGATTAGGGGGAGATCATGGGGATGTTAAATACTTAGAAGAAGACACTAAAACTAATTAAAACGCATTTGTTTCAACAAAAATAAAGAGAACTAGTATAAGATATGAAGTTAGTGATGAAAATATCATCGGTAACCTAATAGATCCAGTTTAAAATTAAAGAATGAATTCTCAATAGAAAAAATTATCTCAAGTGAATACTTAATTTTTTAAATAGGTTACTAAATATTAGAATTGGTTTAAGGATATTCATGAAGGTATTGACCAAATAAAAAAGAACAAAACATGAGAATTTGTTTCAAGGAAGGAGGAAAAAAACATTATTGAAACTAAGTGGGTGTTCCATAATAAAATTAATTAAGATATAATAGTAGCATCGAAAAAATAATTCCTAGTGTATAAGGGATATTCCCAACTTTAATATATTAAAATTGATGAGACATTTTTTCCTATGGCCTGGTTGGAACCTATAAAAATATTCTTCTCTATGGAAGTGCAAAGAGGATTCAAAGTCTATCAAATATATATAAAATCAACTTTACTCAATGAATCACTTGAGGATGAAATATATATTTAAAAAATGGATGGCCTTATTTTTGATGAAGATTAGAAAAAAGTTTTCCAATTGAATAAAATAATTTATGTATAGAAAAAAGCACTAAGAGCTTGGTACTCTTGTCTTGATTGATATATAGAGAATATCAGATTATATATAGTAGGATTTGATCAAAACCTATATATCACAAAGAAAAATGATCAAAGGATGTTAGTCCTTATTTATATAGATGATATTATTTTTTGAGGATTTGTTTCCAAATATATGAGGTGAGAATTTAAAATATCAAGGATTGGAGAGATGTATTTTTTCCTTGAACTATAGATAATTTAAGTAGAAAATGGAACATTTATCTATCAATAAAAATATTCCAAGGAATTTTTCAAAAAGTTTTAAATAGACTATTAAAATCTATTGATAACTCCAAAGTCTAATTAGAAGAATTTTTAGAAGGATGTGGATAAAAATGAGGCTGTTGAGACAAAGAAAAATCGATTATTGGGATATTACTATACTTAACTACCACATGACATGTTATATTATTATATATATAAATATTACCACTAAAAAAGGTATCCCAAGGAAAGTAAATTGATCAAAGTAAAGAGGATACTTCTATATGTTAACCATACAATAGTGTTTGGGATATTTTATCATAGATCATCCAAGAAAGATTTTTTAGGTATATAGATGTAGATTGGGTAGGATTCACTGATGAATCAAGGTCAACATTAGTCGGTGCTTTTTATATTAGAAGTTTTTTTTATTTATTAGACAAGTAAACAAGTAGTAATATATTTCATTGAGCATCATAAAGTTCGAATACATAGCTTCCATTTATGAATTCAATTAGTTGATTTGTATGAAATAATAACTTAAGGATGTTGGAGTGGTTATGGAATCTCCAATTATAATAAAATTTGACAAATATTGTGATATAAATCTTAGAAAAAATATCATTCATCATTCAATAATGAAGAAAATAAATATTAAATACTATTTCATTAAGAAGAAGGTTGAACAAGGGTTGGTAAAATTGGAGTATGTTTCAACACAAGATTAAATTACATATATCATGACTAAGGCACCACTTAATGATTATTTTGAGAGGAATTAATTGAATCTTCAAGTTAAAACGACCCCATTCAAATAGATAGTGTGGAAAATGGACCCCAATCCCCCATAAAAATTGTTTTTATAGTAAATTTTGCTAAATATCTCTTATTTTAAATGTTTGAATATCTAACTATCTCTTGTGAACTTTCAGAGAAGTTATATTTAGGTTTATTGAAAAATGGGGAGAATGTGTTTATGTGTAAAGGGGGAGAAGATGTCAATGGAAAGTTCCTTACTATTGAAAAAGGAGGAGAAGTATTTTTATGAATGGGGGGGGGGGGTGATTGAATGATTATTTATGGGGAGCAGAAACATAGAAAAGTGGCGAAGAGCATGAAAATCATGGAAGTGTTTTCATGAGGAACTTTTCACTTAACTATTGTTTCTCATGACGAGCTAGGATCATGTGGGATCAGAGATAGTTATTATTTAATTATTGATGCACTATCAAATGTTGGATGATTTCATAACATGGAGTAGGTCATCTCTAGAGTTATCAAATATGAATATGGTGAATTTTATTTGGTTCTTTGTAAGTATTGTGTATTGGTAAGAGTTATCAAAAAAGAAAAAGTGATGGATTATTATTAAAAATACATTAGATAATTTTTTTAGTATTGTGTTTGTTGAAAATGGCATGTTATGTGACTTTAAAATAATATTACATGATGATGGAAGAACTTGGATGAGTTTTAGAAGGATCTATTATAGTCATTTCAACAAAATATAAGTCATGATGTGATGAACAATGTTGCACCATGAAGGTATGTTCCTAGAAAATGAAAATGGTATAGACTACACAGATGATCATAAGTGTCATTCATACTATGATCTCATGTCTCTCCCTATGGTTAGAACATCATAAGGTTTATTTATAGAACATTATAGGAGTAATTTGTACCGTGAGCTCAAACATCATTCCATGACTAAAACTCCATAAGTATTATGTAGGGAATATCATAATATTAATTCATTCCACAAGCTCAAACATCATTCCATGAATAGGTTTTATAGTGTTTAAGAAAATTTTCATAAGGTTTCTTCTATTGGGATATTTGGTATTTCCCGTTATACATCATGACACAGTTTTTATACCATGAAGAAATATTAGTGTTTCAGGTGCATTATTACATTTCATTTTCATGCTTCTTGGAGTATCTTATTTGGGTGAACCAAGTAAAAAACCATGTGTCCCATTTCTATTATTTTATTATTTACCATGACCAGGAGGAAAAGAGTGGCATTCCTTTTAAAAGGGAACAAGATCATTAGAAAGGGTTGAAAAATGATTTTTCAATACCCTAATTCACCCATTAGGTCATTTACCCTCATTAGGGACCTATATTAAAATAAAAATAAGGTCTAATGTCAATCACTAGTTCAATTAAATGAAGGGAACTTTCCATTTCACGTTCCCTTGAAACTTCACCCCTTTTAACATGAGAGTGGTTAGGGGAGAAGAAAACTTGGAGAAATATTTTACAAATCAATGATAATAACCTACTAAACCCAAAAATCCATATATATTGAATTTATTCCTTTGTTTTTTTCCAAAACATTATGTCTTTTACCTTCTCAAGGTCAGTCAAGATGAATTGTTCTTTTTGAGACCAAGAGGCGATGAGCCGTGTTTGAGAAAAAATAAGCATGTTGATAGAAATAAAGTTTGTTTATGATGACATCTTTTCTTGTCAACATATAAATCAGTAAGTTGAATAAGGAATAAGTATCATACTTATAATGATTGGTGAGATGGTATTAATGTATCAGACATATACCTTGATGTTTATATAAGCACTTTTGTTTGAAACATAATAAAGTTGGAACCACCCTATAAAGTTTCAGGATGAAATGTTTTAAAAAGAGAAATATGGGACTAACAGATGAAGAGAAATGGATGAAGACAAACTGAATGAGGTGAACAGATGAAGGGTTTAACCAAATGTTTGTTTAATTGTGTTCATAATTACATCAGACATATATGTTCAATAAAAGAATGTCAGATGATGATTTTCTATTCTTCAATATTTCCAACATCATGATTACCATGGTTTAAGATGAGTTTTTTCAAAAAGTTTATAGAAATATAAAGTATGTACAATGCTTAATATGTGGCTGTATAAAGTTTAAGTTATAATGTGGTGAAGTTGCAACTAATGATAATAATGATTTTATCAGACCGAGGTTACCAGACTAAGTTTAACAGACCAATTTGATCATAAGAAGATTATTGAATGGAGGAAAATCTAGGGATGTTCTAGGTAGAGAAACCTTATATTATCATATTAAATTTTATATAATTTCCACTAGATAGAACTATATAGCCAAAAATTCCGAGAGACAAGAAAATCCTGCTCCCACCAAATTATTAATAAAAAAGGGTAAATAACAGAGTACAGCTCAAAGAAGTGGATCCTTACAAAGCCTCATATAAACAACACCAGCACTATCATCATGCACTAGGACATTGCAATAACTGGGTAACACAAAAGACCAGCTGGAACTGACCTCCATAATCACTCTTTTAGAAAGAGCATCAGCAACCTGATTTTCCTCTCTGTATACATGTGATACATCAAGACAAATCCTCTCAGCAAGCTTGAGACACTTTATCCAAGCAGGTAGCATTCTCCATGGGACATTCCTGGACTGGTCCTTCAGGATCTGCACAGTAATAGAGGAATCCGAATCGAGCCATAACTATCGCCAGCCATATCTAACTGCATACCTGATTGCTTTTATAATCACCCAAAGTTCTACTTCAATCGCATGACCAATCCCAATGTAATAAAAGTAGCAACCTTTCACAAAGCCCCGGGAAGTCCGAAAAACTCCACCACATCCAGCCAGGCCCGGTGCACCATGGGCCGCTCCATCCACATTTACCTTCAACCAATCATGGATTGGTGGGATCCATCTAATGTACTTCATCACACACGGCCGCCTCCCCCTACCACTTACACCAAGAGTCTTCAACAGTGTAAAATCAGAAATATCATTGTTCATGCTTCCATATTGATGTACCGAAGCAATCTTAATGCTTCGGTGAATAAACAATACACCTTCCTTAAACATGGGATTGCCATTATTAAAGACCACACTATTGCGAGCTCTCCAGATGTATGAAAAAACTGAAATAGTAGCAGCAGTGAGCAGGTTTTTCACTTGCACACTTGCTTCTATTTGAAGCACCGAGTTGAAAAATGAATCAACCGAATAGAATGTGAAACAGAAGTGAAAAATGGACTATAAGTACAGCCATAATCGAGCAGCAATAGGACATTCAAGGAACAAATGGAGGGCATATTCTTCATTACTCAAGTAGATAGGGCACACCAAGGCAAGGTGTACACCAATGAGTTGAAGGGAAGACTGAATCGGTAACCTTTTCTTCCAGATTCTCCAAATCAACAAAATGTCATTTGGAAAAATAAAAGGCCTGCAAATGCCTTTGAACCATGAAGGTATAGTAGATGCAGTACCACATTCCAGCTTATAAAAATCACGACTCAAGAAAATTCCATTTAATGCAGTTTTCCAAACAAGAAGGTCATGATCAGCATAGTCATAATTTGTAATTTCCACACGAAAATTACTAGGTATAATAGCCATAACATCAGCATTCCTCTGCATGTCACATATAGACATTTTCCTCCAAGATAATGGAATATCAATGGATTCCTTAAGGGGAGAGGAAATCCATAAAGTATTCCATCAGCTCAAAGAAGAATTGATACATACCAGCCATTTGGATTGTGCCATGAGTTGAGAATAGGTACTCCGGATAGAGGTCCACACAGAGGACTACAGGTATGCATTACTATGATTGTGCAGCCTGTGAGTAAACCTGTTGGTCAGGAATTCCAAGGATTTATCTCCATTTATAAGTCTCCATGTAAAGTTCATAAGCATAGAATCATTAAAGATCCTAACATCTTTCACCCCCATGCCACCAATGTTCACCGTCTTGATACATTCTTTCCATGCCACCGTGACAAGTTTCCTCTGATTAATAGAGCCAGTCCATATAAAGTTGCATATCATCCTGCTTAACTCCTTTAATAAAGTTCTGGGCCACTTATATAATGAGAACGAATAAACAAACATTGAGGTGATGACAGAGTTGACCAAACATACTCTCCCAGCTTGGGACATGGTCTTCCCCTTCCAGCTAGCTAGCTGATTAGTGATTTTTATAGCTATCTCCTCTAGATATACCCTTTTTACTCTCCCCCAAAACAGAGGCAGTCCAAGATAAGTAAAGGGAAAACTACCTCTCTTCACACCAAGCCTGCTAGAAACTCTTATCTGCTTCTATGTTCGAATCCCTTCCCCAAAGACAACAAAAGTCTTCCCCCAGCTAATGACCTGACCTTCCACTTCCTCATAATGTGCAAAGAGATTCTTGATGCAACATATAGTTTTCCAATCATCCTTGGAGAATAAGAGGATATCATCCGCATAAGTTTTTGAGAAAAGGCATCAGATATAGTATTAAAAATTCATCAGATAGAATTCTAAAAATCCATCAAAAAAAGTTATACAAACTTATTTATGAAGTATTAAAACATTATTAGATAGAGTATCATAAATTCATTAGACATAGTGTTATGAAGGCATTTATTTTTTTTAAATATGTATCAAATGAAGGATTAAGGATATTTATAAATTATTTTATAAAGTCTTACATTGTGATGATTCTGATCTTGAAATTTAATTATTTAAATAATCATAAAGGAAAAATTCATAATTATAGCCAGGATTTTAGGAAGGTTTGAAGATATCATTGATTCCAAGATATAAGGAAGTTTACATGAATATTTTTGACTCTTATTTTTATGAAGGTTTTCAATAATTCAATTGAAGAACAATTTGAGTGGGATATTCAATTTCTGAGTGGTAAATTTGAATTTAAAGTTTTCTCTTCTCTCATTATTTTTAGATAAGATGTTTCTATATAAATAATATCACATGCACTGAGAAGGTTGTTGCTACTAGGAAAATTGATGAAAAATTGAGGTGTCAAATGAAGTGATTGAGATATTTTTTTATCATAGCATCATATGCAGTAGCATCAGATGCAGAAGTATTAGATGGAGTATACTAGATAGAGGGTATCAGATGAAGGATACCAGTTTGAGTGATATTTTATGGGAAGATACTGCATAAAGGGTATCAGATAGAGGCATACAATATAAAGTATACCAGATAGAGTATACCAGAGGAAAATATACTAGATGAAGAAGTGATCAGACAGAAATATTTATAAAAAATCTCATATAGAAGTTATTTCTCATTGTTATTCAATAAATTGAAGAGGAGTAAGAAGAACTTATAACAAGGAAAGTGAAAAGGAAATTCAAGAAGCATAGTGACAATATATTGAAGTATATTGGTGAAGGTTATTTTTGTTATTGAAAAAGATTATTCTTTCTTATTATCTATGTGAGGAGAACATGAATTATAAAAGGACTATAGTTTTTTGAATTATAACATTCCATTACTAAATTTCAGGTGTGAACCTTGTTTTGTTATTTCTTTTCTTTGTTTTATTTTTGATATTTAGTTGTTTCCTTTGATCTCTAGTTAATCTCATTTATTCTTGTTTGTTTTCCTCTTATTTGAGTATTTAGTGGGGGTGTGAGAGAGGTTATGAATTAATTTTAGTGGATGAGGATTTTATCATGGGTGTGGACATGATCTTATAGTTTGAAAAGTTATAGGAGGCCCACCGGCTCTATGGTGAGGGACATCAACTAGCCGATGGGTGGTTGGAAGTGGTGGGTTCCTATAGTAAACCCACTGGATAGGAAGTGGAATCCCACCAACCATGGTGGGAATTTTAGAATTTATTTCATTTTTCCTAGTGCCATCGAGAATATGGTGGCACCAATGGGGCCAAGTTTTGATAGGGTGGTATCGTCTTTTTATCATGTTTAATCCCCAATTTAAGTTTAAAACAACTCCATTGAATTTCATTCAACCCAAATCTCTTTGGAGACTCTCTAGAGAGGATTTCAGATCTACTAACCTCATTTATTCATGGATCAAAGTGTCAGTTAGTGTGTTAGATCTCTTCCAATAAGTGTGATATCAATTTGGTCATGGATTCGCCTTTCTCCCTCTTTCTTCCACTATGAGAGTGGTGATTACCCATTCCATTGATGAATTTATATCTTGAATAGATGAACTATGATTCTAGGATTCTTGTTTGAGCATTCTATCCCTTGACTCACTATTGGTGGATCTCGTGTGGGTGTTAATTTATCTTGATTGAGGTAGGTGGTTTCATAATGTAATCTATATCAATTGAAACATTTAATTCTTGTATAATTTTAATCGGGTTTCCAATTGATTTCTAAATATTTAATTGAAACTCTTGAAAAATGATTTTAAATGACATGGTGTGTGTGTGATGAAATTACTTTGAAAATAGCTTTTAAAATACCATATAGATTTATAGAAAATGTTATTGAATTGGAATGAGGTAATTTGAATCTATAATTTGATGATGAATTTTGAGAAGAAAAGGCATGAAATGTCTAATGATTTGAAATAAAATTAATTGATTTGAAAGACACAAGTTTTAAATAAAAACCATTAGATGTTGTTCTTTGAAATGATATGGAATGTTTAGAATATTAAACTTAGGGATGAATGAATTGATTGATTGAATGATTTGAGATTGATTGAATTGAATTATATCCCTAGGTATGATTGATTACCTTGAATCACATGAGAGTTTGGGTAGTTAGGTATAAGGATATGCATGACAATGACACTAAACTATCTTGTGGGTAGGGAGTTTATCCTTTGGGATTCTCTCCTATTACTCTGGGATTTTTGATCTAAGGAGTGTGTTCACTCCAAGATTCATATTTAACTAAGATTTCATGTAACCATGTGATTAGTACTAACCCTATGTATCATTACCATGGTTCCATGATTTAAAACTATTAAAAATGTTTTTTACATGACAATGTTTATAAAATGACTTACTCATATCTATTTTGATATAAATGAATATTCATGCCTATTTTGATAATGATGTTTATATATGCCTAATTTAATGAAAATAAACTTTGAAACCTATTTTATAATATTTTTTTAAATGTTTTAAAAATCATATGTATTTTGAAAATATTTCCATGCCATGTTTTATTTAAAATTGAAAAAATTTGGTTTATTTATTATATATTTCTTATGAAATTATTGGTGATATCCTACTAGGTTTTTTTTCTCACACCCTTCCTTGGAATTTGATAATTTGTAAATTTTCTTCTAAAATATCTAGGAAAATGGGAAACTGTAGGACCCCGGGACACCCTGAGAGGGGAGGGGTGAATCAGGGTGTCAACTTTTTCTTTTAAAGTTATGGATCTTGTTCCCACGTTTGTAGAAACTTGTTAAACCTATATGATGGATATGAATAGAAAGCAAGAATTAAAATGCAGAGAGATGACACAAAAATTTTTACTTGATTCACCACTAAGGGCTACGTTCAAGGAGCATACGCCGACAAGTTGTCGGTCGTACCAAATTCCACTAAACTTTACTAGCTGTGGATTACAAAGGTTTGGGCACAGTCACTCTGTTCCAGGCTCACTGCCTTTACAAAATATTTAGGGAAAGCTCACAACGTCCCTCGGGTCACTCCCATTGATTCCCCCTAGCTCACTGCTCTTGGTGAAGTCACATGTAGTTTATAGACTTGAAGGTCTCTTCAATAGATTTTCATTGAAGTCTTTTTCTATACTTAGCACGAGACTCTGCTTGCATCAAAGTCCAGAATTGATGCACTAGAACTCACAAAATCACTGAACCGGATAACCAGAATGTGCAGACAAGCTTCACTGACAATTGCGCGCAACACCAACCCTTTGTGCGCAAAACCTTCCTATTGTGCGCAAATTTTTCTTTTCGCGCGTAAAAATATTTCGCGCAATCACACCCTTTTTCGCACAGCTGAATCTTTTATGCACAACCCCAATTTTTACATGCAACTTATCCTTTTCCGCACATCCTGGAATTTTCCGCGCAATCCAGAATATTTCACACAAGCCCCTTTTCGCGCATCAGACCTCAAATCTTCTCTAAGTCTTCAATCGTAAAGAATGAAGGGGGTCACCTCATTTTTATAGGTGTCTGAGACCCCTACGTGAAAAATCCCCTTCGGCATGAAAACCTCTCATTTGGCGCGTAATTTTTCGCGCAGGTATCATTTTCCGCTCACCTCTCCAGATATTTCGCGCAGCCCATGCCTTTGCCATTTTTCGATGTTTTGATTCCGAAACACTATTTGCGCGAAAAACTTCACTCTGCTATTTCACACACCACGCTGTTTTTCATGCCCAGATCAAGTATTTCGTTCACAACCCTTATTTTCCACCCACCACTTCCTCTTTGTGCGCACCTCCTTTTGCAAACAATCCATGTCTTCATTTTCCGATTTTGAGGCCCAAAAAATTGGCAAACACTGGAAAATAGCGCCACCTTCAATACTGTTGTCTGCTTGAACTGTATGATCACTTTGCTGGCACACATTCTGAACTTCCACTGAGGATTTACAACAAACACAAACCAAAATCCAATTCCTGCATAGAACGGCCATGGTTCCAACAATCTCCCCCTTTGGGTTTGTTGGCAATCACTAAATAAATTCAAAAAGATCACCATCCCCATGCAATCCAAAAAATGAAAGGATCAACTCATCCAACACTCTAAGTCTATGTGAGCAATTCTCGGTGTAGAAAACAAGAAAGGAAGCTTGAATTGGGTTCCCATGTTTTGGAATTCTCAATGATGCCCAAGAAATTTTCTTACAGTGTCACAGAAGCATTACATGTCCACCGACAATCCTGAATTTATTCCTTTCTCCCCCATTGTCAATAAACCCAAAAACTGGTAATTTGTTCATTGTTCAGCAGCTCCAGCCATACTTTCCCTGGATAGTATCTCCCCCACAAACCTGCATCACATCCATGAACAGATAAAATAGTTATCATAATCGGGGAGAGGGGTAATTCGTATCCTCCTTATGCACTTGGAGGTGGCTGAACACCGAGGTTCAACCGATGCTTCTCAAACACAGCCGCAGACAGTGGCTTGGTCAGGATATCAGCTACTTGCTCATCAGTTCCCACATGATCCATTCTAATCACACCTTGCTCAACTTTTTCTTTAATAAAGTGATACCAGATTTAAATATGTTTTGTACGGGAATGCTGAACATGATTCTTCGTAAGATCAATTGCACTCTTATTATCACAGTAAATCACCATTGGTTGTTTTACCTCATCAAAAATATCTATCAATTGTTGCTTCATCCATAACAGTTTAGTGCATGCCTTTGTAGCAGATATATTCTCATCTTCAGCAGTACTAAGAGAAGTACTTTCTTGTTTCTTGCTCAACCAGCCAACACATTTATTTCCAATATAGAATGCTTCACCACTAGTGGACTTTCTGTCAACTATATCTTCAGACTAGTTAGCATCAGAAAACACTGATAATTCACTGTCCCGACCTGTAGAAAAGTATAACCCAAAGTTATGAGTACCTTGAATGTACCTCATGATTCTTTTTACTACATCCATATGTTCCTCTTTTGGATTACTCTGAAATCAGTCTGCAAGACATGTGGCAAAGAAAATTTCTGGCCGTGTCGCTGTCAGGTACAGTAAGCTTCCAATTATCCTTCTGTACATGGTGGGATCTACAGAAGTACCATCCTAATGATTTCCAAGTTTAGTTCCAAATGCAATCGGAGTTGACATTGGTTTGGAGTCTTGCATATTAAACTTATTCAGCAGCTCTCTTGCATACTTTTCCTAAGAAATGAAAGTGTAATACTTCTTTTGAATCACATGCAGCCCCAAGAAATATGTGAGCTCCCCAATCATAGACATTTAAAATTTTGATTTCATATGATTGGAAAATTCATCCACTTATTTCTTCTTGTTGCCACCAAATATGATATCATCAACATAGAAAAGAACCATGAATTGATCTTTTGGAGAATTCTTCACATATAGATTGTGATCTACTCCTCCTCTTTTGAATTCCATCTTCTTGAGATAAGAATCCACCCGAGAGTACCACGCCCGTGGTGCCTGCTTCAAACCATATAGAGCTTTCTTCAGTTTACATACCTTTGTTTCATCAGTACCAAGAACAAAACCCACTGGTTGTTCAATGTACACTTTTTCTTCGAGTACACCATTTAGGAATGCTTTCTTGACATCCATTTGATATACTTTATATCCTTTTTGGAGTGCCATGGCAAGGAACAAACTGATTGACTCCAGTCTAGCCACTGGAGCAAAGGTTTCTTCAACATCAACACCTTCAATCTAGGAATGTCCCTTACAAACCAATCGTGCCTTGTTTCTGATAACACTTCCATGCTCATCAAATTTGTTCTTGAAGATCCATTTTGTACCAATCACATTGTGACCTTCAGGTCTCTGGACAAGATCCCATGTCTAATTCTTGTCAATCTGATCTAACTCTTCATTCATGGCTTTCACCCATGATTCATTCTTTGCAGCTTCTTCGAATGAAGATGGCTCCACAAGTGATATAAATGAAAACTACATGTTATTACTCATCCTACTTGTTTGTGTGGGTGCAATCCAATCCCCAATTATGTTAGATGGATCAATCTCAGCTCTACGATTTCTCCTCTGTGGTTCAGTTGAATTCTCTCTAGCCCCAGTTTCTTCTTCAGATTCTTCTTCTGAGTCAACATCATGATGTGACTGTTGAGTGTTTTGTACAACTTCCTCTATTTCTATATTTTTATTTTCTCTACGTTCACTTTCTTCCTCACTCTCTATCACATCAGCATATGACATCCCTAAAGCACTTGTGGTTTTCTCTTCAATTACCTTAACATCACTGCTTACAACAATCCTTCCTAATCGCTTGTTGAAACACTTGTAGGCTTTGTTGTTCATTGGATACCCAAGAAAAAATCCTTCATCAGCATTGTCACCAAACTTCCATTGATTTCCTTCTTTATTACGAATGAAAAATTTACTTTCGAACACATGAAAGTATTTCAATGAAGGCTTCCTTACATGCCACAATTTATATGGTGTCTTTGTTTCTCCCATATAAAGCCCTGTTCGATTCTGAATGTGCACTGCAACTTCAACTGCTTCCTTCCAGTAATGGAGAGAGATACCACTCTCGATCAGCATAGTCCTGGCCATATTGTTGACCTGTCAATTCCAACACTCAACAACTCCATTTTTTTGTGGATTTCTCACAGCAGCTACCTCATGTTGTATTCCATGTTTTTCTAGGTAATTTTCAAATTCAATGGATGTGTATTCTCCTCCATTGTCAGATCATAGGACTTTTATTGTCCGTTCTGTATCATTATCGTCAATCCGGCGATAAGTTTTCATTCAATCAAGAACTTGTCACTTCCTATGAATCACCATTACACAATCCATTCTACTATAATCATCAATGAAAAGGACAAAGTACCTTTCTCCATGGGTTCCAACAACATTTATTGGGCCACATACGTCTGTATGGATGAGATCAAGAAGATGAGATGCCCTTTTCTTCTTTGTCCGATATGAACTACAAACCTGTTTCCCACGAATACAAGCATCACAAGACTTTTCCGATTCACGCTTTAGAATGGGAATACACATGACTATATTCAGCTTAGATATATTTTCCATGTCTTGTTGGTTAATGTGCCCTAGCATTCGATGCCACAAATTATTTTCTTCTTCAATAGAAAAATAGCAGGAGTTTACTTTGCTGTCAACCTGATATAAGTTCCCATCTGTTCTACAGCCTTTCATAAGAGAATTCCCTTTTTTTTCCTTTATATTGCAGCCTTTATGATTGAAGGTTACTATGAGCCCTGATTCACAGAGTTGACTTACACTGAGGAGATTGTGGCATAGACCATCCACATAAAGAACTTCTGTCTTCTTCATCTCTCCGTTGGCGAGAGGAGTATTCCCACTGCCTTTAATCTTCAAAGCACCATCATTACCAAACCATACTATTCCATCAACCTTCTTTTCGATGTTCTTCAAAAGTTTAGCATTTCCCATCATATGGGAAGAGCATCCACTATCAAGGATCCAGGTGCTGCTGCTCTTTTTAGCTTTGAGGGCTACTTCTGCAAGATTGGATTTCTCGATCTTCTTCTTTTCTTTCCATGAGATATTGGCTTGACTATAGGATACTGATGGTATTTTAATACTTTCTTCCACATAACCTGATTCATCATACCCATAATCTTCTTCAAAAGGGGAAAAACTGTTTGTGAGAACAACACCATCAGGAGGATGAAAATTGGCCCGTCTTTGAGTGTTGTATGAGTTTCTCTTGTCGTACCTCTTCCTACAATACATAGCTTTATGGCCAAATTTAGAACAATTAAAACAATAAACATAGAATTTATTTCTTCTATAAGATGGAGGATATGAGATCGGTCTCCTTTGTTGACTTCCCAGATCTTCCCCATTCAAGTAGCTCCTTGCCTATTCGCAGTATGACATGGTATGGCCTAGATAACCATAGAACTGAAATTTCATGAGAGGAAATGTATTTTCACATGAATTTATCCTCACGCTTTCTTCCTTGGGAGAATGGTTGCACTGCCTGTCATTTCTGAATGTTTGAGGATAATTTTTAGTTCTCCTTTTATCTTGGATTTGGGGTTTCTTTTTCAGAACATCAGGCAATGTTTCAACATGTCCAACTTTTATCTTGTCTTTCTTTTGTCTCTCCTTACTTCCAGCAGTTGATGTCTCAGCTTCACAGCCAATTCCACTCTTTCCCATGAAAGCGGGTCTTTGATCACTCAAGATTTTTCCAACCCCATCCGAACCACCCTTGGATCTTTCTAGTAATTCTGTATCTGAGAATCTTCCAAACTGTATTTTCTTCCTTGGTTCTTTTGAAATTGATTCAGTCTCAAGTTTGCTCCTAAGAGTAACAAATTATTCCTCAAGACCCTCAACGATCTTGTATTTTTCTTCTAGTTTGGAGGTGAGGTCATTGATGACTTTTGCCTGCTCTTCAATTCTCAACTTCATATCCACTACATCATCATTTCTCTCAAGAATTTTAGACTAAACTTCTACAAATTCTTCCAGTTGTTCAATCTCAGCTTCAAGTTTTATCAACATATTTAGTTGATTCTCCTACCATTGATTTCCACTTATTGCAACTCTTAAATTTAATCTTAAGCTTGCTAACAGTATCCTTAAGTTGCAACTCGGGATCTACACTAGTTTTTAACTAATTTTCTCCACCAGTGTCTTTTGACTTTTCAACAGTGGCCATAATGGAAGCATGTTTCCCAGTTTTGAATTCTAGTTCTTCTTCATCACAGAATTCATTATCATCTTCTTCCTCTTCACAGACAAAACTCTTCTTCAGAACTTTCTTTCTAGATTTGAAGTCTCCTTTCTTGAAAAACCTTTTATGAGGATTCTCAATGTTTTCAGCATCGCTATCATCATCATCGATCTTTCTTAAGCACTGAGAAGCAATGTGACCAACTTTTCCACAACGAAAGAAAGCTAGAGGTAACTTCCCTTTGAATTTCCCTTTTCCCTTCTGGAAATTCTTGGAAATGAGAGAAAGAATTTCTTTTTCCTCATCATCTTCACCACTACTATCTTTTGAGACATTCAGTTTCTCCATGGATTTGAACGCCATCTCCTTGATTACACGTGTAGAAGCATCTTCTGGTTTGAATCTCATTTCATATGCCACCAAGATACTCAACAGATCATCCAAAGATAGTTTGGAAAGATCTATTTCCTTGAGGGCTGACACCTTTGCATTGTACAGGGGTGGTAGCCTTCTCCGTATTTTCTTCACAATGTCAATGTCTCTAATTTCTTCTCCAAGACCTTGAATTGCTCCAACCACTTCAGTAATTCGATTGAAGAAGGAGTCTGCATTCTCATCAGGATGCATCTTCAGATCATCAAATCTATTGTGTAGAACTTGTAGTTTCGCTTCCTTCAATTTACTATCTCCTTCATAAATATTTTCAAGTTTATCTCACATGGACTTTGCTGAGTTTCAAATCATCACTTTTAGATAGATCTGATCAGAAAGTGCTGCGGTGAGAGCATTCTGTGGTTTAGCATCTGCATCAAGAATTTTCCTATTTGTATCATTCATAGCAAGCCCTATTGGATCAGAAAAATTAATACCTTGCACAGTGGAAAACAAAACTTCTATTCTAAGGGATCTTAGATGAGATCTCATTCTGTTCTTCTAGATTTGGAAATTACTTCCATCGAAGAGAGGGACTCCCCTAAAATTGACTGCATTCTCCATGACGACAAAGGACAGATTCAACACCAGAAACCTCGCTTTGATACCACTTGTAGGACCCCAAGACACCCTGAGAGGGGAGGGGTGAATCAGGGTGTCAACTTTTTCTTTTAAAGTTATGGATCTTGTTCCCACGTTGGTAGAAACTTGTTAAACCTGTATGATGGATATGAACAGAAATCAAGCATTCACATGCAGAGAGATGACACAACACTTTTTACCTAGTTCACCACTAATGGATACATCCAAGGAGCATACGCCGACAAGTTGTCGGTCGTAACAAATTCCACTAAACTTCACTAGCTGTGGATTACAAAGGTTCAGGCACAGTCACTCTGTCCCAGGGTCACTGCCTTTAAAAAAGATTTAGGTAAAGCTCACAACATCCCTCGGGTCACTCCCGTTGACTCCCCCTAGCTCACTACTCTTTGTGAAGTCACATGCAGTTTATAGATGTGAAGGTCTCTTCAATAGATTTGCATTGAAGTCTTTGTCTCTACTTAGCACGAGAATCTGCTTGCATCAAAGTCCAGAATTGATGAACTAGAACTCACAGAATCAATGAACCATATAACCAGAATGTGCAGACAATCTTCACTGACAATTGCGCGCAAAACCAACCCTTTGCACGCAAAACCTTCCTATTGCGCGTAAATTTTTCTTTTCGTGTGTAAAAATATTTTACACAATCACACCCTTTTTCACGCAGCTGAATCTTTTATGCGCAACCCCAATTTTTACGCGCAACTTATCCTTTTCCGTGCATCCTGGAATTTTCCGTGCAATCTAGAATATTTCACGCAAGCCCCTTTTCACGATCCTTTTTCATGCACCAGACCTCAGATCTTCTCTAAGTCTTCAGCCGTACGGAATGAAGGGGGTCACCTCATATTTATAGGCATTTGAGACCCCTGCGTGCAAAATCCCCTTCAGCGTGAAAACCTCTCATCTGGCGCGTAATTTTTCACGCAGGTATCGTTTTCCACGTACCTCTCCAGATATTTCGCACAACCCATGACTTTGCCATTTTTCGATGTTTTTATTTCGAAACACTATTTGCGCGAAAAAATTCACTCCGCTATTTCGTGCACCACGCTATTTTTCACACCGAGCTCAAGTATTTTGCGTACAACCCTTATTTTCCGCGCACCACTTCCTCTTTGTGTGCACCTCCTTTTAAAGACAATCCATGTATTCATTTTCCGATTTTGAGGCCCAAAAAAATTGGCAAACACTGGAAAACAATGCCACCTTCAATACTATTGTCTTCTTGAACTGTATGATCACTTTGCTGGCACACATTCTGAACTTCCACTGAGGATTGAAAATAAACACAAACCAAACTCCATTTCCTGCATAGAACAACCATGGTTCCAACAGAAACACCACTTATAGGTGGCATTTGTAATTGATTAGCGAGACCTTGGGAATTGGCGGTGGCTAGTGGTATGTGTGATACACTTGTTACATGGGGTTTTGATGATGACATATTGATGGTCATATTTGATGTATTTGATTATCGTGAAAGTTTTAAGACTTGTATCTTTATACTTGTGGTATTTTTATCTCTTAAGGAGAATTTTACATACCATCTATTTATCATTTCATATATTATGATTTTGTATTTATTCGATATTCTTATAGAGAAATTATCCCCTCTTATTTTTTTTGATTCCAAGGCACTAGTTGCAAACCCGTGGGGAATATAAAAACCCTTCAGGCCATGTTAAAATTGATTTAGGTAATATTCAAGAAAATTATATGGGTTTGTTCATGTAAAATTGGTATCAAAGGTGGATTTGCCTCTTTTCTGATGTTGGTATTCAGTTTGGGATATATTGGTATATAGGATATAGGATTATCTAGACTTAAGGGGTAAGTTACAAGTGAGTTCTTGAACAACTCTCATCATAAAGATCCTTAAGTTACAATGGGTTTTTGGGAAAAATGTATTTGGGGAGTTTTTTATCTAATACTAGACATTTTACAAAGATTTTATTTTAGAATTGAGTTTCCTAGTTGAATTATGATTAATAGAGTTGGTGGACTCATGTCTCCTGACCAATGTTTCCCTTGTTAAATATTGATTTTGTGAAGTACCATGACCCCAAGAATAATTTTAATAGACCTAAAAATAGAGATGTTGATGAACCATGGAAATATAGGCTTCTAATTGATTATAACCTTGTAGATGTTACTGTGCATGCGGTCCAATATTTGGGCTAGGTAGCTGCACCTGTTCCTATTCAGGCTACAATGGTTGTACCCTAGAGGGATGATAGTAGGGATTATTACTAGGACTTTATTTATATGAAGACACTATATTTATAGGGTATAAATGACCCTCATGAGGTGGATAATTTGTTGAATAAGGTTGAGAATCTCTTTTAGTTTTTTTGTGATTCTAGATTTGGTTACGGTAAAATGTGTTTTTTTCAAACGTGATGGGCCTTGCAGAAGGTGGTGAGATTTGATAGTTATAACTAGAAAGCATGTGGGATTGCAGTGGAAATACTTCAAGGATATTTTTATGGAAAATTTATATCTAGAATAAATGGTGTTGGATAATTTAATAGAGTTCCTCAAAATTCAACATGATTATTAGATAGTGAAGCAGTATGCCAATTTTTTTATTAAGCTTGTTCATTTTTCACCTGATGTGGTATCGAATAAGAAGGTGAAATATAAAAGGTTTGAGATGGGTCTTCAAGAAGATATCTAATCTCAGTTTTTATTGTATCTCGCCTAACATTCTGATGATATGTATAGAGATTTTATGGTGGAACTTGACTTGGTTAGTTAGATAGGTTAGACGGGAGTTCCTCTTACTCCCAATGGAAGCTCGAGTGGTCCCTTTAAATGGGAGAGGAAGTGGGATGACTCTCTTAGTGGAAATCATAGAGGTGGATCTATATAGTATAATTCATCTAAATATTATATTTTATCTATTAAATGACCACTTAGTTATTTATAATTTGGTAAAGTTGGTAACTCAAAGAGAGCTTGCACATAGACATTGAATATATGTAGATCTTACAGATGATCAGGTCAATGTAGATATTTTTCCATATCTTTACTACATTTCATAGTGGTTTGGGATTGAAATTACTTGAAGGATTTTTGGATTAGTTATATTATTGAGAAAAAAATCATTTCTATCCACATACATTAGGAAAGAAGCTTCTTCACATAGTGGATAAGTCTCCCAGGGAAGCTGATGTGGGTCCTGTGACCATGAGAGGTTCCATTAACATTGCTTTATCTTTAGTGATTGATTTATTCGATATTTGTGTCTTTCATTCCTTTATATCTACATGTATTATTGGAATCTTGAATATTCTTATAGAGATCATACCCTATGTTATAGATATTTCTATGCCTATTAGGAAAAAGAGGGAGAAGGGTCTTTGATGCCCACTTGCACTTTTTCTTTATCGGAAGTCAATATTTCTTGGTACCCTTCAATTATGAATATTAAACCTTTGGATTTCATTATGGGGATGGATTATCTGATTTCACACAAGCCTCATATTGACTGTTATCTTTGATGATTGCCATTTATTTCCATTGATGGTGTGTGTTGTGTTTTTCAGGGAGAATGAGACCCAAAGTTGAGTCGATCTAGACCTCCTATTTTGAATTTGGGTAGGATGATACCCATGTTTTATTTTTAACCAGATCATAAATATTTGGGTGTTGATTTACCTCTAGTATTAGATAAGTTTCCTGATGTGTTTTGATATGAATTTTTTGGTTTTCCAGTAGTGAGGGGGGGGGGGAGTTATCTACTGACTTGGTACCAGGTACTAGATTATTTCTATTCCTTCATACCAAATGACAGTAACTAAACTAAAGGAGTTAAAGAAATAGTTGGATGAATTGTTGTATAAGGCATTCCTTCAAACTAGTGTATCTCTTTGGGAAGTGATAGTGTTTTTTTCTAATAAGGATGATATAATACTTTTCCTTTGTGTTGATTACTGAAATCTCAATCGGTTCATAGTTAATAAAAAGTTTCGATTTTCCCTAATTAATGATTTTTTTGAATAGTTTAAAGGGGTGAAGTGATTCTCAAATATTTATCCTTGGTTTGGTTATTAATTAGTTTAGGATCAAGGAGCCTGATGTCCCTAATACTGTTTTTAGAAGTAGGTATGACCACTATGAGTACCTTTTTATGCCTTTTTGTCTAACCAATGATCCTACCATGTTTATATAATTGATGAACATGATTTTACATCAGTACCTAAATTATTTCATTGTGTTATTTATGGATGAAATCTTGGTTTACTCTAAGATCAATGAGGACCATGTGTGTCACTTAATATTAGTTCTTGATATTTTGATAAATCAAAAACATTATAAAAATATTTTTAATTTAAAATTTTGGATTTGGGAGGTGAATTTCTTAGGAAATGTGGTTTAAGAACATGGTATTTTAGTTGATCCACAAAAGTTGAAATATGTTATGACCAAGAGTAGACAAAAAATGTATTTGAGATTCAATTCTTGGTTTTATTGGTGTATTATCTCTATTTTTTGAAGGATTTATCAATATTGGATTCTCTATTGAATGATATCACTCATAAGGGATTAAATTTTATATGTGATTCAAAATTTCATGCTTCCATTGACGAGTTTAAGTGTTGTTTAACTTAAGAACTAGTGTTAAAACCTCCAAAAGATGAGAAGGTCTATGTGGCATTATGTGATGCTTCAAGTTATTGGAATGAACTTTATATCCAAAGGTTTACCATCTTCTCAAATAAAAAAAATCTTGAGTTATATATTCTCAAAAAAAATTTGAATCTTTTATAGAGATGATGGGTGGAGTACCTGAAATCCTTTAATTTTGACATTACCTATACCCCTAGTAAGGGTAATGTAGTCACTGATTTTTTAATAAGGAAACTTCCATTCTAGGATGTGAAATAATCTTCTAAAAAGCATACCATGATGGATATATTTTCTCATATTCATTTGGGAATATAAAAGGATGAGATCGAGGTTGTTTTTGTGTGTGTTCAGTTGACATCATCACTTCTCAAGATGATTCTCTAGGATTAGTATCTTGATGACGAGTTATAAATAAATGGGGATTATTTATATAATAGGGAGACCATTATTTAGTGGTATCTACCTTCTGAGGATATATTATGATTTTGGAGTTGGTATATCGGTCTTTTTTCCTTTTATGAAGGCTATGATGGGGGATTTACATAATTCCCAATGGGTCGTACACCCTATCACCATGAAATTTTTTTATGATATGAAATTCCATTTTTGGTGTCCAAGTATAAAATGAGACATTACTTATTTTTTTCTCATTGTTATACTTGTCTGTAAATTATGGCCAAGCATAAAAAACCTTCAGATTTTCTTTATCACCTTCCTATGCTGACTTTGAAGTGAGACGAGATATCGATGGACTTTTTTGTTGGGTTATCATGTACACCTCAAGGAAAGAACTCGATATGGGTGGTGATTGACCAATTGGACAAATTAGATCACTTTATTCCCATTCATGTTATGAATAAATTTGAGGACTTATAAAATTTGTATGTGTAGGAGATAATAATATTTCATAGAGTAAAACTATAATAATATTTGATAGGGATCTCTATTTCACTTCTTGGTTTTGGAAATTCCTCTAGGTGGTGATGGGATCCCAGGAAAATTTGAGCATGGTGTACCATACACAGATGGTCAAACAAAATGAGAAATAAAAATTCTTGAGGACATGATTTGAGTTTATATCCTTGATTTTGGTGAAGGTTCCCTGGTTAGACCTAGTTTGGTCCAAGATATGATGATAAAAATTTAGTTGATTCATCAAAGAATGGTAATGAATACAATTCATTATAAATCCTATGCTAATTGTAGTCAATTCTATTTATATTTCTCAATTGGAGACTCTATGTTTTTGAGAGTTTCACCTTAGTTGGGTCACTGATGGTTGGGAAAACACAGAAAGTTAACATCAATATATGTGTTTGATATTCCTGACTAGATTGGAAAGGTGGTGTGATGTTTAGATTTTTCACCTTAAATGAAATTGGTCCATAATGTGTTTCATATGTCATATCTAAGAAAGTATATCTATGAACTGTCTCATGTATTGATCTTGGAGGACCTTGATGTGGAACCCGATTTATCTATGATTGATCAGCCAATTCAGATTTTTGATTTTTAGAGAAAGTAACTTTGAGGAAAATATATACTATTGGTTTAGGTGTTTTGGAAGTATGGTTCTGATTAGAATGATAATTGGTATCATGAGGCCTTAATAAGAGATTAGTGGCCTCACCTAATTGTGATGGAGTATTCTTGATAGGATTTTAGTGGGAAGAAAACATTTATGGTGGGAAGATTGTAACATCCCATTACCAGCTTTCAGGTACAAACCTTGTTTTTTTCTTAGTTATCTTTGTTTTCTTGTTTATCATTAGTTGTTTCCTTTGTTCTCTATTTGATCTCATTGATTATTGTTTGTTTACCCTTGTTTTAATTTTCATAGGGGTTTGGGAGAGGGTCTGAATCTGATTTTAGTGGTTGAGCGGTGACTAGGGCTCTTAACACGGGAGTAGGAATGATCCTATAGCTAGAAAGGCTATAGGCGGCCCACTGGCTAGCCGGTAAGGGCTACCGACCATCTGGTGGGTGGCTGTAAATGGTGGGTTTCTATAGGAATCATAATTTCTAGTTAGTAAAATCATGCCGAACAGCCGATGAGACTTACAAAATGTAGTGTATCCTGCCCAATGCCATTGGGTAGCTAGTGGAGGCCACCAACTAGCTGGTGGTTCCAACAGGGCCAATTTTTAGTAGGGAAGTATTGTATTTTTATCTTGTTTAATCCCCAGTTTATTTCTAAAAAACTTCTCTCAATTTTAATTTAAACCTAATTTACTTGGAGTCTCTCTAGAGAGGATTTTGGTTCTCCCAATCTCATTTCTTCATGGATTGAAGTGTTGATTAGTGCATTGGATCTCTTCCAGTAAGTGTGATATCTATTTGATCATGGATTTTCCTTTCCTCATTTTTCTCCCTCTTTTAGAGCAGCAATTCCTCATTCCATTTATTGATCTATATTTTTTACTTAATGAATTATGATTCTAGGATTCTCCTTTGAGTGTTGTAGTCCTCGAATCTCCATTGGTGGATCTAGTGTGGGTGTTTATTGATATTGATTGAGGTAGGTGGTTTTCTAAGGAAGTATATATACATTTATACCTTTAAGTATTTTTTAATTTAAATTGGGTTTCTAATTGATTCCTAAACTTTAATTTAGACTCTTGAAAAATTATTTTAAATGGAATAGTGTGTTGATTAAATTCCTTTGAAAATGGATTTTGAAATAAAGTGTAGATTTTAAAAAAATTATCTTGGATTAGAATGAATAATTTTAAGTATGAATTTGATGATTAATCTTGAGAAGAAAAGTCATAAAATGTTTTATGATTTTAAATTAAATAAATTGACATGAGTTTTTGATAAAAATTATTTGATATTGGTTTTTGAAATGATATGGAATGTTTTGAAACTTGAACTTGGATCTGAATGAATTGATTGAATGAATGATTTTATATTGATTGAATTTAATGATTTTCCCAAGTTTGATTGATTACCTTGAAGCACATGGGATTATGGGTAGTTAGGTAGAAGGATATTCATTCTAGGTAAACTACTATCTTGGAATGGATCAACTAATACAATGATACTAAACTATCTTGAGGGTAGGGGGTGTATTATTTGGGATTCTCTCTTATTCCCACTAGTATTTTTGATACAGGGAGTGTGTGCACACCTAGAACCATATTTCATTGATATTTTGTATGACCTTGTGAATGTTACTAATCCCAAGAATAATTACAATGGTTTAGTGATTGGAAATGATTTATATATACCAGTGTTTATAAAATGGATTACTCACGTATGTTTTGATAGAAATTTTTATTATTTCTTATTTTGATAAAAAAATTTATATATACCTAATTTTATAAAAATTCACTTTTAAATCTATTTTATAACATCCATTTATTTTTTTTTGAAAATCATATTTTGATATGAACCATTAAAATATTTCCATTCCATGTTTTATTTAAAATTGATAAAAGTTCGGTTATTAGTTATATATTGATTATAAAATTATTGATGAGATAATAGTGGGATATTTTTCTCACACCCTCACTTTTAATTTGGGGTTTTTATAGATTTTGTTATGTTAGGTGAAGGAAAAAAAGAACCACTCCAAGGAGGTGAGTGTACTTGATTAGTGGGAACTTGGGAGTTGGTAGTGACTGGTGGAACATGTTATCCACTTATTATGTAGGGTTTTAATAATAAAATATTGATGGTATTATCTAATTTCTCTGAGTTTTTTTTTCCATTTCTTAGACTTGTATATGTCTAATTTTGGTATCTCTCTCTTAAGGAGTGTTTGGCATATCAACTATTTACATTTTATATCCATTTTTTTGTATTTATGAGTTATTATTTTAGATAAATCATTCCATTTCTTTTTTCGATGTCCAAGTGCTAGTCACTAGCCCATGGGAATTTATAAATCCCTTAAGGATGTTTCATAATTGATTTAGGTATCATTTATGTGGGTTATTTGGGTCAGTTTTTGATAATAAGTGGTGGATACCCCTACTTACTATAAAGCACCAAAAGATTTTTTTCTAGCGGTTGTCTGGTCTTAAAATATTTCCAAACCATGATAAGGACTAGCTACTATTATTTACTAGTTAACCTTATAAATAATCATGTTCCTATGAGTTTTCTCGTTTTTTGTTTTCTAGTAGAGTCAATTCTCTCTAACCAGATGTGAAAATTGTGATTAAATTAAAAAACATAGAAAGAGATGATCACTGATTCACCCCCTCTTAGTGATCACAAAATTCTTGGATGGTTCTTTTAATTATTATCATAGGTAAGGTAACTTCATTGACTATTTGATATGTGAAGTTTTAATAAAACAAAGGCTTCCATGAATGTTAAAAACCCTGTTAATAGTAAGGGTATTCCCAACTTTGATGGGAAGAATTATCATATCTGGAAGGAAATAATGATACCCTATCTATTAAGTATTGGATATGAAGTTATTTAAGATTATATATATATTTTTACTCCTCTTACTAAGGGTTATCCCTTAATAACATCAATACGAAGAAAGCAGAGAATGACGAGAGAGCTATAATTTCTAAGCTTTCCTCCCTATCTTAAAGTAAATTCCCAAGGGTTAAAGAAATTTGAAAAACTAAAGGCATATGGAAAAAGTTGAAGAATATTTAAGAGGAAAATATGAAAGTGAAGAAATCAATTTTAAAAATATATAGATTGAAGTATGAACATCTAAAAATGGGAGATTATGAATCTGTTGGTGACTTCTTTACAAGGGGTAGTGAAATTGTTAGTACTGTAAAATGCTTTGGGAAGAAGTTGTAAGATTCAACTATTTTTGAGAAGACCATAAAAATTATTCCAGATATATTTTATGCCAAGGTATCATATTTTTAAGATAGATATCCTAAAACTCTCTCTTTGGATGATTCACATAACATTCTTATCACAAATGAGATGATAAGAGAAAAGGCTATCAAGAATAAAGAAATGGTTGATCAGAAAATCTCTTTCAAATTTTCTAAGGAAAGTCTAAGAAATTTCCCAAGGAATAAGTCAATGAATCTAAAACTAAAGATAAATTAGGTAATTTTTTTGATGAATTCATGTATTTATTATATATAAAAGTAAAAATAGGTATAAGTAAATATAAAGTAAAGTTACCATTGAAGTGATTTTTCTATAGATCCATTGGATATTTCACTTAAAATTTTATAAGACTAAAGAATGATAAAAATAGTAACGAAGAAGGTGGAAGGTAAAGAAAACCTCTTAATAAGAAGATATAAAAATCAAATTCCTATTCAGAAGGAAATGATAAAAATTTCCTTAAATATAAAAAGATAAACTTTTTTTTTCTAAATGTTAGGATGATTATGATAGTGAAGTAAAGATGAAAATTCTAGTGATGATGGTGTTGAGAAGTTTCTTATTACAGAGGTAAATGATGAGAGTTTTACCGGTAATGAAAGAAACAACTCTAAAGAATAATAATAGGAATCTTAGATAGATTTTATTCCTAAAATACAATCGAGATAATGTATTTCAATAATTGTTAAACTTGAGAAATAGAATAAGAAATTTAAGAAAGATTATCCATTAGAAAACAACTAATAATTAGTTCTTGAATAAAAATATAGGTTGTTAAAAGACATCGATGATATGAATAATTTACTTGATAAAGAGATAAAACTTAACATCAATATTTAAGAAAATATAAAGGTGAAGGAGAAAGAAGTTGATTTTGTTAAAAAAAAACTTATTTAAGCTGAGAAAGGAATAAAAAAATTCCAAAAATAGGTTTTAGAAGTTGGTTAAAGTTTTAAGAATAAAAATTATAATGATAAATAAATATATTCTTTATATGTTAATAATAAGGTTTAAAATATTCAAAAGAAGAAACAATTCAAGTGAACCATGTATGTAGCTAAAACATGTAAGTTCTACAATTTAGAAATTTATGAGGAATCAAAGTCTGAAGAAAAAATTTCTATAACTAGAGACTTTGTTAAGGATAATAAGAAGTATAATATGAATAAGAAAACTATAGGAGGATACCAAATATTTGGTTCACAATAAGTAGCCAAGGTTGATGGTTAGAAATATGATGGAATTCTGGAACACTGTTCTTGATAACATGCAGGTTACAGAGGAAAATATTTTTCTAGGATATTTCTAGTACCATGGAGGTGTTGGGAATACAATGAAAATTTTCTAGTTTCATCATAAACACTACAATTAATCTATGATATATTTGAGGTATAGTTTTAGGGGGAGCTAACCCACTCAAAGAAGACAACATGAAAAATCTAGTTTTAAAAAGGAAAATAGATTTCAGCCTCTAGAAACTATTTGTGAAAGATGTGATCATCTTGGACATTATTCTAAAGGATATCTCATATTATTATGAACTCAAAAAATATTATATGAAAAATATAAAAAGACACATGTGATGTAAGAAAATGGAAAAGAGAAGGCCTTAGTTTTTGAAACTTCTATCAAGGAAGAAAGGATAATGACCTTGGATATTGGATAGTGAATGTTCTTCACATATGAATGGGTATGTGAAATTATTGAAAAATATAAAAAATTAAAAATAAGGGACTATAACATTTGGATGATGGGTCACTCTAAATCATGGGCATTAGATCTAATATCCTTGGAAAAGAAAAATTGAAATTAAAAAGTTACTTATTTGTTGATGGATTGAAACACAACTTGTTGAGTGTTTTTCTATATGATGAAGGAAACAAAGTTGTTTAAAAAAACATGGCTTTGTTTTTAAAATTATTGAATTTGGAAAGTTATAATAAGAGTTTAACAGAATAATGGAAATATGTTTCAGGGTGGAGATTCATAGGGTTCATGCTATCTAATCTTGATGGAAGAAAATTAGTTATGACATAAAATTATTGGATATATGTGTAGGAGGAATATGAACAAGCTGATAGAGAGAGAAATTATTCATGATATCACTAACATGATAAGAATAATATATTAGTATTGTTTGATATGATAGAAAGGGAAGATTCTAAATTCTGTACATTAGAGGGTTGAGATACACACAACTCATCCCTTAGAGCTTATTCATTCTAAAATTTGTGGGCCTAATTATTGATTATTTCACTCATATTATATGTATTATGTTTTAAAATATAAATAATAGGTTCTAAAAATGTTTAAGAGTTTTAGGATAAGTAATAAAAAGGAATATTGATATCTTATGAAGAAAATTTGAATGAATAATAGTGCTGAATATACAAATGGGGAGTTTATAAATTGTCTTGAAAAGCCTGGAATTCATCATGATCTTAGTTCACCTTACACACCATAGAAAAATTGTGTTTATAAAATAAATAATAGAAGTTGAGATGGGTTGAACTGTGATTATTAAACATGATACTTCTTGATTATTCTAGAGATAATCTATTAGAGAAATAATCCATATTCAAAATTGTTGTTTCTATAGGCCAAACTCTAAAATGACTCTATATAAGATGTATTAAAATGAAACCTCATATTTGAAGTACTTTAGGGTGATCAATGGTCCTTTCATTATCAGATTTGATAGTGAGAATCTTGGGAAGTTTGACCAAAGATATGTTGATGGAATTTTCCTAGGATAACCTGCAAATATTAGAGGATACATGTGTTTTAATAAGGAAACTAGAAAGATTTTTGAATCTACAGATGTGAAAGTACTAGAACATTTCTATATAAAAGGTTCGTAGTCATCTACAGATATAATAGGAAGTAAATATAAAGTTGTTAATATTAATAAATATGAAAAAGTTATTAAAAAAGCAATGATATAAATCCATATGAGATGAATATGTTTATTTATTCATTTAAAGTAATGAGGGACAACTGTGTTTATCTCATCCAAGGTTAATAAAGTAAGTGGAGGTACAAAATATACTTAGAGATCAAGGGTAATGGGTCCAAACTAGATGAACATCAAGGATTGTTTCACATACCTCTTTATATTCATAGTTTGAACCAAGATATTTTAAATAAGTTTTAGAGAACCAGGAGTGGATTGATTACATAGATGAATAATTAAACCATATTGAGAAAAATGAGACATAATATATTGTACAAAAACTGGAAGATAAAAATGTGATTATAACAAAGTTAATTTTCTATATAAGTTGAATGAAAAGGGTTAAGTGATAGGAAACAAAGAAATATTGGTTTATAAAGGATAATCACAAGTTAAATTAATTACTCTTGATGTGACATTTTCCCCAGTAGTAAGACTTTAAACCATCAAAATCTTTCTTTATATTTTTGCTAAAAAAATAAGATATTCTCGATCGATGTGAAGTTGAATTTTTCTTAGTGGATTTATGGAAAATAAGTTTATATTGAGAAACCATGTGGATTATTACTTAGTTAAGATGAAAATTATGTTTTCAAGTTTGATAAGTATTTTTAGGGGTTGAAATAATCCCTGAGATCTTATTATTATAAATTGGATACTTTCTTGAAGAAGTTTAATTTTAGGAAAGGAAGAGTTGATAACAACCTCTACATAAAAGAAAATCAAGAGGTTTACCTTATTGTGATTGATTATATTGATGATATCATATTCATAGGGAATGATGAATTAATGTGTGAATATTATTACGTGGATATGTAGAAGTTATTTAAAATTTCC
Organism: Viscum album; assembly: GCA_963277665.1. Lineage (NCBI taxonomy): Eukaryota > Viridiplantae > Streptophyta > Magnoliopsida > Santalales > Viscaceae > Viscum > Viscum album. Next base: position 130,830,134 of record OY728137.1, read on the forward strand.
ATGCTAGGATAAATTAAATACTTTCCTGGATTACGTATCTCTTAAAAGAAAAAGTACATTTTTGTTTCTCAATATAATTATGCTGAGTAACTTATGTATAAATTTGGAATGGAAAAGTAAAATCATATCTTTACACCCATTTCAATGGTAATTAAGTTGTTAAAAGATATACAAGTAAAATAGGTTGATCCTAAACAATTTTGGAAGTTTATTGGAAACTTGTTATATATCAAAAACTTTAAGGCCATATTTAGTGTAGACCGTTACACTTTGTGTGAGGTATCAAAGTACACCAAAATAATTCTATCTTGTGGATGGGAAAATAATTATCAAAATATATTAAAGGAATAATTGATTTTAGGTTGAAATATGACAACACATGAAATATTGATCTATTTGGTCACAAAGATACAAATTGGGTGGGTTGTGTCCATGACAGAAGATCCACATCTAGTGGAGTATTCTTCTTGGTATAAATATGTGTAAGTTGGAATATAAATAAATAATATAAAGTGACTATCAACACTACTGAAACTAATTATTTAGTTTCCACTCAAGATACACCATAGTTAATATGGATGAATACACCACTGGAAAATTTGTTATTTGATGTGAAGTTTCCCTTCTCTTGGGTTGTGATAATAAAAGTGCTATAAATATCACTAAGAATCTAGTGAAACATAATAGATCTAAGCATATTGATATTAAATTTCAATTTATCAAATTACACGTTGAAGGTAGTGAGCTAAAGTAGGAGTTTGTACCTATAAAGTATAAAGTAGCTGATATGTTCACTAACTATTATCGAAAGAAAAATTTCAGAAGATGATGTTGATAATGGGTGTTAAAACTCACTTTTTTTTGGGATAAATAATGTGATTTCAATCCCATCTCTCATATTTTATATTTATAGTGTTGTCAAAGGGGGAGAAAACATGTAACATTAATATGTACATTGATATTTTCTTTACTTATCTAGGAATAATAAATATTTAGGGAGAGTTTTAAAAGGGGTACCTATGATGTCAATATGTGTGAACAGTTTTAATATTTTATTGAAGTAGATGAAGGAATTTATTCTTTATAGTTTTAAGTTTATGATGGATTTTTGAAATAAGTTCTGAATTCTTATAAACAACATGGTATTTTTTTTCAATGATTATTGTTTCCTATATTGAGTTCACTCACTTTGTCTTATAATTGGTAGATGGTAATCTAGTTCTTGAGTTTTAGTGTTTCAATGATTTATATTAATTGTTTGAAAAAAAATACAAAGGGGTGGATTGTCAAGACCAAGAGGTGTTAGTTCGTGATTGAGAAAAAAGAAACTAGTTTATATAAATATAGTTTTTTATGATGTTGTATTTGTTTTGAACACATAAGTCAACAAGTTTCATAAGGAAGAAGTCTCGTACTTATGAATACTTGTGATATGGTCTTAATGTCTCAAACATGTGCCTTGATATTTCGAGAAAAATATTTGTTTGAAAAATAATAAGTTTGAGCCACCCTATGAATTTTTTAGATAATTTTTTTGGACAGAGAAATTTGGGTTTAATGGATGGAGATAAACAGATGAAGAAAAATAGACTAAGGTGGTTAGTTCAGGGGTTGAACAAAATACTTGTCTGATTTTATTTATATTTACAATAGAATGATATATTCAAAAAAATAAAGTTAGATGATGATTTTCTATTATTAAATGTTTATAATATCATGATTAGTAAAAGTTTCTCATGGTTTAAGATGAATTTGTTCATGAAGTTTCTTGACAGATAAATAATGAACACACTTTGAGATGTGGCTATATAAATCTCTAGTTATGAAGCGGTGAAGTTGAAACTAATGATTGGATAAATTATATCAGACTGATGTTACTAGATTGAGTTTAATGAATCAAGTTTATCTAATGAATATGACCATATGGAGGAAATTATGAGGATTTTCTAGATAGATAAACCCATTATTATCTAATAACCTTTTGTATAAGTTCCACCAGACATAACATTTCAATTTTATCAAACAAAGTATTTTGAATGAATGAAAAAAGGTTTCCAAGAAAAGACATTAGACACAGTTTTATGAATTCATCAGATAGTGCTTTATAAAGTCATCAGATAGAGTTCTACAAATTCATTTATGGAGTATTAAAAATTCATTGAACAGAGTATTTTAAATTCATTATATATAGTCTTATTAATTAATCAAACATAGTTTTTTTTAAATATGTATTAGATGAAGGCTTTAGGATATTTATAATGTATTTTATAAATTCCTATATTATGACAATGATTAGATGGAGATTTAATGATTAAAATTATCATGAAGGAAAAAATCATGATTCTAGCCAATATTTGATGAAGGTTTGAAGAGATTATTGATGCTGAGATATAAGAAAGTTTCTATGAATATTTTTGACTCTTATTTATGTGGAGGTTTGAAGGAGGTAAACTGAATAAAGATTTGAGTGTAATATTCAAAGTCTAATAAGGAAATTTGAATTTAAATTTTGTGATTATCCCTTAATTTTTTGAGAAAATATGATTATATAAAGGAGAGTATGTGTGTTTAGAAGGTTGTCTCTTCTAGGGAAATTTTTGAAGAAGATAGGTGCTGGACAAATTGATTGAGTAATTGTTTTGTTGTATCATTGGACATAGTAGCACCAGGCCTATAAGTTGCAAATGAAATATATAAGATAAAGGGTATTAAATAGAGGATACTAGACTAAGTGGTATCATATGGATAGATATTGGATTAAGGGTATCAAATATTTGTGTAAATGATAGAGTATATCAGACAGAGTATATCAGACATAGTATATCAGACAGAGTATACTGGATGAAAAAATACCAGACAAAGAAGTGATCAGATATATATACTCACACTAAAGTTCAAATATAAGTTCTTTATTACTGTTTTCAAGAAATTGAAGAGGATTAAGAAGAAATAACGGGAAGGAAAGTGAAAATAAAGTTTAAGTAGCATAATGAAAACATATTGAATCCTATTTGCAAAGGTTAATTTTTGTTTTTGAAAAAAAATTGTTTTATATTATTATCTGTGTAATGAGAACATGAACTGCCAAATAACTATAGTTCTATGAAAGTGATGGATATTCCATACTTTCTATAAACTACCAAAGTATTATTTTCTAGTGTTTTTTGGTCTTGTAATAATTAAAGATAGTGCAAAGGAATGGATACTCTTATTGAGTAGTGAAACTTGTAAATACTTATGTTCCCATAGGTGTGTTTGTTTTTTGTTTTCTAATATATTCAATTCTCCCTAACTGGAGGTAAATGTTTTTTTAAATCAAAAAAAATAAAAAGTTATGATCACTTAATCATCCATACTCTTAGTGATCACACAAATCTTGGCCAGTCCTTTTAGTTCTGACACAACATATCACAATAACTTGACTTCTCATACACATAAGTTTCATTTAAATAGTTTCACAAAAATATAAGGATCATAGAGTGTTCCCAAAACATTTATAAAATGGTTATCATGCTCCTATTTAGTCCTAGATATATCATCAAGGAATGTCATGACAAAAGAGTCAAGGTATCGATGAAGTACCAGTAAAGTAGAATGGAATCATCAAATATTCAAAGTGGACATATATATTTAAAAAATTAGTCTTGGGAATGTTAGACACCTTTAAAATAATCTCATTATACCTTTATTAGAATCTAATATTTGAGAAACACCACACCTCTATCCACTGACCAAAGTGGTCATTAATATGAATTAAGTAATATTTTTTAGATGAACACACTATTCAGATTCCTATAATCAATGCATAAGCTTAAAGTTACATATACCATTTTATCAAAGAGTATAGGTGTGATCCACTAAAATATAATAGGAAAAATAAATCCACTGGATTCTAAATCATCTAATTAAAATTTTAATTCCATTAGTTTATATAAAGACATTTGATATGAGGGAAATAAAATTAGAAGTGTCCTTATTACTAAATTTTTAATGTCCTAGAAATTCCATATTTTTTTTTTAATTATATGGAATTATTTCGAGACCGTGAAATCTGACGTCGCATGATTCTGAGGCCCGGAGTGCTCGGAATGGTCTGTCGAAGTTTTGTTAAACTTTAAATAGTGCGCGTAAGTAGTTTTCCTGGAAAAGTAGAATAACTCTTAAATGGTTACCCAGATTAGAAATCTGAGGGCACCATTGCGTTCAGGATGGCGGTTTTACCCTAGGAACGACTTAAGTTCAGTCGGCGCGGGCCTCCTATGAGAAAACCCAAAAATGGCATAATTGTAAATAAAATAATTAAATAAATTATTTTATTTTTCAAATGCTTATAACTCACAAACGGTAGCTCAGATTGAAAATATGAGACCACCAATGAACTCATGAGAGAATGCTTTATTTAAGAAGATAATAACTTTGGCCGGTGCGGGCCACCAGTGAAAGTTAGTTTTTTGCCATAAATAAAATAATTAAGTGACAATTATTTTATTGTAAAATCGATAAATTTTAAATTATAACTCAGATTGGAAATATGAGAGTACCGTTGGGTTCGTTGGGGTGTGTTTCAATTGGGAAGAGCCTAACCTTGACCGGCGCGGGTCAAGGGTGACTGTTAATAATTTTCCAAACTTTTTTTTGGGTACGTTCAGTAAACGTGCAAGGGGCGTTTTTTAAATTTTGACCCGGTGCTTGGAATTGAAATCTGAGGACACTGTTGAAATCGCAGTGCCGATATTCACTTAAAGAGACTTTTAACTCAATGGAAGTTGGTCAAGGGTGAAAGTTATTTTTCTGGTTTTTCATGGGAATAAAAATAAAATAAACTTTTATTTTTATCCTCCCAATTGAATGTTAGATAGATGGGGACCACCTGAACTAAAACCTCCCACTTGTTGTTAAAGAGGTGGGGACCACCTGAACTAAAACCTTTTTTTGTGAATTCATGGTGGTGGGGACCACCCAAACCCCTCTTAAATGTGGGGAAGTCCCATGGAATCCTCCCAATTAATTAGGCCAACATAAATTAATTGGATTGACACTTTTTAAATACTAAGTAACAGCGTCGTTAGAATTTAGGAAGGTTCATAATAAATTAACCGTCATAAATTCCACGATCGTTACTTACCTCCCCCCTCTCATATTTATATGGAGATTAGGAGGAGGATTTGGGAAGACTTATGTAACGCCCTAACCCCAGTTACCCAGAGTCGGTGCATTATTACATAACATTGACATGATACAAGGAATAATGTCTTGAAAGACCAATCAGTTTAGTAGCATTGGAAGTACTAGATACACTCATAAGTTTTATATTACATCATGAAATAAAAACATCAACAAAATTTTTTCCCCTTTTTAAACACACTTATATCCTTAGCCTATCCCTCCAGGTCAACCATAAAATACTTCTTCATATCCTGAGAAAAATAAAACATAGAAAGGGGTGGACTCAAATTCTTAGTAAGGATACCAATATAGCAGAAACTTCATAAATAAGCATAAACATTTAAGGCAATGTATAAGACTAAAACTAAAGCCTTTTAAACTTAAACTTCACCATAATATAAAAAAGATAAAAAAAATAATTCCATTTACTTATTCCCATGGATATTCTACTAGTTGAATAATCACATGCAATATCAATAGCTATTTTCATAATGATGGAATGCATAATGCCAGACCTCATAACCACATAGTCAAGGCCTTGTGCCAAGACTACAAATAATATTTTATCAAGGCCTTGTTCTAAGACACTAGTTTGTCTCATGAGACCTACCGATGCATCGAGGAGATATAGTAGGCTCCACCCATCAATTACAAAGTCCAATTCATTCCTCATATGAAAAGGTTGAAACATAATCTGAACATTCGTATTAAAACTAGCATACGAAATGTCAATATTTTAACCACAAACCATGAATGGTATAAAAATATCACATCCACAGTCAAACATAAATCATTAAATACAATATGGAATATTTTATTATAATATATCAACATTAATAGAGAATAATGAATGATATTGACATAGATGAAAATAATCATCAAAACTATTTGAGAGAAATATCCCCCTTTTTCTTGAAAACTTTTAAAAGTCTCACTATTTATCAAGAAGCCGTTTAAAATAGATTTTTGAATAAAAGTGTCTCATACCACTTTGAAAATTTTAAAAGGAATTTTAATTTTAAAACTTTAATGTCCATATAAATAAATTCTTAAAACCATTTTTAAAACATGGACATTAATGAGAAAGATTTAGAATAATAAATATTTAAAATATTTTAAAATGATATTTTAGTTAGAGTTCCTAACCAAAAGAGAGACACTTGAATACAAATAATTGAGGTAATAAAAACTATATAATATCATAGGAATAAAGGGATTCATGATATTCTATTTCAAAGTACATTATATACACCATATAAAAGTGAATTGGCGTATACCAACAAAGAAGTCTCAATGGAATGTAAATTGAGATGAATTACTTTATAAAGACCGTATCCTTAGGTTAAGGATAAATTAATGACATAATTATGTGTTAAAAATATAAATACACTCAATATGATTGGATATTAATTGTAAATAAATCAGAGGATATTCACACATATTCTTGTAAAAACAACACCAATGACATGGATGTTTTACTCAATGGATAGAAATTGAGTTAAAATTACTCTTATCAAGTTTATACTGATGACTTGAGAATTTATAAATGGAGTGATTATGTGTATAAAAATTATATCCCCATAAAGGGGAGTATAAATTAATACATAAGTAAATAAATAGTGATTTTAGACATAATCTTAGAGTAAAGTAATCAATGAAGTTTTCGTAAAACTGAATGAGTGGAAATTGAAATTTTAAATTCCCTTACCGATTTGGTAACATATGAAACATACACCCCATGAAATAAGGATAATTCAATGATGATGTAAATACCCATAAATTAAAGTATATTATGCAAACCATATAATCATGGGCAGTACATACACCACACAAAAGGTAATAGTGGCGAATATAGCATGAATCTCACGAGAATAAAAGTGAGATGAAAACCCCTTACCTTGTACTTTTCCTTGGTCGAGGGCAGGTTAACCTCCAGTATAATGGGGAAATCATTTTTATTAAATTATAAAAGAACCATATATATTAATATGATATCATATATTCTCTTCTAATATTTATTTGTTAATGATATTTCAGTAGTATCATCTTTTCATGTGTTAATTGATTCGTTTTCATTTATATGATTTGTTACGTAAGTAATGTTTTTTATGGATAGGATGTATCTTATTCATATTAATAATGATATTAAGTTTTTAAAAAACATTATTTTCAATCATCAAATGAAAATTAGTCTTGAATGGATACGATGGGTAATGAATCTCATCGTGTTCGTGGAGACGATAATCCGTACGTACACACGAGCGACAATATCATTTTTTTGATATTAAAATCATATATAATTGGATGTTATATCATATAAAGAATAATTATCATGTTATATTTATTATTTACATCATTTATACTCATTATTATACCCATAAAAATTATGAAGTGTTTGAATAACAAATTACACCATGATGTGGAGACGGTAATCCGTATGTACACACGTATGGTGACTTTGTCATTTATAGGATGGATAGAATAATGAATAGGGTTGTAAAATTTTTATAATAAAATATAAGTATATAGAAGATAATGTAGTTATTATTTTATAATGGAAACAAAAAAGAAAGAGGAAGTGGAAGAAGAAAAGAACTTTAAAGAGGCGATGAAATATTTACCTCTTCTTCAGGTTCTTCCTTTTGATTTGATCAAAAGGGCTCCTTAGGTTGACTTTATGACTAAAGGAATGAATCTAGGATAAAGGGATGATAGTTGGGAGAATATTTGGGCATGGGTTGGCCGAGAAAAATGGATTTGAAGGTGTGAATTTGAGAGAAGGGGAAGTGCCATTTTATAAGAGGGGTGAGGGGCACCTTGGGAAAAGATTGAAATATTATTTTATAATAAAATCATTTTCGATTTCCAATGGCTCAAAAATGAATTATTTAAATTTTAAGGTGGTGATGGGTCGAAAATATCTCAACCAATAGGTTTTAGATAGGTTTGGGTCACTATATTAACCTTATCTTTTAGATTTAACTCTTAGTTAAATAGTTTGACATTTACCATGTCTCTTTGTATTTTTATATTATATGGTTAATAAACTCACTATAAACTTCCAAGAGAACCCCAAGTGGTTCATTAATGATACAACTATAATTATATAAGTCTTTTGGCTGAACCCTATATTTTTTTGATTATTATATTAACCAATAATATTGTATTTGTTTTAAAAACTCATTTATGTCAATTTTGACATTATTTAATAATTGATTTTTTTTAAAGTCCTAAAAAATTTATTACTTCGAAATAAATACATTTAATCAACCCTAATATGTCATATTAACCTATAAAATTAGGTAAATTCATTAAAATTCTCAAATTATATTTATTTGGATATTTATAATATCAATTATTTTAATCGATCATTAATATGGTAATTACTGCATCATCATTGTGTCATAAATAAATTTAATTATTTAATGTCTAAAAATTATAAATAAAATACCATTATATAGGAAATAGTTTTATATTTATAATTAATATTTATAGTCGAATTTATCTTATGTGTAACCCTATATTAAAAATGGTTTATTTATTAAACTTTGAATTTAACACTTTTAACTCTTCTTTGAATAAATGTCCTAATCTAATCCAAGTGGACCTAAAGGGTTATATTTTATTCCTAAGGTTTTTTTGGTCTAATTAAACTTATAAAATAGAATTAGTACATGTGTTAGGGTAATAATAACATCATTTTTACCCTTAATTACCCTATTTACTTTTAACCATGGTAAATAAAAGTAAAAAGTTACTATTCACCAAAAATTATTTTCATCTTATTGAACCAAATTTTACTTACTGATATCAACCGTGTCTCTCAGATTTTTGAAATTCAACTCACAGAAGTGGTAAAATTAAGTTTTATACAAATTTGCAAATGCTCCTAGGAGGTGGGTAAAAGAAGGTAAAAAGTTCGATAAAATTTTATATATCTAAACTTATTATAAAATGACTCCAATGAATTACGTTTAACATATATAGGTATTATGTATCTATTTTGATAAAAAATAAATTAAAATAAAACAACTAATTATTTAAATAAAAATTTGATTTTAACCAATAATGCAGTGTTTTCTCACAATTCATTAAAAATTGAAAGTTTTCAGAAAAATACCAAAAAATTTACCCTAAGATAATTTTGATATTCTAAATTCAAAAATGAGTTCTATTTTTCCAAATTCTAAACATAGATGTTGCATCAATTAATTTAAAATTAATTCCCGTTGTTAAAACCGAAAAGCAGGTTTTTAAAAAGTGAAAACTATCAAAAGATTGACATGTGTTTATGTCAAATTTAAATGTGAAATTACTTATAATGACCTACATTGTATTAAATGATAAAAATATAATCTAATTATACTTCCAAACCATTCAAATACTTAATTTAACACTATAAATTATTTCGATTAAAAAATTTGTTTTCAATTAAAATTTAGTATTTTTTAGTATTCATTAAAATATGAAAGTTATCCGAAAAGTACCAAAAATTAATCCAAAATAAAATTTTATGTCCCGATTCTAAAGAATAATTTAATTTCATTAAATTAAATATATAAAAGTGTAAAATATTGGTTTTAAAAAGGGTTTTCTATTAAAAGGTGGTAAAATTGATTTTTTTTGAAAAATACTTCTTTTATCTGAAAAAATGAATTTGTTCTTTTATTATGTCTTAGAAACACATAATATGGATTCTAAAATTATATAGAGTATATAAAATTCCAAATTTAGTTATTACTTATTCATAACCTCTTTTGAACATCTAGTTTGGTAGGTCGTGGTGCACTTAAACTCGGTGTTGCGTGTAGCACAAGCTATTGAATTTAAAGAAAATAACTTACTATGAAATCTTGAGGTGTTATAGCTTTACCAAATGACGAAGCGCTGGTAAAGTGCCGCGATGCCCAACACTTGGTGAAACATTACGCTTCTCCAAATAAGAACTTCTTCAACAAAGAACGCACTCCAGAATTGAGGAACGAGGACAACGTTTGAACCGACTTTGGAAGCGTGATTGCGGAAGCGACGATCGTGGGAATCCTCTTCGCCTTTGCAGTTTCCATCTCACGACCTCTTTCAACAAACCTTCGAGGTAGGGGTTTAATTATGTGTGATTATGGATTCCCATGTGCTTCCCTTCTAAACAAAGAACATGGATCAACTCTCTAACTAGTTTATCTGCGGATGATTTCTTTTTGCGGGTTTGGGAATAATCATTACCGGAAGTTGTAGGGTTTGACGTTCTTCATACAATATTTATTAAGCCGCGAGCTACCAACCTAATGTGGAGGGTGCAAGCCAAAAAATCATGGCCCGACCTCCGTAATTTTCTTGAGTTTTTGTTGTGTTACTCGCAATGGAAGAAGGCGGTGACTGGTGCTGGCGAATGGCACCGGTGGGACTCGGATAAGGCGACCAGAACACAACCGACCACGATGAAGGTGATGACATGAACACACTAGCCGATGGAAGAGAACTATGACTTTTTCCGCAACGGTTAAGTAAGGATGACTGACCGAACCGGTTGCCGGCGAAGACATAGCGTGCGACCGTGCTGCACGGAGAGGAAGGCTAGCCATCTGTCCAGCTGCGACGGACCGCCGTCCCGCCACACCATGGCCGTCCCGCTGCACCGCAGCCACCCTGCCCCACCACGGACACCCTGACGCACCGCGACGCCCCACTTCACCACGAACGTCTCGCCGCCCCACAGACCCCTTGCACCGCGTTGCGGCCCTCGCGCCACCCCGCGCTGCACCGCGGACCTCGCGTTGCCCCGCGAGCCTCGTTACACACCACGACGCCCCACTATACCACAACCCTCATGCCACATCACAGACCCTCGCGCCACACCGTGGCCGCCCCACCATCAGGTCGGGCCACCCAGCGCGGGCCGGGTCCGACCGGACCCAGACCCACTTCGACCCATTTCTGCTCTTTTGGCCATAACTTTGGCACCGAGTGTCCGTTTGACGAACCATCTGCTACGTTGAAAATCTTGGAGAGAGAAAGTCCATTTGGTATAACCCAATATAGATTTGGATAATGTTGGGGAACGGTCGGGTTGGATCAAGCACGAATCCAAACGGGCCCTTGGGACTAAAAGGCTAATAACTTACAGACTGGGTGTCCGTTTGATCCACCTTCTATTGCATTGAGACCCCTATTATGTGGCGGTACTTTGGGATATTTCATCATGAGACTTCATGGAAGTTAGAGTATCAACCAGTGGCTTGAGGAGCAGACCCTCCCAGTGACGAGAAAGATTAGTGCGAGAATCCTATAGCTAGCTCTGACGGTGTACTAGGATCCTGTGTGGGTCTGTTAACGTACTGATGATATAATAGGATCCTATGTGGGTATAACAACATACTGACGATGTACTAGGATACTGTGTGGGTCTGATGACGTATTGATGATGTACTAGGATCCTGTGTGGGTCTGACGAGGTACTGACGATGTACTAAGATCCTATGTGGGTTTGACAACGTACTGATGATGTACTAGGATCCTGTGTGGGTATGACGACATACTAACGATGTACTAGGATCCTGTGTGGGTCTTACAACATACTGACGATGTACTAGGATCCTGTGTGGGTCTGACGACGTAATGATGATGTACTAGGATCCTGTGTGGGTCTGACAACGTACTGACGATGTACTAGGATCCTGTGTGGGTCTGACGACATAATGACAATGTACTAGGATCCTGTGTGGGTCTGACGACGTACTGACGATGTACTAGGATCCTGTGTGGGTCTGACGACGTACTGACGATGTACTAGGATCCTGTGTGGGTCTGACGATGTACTGATGATGTACTAGGATCCTGTGTGGGTCTGATGATGTACTAGGATCCTGTGTGGGTCTGACGAGGTACTAGGATCTTGTGTGAGTCTAATGACGTACTACGATCCTCTATGGGTCTGATGATGATTTAGGATCCTTCATGGGTCTACCTCTTAATATAGTAATATGATTCAGTAGTTATATCTAATCATCTTTACTACTGTACCTAAGATATACCTGGTATGAGCTGAGTTCGTACCTGTGTGGTACTTTCCTTCGTGGTAATACCTTGTTGGTATTCTTCTAGGTGGTGTACATGTGTGGTACTTACCTTTGTGGTATTCCTTCCTTTTTGGAACAGTTGAGCTTTGGGCTTTTGGGTTGGACCCTGTGCTTCCTCATGATTGAGATGGGTATACTTGATAACTTAGGTATATGTATGGGCATATAACTAAGTAGGGTTGTTAGTTGATTTCATGCTATGTGGTTTATCCTTTGTGGATTTTTTGAGACATTGAGGGTCTTAGGGTCCCTACTGAGTATTTTATACTCACCCCTACATGGTCTATGCCCGCACCTTGTTGTGTTTGGTGCAGACGATAGACAACGCTGACTGGGGATGAGGGTACCAGGACTGGATGATGCCCGAAGTTGGACCATACGACGTGTCAGTACACAGAGGAGACGGGCAGACGTGGAGTGCTAAGGAGGTGATCTGTACCTACCCTTTAGGTAGGAACCTCATAGGAAGACCCAATAGCTAACTTTCTCTTTCTTCAGTTGTATTTTATTTCAGTTGTACTTGTACCTTTACTGTTGGGCTTGTATTCCAGCCCCTCTTACTTTTAGCACTCTTTTTTCTATACAGTTTACTTGTGTTTGTATCTTTCCATGTGCTTGGTTGAATGTTTTTACAGGTTATAAAGGTAGTGCCTTCCCAGTTTTAGGTAATACACCTTTCGGTGCTAGTCACCAGCCTCTACACTACGGAAGGCGGGCTTGGGGTAGTCACGGCACGGGCCCCGGGGGACGGGTCGTGACAAAATGGTATCAGAGGAGTCGGTTCTATCATAGAACATTAGAATCTGATATTTTTAATGATAATAGTGTTAAGTGTACTGAGTGTGGTTATCAGTTTAGGGAATCTAGTGTTGGTGCGGTGACCGACGTATCCATACACCAGGACCCTGACTTATGATTTCTAACTCAGTGCACAAAAACACTGATTGTATGACTAAATGATTGTGGCACACCTATTCCTTATCAGGATACCGTTACATAGACAACCATCTAGGATTCTCGAGAGAGTACACGATGATGGCCCACCGAGCGATGAGACTTCAGTGTAGGGAACTCTTACTTTGTTGGCACCTTCGGGTGGTGTACCAGCACCACCACCACCCGTTGGGCAGTAGATACCACCAGCCGCATTGGCGGATGGTGCACGCTAACTGAGCACATTGCATGAGTTCCAGCAGTAGAGGTCTCTGAGATTTCGAGGCAAGACAGTTTCCCACGCAGCTGAGGGCTGGATGGAGGCAGTTTCTAGAGTTTTCCACCTAGTTAAGACACCAGTAGAGAAGATGGTGATCTTAGCTACTAATATTTTTTAGCGAGTGACCATGAGGATGGTCTGCATAGTGATGAGGCTTCGGTACATGGACCGTTACCCAAGATAGTACCTTCGGGTAGCATGTCAGCAATATCACTACCCATTGGTCAATAGTTACAACCGACGGTACCGGTAAATGACACATATAGGCTTAGTGCCTTATGCGAGTTTCAGCATCAGATACCCCTCAGGTTCCGAGGCGATCCCAACTCACAGGCGGCTGAGGACTGGCTTGAGGAGGTGGTTGAGTGTTCTCTAGAGCTTCTACAGCTTCGGCAGGATGACATGTCAGTAGTTGAGTATTTATCGAGGCGTACCGACCTTTCCTATTACTCGATTAATACAATACGATCAGTGCTTCGGGGCTCAGAATTCCGAGCGAGGTGTGTTTAAGGACATCTGAGCTAGCACTATTCCTCTATCCATTCCTACTTATGTTAGGGTGATAGAGAGAACCTTTGTGGTTGAATGTTCTTTGGCTGAGTGGATACAACCAGTGAATGTTATTATTGGTAAATTAGGAAGCTGGTTCCAGTCTCATAGACTCGGGTATGTAAGATGTTTCGGGAAGAGGATGTGATTGGGACATATGAATCTATAGGGCATCAGATGTGGAAGCAGAGCTAGAAGAGTAGCATGAGGTGGTGTACATTTCAACATGTCACAACCACCCCATTTTGTGGACCCCACCAGGCTCAGGGAACTAGAGGACAGGGGAAGAGAGTAGCTGCATGCGGTCAAGGAGTGCGACCAAAGGGTTCTAGGAATGATTCGAGGTACGGTCTGTGTTTACTACTAGCTTCCGTATCAATAGACATAGGTACCAATCATTCCTTCCTTCCAAGAATCTTGTTCAAGACCTAGATTTTCTGGTTAAACCGTTTACTTGACCCTCACGCATAGAGATACCTTTGGGAGGATACACAATAATCACACATACACCGACAGTGTGATCTAACTCTTGAGGTGAGAGTTTCAGTTGGAACCTCTTAGTGGCAGCATCGAGGCCTTACAACGTTAGTTTGGGTATGGACTGGACATCCACAGTTCATTCTCAGATTAACTATATTAGGCAAAAAGGTTGTGGTTTACCTAAAACATTGGAATGAGGTTTTCTTTGGTTGGCGAAAAAGGAAACCCGGGAAGCACATGATAAACTCATGCATAGGAGTTTTGAGTTTTCAGTTCCAAACAAGAGTGGTAGAGCATGGGGACATATTTTCAAAAGATGTTTCCAAGAATACCTCCCTAAAGGGAGAGGGATATCTACTTTGGCTAGGTACTACCAGAGATTTGTACCCGACTTCTCTAGGGTAGCGACAACTTTATCAGCATTGACGAAGAAGGGGTAACCCTTCGTTTGGTCGGAGTGATGCCATAAGAGTTTTCAGGATCTAAGGAAGAGGTTGACTAGTGCACCCATCTTGAGGCCATCGGAGAAGGGCGTAGGGTACGTACTCTAGTGCGACGCATCAGGGACCAAGCTCGGATGTGTCTAGATGTAGGAGTGAGCAGTGATCGCATATGGTTCTCGACAACTGAGACAACACGAGAAGAACTACGCTATCCATGACATGGAGTTAGCAGTAGTGTTCTTAACCTTGAAGATGTGGAAACATTACTTGATGGGTGAGCGTTTTACAGTCTACTCAGATCACAAAAGTCTCAGGTATATCTTCTCTTAGAAGGACCTGAACTAGAGACAACGATATTGGATTGAGTTCCTCCAGGACTATGACTTCGAGATAGTCTATACTCCTAGGAAGGGGAACGTTGTAGCAGATGCACTCAGTAGGAGGTCTGGTATACAACTTCTAGGTGAGGCGATGGCGCAGCTGGCCGCTTTGTAGATATCCTTTGTGGATTGGGATGAATCAACTTTTCTTCAGTCTCTTATAGTCACTCCCCCACTTCCTCAGTGAGTTAGGGAGGTGCAGCGTGGGGATGATGACTGCAAGACTTGACATGATCAGATATCCACATGACATGCACCTGATGTATTTTCTGATGGTGGGGAACACATCATTCTCTTAAGAGGACATACCATGTTACCAGTGTCGCTTCAGGAGGAAGTGTTGAGGGATTTCCATACATCCCCTCTAGCGGTACATCCTGAGGTGGTGAAGATATAACAGGACCTTAAGCATCAGTACTGGTGTCCAGGGATGAAGAAAGTAATGGTATATTTTGTATCACAATGTCTCACTTGTCAGCAAGTGAAGACAACACATAGTTGGCAGATGTCTTTTCCCAATAGGAGGAGGGAGACCATATCCTCCTACGGGCCTCACCTCAACAAGGTTTGTAGAGTTTTGGATGAGTGGGAAAGTTATCACCGAGGTTTATCGATCTTTTTCTGATCCTTAGAAGGATAGGCGAGGTAGAATACCACTTGTATCTTCCACCGCAGTTGAAGAGGGTGTGTGACGTCTTCCACGTATCCCAATTGAGGGGATACGTGCACAACCCATCTCACATCATCGACCACATCGAGCTGGACTTAGATGATGAAGTGTCGTTTACAGAAGTTCCAGTGGAGATTGAGGATCGACAAGAGTTGGTCCTTTTTGGGCGGTCGATAAATTTAGTGCGCGTATGCTAGTAGCACAAGAACCTCTAGGAGAGCACATGGGAGCAGGAGGATCAGATTCATGCTCAATACCCTCTTTTGGTTGTTTTGCCTTTGTTTTGGCTTTCGAGAACATAAAGCCTTAAGGTGGAGAGAATGTAATGCCCTAGAAATTCTGTATATATTTTTTAATTATATGGAATTATTTAAAGACCGTGAAATATAATGGCACATGATTCTGAGGCTCAGAGTGCCTGGAATGGTCCGTCGAAGTTTTGTTAAACTTTAAATAGCGCACGTTAGTAATTTTCCTAAAAAAGTGGAATAAATCTTAAAAGGTTACTCAGATCAGAAATCCGAGGGCACCATTTCATTTAGGATGGTGGGTTTACCCTAGGTGCGACTTAAGTTCAGTCAGCACAGGCCTCCTATGAGAAAACCCAAAAATGGCATAACTGTAAATAAAATAATTAGATAAATTATTTTATTTTTTAATTGCTTATAACTCACAAAAGGTAGCTCGGATTGAAAATCCGAGACCACCATTGAACTCGTGAGGGCATGATTTATTTAAGCAGATACTAACTTTAGTCGGCGCGAGACACCGGTGAAAGTTAGTTTTTGGACGTATATAAAATAATTAAGTGAAAATTATTTTATTATAAAATACATAACTTTTAAACAGTAACTCAGATTAAAAATCCAAGAGTACCTTTGGGTTCGTTGGGGGGTTTTCACTTGGGTAGATCCTAACCTTGATCAGTACGGGTCAAGGGTGACTTTTAATAATTTTTCAAACTTTTTTCGGGTACATTCAGTAAACGCACAAGAGGCGTTTTGTAACTTTTGACCCGGTGCTCAGAATTGAAATATGAGGACA
The DNA here is from genome assembly GCA_963277665.1 of Viscum album. Classification (NCBI taxonomy): domain Eukaryota; kingdom Viridiplantae; phylum Streptophyta; class Magnoliopsida; order Santalales; family Viscaceae; genus Viscum; species Viscum album. The sequence continues at coordinate 130,847,155 of OY728137.1, forward strand.
CCATTGAACTCACAGCGCTGATATTCACTTAAAGAGACTTTCACCTCGACAGTAGTTGGTCGAGGGTGAAAGTTAGTTTTGTGCTTTTTCGTGGGAATAAAAATAAAATAAACTTTTATTTTTATCCTCCCAACTGAATGTTAAAGAGGTGGGGAACACCTGGACTAAAACCTTCCACTTGTTTTTAAAGAGTTGAGGACCACCTGAACTAAAACCCATTTTTGTGAATTCATGGTGGTGGGGAGCACCCAAACCCCTCTTAAATGTGGGGAAGTCCCATGGAATCCTCCCAATTAATTGCGCCAACATAAATTAATAGGCTTGACACTTTTTAAATACTAAGTAACAACATCATTGGAATTTAGGAAGGTTTCTAATAAATGAAATTTCATAAATTCCACGATCGTTATTTACCTCCACCCTCTTCTATTTATATGGAGTTTGGGAGGATGATTTGGGATGAATTTACCAAGAAACGAAGCGCTGGTAAAGTGCCGCGATGACCAACACTTGGAGAAACATTATGCTTCTCCAACGAAGAACTTCTTTAACAAAGAATGCACTCCAGAATTGAGGAATGAGGACGAAATTAGAACCGACTTCGGAAGCATGATTGTGGAAGTGAAGATCATGGGAATCCTCTTTGCCTTCACAATTTCCATCTCACGACCTCCATCTACAAACCTTCGAGGTAGGGGTTTAATTATGTGTGATTATGGATTCCCATGTGCTTCCCTTCTAAACAAAGAACGCGGATCAACTCTCTAACTAGTTGATCCACGGATGATTTCTTTTTACGGGTTTGGGAATAATCATTAACGGAGGTTGTAGGGTTTGAAATTATTCATACAAGATTTATTAAGCCTCTTTCAATCGCCCTAACGCGGAGGGTGTGGGCCAAATGAACATGGCCCGACCTCTTTTCAATTTTCTTGAGTTTGTTTTTGTGTTCCTTGCAATAGAAGAAGGCAGCGACCGGTGCCAATGAATGGCACCGATGAGACTCGGATACGAAGGCCGGCACACCGCAGACCATGATGAAGGCGACAACGTGACCGTGCCACCCGACAGAAGAGAACCGTGACTTGTTCCGCAACAGTGAAGGAGGGATGGGCGACTGAACCAACCACTAATGAAGACACGCCACACGAAGAGGAAGGCTGGCCATCCGACCAGCCGCAGCGGACCGCCGCCCCGCCGCACTACGGCCGTCTCACCGCACTGTGTCCACCCTATTGGACTATGGCGCCCCACCGCACCGTGTCCATCGCGCCACCCCCGTGCCGCACCGCGGCCCCCCATGCCGGACCGCGACCCTCACGCCACACCGCGACCCTTGTTCCGCACCACGACACCCCACCGTACTATAACCCTAGCGCCGCCCGTGGCCCCACAGGCCACACCGCGGCTGCCCCACCACCAGGATAGGATGCCCAGTGCGGGCCGGGCCGGACCCAGTGGGCTAGGTCGGACCGGACCCAGACCAGCTTCGACCCAATTCCGCTATTTTGGCCATAACTTTGGCACCGAGTGTCCATTTGACGAACCATCTGTGGTGTTGGAAATCTTGGAGTGATATGGTCACTTTCGTATACCCCACTAGAGATTTGGATATTGTTAGGGAATAGTCGGGTTGGATCGAGCACGAGTCCAACCCAGCCCTTGGGACTAAAAGGATAATAACTTATAGACCGGGCGTCCGTTTGATGCACCATATATTGTGTTGAGACCCCTATGACATGACAGTATTTTGAAATATTTATTCATTAGACTTTGTGGTAGTTGGAGTATCGACCAGTGGATTGAGGAGCGGACCCTCCCGGAGACGAGCAATATTAGTGCAGGAATCCTGTAAGTGGCTGTAATGGTGTACTGGGATCCTGTGTGGGTCTGACAATGTACTGACGATGTACTAGGATCCTGGGTGGGTCTGATGATGTACTGACCATATAATAGGATCCTGTGTGGTCCTGACAATGTAGTGACGATATACCAGGATCATGTGTGGTTCTGATGAGGTACTGACGATGTACTAGGATCCTGTGTGGGTCTGACAATGTACTGACTATGTATTAGGATCCTTTGTGGGTCCAACAATGTACTGACAATGTACTTGGATCCTGTGTGGGTCTGAAGACATACTGAAGATGCACTAGGATCCTATGTGGGTCTGACAATGTACTGACGATGTATTAGGATCCTGTGTGGGTCTGATGACATACTGACGATTTACTAGGATTCTGTGTGGGTATGATGACGTACTGGAGATGTAATAGGATCCTGTGTGGGTATGAAGACGTACTGAAGATGTACTAGGAGCCTGTGTGGGTCTGAATATGTACTGACGATGTACTAGGATCCTGTGTGGGTCTGATGATGTACTAGGATCCTGTGTGGGTCTAATGAGGTACTAGGATCCTGTGTGTGTCTGATGATGTACTACAATCCTCTATGGGTCTGATGATGATTTATGATCCTTCGTGGGTCTTCATCCTAACATAGTAAGATGATTCAGTAGTTACATATAATCATCTTTACTACTATACCTAAGATATACCTAGTGTGAGCTGAGTTTGTCCCTATGTGGTACTTTCCTTCATGGTAATAACTTGGTGGTATTATTCTATGTTGTGTACCTGTGTGGTACTTACCTTTGTGGTATTCCTTCCTTTGTTGAACAATTGAGCTTTGGGATTTTGGGCTAGACCCTGTGTTTCCTCATGATTGATATGGGTATACTTGATAACTTAGGTATATGTATGGGAATATACCAAAGTAGGGTTGTCAGTTGATTTTATGATATGTGGTTTATCCTTTGTGGATTTTGTGAGACCTTTAGGGTCTCGGGGTCCCTACTGAGTATCGTTATACTCATCCCTGCACGGGTTATGCCTACACCTTATTGTGTTTGGTGCAGGCGACGGAAAACACTGACTGAGGACGAGGGTACCAGGACTGGACGGTGCCCAGAGGTGGACCATACGACGTGTTGGTACGCATAGGAGATGGGCAGACATGGAGTGTTGAGGAGGTGATATGTACCCACCCTTCAGGTAAGAACCTCATAGGATGACCCAGTAGATGAATTTCTCTTTCTTCCATTGTATTTTATTTCAGTTGTACTTGTTCCTTTACTGTTGGGCTTGTATTCCGACCTCTCTTACTTTTAGAACTCTTTTTTCTATACAATTTACTTGTGTTTGTATCTTGTTGTGTGCTTGGTTGAGTGTGTTTACATGTTATAAAGGCAATGCCTTCCCATTTTTAGGGAATATGCCTTTTCTTGCTAGTCACCAGGCACTGGCCTATAGAATGCGGGCTTGGGGTACTCACGACACGGGCTCCGGGGGACGGGTTGTGATAAGATTAATGGATAACTTGACTTATATATTAGGTGTAAACCTCGAGAAATATTCTAGAAACATCTCAGAAAATTATTAAACCATAAGAGGTACCTCAGTACTAATAATCCCAACATTAGTCTCCATTAAAAGATATGAAACCTGTCATATTTTACTACTTAATTTAAGAAGATAATTTCCCAATCGACTAAATCTTGGGTCCCATTCTCCCTAAAACAATCGAGAGCTTCCATTGTGAGTAATAAAGGTCACCCTATATTAATATAAATCAATATGGGTGTAAAATGAGATCATACAATCCATCCCAAGAATAATATAAAAAAGATACATCTCAAGAATAAGAAAATCCCACACTAGCTCTACTTTATATATGAAGACAATATAAGATAGATAATAGAATCTGTGTTATATCTTCTTTTGAAGAGGTGTTAATATCTCCATAACACATGAAATTGTGTTAAAAAAATATTTAATTAATACAAAATGCAGGAATATATCAATGAATGAGAGGAACATACATAAAATGATATAGTATCTATATATAATGAAATTAGAATGCTGACTCTCACTATTACCAGTCTCACATTGTATTTCATGGAGTCTTGATCCACTGCATGCAACTGCCTCATGTAAAATTCCACCTGAGGCCTACCACTAATATGAGGCTTGACTGTTAGCTAGATTTTCCCATATGATGAAAAAAATTCCTATATATTCTTGAGGTTGAGGTCTCGTTACCTTATATTCATCATATTGAATTATAAATCCCCTTACAACTGACAATCCTACACCACTCTTTCGAGGGAGGTTCACCCTATGGAAACTTTAAAGATAACCCATAAACTCACTATCATGGAACACTTTAGGGTATTCTTGACATAAATATTTTACATGGAAATATATTCTATATTAGTGGTATATGATATCCCCCTCCCTATTTCTTTAGATGATATAAACTGGTATGAGAATCTATAACAACTGCTATATCCCCCTTTTAATTCATCTCATTTCCTATTCTTTTTTAGAAGGTCTCATTCACTTTGATTTTGTATTGGAGGAGAATTATTCATTCCATACACCCCATATTTTTATATCTCAACCATCAAGGATTAATCAAACACTTCATTATAGGTGGGGAGCTTTAGCTAGAAAAATTAATATTAAATATTAGGTTGAAGAACCATTTAAAAAATGAATATATTTCACCTATAATTTGAGACCATCTTCATTGTAAAGTGAAAAATCTTTATAAACTGATTAGCTTATTATATAACCATATTATTTCCCTACAAAATGTAAATTAATTCTTGATACTTTTCTAGTGATTTTTTAGGATAAACGTACTAATTAAATGTGACTTTGAAAATATTAGGTTTTCACGTATCTTGGATCGAATGATAATATTCCACCATTTATGTATGGGATCCTCAAGCATAAATATGGTGCAATTCACATTTACAAACTCAGGATTCTTAAGGTATCCAAAAATACTCTCAATTTTCTCTAACTAATCCTTGAATTCTTGAGGTTGGTTTCTCCCTTAGAAGGAATGATGACAGTGTTTGAGAAATTATTATGCTCAATAATTGGTCTGAGTTAGACCCATATCAACCCCCTTCACTTGTGATGGACAAGGGTCTAGTCCTTGGTCTATAGCTCAGATAATGTGGATCACTATCTCAATCAGACTTTGATCAATAGGAGAATTTTCCTATGAAAAGTTATCCACTACTCAGTTGGGAGAGTTTTTAGGACTCATATAGGGGAATGATACCATATAAAATAAAATAATAAAAATATAAAACCCATCAACACATCAAAATTAAATCTAAATCGGGTAAATAACATCAAATAAAGTTATGAATACCCTATATAAAATATATAAAATCATTAAACAAAATTAGATAAGAAATTATAAAAAAATATCAAAATTTGTAATATTCACGGTTCCACTACACATTATCCCTTAACTATGCTCCATTTGTAAGGCCCTAATATTTCATTATATATTTTCCTTTATTTAAATACTATATTGAATATATTTCTTCACACGCAACACCAAACCCGAATGAACATGAATTTTTTTAAAGATAAATTTAACCTTTCTAAAGTAGTCATTGAATTGGAGGCTATAAATAAGGTAGCTTCATTATGAAATATATAAATAAAAATAAAGTTCACTTGTAATGATAACTCAATTAGTGCATCTAAATAACTAATAAGATTATTTTATGATTAAAAAATTATTTTTTGAAAAATTTCATTTTAGGATATTTATTTTAAGAAACTAAATATTTTATGGTTCAATTATGATAAAATATATTATTTTTATAAATAATATATTAACACTAATTTAATTAGAAAATTTATAGGAAAGAAGGTTAAAAATAGTTAATATTTAAAATGTCATTTTCCTATTAAAAATAGTTTTTTGTTATATTTTATATTTCCAGTTAAAAGATAAATTCCTAAATTTTATCATTTTAATATGAAAAAATTAAATTCATTTTTGGATTTATAATAACAATGTTATCTTAGGATAATTTTTTTGTGATTTTTCTAAAATAGTTGATTTTTAGGTGAATAGTCAAAAGACAATTTTTATTAATACCATCGTGTTTTTGAATTTATTATGATCCAAACATGAAACAAAACTTATATAAAACATTTATCATTATCATTAATTAATTTATGTAATAAAATTATTCATTTAAAAGTACCTCTATGAATTTATAAAACCCATGTTTAACATTTTGAAACTTAAGTAATCATTTATTCTAATAAAAAAAATCATTTATCTTTTTCTTTAATTATGATATCATAAGGTATAATATTATTTGGTATTTATTTGTAATCTAGAAAATATATATTTTTAGTAATAAAATTATTAATTTCACGGGGATAAATTTTTTTATAATTTTATAATAAACATAAATTTTATGCTTAAAATGTACATTTTCTTAAAACATGTTTTTACGTGTTACATGATCTAATGTTAAAATTAGTCCTCATAAAACATATAAATTTTATTTTATAAAATTAATTTCATATTTGGAGTCATTATTTACAAATTATTTAATAATTACCATTTTATTTTTAGTCATTAATGGTAAATTATGGAGGTAAAATTGATTACCACGGTAAAAATAAAAAATGGTAAAAGTGAAAAATATAAGAATAAAAGACTTAAAAACATGTTTAAAACATGCATGAAAATTAATTATTGAGAGATAATCAGACTTAAATCTTCCTCAAATCCATTATTATCCACCTTGGCTCCACTTTTCTTGTAAAACATGTGCGCTCTTTATATTAAAAAGTTATATTTACAAAAATTCCATCCCCTTCACCTATAAATTGAGCTCACATATACCTAATTTATAAAGTCATTATAAAACACTATATTGACCAAAAATCTTTCCTAGTCTCTCCTAAAATAACTTCCCATATCCTATAATCTTTTTTCTTGACAAAATACCAAGCTGAGGAGCCTTATGGTGTTACCGAAGGGAGAATATCCAAAAGAAGAGGTACTGTTCTAAACCGAGATCTCTTAATTATTTTCTTCTTTTACACCATAAAATATATTCTATCCATGAAATTATTATATAATTAGTATTATTAATATTATGAAATATTATTATACTACTAGAATATCTATTTTATACCTTCCTCTAAAACCATTCTAAAAATTAAGAGGTCGTCATGTGTACATGAAAACTACCGCCACCATGAATGAAGTGCTTGATTTTTCATCACTTAATTACATGGATGGTTATAAAAGTTTATTAAAATATTAATATTATATTTATAAAATTATTAAGATTATTAAATTATAAAACATTCCATATATTCCTATGTATCTATGGAAAACGAATGTGTTTCCCATGCATAGGTGCAGACTATGGCCTCTATGAAATGATGTATTTCATTTTCTATTACCTCATAACATGGATGAATTTAAAAATTTATTGAATGTATAATAACTATATTTATTATACTATAAATATTTTTAAAATACAATATTGGAAATTATACAAGTAATATTAATTATAAATGGTCATAATAAACTCAACCACCAAAAAATGTACATATCAATGAACCTTTATTAATTTGAATCAATTTTGAAAAACCTATGTAAATATATATATATTTTTTCTAATGTAATAATAAAAGTAATTCACCTATAAAATTATGGATACTATGAATCTATTTTCCAATACCTTTGACCATGGTCAATATAGTGCAAGTTTTATGAAGAAAATTTGAATGAACATCCTCAAGTATCCGACTTAAGTGAAAAATATATAATACATAAATAATATATGATAATAAATGGAAGTTATATAGTGAAATATAGATAAAAAATATTCCTAATAATTTATTTAATAAAATTAATCTGGTCATTTAGTAAGTTAAGTGCATACAAATAGTGATTCAAAACCCAAGGAAAGGGTTTCCACATCTCAATTTCACTTCATTGAGATATGATTTATATTAACCGCTCATTCAATTTTTAGTATGTAAATACTTATAATGAATATATTTTTATCATAATTTTATTGAAATATAAGGTATTTAAAAATATAACTCATGTTTTAACTTTACGGGTTTTTGATTCAAAATATAATTAAGCTATATATGGTTTGTTGAATCAATTATTTTTCAATTTGGGTCTTGATCTATCTTTTATGAATATTATTTTATAAGTTCCCTTATTATAAAATTTATTTATTTTACATGGAAACAAGTATTTATTCATTGGGAAAAAATAATTCTTTAAATAAAAGACTTCTTCATTGGTTGATTTCTTCCTAAAAGTTATAATATTGTTATGAATAATACTCATCATTTCTAATGGATTTTTCTCCTCTATGTCCATATTTTCCCTTCCCAACAATGTTATACTTTCTTATTTGGGAACAAAAATATGTTTTATCTCCTATTATCCTCATATTTCTCCAATAACTATACAAATAAATTTTTATTATTCTTTTAATGACATTGGTTTCAACAAAGGAATTTTAATATATAAAAAGGGAATTTTATTTAAACTATTTTTTTATCTACCACTCCATATTTGTTAACAATGATTTTTTTAAAATAATATTATTGGGATTTATTTTAAAGTAATATTTTAATAATTTTACCCTTCATCTTCTAAAAAAATTATTTTGAAAAGAGACTTAAAAATTATTCCATTTTTACAACGATGTTATGAAATATTTTCTAAGAAAACTCTTTATGATTTCACTTCCATTTTCATCTCTATAAGAGAAACGATCCATCACTTCTTCTTTATTACCTAATTATCCAATATTTATAAACATTATTTTTCTTCCAATTCATTACCTCTATAAATTCCCAAAGTTTCATTTATTTTATTGAAGGGTGTTCACCAAGATACCCATACATTGATTGATTAGAGAAATTATTGAAAAACCATATACCTTTTATCTATACGATGTATATAATATATACTACATCATATTAATTAAAGGATATTTACCTATAAGGTTACCTAATATTATTGGATACCCATTCATTTTCCATAGGTAATCATGTTATATTATCAATGAATTTATGAATGTTTCCTTATGTGATACCATTTGAAATGGATATGGAACTCATTTTTATTTCCTTGATTTTTAATACGATGATTGAAATCATGGGGAAAACATATGTTTGATTTTAATTACATGATGGGTGGTCCAATTCAATGTGTTGGGTAGTATTTTCATCTCATGATATACCATGTATGATGCACAAATAGTTAGCCTATCACACTATGTTATGTTGTATTTGGACTAAGCATTGACTTATTCTTATGATCTCTTGCTTTATGTTGTTACCACATATTTTTGATTCCATGAACTTATGATATCATCAAACTATTCTATGTTTCCATGATTATATAAAACTATTATTCCATGGTACAATTTTGTTCATTTTATATCACATATTATGTTGTCATGACTTATGGGAAACTCTTACTATTACATGTTCCTTTTAATAAGATATTTAACCCTTAATCATGTTTTCTATTTTTATTGTGATATAACCCTTAATGACATGTTGATGATTTTACCCTTACTAATCATATAAGCTCACCCCTTTCTTATGTTTCCATTCCCTAGGTTATGAATACGAGTATAACTTATGAGAAGTATATAAGGTATTCTAGTGTGGGTCAATTATGGAGAAATGTTCACAAGTTTTGTGAAATGAGTTTCTTATGAAGATAGTTCTCAAAGACACTAAACCTTACATTTTTAGGATTGTGATATTGTTATTAGATATAATTTTTAAGTTATTAAAATGATGTGAAATATATGGATGTTTATCTTGGATCATCTCACTTTGTATTAAATCCTATGTTCAATGAAATTGTTTTTAGCACTGAAATCAAGAGTACGGATCAAGAGAACCTCAATTAGTATCAGAGAAAGGTTTTTATTTTTATTTTAGAGGATTAGTTTAGTTATTTTTTGAGGATTAATTTAGGGTTTTTAGAGAATTAGGATTATATAAATTTAGTAAAAACCGTATAGATAAGTCTAAGTATAGTATAACATCATGAAGTTTTGGTAAAGTATAGATTGTGGTGTTTCTTGGAAATTACATCCCTCCCTTGATACTAGAAAGTGGAGGCGAATATGGAAAATACACACCTCTAGGTAATAACCCTGAGAAATGATAGTTGATTATCAAATAAATCTTAACTTATTGCATGATTACCGAGACTAAGACTACACATCTAGATAGACACTCCCTATAACAACCCAAACTTTTTAAATAACATTTGTTTCCTAAAAAATGTGTGTTATATTATTTTATACACAACAAAACCATATATCTTTAATAATGATCGATACATTAGTAATAAAAAATGTGGATCATTATAATTATTTAGAATTATTTCCCCAAGACCAACACTATAAAAATAAAACAAAATATTAGTAAACCAATCAACATCTTAGAAAATGATTGTAGTTAATATTGAATAAAATAATGAATTGGTATTTATAGGGTATAAAGGGAAATGTGATTGTTGTAATTCGACCATTATAAGACCATTGGTAAATATAAAAATTGGTCAATTTTACCATTATAAAATATACCCATGGGTGATAATTTTACTGTTATAATTAGTGTTTATAAGTTGTAATGATAAAGGATAATTATTTCAGAAAGGATAAGCGATGGACACAACCAGTAGAGTCATGCCATATGAAGAACATTTGTCATAACTTGAGAGGGAGGTAGAATAAATGGGTTTAGACCTTTACCAAGCCCAATTTTCAGTTCAATAAGTGAAGCCATAATTAAATCACCTATGGGAGAAGTTCAAGTTAGTGTAAATTACCACTTGGTTGATGTTAGCCGAGCTACCCCATGAATCTACCACCATCACACACCTTTCCATTAGGTCATATACATGTATTATAAGAAGTTATATGTCTTGAAATTAGTTACTTAAACTACTATTCCTTTGTATAAATAAAATTTTTATTCCATTAATTCCATTTTAAGAATATTTTTTGCTTAATAAAACATATGTTTAATTAAGATGAATTTGATAAATTTATTTTTTAGTCACAAATTATACTTTTCAGAAAAGAAATAAATTCTTATAATAAACTAAGGTATTCTGAATAATATTTATTTTAATTAAATAGTATTTTTAAAATAATCTTAATTAAATATAAATGATAAAATAATTTTATTATGCCATTGAATTTTTTTATGTGTCAGAAAGTTGACTATGCATTACAACCTGTTGTTTCTTTAATAAGGATTTTTATATTTAAAAGTTAAAATTATCATATTTATAGAAATATTATAATAAAATAAAATCCATTTTTAAAATTATCATGTTGAAATCAGGTTCGGGAAAATTTATAAGAATTTTCTAAAATAATTTATTTTCCCATGAATAGTAAAAAATACAGTTTTGGGTTTTCAGTATGTTTAATGACTTCATAATTATTTAAAAATTATTTTATAATTAATTAATCATAATACACGACCTAAAATATTTTATTTTACTAATATTAATCATTTTAATGGATTTTAATAAATTTCCAAACCTATAAATGACTTTCCAAAGTCTAAAATGGAAAATTTGATTTTAAAAAACACCACCTTGTGGAAAATTTAATTTTCCATGCCAAAAGAAGTAATATAAAATTATTCTTAGTTATTTTGGGTTAAAATTACATAACATATGTCCCAAATATCCAAAAAATGGGAAAAAAACATAGTTAAGACAATTGTTTTTCATTCTCAACAACCTAGATTTCCAAGGCCTATATTTAGAAATTATTAAAAAAATCCCCCACTTTTCCTATAAATTATCACCTATTTATATATTTCCTTTAAATACCAATAAATACTACATGAATTTATGATATTTTTTCCTCCTAAGTGATCCATCTGATGTGTCATCAAGCCCCCAAGGTTCCATTCCTCGTGATTTAGGAGTAACTCTTCAAGGTAATGGAATTATCCTTATTTTATCTTCAATTCAAGAACATATATTGGTATATGTCTTCTAAATGTTATGTACACTCTCTTTTTTTTACCCTTTTGTTCATACCATTACATATAAATTATGTTTTATCAATGGGAGACCGTCACACATGTTTTTTTTCATGTCTTGGGTTTGATCCGATTATTCAGAAATCCCGATCCTTTTCTTGGATTTTGTGTGAGTTGAATATTGTGTTTTGAACTTCCAATTATGTCTAATAATCCTACCATGGGTTCCCCATAGCTTGTTTGAAAGTTTTGGAGAAAAGGGTGGTTACTTCAAGATTTGGGTCAACTGTGAGCCCATTTATAGATTTAAAAACCAAATTTGTTTCTTTTTAACTCCTTAATTTTTCAATTTTTCACTAATTCCACTTCCCACTTGGCCTCCACTGACCTATTAAAACCACCATATCCATTTGGAAACCTTAGGATATCATAATAATGGTGGATTTTGGTGATTTATTCAGGCATTGGGCCAACCTTTGAGCCCATTTCTAGATTTAAGGAAATTATTTTATTGCTTCAATATCTCATTCATTGTTTACCCTTTTTCGGTCATTCAAACTCTCACTCGAGCCCAAAAAAAATAGGCTCACCACATGTTCCATTTTACCTCTTTGAACCTCATCTTCATCGTTGATTAGGGTGTAAAGACCTGAAAATTTCAAGGAAATTTTTTTCTTAATTTATTTGGAATTTTAAAAGTCCGCAGTTTCTGATGGCGCCTGATTCCGAGGCCTGGTGTGCCCGGAATCAATTTCTAAATTTTTTTTGGGTACATTAAGTAAACGTACATGTTGGTTTTTCTATCATTTTAACCAATTATCTGAATTGAAAACCGAGGACACTGATGAACTCGCAACGCTAGTATTCTCTTAAGGGTACCTTTACTGCAGTTGCATTTTATATAGGATGGAAGTTATAAATTGTGGTTTCTAATTAAAAATTAGAAATTAAATAAAAATGTGTATGCAACACATTTTTATTTGAAAGGTGGTTAAAGTCTCTAGGTGGAGGTTAGGGGTGGGTCCCACCACACCCTAAGCTCCCTTGGGAGGATATAACTAGGGGTGGGGCCCACACGAGTTTAAACTCTTTTAACTCCCTTAAACCTCCCCTTAATCCTCTTTAACTTTTGAACTTAACTCTTGATGTGCCAACTCTCCCTTTAATTAAATTGGAGCCTCTTCATCTCCTCCCTTCCATTAAATGATCCAACCCATCTATTAAATTAATAGGATATAACTTAATGAATTCAAATCTTTTTGAATTCATTAATCCATCCTTTTAATAGGTGTGTTATTTTTATTTGATGTTGGTTGGACATTTTACCTTGGAAAAGCTTTGGGAAATTGGAAAGAAAGTGTTCTTCCATGAAGAACATCTCCGACGAAGAATGCGAAGAACTTATCCAAAGACCACCATCTGCATTAAAGAAATAGACGCTGTCCACAAAGAATGTCGCTAACAATGACGCTTCCTCTTCGGACACACCCCGACAACAATGAAATCGACGTCCGTCTTCCGCGGATCCTCGACGTGCAACGTCAAATACGAGGTAGGGGGTTTTCGAATAATTTTAAGTGAATAAAATTATATCTCATTCTTGATGAATGATTTGGATTCTCTTCGACCATTTGTTATAGCCTAACGTGGAGGGCGCAGGCTGAATGAACACAGCCCGACGACTCTCCGTTGGTTCTTGATTATTTTGGCAACGACGACCAGAGTTGGTGGAGACTGGAGGAGGCGGCGACCGGAGGCGACCGTGATCAGAGGTGGCGGCGACTAGAGGCGGCGACCGCGCACCGGCCGCATGGAGGAAAACCATGGCCCGCAACCACGAGCCGCTTGGGATGAAGAACCAGTCGGCGGACCAGCCGACCTGCTGGAGGACCACAGCACCGGGTGCTACACGGCGGAGGGAACCGCGACCCGCAATTGTAGGCCGCTTGCTGGAAGAACTGGCTGGCTATGGCCGGCTGGGCTGTAGACCATAGTGATTCTTGGCGCCGCGCTGCGGAGGAACCGCAACCTACTTATGCGGGCCGCTCGGCGGGCGAACCGGTCGGCCGCCTGCCGGCCGAGCAGAAGAAACCACAACGCCGCTTGAGCCGCGTGGGAGGACAGTGGCCTGCTCTGCGGGCCACTCATGCCGAAAAAACCGGCCGACTTCGGCGGGCTGGGAAACAAGGAGGGGCGGCGCCCCCTGGCGAGCCGAACCGGCCCGCGACCCGGGCCGGGTCCGCGAGTGGGCCGCGCCCCACCGGGTTGGGCCGACACCCTATCCGGGCCGGACACACTGGACCAGGTATAAAGACCCACACTTTTTCATACATAATCTTGAATTTATTTAAGAAAACACTTCATTATAAATTGAGGATCTTTTCAAGTTTAGAGCTTTAGAGAATTAAGACAAAACATTCATAACATTACGCATTGTTACATAGTGGATACCATAAAATCAGTTTCCATTATCCTCAGAATATAAAACATTAAAACACAAAACAAGACTCCTTGACAATTCTTCAACATTTAACATGTCTTCCTTCCTTGTATTACTCATCATTAACCTGTGAAAAATCATTTAAAAACTTGGGATGAGCACAAAAGCTCAGTAAGGTATGAAAAAGAAGGAAAAATCACATCAGTCCATGAATACGCATGACGTATGAAAACATTTTCAAAAGACATGCTTTCCACCCATAAAATCTTACTTAGCGTAACATGAGATTTACACAAGATCCACACAAACATAATTATAATCATAGAGGTATATTGGGGCATTACTTACATAATCTCATAACCATCTTGGCTACCTTAAAATTTGTAACCCTCACGGCTACCTTACTTTGTGTAACCATCACAGTTACACTTGGAGTAACCATACGGCCGACCTCCAACTTACTCATACCCAATGCATTGGAGGGAAATATAGGTCCCACCCTTCATCATAAACAATTTCCCAATAACCAAAACATAATCATACAACATAAATAATAGCATAAAAACATTGCCTTTGAATCTTATAAAACAGAATTTTAAAAGAGGATTTTAGAAGAAAAGTCCCTTATAAACATCATATACTTGAAGTGAGGCTGAATAGAGTGGATGTAATATGTATATACTCTGTAAATACACATAATGAAACATAATATAAACAAAACCCATCACACAAACAATTTAAATAGCACATAAATTATAAAGTAGAATGTTAACCCAAAGAATGGAAATCGGGTTAAGAATTCCCTTACCTTGGGCTTGCCTTACTTCAAAATTGTTTAAACCTCCTGTATAATGGTTAAAAGAGTGTTATTAGTATTTTATAGAAAAATTTTCATGTTTATAACATCTTATATGGTCATTTCATAACCTCATTTCACCCCTTATTTGTTAGTATTTTGTTCCTTGCATTATTTTGGGTGAGTTCTTTTGTGATTTTCACGATCGGTTCATGATGGATCGTTCTTGTTGATTGGAAGTGAAACTCCAGAATTTGAATGGAGTAGTATTTACATATTTCCAGTACCATAAATTATACCATTTATCACTTTGATGCTTTATATGATGATGATTTATAAGTTAAAACATTAGTTATGTTCGTTTAGATCATTTAAGCGGTTCTTTGATAATTACAACTTCATTTAGTCTTATAAATTTGAATCATGAGTACAAAAGAATTCCAGAACCTTATATGATTCATAAAACATATATTATAACCTTTTTCAACCATATAAATGGTTTCATGACCAGACTTTAAAGAATTAATGGAGATTGAAAATACATCATCCACGATATCGGTAATTCGACACAAATGGACAATGTTTTTTTTGATTCTTTAAATAAGTGAGAGAGGAGAGGAATAATGATTTGTAATTTTCCATAAACATGAAAACATCCAAAATATAAATGATTCTGGAGATTTCATGCCTCTTGGATAATAGGGGGTGAAGAAAGAAGAGAAAGGAATCATGAAATGAAGAAAACATGAGAAATTTCTTACAAAAATTCGGCAGCCTAACGGCGTCTCTTAAAATTTCATAAAAATAAGATTGATGAGAGGAATGGAATATCTCATCATCATAAAAACTTTGGACAGTAAGGGGAAACATTTAATGAAATATCCCAACAAAAGACAAAGGGAAAGGAAGAGAATAACATAAAATGGAAGAAAAGAATGAAAATGAAAGAGGATGTTTACCTCTTGATCTCTTCTCCTTGAGATCCTTCTTAAGGGCTTTGATCTTGGTATTTTGGTGAGACCAGCAGCTCTAGGACGTGGGGAAGAAGATTGGGGAGGGAATTTGGAAGAAATTAGACAATGCTCAATGCTTGAGAGATGTGAGAGGAAGAGGGGAGTGAGGGTGATATTTATAGTGGAGGAGGGGAGGTTTTTTAGATTATTTTAATCATTATTATAATATTTTTATCAAGACTATGAATAAACTCAAATCAAGTGGCCCTAAATAGTGATAATATCATGTGATTTCGAAGAAAGTGGCCTTGCATCACTTATGATGTCATAAATAGTGCATTTTTACCGATAAATTGATTATACGGTATTTTACCGTATTTCACTATTCACCGAAAATTCAAGAGTTTCAGAAAAATACCAAAAATTTACCCCAACCATTTTTCGATGTGTAGAATTCAAAAATGAACTCCATTTTTCAAAAATAATTTTCTAAATATTATTAATTTAATTTTTAAATAAGGTCACATTTAATTCGAAAAATAACAATATTGAAGTGCAATTAGTTTTATGTGACTTTGGAAAATTAATTATGATCCCATTATCCTATTTCCATGGGAAAATAAAATAATATTATTATTTACTATTCATGAGGTCATATTACTATTCATATTACTATTCATATTACTATTCATAAGGGCATGTTACTATTCACCAAAAAAACAAGTTTGTTTCATCAGACTCTAAATAACATACTGAACCCAATTGTAGATGACAGTTTCTTGAAATTCAAATCATAGAAGAAATAAAATTATGTTTAAAGGATACTTATAAATATATACCTTAAACAAAATTTCAAGCATTTTGAATTTATTTTTAGAAAACATTGGGATGTTACACCAGGACCCTAGGTGGGCCCCGCCCCACCGGGTTGGGCTGACCCCCAGCCGGGTCAGACCCGCCGAACTGAATCAGGCCGACCAGCCAGCCCATTGGGCTTGACGGGCCGGGCCCGTTTTGCTTAAACGTGAATAACTTCTAGACCGCGCGTCCGATCGACGTGCCGTCTACAGCACTGAGACCCTAGCGATGATGTGGTCCTTTTTTTATACTCTTAGTGAGTTTTGTATGACTTTGGAAAATTTCTAGGTTTGGATCGAGTGTAAATCCAACTGGGCCCCTGGAACGGAAAAGCCAATAACTCTTAGACCGGGTGTCCGATTGACCTGCCTTCTATCGCGTTGGGTTTCTTTTGATATGAAAGAACTTCGGGATACATGAACTCAAGAATTCATGATAGTTGATATATCGACCCCCCTTGCTCGAGGAGTGGACACTCCCAGAATCAAGCTTTCTCTATGCGGGAACCCTAGAGCTGGTTGCGACTGCGTCGACTTCTGTACCGGAATCCTGTGTGGGTTCGACAGCGACAACTACCATACTGGAATCCTCCATGGGTTTGAAAAAGATGACAATTGTACTAGAATCCTATGTGGTTTTGAAAATTTTGACAGAGTAGCTGGTCATGTATCCTATGTGGGTCCGACAGCTTAGATAAATCAATGACTACATCTGATCATCTCTATTACTCTAGAATAGCTGGACTGTATCTTGTGTGAGTCTGACAGCTTAGTCGAGATAGCTGGACTGTATCCTATGTGGGTCTGATAGCTTAGACGAGATAGCTGGACTGTATCCTGTGTGGGTCTGACAGCTTAGGTGGACTGTATCCTATTTGGGTCCGACAACTTAGATGATCCAGTGGCTACATCTGATCATCTATATCTCTCTACAATTGTGGCATACCTGTGTGAGCTGAGTCATGTCTTTCAACCATTATCATCATGGTTTTTGACTTTACTTCCTGTGTGGACTGAGTTGTGCTTGGGCTCGTAAGTTGGAGTCGAAATGTGACTGGTAACTTAGGTATATGTATGGGCATATATCTAAGTAGGGTTGGTTAATACTTTGTGGTTGTATCCTTATTATTTTTCTTATTCTTAGTGGATATTGTGAGACCTCGCAAGACTCTGGGTCCCTATTGAGTATCATTATACTCACCCCTGCACATGCTATGCCTGCACCTCGTTGTGTTGGATGCAGACGACCGACATCCCTGACAGAGTCCAAGAGTGCCACGACTGGATGGTACATGAAGGTGGACCTTGCGACGAGTCAACACATGGTGGAGACTGACAAATGTGGGTGCTGAGGTGGCCATCTGTACCTACCCTTCAGGTAGGAATCCCCAGAGAATGATCCATGAGCTGCTCTTTACTTTCAATTGTTTGTCCCTTTACTTGTACTTGTTGTTTAGTTGGGTTTGTATACTGACCAATTTACTTCCAACATAGTCTTTTTTATACAGTTTTACTTAGTTTTTACTTCTTGTTGCATACTCTGTAGTGTTTGTTTAATTTCATAAAGGAAATGCCTTCCCATATTAGGGATTTACGCCTTTGGTGCTAGTCGCCAGCCCCTGACCTATGGAAGGCGGGCTTGGGGTAGTCACAGCATGGGCCCCAAGGACAGGTCGTGACAAATTGGTATCAAAGGAGTTGGTTCTACCACAGAACTCAGGACTCTAATCATTATTTTCTGTGAAGAAATAGTGTTAAGAGTATTGAGTGTGGTTTTCAGTCCAGGGAGTCCAGTGTTGGTGCAGTGGCCGACGTATCCATACACTAGGACCCTAACCTCTGATTTCCGGCTCAGTGCACGAAAACGCTAATTGTGTGTGTGTTTTCTTTGAAAAGTTTTTTTTTGTGATTACTTTGTGTCATCTCACCAGGTATTCTGTTTAACCGTGGGACACCTGTTTCTTTTCAGGATGGCCCCACGAAGGTAGCCAACTAGGGTTCCGAGTTACGTATGAGATAGTAGCCCACTGAGCGATGAGGCCTTGGTGCATGGCCCCATCACAGTGGAGGCATCAGCGGTACCACTACCTGCTGGGACACCGATACCACTAGCCCCAACAGCAGAGATTTCACGCCTCCTGAGTGTGTTTCATGAGTTCCATCGACAGAGGCTGCCTAGGTTCCATAGAGAGATAGACCCACAGGCATCTGAGGATTGGTTGGAGGCTATCATGAGAGTTTTCAGATTGGTAGGGACACCATCCAACCTTATGGTGATCCGTGCTGCGAGTCTCCTTCACGCAGCAGCAGGTAGATGGTGGATCTTGATGCTCCAGGTGTATGTTGAGGCATCATTACTCTGGACGGACTTTGAGAGTCTCTTCCGCTCAGAGTTTGTTCCAGCCACCCTTTATGCAGTGCGGATTCAGGAGTTACTACATCTACAACAGGGTAGCACGACAATAGCTCAGTACTCAGCGAGGTTCACTGACCTCTCACGCTACTCCACGGATATGGTACGAGACCCATTCTTCAGGGCCCAAACCTTCGAGCAGGGACTCAGGAATGAGATCAGGGCTTCGACGATTCCCCTCAGCATCCCGATGTAGGAGGGGGTGCTAGAGCGAGCCCTTTTGGTGGAGAGTTTTCTCGCTGAGCAGTCACCAGTGGTGAGACCCACCATAGGGAGACACATAGCAGAGTCTTCTGCAGCCGATAGTAGACATATGACGCAGAGGTCCAAGCGGACCAAGACATCCGGTGGGCGACGTCAGGATATAGGTTTGGTTGTGCGGGACACACGAGACATAGTCAGCTATACGAGGAGCATGCAGTTATATGCATGCAGCGGGTAGGGACACATGGCTTGTGACTGCCCAAACCACCATGAAGATGAGCAGCAGACAGTAGAGGGACCTCCCAGACAGAGGCAGAGGTTTGACCATGGTGGTCCACAGGGAGCAGGCAGACGTGGCAGAGGAGCTGGCAGAGCAGCGGGTGGTGGATGACGTTTTGAGGCTCTACCACCACCACCACCAGGAGGTCCACCCCAACCATAGGGAGCTGGTGGAAAGAGGCGGGCTCAGCTCCAGGCAGTCGAGGCCTATGACTGTGGTGCACCTTAGATGCTTCGGGGTACTATCTGTGTCTACTCCACCCTTACTGCAGTACTTATAGACATAGGTGCGAGTCATTATTTTATTGACACTACCCTTGTTCGGATCTTGGAGATTCCGATGGAGCCGTTGGCTCGATCCTTATGGATAGAGACTCCTACAGGAGTAGACTCGATGATTACGCACTGGTTCTGGTAGTGTGAGATTACTCTAGGAGGCGAGAGATTCGGCTGGGATCTTCTTGTAGCGACATCAAGTCCTTATGATGTCATCTTTGGTATGAATTAGTTATCCATAGTTCATGCTCAGATTGACTGTATTTGGCGCAAGGTGTGGTGTATCCACACAGATGGGACCAGGTTCACCTTCACTGGAGAGAAGGGAGCCTTTGTAGTGCAGGATGGACTTACGCATAGGAGGGGGCAACCAATCACACATCAGTTGGCTAGTCTCATCCTTGGAGCAGTTGATGTGTGAATTCCGAGTTTTCCTGTTGTGGTAGATCAGTACACGAATGTTTTCCCTGACGATGTTCCAGGACTACCTCCTCACAGAGAGGTATACTTCTATATTAATTTGTACCTCGAGACAACACCTATATCAACTCCAGAATATCAGATGGCTCTCACCGAGCTTCATGAGCTGCGGGTATAGCTGGAGGACTTGCAGGGGAAGAGATTTATCCGACCCAGTGTTTCACCCTGGGCATCACCGATTTTGTTCGCCAAGAAGGCAGATGGGAGCTTACGACTGTGTGTCGACTACCGTCGCTAGAATCATGTGACCGTGAAGAACAAGTACCCACTTATGAGGATTGACGACCTCTTTGATCAGCTCAAGGGAGCACGATGGTTCTCGAAGATAGACCTCAGATCAAGCTATCACCAGCTCAGAGTTCAAGACGAGGATGTGCAGAAGATGACCTTCAGGTGTTGGTATGGCCACTATGAGTTCTTAGTTATGCCCTTCAGTGTAACCAATGCTCTAGCAGTGTTCTTGATTATCATGAACATGATCTTCTAGAATTACCTTGATCGTTTTGTTGTATTCTTCATCGATGACATACTGATTTACTCGAATACTGAGGAGGAGAACGCCTACCATTTGCAGGTGGTACTAGATACACTCCGAGAGCACCATCTTTATGGTAAACTCTCTAAGTGCTGGTTCTGGATTTGAGAGGTTCACTTCTTGGGACACATCATCTCGGAGGCTGGAGTTGCAGTGGATCCAGTAAATATCAAGGAAGTACTTGCTTGGGAGCCACCCAAGAGTGTGATGGAGGTACGGAGTTTCCTGGGTCTGGCTGGATACTATCGGAGATTTG
This sequence comes from Viscum album, assembly GCA_963277665.1. Lineage (NCBI taxonomy): Eukaryota > Viridiplantae > Streptophyta > Magnoliopsida > Santalales > Viscaceae > Viscum > Viscum album. The sequence continues at coordinate 130,868,547 of OY728137.1, forward strand.
TGCCAGACTTCTCCAGAGTTGCATCACTACTTTCAGCTTTGATGAATAAGGGTAAACCCTTTATGTGGTCAGAGAGATGCCATTAGAGCTTTCAGGAGCTGAGGCAGAGGTTGACCAGTGCACCCATCTTGAGGCTACCTGAGGAGGGCGTAGGGTATGTAGTTAACTTCGACACATCAGGGACCAGACTCAGGTGTGTCCTGATGCAGGAGAAAGCAGTGATCACCTATGGTTCACGACAGTTGAGACAGCACGAGCAGAACTATGCTACCCATGACCTGGAGTTAGCAGTAGTGGTCTTCGCCTTGAAGATGTGGTGACACTATCTTATGGGCGAGCATTTTACAGTCTATTCTGACCACCAGAGTCTTAGGTACATCTTCTCATAGAAGGACCTGAACCTGAGACAGTGACGATGGATCGAGTTCCTTTAGGACTATGACTTCAAGATAGTCCATACTCCTGGGAAGGGGAACATTGTAGCAGATGCTCTCAGCAGGAGATCGGGCATTCAGCTGCCAGGTGAGGCGACAGAGCAGCTGGCCGCGTTGCAGATATCCTTTGTGGATAAAGATGGAGCAACCTTTCTTTAGACTCTCACAGTCACTCCTCCACTTCTCCAGTGAGTCAGAGAGGCGCAGTGTGGAGACGTTGACTATGAGGCGCGACATGCTTAGATATCCTCAGGGCAGGAACCTGATGGGTTTTCTGAAGGTGGGGAGCACGTTATCCTCTTTAGAGGACGTACCATGGTACCAGTTGCACTACAAGAGGAGGTTTTTAGAGAGTTCCACACTTCCCCTCTAGTGGTACATCCAGGAGTGGCGAAGATATATCGGGACCTTAGACAACAACACTGGTGGCTAGGTATGAAGAAAGTAGTAGTAGAGTTTGTCTCTCGATGCGTCACTTGTCAGTAAGTGAAGGCGGAGCACCATGTTCCAGCAAGCTTGGTTCATACCTTAGAGGTTCCAGAGTGGAAGTGGGATGAGATATCCATGGATTTTGTGACGGTACTTCCACGTACATCCAGAGGGCACGACTCTATCTGGGTGATTGTAGACCAACTCACCAAGTTAGCCCACTTCCTATTGATCAGAGAGAAGGGCTTAGTAAAGAGCATGAGACGCTTATACTTTCAGAAGATCATACGGCTTCATGGTGTACCATTGACTATCATCTCTGATCGAGATGTTCATTTCACTTCCCGGATATGGAAGGGGTTACAGGAGGATTTTGGGACACAACTTCACTTGAGCACCGCCTTCTATCCTCAGATGGATGGTCAGAATGAGAGGAACATTTAGACTCTTGAGGACATGCTCCGTGCATGTGTCCTCAAATTTTTTCACAGCTGGGAGGATCACTTACCCTTGGTGTAGTTTTCGAACAACAACAGCTACCACTCCACCATTGGGATGTCACCTTACAAGGCACTATACGGCCGACCTTGCAGATCACCTCTGTGCTGGACTGACCTAGGGGAGTCAGCACTTGTAGGACCATAGATGGTGCAGGCCACAACGGAGAAGGTGCATATCATACAAGAACGATGAATACTGCACAGAGCAGACATAAGTCCTATGCTGATAGTAGATAGATACCACTGGAGTTCGAGGATGGTGACCACATCTTCCTACAGGTATCACCTCGATGAGGTATACGAAGATTTTTCCGGGGAAACAAGTTATCTCCACGATTTATTGGACCATTCCAAGTCCTCTATAGGGTTGGTGAGGTGGCTTACCGCCCAGCCCTTCCACCTGAGTTACACCGGGTGCATGACATCTTCCATGTATCTCAGCACAGGAGATACGTGCACAAACCATCCCACATCATCGAACACGGGGAGCTGGACATCGATGACGGGGAGACATTCACGAAGGTCCCAGTGGAGATCGAGGATCGACAGGAGCGGGTCCTACCTGGATGGTCGATTCCTCTGGTACACATTCGTTGGCAGCATGAGAACCTCCAGGAGAGCACATGGGAGCGGGAGGCTCAGATGCGTGCTCAGTACCCTCATTTGTTTCCCTAGTGTGTGTTGTAGCTTTATAGGGATGTAAATCCCTGAGGTGGGGGTAATGTAAAGACCCAGAAATTTCAAGGAATTTTTTTCTTAATTTCTTTGGAATTTTACGAGTCCACAGTTTCTGATGGCGCCTAATTCCGAGGAGCTGTGTACCCAGAATCAATTTCTGATTTTTGTTTGGGTACGTTTAGTAAATGTACGTGCTGGCTTTTCTATCTTTTGAACCAGTGCTCGGAATTGAAATCCGGGGACACCGATGAACTCGCAGCACTGGTATTCGCTTAATGAGACCTTTACCGCAGTTTCATTTTATACAAAATGGATGTTATAAATTGGGGTTTCTAATTAAAAATTAGAAATTAAATAAAAATGTGTGTGCAACACATTTTTATTTGGAAGGTGGTTAAAGTCTCTAGGTGGAGATTAGGGGTGGTTACTATAACACCCTAACCTCCCTTAGAAGGATATAACTAGGGGTGGGGCCCACACGAGTTTAAACTCTGTTAACTCCCTTAAACCCCCCCTTAATCCCCTTTAACTTTTGTACTTCCCTCTTGATATGACAACTCTTCCTTTAATTAAATTGGAGCCTCTTCATCTCCTCCCTTCCATTTAATGATCCAACCCATCTATTAAATTAATAGGATGTAACTTAATGAATTAAAATCTTTTTGAATTCATTAAGCCATCCTTTTAATAGGTGTGTTATTTTTATTTGATGTTGGTTGGAAATTTTACCTTGGGAAAGCTTTGGGAAATTGGAAAGAAAGCGTTCTTCCATGAAGAAAATCTCCAAGGAAGAACGCGAAGAACTTCTCTAATGACCACCATCCGCGTTAAATAAATAGACACCGTCCACAAAGAACTTCACCAACAACGATGCTTCCTCTTCGGACGCACCCCGAAATCAATGAAATCGATGTCCGTCTTCCGCGGCTTGTCGATGTGCAACGTCAAATACGAGGTAGGGGGTTTTTGTATAATTTTATGTGAATAAAATTATATCTTGTTCTTGATGAATGCTTTGGATTGTCTTTGGCCATTTGTTATCGCCTAACGTGGAGGGCGTGGGCCGAATGAACATGGCCTGATGACTCTCCGTTGGTTCTTGATTAATTTGGAAATGGAGACCGAAGTCGATGGTGACTGGAGGCGGTGGTGACCGTGCACCGGCCGCATGGAGGAAAACCGCGACTCGCAACCGCGGGCCGCTTGGTCTGAAGAACTGGACAAACGATAGGCCGGCCCGCTGGAGGACCACGACACTGGGTGCCGCGCGGCGGAGGGAACTATGACCCGCAACCACTGAACTCTTGCTGGATAAACCGGCCGGCTATGGCCAGCCGAGCAGAAGACTGTGGCGCCTCTTGGTGCCGTGCTATGGAGGAACCATGACCTGCTTCCATGGGATTCTCGGCGGGTGAACCGGTCAGCCGCCTGCCGGCCGGACGTAAGAAACCGCAGTGCCGCTTGGCGCCGTGTGGGAGGATAGTGGCCTGCTGTGCGTGACGCTCACACCAGACAAACTAGTCGGCTTCAGCCGGCTGGGCAGCAAGGAGGGGCGGCGCTGCTTGGTGCCGCCGGGCGAGCCGAACCTGCCCGTGACCCGGGCTGGGTCTGCGGGTGGGCCACGCCCCACCTGGCCGAGCCGAACCCCTATCCAGGTTAGAACTGCCGGGCTGGATCCCTTGGTGGTCCGCTCTTCACCAGGCTGGGCCGACCCCCAGCCAGGTCGAACCCGCCAAACCGGGTCGGGCCGACCCGCCAGCCCACTGGGCTTGACGGGCCGGGCCCGTTTCGCTTAAACGTGAATAACTTCTAGACCGCGCGTCCGATCGATGCACCGTCTGCGGCACTAGGACCCTAGAGACAAGGTGGTAATTTTTCAATAATCTTAGTGAGTTTTGGACAAATTTGGAAAACAACCAGGTTTGGATTGAGTATAAATCCAACCGGGCCCCTGGAATGGAAAAGACAAAAACTCTCAGGTCGAGCGTCCGATTGACGCGCCGTCTGTCACGTTGGGTTTATTTTGATGTGATAGAACTTTGGGATATATCAACTCATGAATTTGTGATAGTTTATGTATCGAACCCCTTTGATCAAGGAGTGGACCCTCCCAGAATCGAGCGTGCTATGTGCGGGAACCCTAGAGCTGGCTACGACTGTGTCGACTTCTGTACCGGAATCCTGTGTGGGTTTGACAGCGACGACTACCGTACTAGAATCCTCTATGGGTTCGATGACGACGACAACTATACTGGAATCCTGTGTGAGTTCGACAGTTCTGACAGAGTAGATGGTCCTGTATCCTATGTGGGTCCGACATCTTAGATGAATCAATGACTACATCTAATCATCTCTATTACTCTAGAATAGCTGGACTGTATCCTGTGTGGGTCTGATAGCTTAGAAGAGATATCTGGATTGTATCCTATGTGGGTCTGACAGCTTAGACGAGATAGCTGGACTATATCCTTTGTGGGTTTGACAACTTAGCTGGACTGTATCCTGTGTGGGTCTGACATGTTAGATGATCGAGTGGTGACATCTGATCATCTATATCTCTCTACAATTGTGGAATAACTCTATGAGCTGAGTCATGTATTTAAACCATTATCATAATGGTGTTTGAATTTACTTCTTGTGTGGACTATGTTATGATTGGGCTCATGAGTTGGAGCCGGACTGTGATCGGTAACTTAGGTATATGTATGGGCATATACCTAAGTAGGGTTGGTTCATACTTTGTGGTTGTATCTTTATTATTTTGCTTATCCTTAGAAGATATTGTGAGATCTCATGGGTCTCAGGGTCCCTACTGAGTATCATTATACTCACCCATAAACGGGCTATGCCCGCACCTCGTTGTGTTGGATGTAGACGACAGACAACGCTGACGGAGGCCGAGAGTGCCACGATTGAACGGTACCCGGAGGTGGACCTTGCGACGAGTCAGCACACGGTGGAGACTGACAGACATGGGTGATGAGGTGGCCATCTGTACCTACCCTTCAGGTAGGAATCCCCAGAGGAAAATCCAGGAGCTTCTCTTTACTTTCATCTGTTTGTCCCTTTACTTGTACTTGTTGTTTAGTTGGGTTTGTACACTGGCCCATTTACTTCCAGCACACTCTTTTGTATATAGTTTTACTTAGTGTTTACTTCCTATTGCGTACTCTGTTGTGTTTGTTTACTTTTATAAAGGAAATGCATTACCAGCTTAGGGATTTACACCTTTGGTTCTAGTCGCCAGCGCCTGGCCTATGGAAGGCGGGTTTGGGGTAGTCACGACACGGGCCCCGAGGAGGGGTCGTGAAATAGGGCACATTTCTTTATGATTTATTAAATATTATAGATTTGTAAAGGTAATATGTTTGATTCATAAATCATTAATTTTTTATTCCTTTTCCCCCAAATTTGTTTACCCTATTTCATTCAAAACTAAGTATTCCTTCCATTTAGTTTCAAACCATTCCCTCTCCTCTAAATGTGTGGATTTAAGGGAAGATGAAGTGTTCTCTAGTTTCAAAGGTGTGATTCCTTCTCCTTTCTCCTCCCTCTTCCTCCTAATTCTATTATTTCATGGTTATTTCTTCTACCATGGTTATTAATGACCTAGGGTTCTATTTTGGAATGATTTTTGATGGGGGTTATGTTGGTTTAGGTCTGGTATTCATAGGTTTAGAGTTTTTAAACCCACAGCGGGTGATTTCGGTTGTGTGTTTCTATTCCGCCAAGTTTTTGAGGTAGGTTCTCCAAAGAACTTATCTTTATTATTTAAGTTTCATATTTTTAATGTTTTTAGCACCATTTATACATGATTATTATTTCTATACAACCTTTGGATGTTCTATTTGGTGTGAAAAATGGTTATTTATGCCTTGATTTGTGTAAAATGGAGTTATTTCATTATAAAAGTTCACACCGCTTGTTTAAATAAATGTTCTACTAGTTTTCACATACATATTGTGACGTTTATGACATGTTTTAAATACTATTATAAAATTTTGGCTTGAAAAATTGTGTTTTTACCCCTTTGGGTGTTAAATATAAGTTGTTTTTCTAAATATTGCATGCCTAGTTTTCGAAAAAGTGCACGGTTGGATTTTGTGTCCTAAATGTGATATAAAATGACTTGTTTTAATTTATTAAAATATTTGAAGCATTTAAAGTGATATTTTTGGGTCCTTTATGGATGTAAAAAGGGGTTTTGGTTTTATAAAGAGATGGGTATTTGTTTTTAACATGTTTTGGACAGAGTTTTTGTCAAGTGGCCCGTTCGACATTTTTAAGAAAATGGTTTAACTTTAAATGTGTAACCTAAGTGTTTTAAAGGGATTATGTAAATGTTTTTTGTAATAATAATGGTTTTTGTACACCAATTTATGAAAGGTATAATTTGTACCTTTGATACATGTTGGTTTGGTAAAATGATTAAAGTCCCATTGACATTAAAAAAAGGGTTTTCATGTGTTTCCAATGTTGCACCATGTGGGGACATTTTGTAATCCATTAAATTTATTTATTAAATGGTTTTGGGGATGAAAAATTTGGTTTTATATGGTATTGTTGGGTTTTTGGCCTTAAAATATCATTTTTAAATGGATTTTATGTGGTGATCCTTGTTATAATTCTTCAATTTGTTTTATGAAAATCTTAAGTGGTTTATTGATCTGTAAAAAAGCTGTGAGGCATGTGTGTGGGATATTTTGTGTGTGTATGATCTAGGAATGGTTTTTTATGTGAAAAGTGTATTTGATAATATGTGTAACTTTATTGAGCACTAAAGGGAAACCTAAGTATCTAGGTGAGCAGACATGTACTAGTATGTTAGTGATTTGGAGGGGTTTCGTCCCTGTTTCATGTAGCAAGTTTGATCATGACAACACTAACTAAACTATGATGATGATGTTAGGGACCAATAGGTTATAGATGATTATACTACTAGTGGATCGTGTGTATGATAATGGATATTTATTATGGTTACCTTCATCGTGATACGAGGTACCTGGGGATCACAACTAACAAGTGGCTAGGGGTGTTACCGTGACTGGTGCTCGTTGGATATTTTTTACTCACCATCGGCATATAGTTTTTTTGGTTGGTAAATTAAGCAGTGTGTGTGTTTTATTTAAAAGTGTACATTCTTTAACCCATCCCACTTGAAAAATATTTTTATTTTGAAGTTTCACCACTTTGAAAATTATTACTAGCATTCTTATTTATTAAACTTGCAAGTTTTTGTCTGGTAATTTTCATAGCATGGAACCTCATTTGGAAGACATACTTTTATATATTTTATTTAAAACATGATGTTTATGTTTCTTTTATTTTAAAGTAAGTGAATTGAGAATAGAATATTGGGCTAACCTACTGGGTTTTAATACTCACACCTATAGTCTTCTTCTGTTTTTAGCCCTTGTGTAGGTTTTAGCTTGAGTTCGATCACCTTGGGTGATGTGTGATAATTGTGTTAGAGAGTGACTAGAGGGGTCACATAGAGTTAGTTGCTTGTCAGGTTTGGTCGGTTGAGTTGTTGGTTTAGTTGTACTTGTGGTTTCTTGTACAAATAATGTTTAGTTTAATTTTTATGTAAATGTATTTTGGGATGTCCCTTTCTTTCCACTGTTTGTTTTATTGTTTATATTTTGGAGAAATCATTACCTTGTGTACTCTATTGATACCCTCAGTGATTTTTTCCATCCCGGGAGGATCAGTAACGCCTCTCAGGACTTGTTGCGGGCTGGCCTGAGTGACCGGTTGTGGGTCGATTCGGGCTGGTTTGTGAAAAAATGGTATCGAAAGAGGTCAGATCTTAGCAGACCTTGATTTTTAGAGTTCCCTTGTTATTTGGGGGATTTCAAGGTCAATGGAGTAAGATTTTTGGGACTTGAGGGGTTAGTGTGGGAATAGAATCATGAACACTTTCTCGTTATCATCCTTGGGTTTCCATATGAAGTCTAGTTTTATTAGTTTCCTTTGTTCTTATTGTTTTTTTGGTGTTAGGACATGACAAGGTGAGTCTAAATAATAGCCTTCGTGAGCTTGCAGGGCCTAGCAAGCCATGTGGAACTGAGGTATGGTCCTAATAAGTATATCCGTGTTGGTGATGTGTTTGATATATGGCCTCCAACCATATGGTCAATTCACCCACCATCACTAGTTTCCTTTTGTGGGTCTCTTGGACCTTTATTGAATTCTGAATTTTTGTTTTGAAAATCCTTGTGTGAGAATTGTGGAAATGCGTTTTAATGGAAGGATTGGATTTTTGAAAAGTGGAAAAAGGGGTTTTCAAAAATTAAATATAATAATGGTTTTGTAAGGTTGTATTTTTGTGAAACAAATTTTGGGGAGGAAGTTGAAATGATTTAACGGGATTGGATTTTCCCTAATCTAAACTTGTAGTTTGTTGAAATAAAATGTTTTGAAAGTGTGAATCATTTTAAGGTGATTATGAATATTTGTTTTAAATGGGGTGTTTTGGGATGTTGAAAAGTGTTTGAATCTGATGAATTGGTTTTCGAAATTGGTTTTGAGTGGTTGGTGTTTTCCTAGAAAGGGTATTGGTCTCAATGGACATCAGATTATGAAAAAAATACCTTGCTAAATTTTAGAAAATGGGAAGGGTTTTTTAGAGTAGCATGGTTGTTTTGAAAGTTGTTAAAAATGAAAAGGGGTAGGTTTTTAAGAAAATGGTTCTTGATGAAGTTTAATTTGTTTTTTGAAATCTGAAAAGGGTTTTTAACTTGGTGGTTAGTGTTCCTTTGGAAGGTACATAATTTTTGGAATGATGTTGTTTTGTTTTAGCCTTTGGTGTTTTCATGGGTGCTCACATGCATGGTTTTATTGATATTTGGAAGGATTTCCTATATGGTATGGTGGTTGGGTTCCTGGGGTGGAATAGAAATGTGCATGTGAGTGAGACTTGATGAAACACCATTGGTGAATGTGGAAATCCAACAAGTTAGTTTGTTTTCAAAAGTGTTTTGAGCTGAAAAATTGCGGCATTTGTTTATAAAACGATGGTTATGTGGCTAGTTTATTTCTATTTCTTAGAAGAGTTGTTTATTTATTATGCTTCCTTATGATCTAGAAGTCATACTATTTTTGTATCTTTAGATGGGATCTTATTGGTGGCTCAGTTTTGGACTAATGTTCAGTGGGTTTCTAGAGATGTGTTGGATGTTGCGATGTGGCCATGGATAGTTCTTTGTTGGAGATATTTCCTATTGATCAACCTAATGATTCATTTAAAATGTTAAATCCACCTATTCTAATGATACCTCGACCCGTTTTTTGGAATAGAGACCTGTTTGGTATTGATTTAAAGTGCTTCCAATTCATGATAATTCTTTTTAACATAGCAGTTGTGTTTGGTGATGTTGATGTGTTTCGTCGTATTCCATGTCCGTTTTGCTCCCCATTTGGAGTGAGAGATAATGATGCTATGTATTTATGAGTTCCTATTTAGATGAAGGTTTTTTGTTTATAAAGTGAGTTTTTTGGGGTATTGTGATCCTTATCACCTGACTATAGAGCAATATATGCTTCAAGCATCAAGGCTCCAGCCATAGGCCTTATAGTGAAGCTTTTCACACAGTTAGGAACTTACAAGAGGTGTGGGGAGCTTGACAAGGATTCTACCTCCACCATTATGGTAAGTTAGTTTCTATGTCTCTATTATGGTTCCTCATCATTGTGAATTTACTCTTATCTCAACGAGCATGGTGGACTTACCCCTCACACAGTGTCTATGGTTATGCCTTCATGGATGTGGGTTTTTGATCAGTGTCCATGTGTGGACCGACTATGTAAATTAGGTGTGGTCTTGGTTTTACCTATTCTTAGGTGGAGATTGTTGGGTAGTTCCTTTGTTTATTTTGTGGTTTCAGTGGCCTAATTATTGGGTACCCTTCCCTCCCCTCCCTGAGTGGTGAGGGTCTAGATCTGTGTAGAAATTGTTGGCCCAGTTCTTGTCCCCTCCGTTCGGGAGTGGGGGGTTTAAATGTTCATGTTGTGTTCCTATTAAAATGGGTTGGTAGGTTGTTGTGGGAGAGTATGGATGGGCCTATGTGGGAGATAACCATTATTATTTCATGTTGAATTCTCATTTGGTCATTGATCATTGGTTCTTAATGGTGGATAGAACCACCACTGGTCTCGTAGGGTTTCCTCCTAATATTTTTTCAAGTGATAGTTGTTTATTAATGGTGGGGAGTATATTATGAACTCCCTAAGAATATTTGGCTTTCATGAGTGATATTTTTTTTGGGTGATCATTGGGTTCATTGAGAGATGGCCAAACAATCTGGTTCTTGGTTTGGTTGTGGAGGTAGTGACTCGATCTTTTGGTTGATTCTTGGGAAGTTATTGGGAGTTGGTGTTTTGGTTAAGGTAAGAGGCTTAAGTTCTGTTAATGGTGGATGGTGTGTAATTGGATTCAGAGTCTAGAACATATTTATGAGGAATACTTAGGTGGTGATCAATCATCTAGAATGTGTTGTGGCTTTCTGGGGGCAGAAAGCATTAATGGTGGGAAGAATTGTCACACCTGTTTTTTTTTCATGTCTTGGTTTTGATCTGGTTCATTGGAAATAACAATCATTTTATTGGGGTTTATGTGATATTAATGTTGTTTTTTGAACTTATATCTATGTTTAATCATCCTACCATGGGTTCCCCATATCTTATTTGGGAGTTTTTGAGAAAATGGTGGTTACTTTAAGATTTGGGCCAACTGTGAGCCCATTTCCAGATTTAAAAACCAAATTTGTTTCTTTTATAAATCATTAATTTTTCAACATTTTTCACTAATTATACTTCCCAATTTTCCTCAAATGACCTATTAAAACCACCATATCCATTTGGACACCTTAGGAGCTCAAAATCATGGTGGATTTGGGTGATTTATTCAGGAATTGGGAAAACCTGTGAGCCCATTTCCAGATTTAAGAAGATTATTTTATTTCTTTCATATCTCATTCATTGTTTACCCTTTTTTGGTCACTCTACCTCTTAATCGATCCTACAAACCCTAGTCACGCCACCATGTTCCATTTTCCCTCTTTGGAGCTCATCTTCATCATGGATTAGGGCTAATTTCTTCAAGATTTCTTAAATCGTCCAAATTTGTAAAGGTAATTTGTTTCATTCATATATAATTCATCCCCCCCAAATTTTTCCCATTGGTTAGTACATACCTAATGATCCCTTAAATTTAGTTTCAATCCATTACCTCTCCTCTAAGTTTTTGGATATAAGGGAAGACGAAGAGTTTTTTAGTTTCCAAGGTGAGATTCCTTCTCCTTTATCATCCCTCTTCCTCCTCCTTCCATTATTTCATGGTTATTTTTTTACCATAGTTATTAAATTCCTAGGGTTTTGTTTTGGAATTATTTTTATGGGTTTTATATTGGTTCAGGTCTGGTATTCATAGGTTTAGGGTTTTTAAACCCACGATGGGTGATTTCGGTTGTGCGTTTCCATTCCACCAAGTTTTTGAGGTAGGTTCTCCCAAGAACATGCCTTTATTATTTAAGTTTAATATTTTTCATGTTTTTATCACCTTTTATACTTGATTATTATTGTTTTACAACCTTTTTATGTTCTATTTGGTGTGTAAAATGGTTATTTATGCCTTTTTTTTTGTGTAAAATGGAGTTGTTTTGTTATAAAAGTGCACAATGCTTGTTTAAATAAATTTTATACTAGTTTTAGCATATGTATTGTGATGTTTATGACCTTTTTAAACTACTATAATAAATTTTTGGCATTAAAAATGGTGTTTTTACTCCTTTGCGTGTTAAATAGAAGTTTTTTTTCTAAATGTTGCATTCCTAGTTTTCAGAAAAGTGCTCAGTTGGCTTTCGTGTCATAAATATGATATAAAATCACATGTTTGAATTTATTAAATTATGGGAAGCATGTAAAGTGATATTTTGGGGTCATTTTATGGATTTACAAAGGGTTTTTTTATAAAGATATGGGTATTGGTTTTTGACATGTTTTGGTAAGAGTTGAAGGTACGTGGCCTATTCGACATTTTTAAGAAAATGGTTGAACTTTGAATGTGTAACCTAAGTGTTTTAAAGGGATTATGTAAATTTTTTTTTCTAATACTAATGGTATGTGTACACCAATTTATTAACGGTGTAATTTTTACCTTTGATGCACGTTGGTTTGGTAAAATGATTAAAGGCTCATTTGCCTTTTTTCTTAAAAAGGGTTTTCATGTGTGTTCAATGTTTCACAATGTGAGGCCATTTTATGATCCATGAAATTTATTTATTAAATGGTGTTGAGGCCTCCAAATTTGGTTTGATACGGTATTGGTGGGGTTTTGGACTTAAAATAGCATTTTTAAATGGATTTTATGTTCAGAGCCTCCTTATACTTCTTCAAATTGTTTTATAAAAATTTTAAGTGGTTTATTGATCTTTGAAAGAACTGCGTGGCATGTGTGTGTGATCTTTTATGTGTGTATGATTTGTTAATGGAGTTTTAATGTGAAAAGTGTATATTATAATATGTGTAACTTTATTTATCACTAAATGGAAACCCGAGTATCTAAGTGGGAAGACGTGTACTAGTATGCTAGTGATCTGGATGGGTTTCGTCCCTGTTTCACGTAGAAAGTTTGACGATGACAACACTAAATAAACTGTGATGATGATGATATTGGGGAGAACTAGGTTATGGATGATTCTCCTACTAGTGGATAATATTAATGAGAATGTATATTTATTATGGTTACCTTCATCGAGATATGAGGTACCTGGGGCTCACAACTAACTAGTGCTTAAGGGTGTTCCAGTGACTTTTACTCATTGGCTATTTTGTACTAACCATTGGCATATGGTTTGTTTGATTGGTAAATTCAGCAGTGTGTGTGATTTATTTAAAACTGTACATTATTTAAAGCATCCCTCTTGAAAACTATTTTCATTTTGAAGTTGCATCTCTTTGAAAATTGTTACTATCATTCTTATTTATAAAACTTGAAAGTTTTTGTCTCATAATTTTTATAACATGGAACCTAATTTGGAAAACATAATTTTATATCTTGTATTTAAAACATTAAATTGATGTTTCTTTTATTTTAAAGGAAGTTAATTGGTAATATAATATGAGGCTAACCTACTGAGTTTTAATACTCATGCCTATAGTCTTATTTTGTTTTTAGCCCTTGTGCATGTTTCAGCTTGAGTTTGATCACCTTTGGAAATGTGTGATAATTGTGTTCAGTGAGGTAACATGGAGTTAGTTGGTTTTCAGGTTAGGTTAGTTGAGTTTTTGGTTTAGTTCTAATTTCATTTTCTTGTATAAATAATGTTCAGTTCAATTTTTATGTAAATATATTTTGGGCTGTCTGTTTCTCTTTACTGTTTGTTTGATTCTTTATATTTGGGCGAAATCATTCCCTTGTGTACTCTATTGATTCCCTTGGTGATTTTCACCATCATGGGAGGATCGGGAATACCTCTCGGGACTTGTCACGGGTTGACCTAAGTACCAGTTCAGGGTTTACTCGGGTTGGTTCATGACAAAGATCCTTATCCCCTCTCATTTTACCCTTGTCTAAAACTATATTTTATACCCTTCATGATGCCGAATTTACTTCTAAATTTTTTCTATTCTCCTCAAAAGATTAATTTTTTATTTTCTTTGTGTGGATACCAAAAACATTTTATTTTACATGGTTATTCAACTATATGTAAAAATGATTTATTTGATTTAGGTATTTACACATAATAGCCTACTTTCCCATTTCTTAGGCTAAAAATGATGTAATGATCATGTAATTAAAATTTTTTACACGCCTTGATTTTGATAAGAAACCCATTATTTTTTCTCCATGGGTTATTAATGATTTTTTTATTTTGATATATGTGTCTCACATTAATTAATAAATATGAAGGGTGTACCCAGATAATGCTCTAATACATTGGGTAAAGAATTTAATCTTGAGAGATGACGTGTTTTAAGATATCTTGGTGAATAACCTTAGTAATTTTCATTTACAAAACCCAAGTTATAAACCTTGGTGATATGATTATTAATGTATCATTTAAATGTTGTAGCAACATGATTTATTTTCTTATTATTATGATATTCTTCTTGATCATGCCTTATCATTATGCCTCATGTTCTTATTGATCTGTCTCAAGATAACATGATATATGTATCTTATGATTATTACCTTACTAGGATTAATTCTCACCCCTTTACTTTGATGTATGTTCCTAGGTTATGAGATAAAGTAAATGTAACTTAGAATGAATCCAATAAAGTAGCCTTTCAAGTGGAATATATGAAATTTTTTATGTTTTTATGTATTATGTTCCTGATTTCCAAGATACTAAACATGAAAAGATCCTATATTTTGTATCATGTAATAAAAATCTTATGGAATAAAAAAAGAAGAATTATATAGTTTGTATCAATGGAAGGTTTAATTATTTGTGGGAATTAGGTATATAAATCGTTAATATGAACCCTGGATAAAATTTTAAATATAGGAAAACATACTGGTATTTTGGTGAAGTATTAAGTAAGTGGGTTTTGAGAAAATAAATACCTATCTAGGTATGAATAAGTGTAAGTGGCTCTGGCATAGATATATCTAAGGGAAACATCTAAAAACACCATATTAAGGTAGACTCAATCAGGAACGGGTGCTTGATAATGGGCCTTGTTGTAGTCCTATCTTGACACTCCCATGGGATATGTTTGGTTAATCACATGATTTTTATAAACCATTATGAAGGACATATAGAAAATGTAATTCTTTTAAAGAATAACATATTTAAGCATGGTGTTTTAAGACATAAATTTCCCTTAGAATTATAATATTCTTAAAACAAACATGTTTCTCACTAAGGTTTTATTCTTTTAGAAAATAGTGGGAAATAGTAGGGACCACATAAATGATGAGCGTAATGGATGATGAAATGAAAACCCTCCTATGGAAGCCGGAATGGAAAACTTCATGAGAATGGAAAATCCACTATCTCGAGTTATGAACAATAACTTGAATATGTTGTGTTTCTAGATTCACTTTGAATGAAACAAATTTATATTGAGTCATTCATGCCTCAATGACCACCATCATTTAGTGGATCCACCAAAACCTTGATTTCTAATCAATGGATAAGCTCTATAGAAAAGATCTTATTTTTACTCCATTGTTCAGAACAATAGAAAGTCACCCTGGAGGTATACCTCTTAGAAGGAGAAGTTGATCAGTAGTGGAAACTGATTAAAAACACAAATCCAAGAAGGTATATTGATGTTATGATGTGGGAAGAGTTTAGGGGAATCTTTTTCAATAAATATTTCCCTCATTTGATGTAAATGAAAATGGACAAGGAATTCCTAGGGATGAAGCATAAGGAAAATGAATTGGTTGGAAGTTATGGGATGAACTTTACAAGACTTTTTCAATACACCTATATCTTTGTTATGGGTCCTAATGGAAATCTTGATCGATTCTTCAGTGGACTAAGATCTCGTCTATAGTGGAATCTAGAAAAATGAGACTATGAAAACTGTGAGAATATAGTGAAGAGTGCTTTGAAGGTTGAACTAAAGTTCAGATAGATGAAATGGTCACATAGGTCAAATGAAAATAAGATAGATATGGATCCAAAATTCGGGAGAAACTTTGACCATGAAAGAGGAGGAAAGAAAATGAAACTTACCACATGAAACAAATTTGGGAAGAAGCATTCAGGGAACTACTTTCTCAGGAGTAGAAAATGTTACAAGTGTGGAAGAGATGACCATATAGCTTGAAACTATTATGGTGAGGTGAAGCCTCAAATTCTCAAAACTAAAAAAATGGAAGACAATGTAGGCCCAACTTGAAGTCTAATGCTTCAATTTTGGATAACTTGGGAACTTTTCCAATCACTCTCCAAATCATATTCTAATGGAGGAAAATCATCATCAACCTCAACATAGGTTAAAGGATCAATGTAGGGCATTTTATATTATGATGACTAAAGTAGAATATCCAAATGATGTGGTGAAAGGTACTCTGTTTATTTTCTCAAAGCATAAATAGTATATAGAAACTCTAGTATTGAATTTGGAAAGCACAATATCATAAAAAATATAGTAGTTATTCCCATAGTGGAACTTGACACTATACTAGGGATGGACTAGCTTTCAAAGTATAATGATAAGATCAACCAAAAAAGTAATGAACTATTAGTAGTATTGAATGGAAAGCCTATAGTCATTTTTAAAACAGAGATATCCCAACTTGAGATTTATCTAGAAGCACCCCCCATATCCTTCTTTATAGAGATGTTTGATGAAGAGGAAAAAGTAAATGAAAGTGTAATAATAGAAAATGTCCCCATCATTCAAGAATACAATGATGTATTTCCTAATTAGTTACCTAGACCTCTCCTAGAGAGATAGGAAGAGTTATATATTAAAATCATACCTAGATCCAAGTTGATATCAAAGACCCTATATAGAATGGAAAATGTGGATATAGACCAACTAAAGAAACAACTTGAAGATCTTTTAGAGAAGGGATTTATTTGACCAAGTGTGCCTCGTAGGGGAGCACCTGTTCTCTTTGTGAATAAGAAGGATGGATTAATACTACTATGAATTGATTATAGAGAACTTAATAAGATCACAATGAAGAATAAGTAACCTATCCCAAGGATTGATAATTTATTTGACCTGATTTGTGGGGCTCAATTCTTCTTCAAGATTGATCTTAGATATAGTTATAATCAATTGAGGGTGAAGAAAGAAGATATTCCAAAGAACGCATTCCAATCAATATATGGGAATTATGAGTTTGTTATTATTCCCTCCATCTAGAATAATTCTATTTCTATATTTATAGATTTTATGAATAAATTATTTAAGGACTACCTTGACAAATTTGTGTTAGTTTTTATTTATGATATTATGATAAATTCTAAAATCTGTGAGGAATATAAGGATCATATAAGGGTTATATTTAAAACTATGAGTAAGGATGGGATATTTTGAAAGTTTATAAAATGTGAATTTTGGTTAAAATAATTTTATTTCTTGGGGAACATTGTATCCAATGAAGGAATATCAGTTGACCCTGCCAAGAAAAAGGTTATAGTGGAGTGGTCTCATCCTACAATGGTAACTAATATTCATAGTTTCCTTGGATTAATAGGATATTATAGGTGGTTAGTGAAGAAAATTTCATGAATTTATAATCAACTAACCAAGTTAACTCAAAAAGGGGATAAGTTTATATGAAATAACGAGTGTGAAGAAAGTTTCCAAGAATTGAAGAATATATTGGTTATTGCACCTATTTTAATTCTACCCTCTATTAGAGGAGGATTATTTATTTTTAGTGATGCATCTCTCAAAGGGATTGGGTGCATCCTCATGAAAAATAAAAATGTTATTTATTATGCATCTCTATAGTTTAAGCCTCATGAGAATAATTATCCTACGCATGACCTAGATCTAGCTGCATTTATTTTTTCTCTGAAAATATGGAGGCACTATCTTTTTGGGTAGAATGTGATATATACATAGACCTCAAAAGTTTGAAGTATATATTCACATAGAAGGAATTGAAAATGAGACAAAAGAGATGGTTGGAATTTCTTAAAGACTATTATTTTTAAATTCATTATCATCCCTAAAGAACAAACAAAGTCACTGATGTACTAAGTAGGAAAGACTCTATTATGTTGGAAATGATGAGGATTTAAGGAGATTAATTGATAAAGGACCTAGTAAAATTGGACATGGGAATCATAATGGAAGGGAAATTATCAACCCCATATGAAATGATTTTTCAACCACCATTAATAGATAAGATAAAGAAATCTCAAATAGAATATACTTTTTTACAAAATAATAAAGAGTATGTGAAGAATTGGAAGTTTCTTGAGTTCAATATTAATCACGAAGGTGTACTAAAATTTCATACAAATCTATGTGTTCTATTTAACCTAGAGTTAAAGAAAGAACTGATGGATTAATCTCATAGTTCTACATTCTATATAAACCCTAGAAGTACTAAAATGTATAGGGACCTTCATGATCATTATTGGTCAGATAATATGAAAAGGGAGATTGCCAACTACAATACAAGGTGCTTGGTATGTCAACAAGTGAAGGTGGAGCAAAAATTTACTAAATGGGTATTACAACCTCTACCCATACCAAAATGGAAGTGGGAAAATATCACTATGGAATTTGTCATTGGTCTCCTAAGAACATCCAAATGAAATAATTCCATACAAGTTAAAGTGTACCAAATCACCAAGACTTACCATTTCATCACTATTCGTGAAAATTTATATCTTGACCAAATTTCCAAGATATACATTAAGGAAGTGGATAGGTTACATGGGGTTCCACTTTCTATCATTTATGATCATTATCCAAGGTTTAAATATAAATTTTGGAGAAGTATTCCACATGCTCTGAATACTAAATTTAATTTTAGTATGAATTATCACCCTCAAACTGATGACCAATCTGAAAGGAATATTCAAACACTTGAGAACATGATGAGAACATACTCAATGGAATTTAATGGTGGATGGTATCAACATACCTCCTTAGTATAGTTCTCAAGAAACATCATATTCCACTTGAGTATTAAAATGGAACCATATGACGCTCT
This sequence comes from Viscum album, assembly GCA_963277665.1. Classification (NCBI taxonomy): domain Eukaryota; kingdom Viridiplantae; phylum Streptophyta; class Magnoliopsida; order Santalales; family Viscaceae; genus Viscum; species Viscum album. The sequence continues at coordinate 130,887,236 of OY728137.1, forward strand.
ATATGGAAATCGATTTAGAAATCCTACTTGTTAGGATGAAGTTGGTGAGAGAAAGATACTTGGGCTCGATCTTGTGCAAGAGATGATAGAAAAGGTTTATGCAATCCAATAAAACTTAAAAGATTATAAAATTTAGTAGAAGAGATATTTTTACAACTATTAAAGGGACTTGGAGTTTGATGTTGATGAAATTTTTTTCCTTTGAATATCACCATGGGAGAGAGTCATGCAATTTGAAAAGAAAGGGAAGCCTATACCTATGTAAATTATCCCCTATGAAATACTTGATTGCATATGAGTAGTGTCTTATAATCTAGATATTCCACTAAATCTTTCTCAATTTCATGTTTTATTCCACATATCTCTCTTGAAAAAGTACACACTTGATCCCTCACATGTACCTAATCTAGAGGTGGTATAACTGGAACATGACCTCTCTTATGAGGAGCACCCAATGGAGATTTTGGACCATAGAGACAAGGTTCTACACAACAATACTAACCACCTCATCAAAGTATAATATAGGAACCATAAATATAAAGAAGCAATGTGGTAAACATAGGAAACTAGGAGATATAAGTACCCGTACCTTTTCTCAACTATGAGAATGAGTTGAAATTTTAGGGACAAAATTTATTAAGGGGGGAAGAATGTAATGAAATAGATTTTTTAAATGATATTTTTTTCTAATAAAATGTGTGTTATATTATTTTATACAAAAAAACCATATCTTTAATAATGATTGATACATTAGTAACCAAAATGGGAAAATGTGTATTACTCTAATATGTTAGAATCATCACCCCACAACCAACACTATAGAAATAAAACAATATATTAATAAACCAATAAACATATTAGAAAATGATTATAGTGAATATTGAATGAAATAATGAAGTGGTATTTATAGGTTATAAAGAGAAATGTGACCATTGAGATTTGACTGTTATATGACTATTGGTTAACATGACCATCGATAAGTTTGACCGTTAGAAAATATAACCATGGGTGAAAATTTTACCATTGTAATTGGTGTTTATAAGTAGTAAAGAAAAAAGATAATTAATGCAGAAAAGAGAAGCAATGGAATCAACCACTAGAGTCATTCCACATGAAGCCCATTTTTCAGAACTTGGGAGGGAAGTAGCATTACTAGGATTCACCTTGACCAACCCCAAGCCAATCTTTAACAAGTAAATATAGAACAAAATCACCTATGGGAGAATTTTAATTTAGTGTAAATTACAACTTTGTTGATGTTAGAGAATCCTCCCAATGAATATATCACCATCGCACACCTTACCCTTAGGCTGTACGTGGGTGTTATAATGGGTTATGTGTCCCAACCTAAGTTACTTAAAGTGTGATTCCTTTATATAAATAAAATTTTTATTCCATAAATTCCAATTTAGGAATAGTTTTTATTCATAAAATATATGTTTAATTAAGAAAATTTTGATAAATTTATTTTTGAGACACAAAATGTACTTTTTAGAAAAGATACAAATTCTTATAATAAAATAAGGTATACTGAATAATATTTATTTTATTTTAATAGTATTTTGAAAACACACTTATTTAAATATAATTCATAAAATGATTTTATTATGTCCTTGAAATTTTTTTAAGTGTTAGAAATTTTACTATGTATTACAACCCACTATTTTTTAATAATGATTTTTATATTTAAAAGTTAAAATTCTCATATTTAGAGAATTATTTTGATAAAATAAATACAGTTTTTATTCTATTGGTAGGTCTTATGGAAACCATGGTGACGAATATGGTTGGATACCTTTAGAAAGGTATGATTATAGACCCTAATAGGTGAGTGAGGGGAGTTCAACATATTAGGAACAAACCCCTCATGGGTGAGTTTGGCATAGGTTTAGTTATTTAAAGTTTCAGTAACAACCTATAAAATGTTTTCCAACATATATTATAATGTTAATTTACTTAACCAAACTATCTGGTCATGATTAATGAATATGGGTCATCTAGTATGATTTCCTATACTTGTGTGAACCTAGGGGAGATCAACATGAGAGGTAATAAATCAGTGGGATGTTCTGGTATCAAAAATTTTTTATATAAGGGTAGAACTCAAAAGAATCATACCTATCACAATAGAAGGACTCGACTGATCATCCATGACCATTTTATCATCTCCATACAATTTATTACTCAATTAAAATTTCTCTTTATTACCCAATTGATATTGTATAGGTTGAAGAGTCCTGGTGTTCCTATAATCACCTTAGCTTGATCAGTTCTGATGATAAGGGTTGTTCTCCTACATTCATCCCATTGAAGCATATGATTTTTGGGAACCAAGAGATGCATCTCTAGCACTTGACCTTGGAGAACTAGTAAAATAGTGTTATAGAGGTTCTATCTGATTATAATTGTGAAAATATTTAGGTGGTTCTATACAATATCACTCCATATGATTGAATAAGACACATTGAAAACATCCTAGATTACTTTTTGATTGATGGGGAATGATTACTGATCCCGTGGTATGATTTTTAGATATCCCAAAACTCTAGAAGTAGGTTTCCTTATTCCTCTTATTCCCAGTATTAGATTTCTCACCTATTCCCATAGGAATAAATATTCCCCTTCCAACTATATTTCTCGAGATATCCCTTTCCACCACTATCTCTCTATTAAATATTTCTGTGTAGTCCATAATATAAATAATGAAAATCTTTGACTGAATATATGGATGTTATCCTGAATAAAAAATGTGTTCCTTCAAGAATGTACTTTGATAAACTTCTATAAAAAAACATATTAATTCATAAATTTAGCCGCATACCCTATCACCAAGAGATTATCTTACTTAAAACTGAAGAAGTTCGTTGTTCTTGAAATATAAATGGTTTGAAGATAGAATTGTTCATTAAAATATTATTTAAAATACTCCCAAGTAATTCCTTGGTTAACTTTAGCCTAAAATGATAAATCCCACCATTGGATTTCTAGATCATCCAACATAGACGCTGAAAACATGACTTTTAACTTGGCTGGTGACCCAAGGAAATGAAAGATTTGATTCATACTATTAAACTAGAGTTCTTCTTTTTCTAGTCTAGAATCCCCCTGAAGGGGGGGGGGGGGGTATGATTTTGGAACTAAATTGAACGGTCCACTTGTCATGGCTTGTCATTCCTATTACCCCTATCCATGGCCTAAAAAGCCTAGATAATGATTTGGACTAGTTGTTGGTTGACCTATGGATAATATGAAACCACATTTTTAGTAGCTTCTTCCAGTTGATTATTACAAGGTATACCCAATTAAATTCTCTATAACAAGATGAAAACTCTATTTATTCATCATTGACTAGAAACTAAAGGATTAGAAAAGTTTTCCAAATTAATGTATCAAAAACAATCACAACCATTATTTTCGAAATAAAATCATAGTAATCATTTAAAAACATTTAATAAATCATGAAAACCATATATGATCAATGAATTACTAATGGGAAGTCTAATTACTATTGCATGATATGTAATATTTATTGGATAAACCCACTATGATGAGATGAAAACTCACCCAGAAGTGTTTTAATACACTTATGTACCCAAACCACCTTAGTAATATAAACTTAAAAATAAAAAGTTTAGATATATATTTTTATGATATATATTCCAAGTTCAAAAAATATTATCTCTTTTCTACCAACCCAAGAGATATATAGACCAACCAATATTGATAGCATTTCCAACTCAAGTATTGAAAAAAACCGATACCAGTTCCAACTCAAGGACCAAACAAAGCTGAAAATATTTGTAACATCCCACTCTTCCTCATTAGCTTTAGATGAGGTGGTTGTGTTACTAGCCTTAGGTGACATCCCCAAGACAATAAAGGATAGAAATAAATGCTAAGGATCTCAAGAAAATTAGGGGGATGATTTTTCCATTTAAAGATAAAACACCTAGACAACATAAACAATAAACATCCAGTCCTCTATATAATTTATGAGTACATAAAAAAAATCAAAACATAACCAAAACATTAAGCTATATCGGAGTATAAGAGGAAACCAAAATACATACTCAAAAAGAACTAAAAGGACACAAAACTTGAAACCACCCAATTGAATCAAAATAAGAAACACCCAACCTACTGCAAGATTTAAATCCACATTCCATGTCTACGATATCAAGAAGCATCACTGAAGAACTAAGATACATTGCCTTTACTTGTGTCTCGATAGTTATCATCCACAAATACAAAATAGTTCCCAAGAAGGGGTTGAGTCTAAAATCAATAAGATTTCCCCGAAGACTTCCCAACTTACACCACTGGGAAAAGAACCAATAAACAAATTTTACACAAAATAGTTTCAAAAGAATATAATACACTTAAATCAAAACAGTAAACAAGTTCAAAGGAAAAAATTTTAAAAATCATAAATCATTTCTCAATTATTTGTCATACCCATAACCATTTCTGTACACACACACCCATGAATGCCTAGGTGAAAGTTACATAATCATGAGATGTGTCTCATAAATCTAAAAAGTCATCATAAGATGACCAATACCAGGTTCCCCAAAGGTACTCACCCTTTCCACATGGTCACATATATGAATTCACTAACACTAATAATGTATGACAAATTACATGAAAGAACATTCCACAAAAAAACCTTTCTTTCTTTGAAGAATTTCAATAAATATTTTCAATGCATAAAATAAAATCCTTAATTTTAAAATCATCATTTTAAAATCACCACCAAAGATAATTTTCCAAGAAACTATTCAATCTTCACAATTTTAATCCATAACCCAAAAGTGTTTTCCATCAATAGTCACACATATATTTCACAAAAATTTCTAGTAATTCAATTAAATAAAACTGAGCCTTCAAGTTCTAAGTCAATTGGTGATGATAGAGAATACACCAACCTCTAAATGGTTAGAGAAAATGATGAACAACATGAAAATACTATAGATCCAATCAAAACACACCTTCCCTTCAATATATCAAATAAGATATTATCAATATTCTCACCACACAACATAGTTATATCCTTAATGGACTAGATATGTGGTTCTAAGAGGGAGAATAAGAAAATATATAAGAGTAACGAAGAATAATGATGACATATCAACAAATATTAATCTCCAAAATTCTTTGATTAACCTAAGAACTACTTATATATTTATGGGGATCATTTCTCAAGACTAGGGAGAAAAATGATTTTGAGATATTTAGGGATTAGGTCATTAAAGAGGGATTCAGGAGTCAATTTATATTAGATCCAAAAAAATAAAGGTTCCAATTGTATGCTGCATGTTTAGGCCACATGGTGTGGAAAAATTTTCACTCGACATGTGGTGTTACTAAAATAATGCCACACCTCATATGGTTGGATCACATGGTCTGATGAACCGTGATCCAACCCTGATTTTCTCCTTTGTTACATGGAACATGGTTTTTATTGGGAATATTATTGATTTTACCAAACCATACACCAATCATTAACCTACCCAGTGACCCACCAATAAGATTACACAATTTCTTGGAGGTGTTTCATATGTTTTTACTAATTGTACACAAATCGTGAACCTCTAGAAACACCAAAAAAACATAATAAAACCATATAAAACCACCCAAAACTCAATCCAATCATTAATTAAGCTCAATGTAAATAAAAAAAAGGATATTTAAATGAAACCCAAGATGTTACATATCATATATATTCATTATATCTATCCTTACTTCCTTCTATGTAAAGCGATGAAAAATAAATCACATTGCTTCGTGGATGAGGTTGTCCACATGTACACACAAGCATCGTCATCACTTTCAATAGACTAGAAAGTAATAAAGTATATATGATATTATAATTATATAAGTATAAATATTTAAAAAACATCATATATAAAATTTAAACCCATAATAATATCCGTCCATGAAATATGGTAATGGAGAATGAATTGTATCGCTATGTGGAGATGGAAAGTCGTACGTATGTACAAGCGATACTTTCACTTCCCACTTGATGGGAAAGAGGGTGGGTAATGGTGGTTCCATAATCATAATAAAATTTAATTATATTGATGATATTGAAGTTATTATTTTATTATGAATTATGTATAATTATATGAGTTTAAATAAGAAATAAAAAGAAAGTGATCAATTAAGGCGACCACCTCTTTATTTAAAGAACTCCATTAGATATCCTCTTAAGGACTCTAGGTTTAGTATTTTAGGGAGAAAAACACCACAAGAACATGGATAAAGAATTTTATAAGATAAATGGAAAGGTTTTTTAGATATATAAATCTAAATGTGATATAAATATGATAAAGGAGGGGCGTCCTTTTATAAGGGAGTGAGAGGGCACACTTGGAATTTCAAGAAACATTAAAATATAATAAAGTAATTATAAAATAAAATGCTTCCAAATGGACATTAATTGTAAGATAAAAAGGACATGGTTAAAATATTATCATATAATCAAATTGATATGGGTTTTGGAATCATTTAAAACCCTATCCTTTTTATTAACTCATTCATTAAACATTTTTGACCTTAACCACAGTAACACCTATTTTAATATTAAAGGGTTAAAAACATTACCATAAATGAAATATTGACTCATAAATGGAAAATGGTTTACATTTTTAACCTTATTCCATTAAATTGGCCTAAGATAATATTTTTATAAATTTTAAATCATTTAATATAATAATATTTATTATAAAATATCATTAATGCTAGTTTTGGGATATTTTTATTTAATTTGATTTTAAAGACACAAAGAAATAGATGGAATTAAAAGATGATATTTTTAAACATCTATAATTTTTTATATTTATGTAAAAAATTAATGTAATTCAATTTTTAAACCAAATTTTATTATTTTTAACATTTTTAAAACCTTTTCTTTTATTGAATAAATACTATGTCGGTGTAACGCAAGCATTTAGGGCAATTATTCAATAACTAAAAATTTAAAATAAATTACCATAATATGAAAAATTAATTAATACTTGAATTAAATATATAAAAATATATATATATATCCTATTTTACCCATATGATAAAATATTAGATATATTAAAGTTAATAGAGTGACATTTTGATGTTTTTTACTTAAAGTAATCTAAATGTCATCATCAAGGGAAAATGGATCCAAAATTACATATATTCAAATTTTATAAGACTAGGTTTTAATTTATCCCATTAAATTAAATAAATACAAGTCTTGGATAAATTTTAAATCCTCATACTAAATTTTTAAACCAATTTTACCTTTATTACCCATTCTAGGGTGATAAAAATTTATGATGGTTACTATTGATATTGATAAAAAAAATTGGAATATATTTGAAAAATATGAACCTTATGATTCAAAATATGGTATCCATTTCTTATGATTCAATCTATAAATTTTGAAGAAATTTATTTAATATATAGACACAGAACGTAATGAAAAATAATTTTTTCAGAAAAATTTCATTTTAAGAATAAAAAATGTTATTATACTAATTCACCCATAAAATTTATTCCAATTAACATAATTGGATTAATAATAATATAGTTTAACTAATATTACTTTTAAATCCTTTTAAAACAAAATTAAACTTTATAAATTTTTGAAAAGATACAATTTTCAATAAAAATCAGTATTTTTCACTATTCATAGAAAAATCAATCTTTTTAGAAAATTATCAAAAATATAACATCATATAATTTAGATATGATTATTGAAAAGTTATTTTTAATATTTAAAGTACATTTTCTAAAATTTGAAAAATATTAATATAATATTTTCTCATGAAATGTAATAAAAATTATTTTTGATGGAAACATATTTCTAAATCATAATTAGAATATACTAAAAATTGAATATTTATTTCTTAAGAATTAACCAATAAATTGGTACTAAGTAGGAAATTTATATATATCTCATAATTTTTTTATTCATATTCCTACCCAATAATCCAATTACTATGTTTTAAAATTCATAATTAAATAATAATATTTCATGGTCATTTACGTTTGGTGTTGCAAGTCGTATAAGATATGAAACATAATGTTATTTTAAAATATTTGAGTATTAAATTATACCCTATTTAATAAATTTAATTCTCTCAATTAGAAATTTTTCTCATTAATCAAGGTTTTTAAAGTTGAAAATTCATTTTTTGAAGACCCATATCCTAAAAAGGGTTAATAAAAAATCCTCCTAAAAAGAGGGGAAAGAAAATAAAAATTTCATTTAAAATAACAAAAAACTATGTTTAAAAATTGAATAATAGTAGTGGGTAGTGAAAATATGCACATAGAGGAGAAAAATAACACCCAAGGACTAATAGAGAGTGATATAGATCATGGTCAAAATAAAGATAACAACCACAAAACCATAAATCTATGATGGTTGAAAAGACCATAGATTAGTCATAAATGAATGTAAAATCATAGAATTTTATTTGAAAATCTTTTCCTAAAGTTGATATATTATTTTACTATCTTGATATGGAACATGAGAAAATATACTTACTTTATTTCTTTATATACTAGAAGTGCAATTTCATCCTTTGGTTATACTTCAATCAATTCTCACTTCATCTCTTACTCAAAGAAATGAATATTCAAGATGAATATTATAATACTTTATATAATAAAATTTAATTCTTATGGATCATTAGATCCATGAAATAATGAAGAGTCATTCCTCCTACCTCTATAAATTAATAAAAACCAGAAATGGTCAGTACATGATAAAATAATTTCCCAAAATGAATAAACCTTGAAATAATACATTAAAATCCACAATTTACAAAATAAAAATAAATTTACCACAAAGATAATTTAATAAATAAACATGAATCATAAATAAAATAAATTTAAAAAAATGTTTTAACCTAAAAGTTGATCTCATAACTTTCATCTTACATCCCCAAAATTTAGTTGCATTCATCCCAATTAATCTTTCATTTTAAGACACATGTTAAAACTAAGGGTTACATATACCTCAATAATGAAGATAATATTTTAAAAAAATTTATATTGTATTTAAATTTAATTAGTCCCACTATATTGTTATTTTATGAGTAATTTTACCATTTTTAGGTTTTGTTGGTAATTTGAACTTAATTGTAAAAATGATATAATTTTTTATTATAACTATTTTAATTTTCTTCTTTATTTCAACCATAAATTTTTATAAACCTATTGAAACTAAGAAATTACTTTATTAGGGTTCCATAAATCTTGGGATTCATTTAATTCAATTATACCTAAATATTAGTCCATCATTTGGATGCTCAATACAAGCTCACAATCCAAGCCTCAAAATCTTTGCACATATATGAACACTTTTAAAGACAGGCCCATGTATCAAAAATTAAAATCCCAAATGATCTTAAATTTAATGGGTGTACACGAAATACATATCCTAAAAAATTTCACGAATAACTCATTTACCAATTTTTTCTATTTAATATGTATACCATATGAAAATATTCAGAGATGAAATTTTTGAGGTAAAATTATTCTCCCTTATCCCTATAAATTTCTCTCTCCTCTACCATTACAAAGAATATCCAATTCCAAGAAGGATAAGGTAGAGTTTAGTTTTTTTAATAGTTATTAATACTTTCAATATATATTAGTGTATCTATTTTCTTTCTTCATTTTATTTTTTTTTCTATTTTACCCCCACTATACTTATTTTAACTCCATGTTTGTGGAGAGATAACCATATCTATTGTTCAAGAGGGGAAGTGGTGGTGATTGAGTTTATTATACTTCAATGGTTTCCCATGTTTTACTTTAATATTTTAGTGGTGGTTAAACTTATTTTTGTGAGTGGTATCACCACTTTATCTACATCATTTTCCCTCCCCATTCAATCATTTTTCTTCTTGATGATATCTAAATCATTAAAATGGTGGAGTTTCTATTAGGTATTGATGTGGAAGATATTACTCCTAAATTAAGTTGTATATATTTAGGGTAATACCATTAAAATGATAGGGTTCAGAGTGAATGTTATGGATCTCTATATTGAATAAAATAATGAGGAATATATTTTGAATAACAATGATAACACCATTATGAACCCCAAGAGAAATAGTTTTCTTATGATAACTTCTATGTATATTTTCTATATTTTCATTTTTAAAAAAAATATATTATATTACATGTATTTCATAATCAAAATCTCCATATATACTACTCAATTTATTTTTATATTTTTTATATTATAATAGTGACAGTAGGAATATCTGTGTGTATAAAAGGCCTCCTTGAGACCGACCTTGGCTATGTACACTATATTGCACTCTTAAGTAATAAGAAATTATTGGAGAGAGATCCATGAAAAATACATTTTAGTACTAAACCCAATTAAAAAATTCAGAATATCATTAATCACCATGATAAATATTATAATGTAATTAACCTCATCAATATATCATGAATCAAATTTAGATGCTAACTTAAAAGGTAATCCTTAGAATGACCATAAATATATAAAAAAATATTTCCTTGTAAATGAATAAATTTTCAACCATCAAAATAATATATTTCACACTATAAAATGGACCATAATTAACTTAACATAAAATAATATACTAAACTAAAGTGTTGTTTAGACCTCAATAGAGTATTATTCTGAAAATCTAATAAAAGTTTCAAGTTACCTGAAAATTCAATCACTTAAAACCTTAAAAGGAGTGTCAATGAACCTAAAACTATAAACCCATGATGGTATCCCTAACTATTAGTTTTACTCACTTGAAAACATACATTCTTCAATAATCCTTATTCATCAAATAAAATCATTGTATAAAAATGTGATTATCATCATCAAAGAAGACCTAAATCACTTTCCCATTAAATCACTAACTAATTTCATGGCCACCAATACTATCCCATTTACTTCACCAATGTCAATAATCTCTTTAATACAATTAAAAATTATATACATTCCACTAAATCACTTTTATTGGTTATTGGTATGATTCAGTATATGTTTTGATATCCTAAAAGAAAAACTAATATGAAAAAATCATTAAGATGTTTCCTGATTTCTATATCTTGAATATCATTGAAATAGAAATTCTAAAACTTAAATATAAAATCTTGATATATAAACACTTCAATAATTCCAATTCAACAATTGTAATAACATAATTCCTTCATGGGTTTAGAAGTTAACCCATAGATTTGGGCATTGGATCAGATAATGACCATATTCCCCACACATAATACATTGAACTATAAATTGTACCCAAGGATGAAGTTCATTTCCCTCCATCTAACTCTTCATTTTTACTTAGTAATTACTTTCTTTATTCCCTTCATTTCTATATAGAAAACATCTTCTCATTTCTTTGAGACATTCCCTTGAGTACTTCTTTCCTCATTCTTGACATGTAATAAGTTGAATCTTCTTTCCTCTATAGTATTTATGAAACTCCATTTTCCTATTATTAATTATGTTAGGTAACTCAACCGCATTGAGATTATTTATTATATAATGATATATTTGGTTATGAATAATAAAAAAAATCATCCTAGATCCCATTTCACTTGGTTTATCATAAGGAAAATAATTCCATTGTCTGTCACATTTCACATCTACATAATTTCTCATAGTTATAACCATTTAACAAAACCAAAAAGTAAAGTATGAGAAATAATAATCAAAGTGGTAAACCATATAATCAATAAAAAATATTTATATTATGTCTAAATAAAGACACATTTTATTCAATCTATGACACCATAGGTTTATCCTACATCATTCATAGTTATCATATAATCAAATCCTTCATAATGATTTATAATGAAAATGTGAGTTAACCAAAGTATATTTCTTGGGAGTTTCAAACTAGGTGTGCAGTAAGGTTACTCTTACCATAAACCATAATGATGGATGAGATATTCTCGACCAACTATTTTTAGGGAAATTACCCATAGATGCATCTATGCCAAAAGCACATCCACTTTTTGTATCCAGTCAGAGATTTATTTCTAGGAAAATCACACTTCTTTATTTACCATAACTTAAAAAATTCCCCTATATATAAAATGATCCTAAGGTTCTTAACTAAGATTTTCTCATTCTAGTTTTAAAAGTTTCACTAAACCTTTCTCTAATTCAAACTATAGAGACCAATATGTTCTATACATAGATATTAAATCTTATTAGATGTATATATATTATATACCATAATGATATATTCTAGAGTCATATAGGTATAGTATCTTTGGAAACATGGATACATATAAAAATGGTTCATAAGTGAACCAGATCATCTCCCACTAAGTCATTCATAACTACCACCCTTCTTATACATATTATATTTGATGTCCCAACCTGGGTTCCACTCAAAGGTCCCCCGAACCCGGTTGGAAACATGGCCTCAAGCGTGACTCCCCATATGCCAGAGGCTGCCGACTAGCAATGAGGGCCTAAGGCGTGTCTATGAGGAAAAAATCCCCTCATGTAAGAGTGGAACACAACAAATAATATAATAGATATTGATGGATAATAATAATAGAAGTAGTATAAATTTTTTTAAAAACTATAAATGAAAGATAAAGATAAAAATCCATCAATAATAATCAACTCATAAGATGATTAGTATCATATAAAAAAGATGATGATGCATTTCATGTATCTAAAAAATTTTAAAATAGGTATACATGGAAGAAGGAAAAACATGGTATATAAAATAATCAAAGAGAAACCAAAAAATATCCAAGAATCCCATGAAGTGGTTTGATCATTTGCTACCAAGTTCTATCATAAGGAAAGAAAGCAATATTAGGCATCCCAAGAGGGGTGATTCCCCTTATCAACACCTGCATACATATAATTTTCCCAGGTACCAATGGTGGCCCGTATAGGGTGTGAGATAAGTCTCAATAGGACACCACCAACGACATCTATACCATCCTGTTTGTGAATATAAATTTACTGTGTGTAGGTATATATAAATGTAAGGAAATACCAAATAAATAACTCAGACCTAATTCAGCCTCAACTGGTAATGTCTCTAAACCTAAGGTCATTTAATTATTTCATTTAAGTTTAGTTTATATAGATAAGTAACGCGAGTTTTAAACAACACTAAAAATATACCATTATAATAATAAAAGAGGATCTAGGGTATAACTAAGGAATACTTGACCTTAGGTGTCATCTAACTCATAGTAATAATTCACGTAGTTTGGAAGTAAAGGGTTATGATTTTAATACAAGGGGAATATTAAGGAATTCCACTATAAATGATTCTAACTGAGTCTAAGGATCTCATCCAAGGTAATCAGGGATAAGAATGACTGTGCCCAATATGGTGAATCCATGGAATCACATGTTCTAAGACATCAACCTAGATCCAAGGAGTGTATCCCATGCATCGTAATAATTTGAAAATTATTTTAAGTGAATCTTTAGTACTATAAAGAGGAATTCACATACTAATATAAAAACCAAGTTCCAAGGTTGTATATCCCTTGGAAATGGGCTCAATGTATCATAATGATGTCCACTAAGTTCACATAGAATTCCTTTGAGAATCCAATGTTGACTCAAGTCTAACAACTTCTATAAATAAAAAAAGTCCTTATTAAATTGGTTCCATATACATATATCATTATTTAATACAATCCATGTAATACTCATTCATTTTTATAAATCAATTGGTTAATTCCCTTACCTTTCACCAATATGACACGAATAATCAAGGACATGAAACCATTATCATTTTATTTATATATTCATTAATTAGGTTCATTCCTTTACTTTTCATAATCATGAAAAGTTAGGATAAGGACATAAATCCATATTCAATTCAATTACAATTAACTAGTCCTAGTGATATCTATTAATAAACTTTCCATTTAACATGTTAGAGATTTATTAATTAATTGGAACACTTACCTTAGGATGCTCAAGTGATAACTATACATGTTATATCCATTTAACAATTAAGGATACATTTATTTAATTAAAACACTTACCTTTATTGTGGTGGACTCTATCTCACCCAAACAACTATCATAGTTAATCATACCAAGACACTAAATGCGTAAAAGGAAGAAACACCCTACTTGGGGTGGATGACATTATTGTGGAAACCTCTAACATCGTGAAGAACATATATGAGAAGGGATCCAGAATAAAAACAACAATGATTATAAACATGGACTATGAATTTTATAGGAAATTCCCAATGAAATCAGTATATGCACAATAATGAAAGTTTATAAAATGATGATACTTTTAGGAAAAAGTCATAGACCACTCACCTTAAGCATATAGAAGTCTCCTCATCCATTATCTCCCTTAGTTTGGATTAGATTGGATGAAAATGAAAGAACATATCAATTCCCATGAAATATGGAACATGATCCTACATTAAAATAATGTCATCAAGAGGAAGAAAAAAGAAGAACTAAGCCTAAGGAATGAATATCTTAACCACAGGAATCCAACATGATGATCATGTCTCAAATCAAATTCTAGATGGTGAAATAATTAAAGAACCTAGGTTACCTCCATAGAGGGAGATCTCAACATGAAGGTGGAGTTCATTATGTCTTTTAGAGGAGAAATAAGAGGGTGGGGTAATTTCAAAGGATTTTAAGGGAAAATGGTAAATTTTTCTAAAAATTATAGGTTCATATAGTTTGGAATCATGATTGGACAAACCTTGCACCAACCATGCACACCTCACTTATTTAATGGAGGACTCGAACGATTAGGCCGTATGGTTTGAGAAACCATTCACCAAATACGATATATATATTTGATAAATATTTTAGACTATCCACATGGGTTCCCAATCCTGGATGTATGGTTAGGGAATACCATGCACCCTGCTTTTCCCTATGAAATTCCCCACACGGTTAGGGGAAACCATGTGGGCTGGCCTACACAGTTTTGACTAAGCATGTAGCCCAGTGATATCTTCCCTCAGCGAGGGTTCTAATCTTTTAACATTCCCCAAAAACCTCTAAAACTTCCATAACTTCATTATAAATCCATAATAGTTCTAAAATAACTAAAATTTAAAGGATCCATACCTCATAGAAAAATATGTTTCTTATAATATTCACCCCTTAATGGATCTCAACCTCTAGTTTACCTTCCAATTGAAGTGAAACACTATTTGAGAAAAATTATAGCCACTGAGAACATACATTAGCCTCCCGCTACCAATTATAGTACTATACAGAATAGTTATTCCATATAAACCATATTAAAGTGATAGATGGACCTCATAGAGCCTTCGTTCTATAGTCAATAATGCATATATGATACTCCTAAAATAAAGTATCAACATTTAACTCAACTTTCTCAAGATCAAAATTATGAGATAACTTGGCATGATAATAGTTAAATTATGAAATGTGGAAGATTTCATTCATGGAATGGTGCCTATGAGGTTATAGAAACTAATAGTCTATCGGTACGACTCTATAAAAGATTTCAAAAGGCTAGAAAAAGTGTGTCAAAAACTCCCCTTCCCTATGTATCTATTTATGACCAAGTATGGGTGATACCCATAAGAAAAAATGACCCCTGACCTCAAAATCTTAAGGTCATCAATGACGATTGACATAAAATTTATGTCTACACTGAGTGGTAGAAATATGCTTCTTTATCAACTAAAGCTACTATGAAGTATCCTTTATGATACGAGGACCTAGTAGCACTGCCTCTCTTACCTCTAACCAACACATGGGTGAATGAGGCGACCTACCATACAAGGCCTTATATGAAGCCATATAAATCTTCACTTGAAATCTATTATTATAGGAGAACTTGATGAGATGGATATTCTTATCCCAAGATCCTAAAAAATTAAGGATTCCTGCATTAAGCATGTCCTCTAAAACCTGTATCATCCATTCCAACTGGACATCAGTCTGCAGGTGAAAATCATTGCTCAAAATCATTTGTGTACCCATAGCTATATATGACCCCTTCCAAAAACTTGATGTAAAACATGAATCCCTATATGAAAAAATAGTATGAGGGACCCCGTGTAGCCGTATAATCTCATGAACATACAATATTTCCAACTCATCAACTTGGAAAGTCTCTCAGGTTGAAAATAAGTTGGATACTTTCATATATCAATCCATGACTACCCAAACCATGTTTCTACCCCAAGGAAACCTTGTTAGCCGATGAAAAAAAATCCATAATAATATTATCCCATTTCCATTCTAATACCATTAGTGGTTGTATCAATATAGAAGGATTCTAGTTCCCTGACTTCACATTATAATAGGTGGAACACCTAGTAATAAAAAATGATATCTGATGTTTCATCATAGGACACCAATACTAGAAACACATATTACAATACATCTTAGAGATTCCCGGATTAATTTTCCAATAAGAATGATGAGACTCTTGTATCAGTTCCTCTATTATATCTATAGGAACTCAGAAACTCCCATGTATGTGTAGTAATCTTCTATATCTACAGACCAATTTGGAGGTGGGTCCTCACTAGAATTACTCTCATAGATAACCAATCCCTCAGGATATGAGAATTTCCTTATATTCACCATATCAAGGAGTGAAGTGGTAATTGTAAGGGATATAAGAAAATAATAATCATGACTCTCATTAAACTCTATATACAACTAAGAAAACAAGGCCATCAATTTCCATTCATCAATGGCTTCTTGAATGATATGTTCCGGAGTTTTCTATCTCAGCGAATCAACTACCACATTTCCATTTCCAAGCATATAAAAAAACTCAAAATCAAATGGCTGAAGATATTTGACCCATATTTTCTATATGAGATTCAAGTCACACTACGAAAAGAGATATCTAAGGCTCTTATAGAATATATACATGAAAAAGTTATCACCCATTAGATAGTGTCTCGAGCAGCGTAAGGTATGGACAATATCTTCTAGATCAAGATCATACATCAAGTAATTACACTCGTGAGGTCTCAACAGAATAGAAACATACACAATAAATCAATCCTCCAACATTATAACCACACCATGTTTGATGCCTGATGCATCACATAACACTGTATATCCCCTTATAGTCTCCAAAAGAATTAGAATCGCTGAGGAAGTAATCCTTCTTTTCAAATTTTGAAAGTCTTCCTCTCACACTTCTAACCAAAGGAACTTTAAACCATTCTTTGTAGGACCGGTATGAGGTTATGAAAGGCATGATAAGTCATATATAATTTTTTTAATATCTAATTGGACCTAAGAAACTTTATATATGAAAAAAATTCTTTGGATGATCCCAGGAAAGCACAACACTTACCTTCTCTGGGTCAACTGATACTCCTAATTCTCGGATAATGTGACCGTGGAAGTGAATTTTTTTGATCAAGAAGTGAAACATAACCAGCTTAGCATACATATGATGCACTCTCATTATATTCAAAATGATCTCAAGATTTTTATCATGGTCTCTATGAGTATGATAATACACCAAGATGTCATCCATGAAGACCACAACAAAGGAATCTATATAGGGGTGGAAAACCCTATTCATTAAATCCATAAAACAATGATTTATTTTGAAAAACCGAATGACATAATGATTTACTCACAAAGACTATACTTGTACAAAAATATACATGATTTATGTCTAAAGGCCTAACTAAAACCTGGTGATATCTCGATCTTAGGTCGATCTTTTAGAAAACCCTAGATCATCATAGCTATTTGAATAAATAATCTATTCAAGGAAATTGATATGGGTTCTTAATTGTAAGCTGGTTCAACCATCGATAATCCATGTATAGCCTAAGGGTACCATCCCAATTCTTGGTGGAAAAGACATGTGAACCCCAATATGAAGTAGTGGGTTTGATGAAACCTTTAGTATCCCGATCTTCCAACTATATATTGATCCCATGGATCTCAATAAGTTCCATCCTATATGTGGGAATGGACACTAGATCTAGTCTTAGAATGAGATTGATTGTAAAATATACCTCTCTATGAGAAGGTAATCTAGAAAAATCACCATGAAATACATCCATGAAACAATATACCATAGGAGGAGAATCTTCCATATGTATTCCTTGATCCTCCATGAAAAGACTAGAAATATGGGCAGTAATTCCACATATCCGACGATGCTCTGGTCCAACTCTACTAACATGGACATACCACTCACCCTTGTGGAGATAACTACTACCCTCTAGTGATGTAAATTACACCCTCAGGGATAACAATCCACATAAGGGTGATATGGAACCAAATAATACATTTTGATAAAAACATAAAAACCTTTCATATTGAGTATGATGAGGCCCCATAAGAATGTATAATTACCTACCTCAAAGGGGCAGTCCCTACATTACTGTATACCCTTGGACAGCACACCCAATGGTATGTCTAGTGTCATCAAACCCTAGAAGCATTGAATTTATAGAATGATAATTTCCAAAATCAATAAATAGATAAATGAGTGAGGGGAACCTGTATTAAATAAAGAATATACAATAGTAGAGGATAATAGAATAGTACCTTATATAGTTGATGGTCTTGTACTCTGATCCTTAGGTATCAGTTATAAACCATGTAAATGGCCTAATCCATGGCCCTATGGTATATTTGGACTACCCTAATTAGGTCCTCTATGCTTATGCTGATAATAAGAAGTCTGGATACCACAACCATGACCTCTTATTCATCCTATCCTATTAGTGATACTCCAATTAACTTCCTAAATAAACACAACTGATCCTTCCCCTGAAGGTGGAGTTGGTGTAGAAACTCTTCCACTAGAAGTGGGTAGAAAGGTCTAACAAAATTTCTAAAGATTCCCCATATGACCACAACCAAAACACTCAAGATGGTCTCTATCACACCAAGGATTTAGATTCCCCTTATATCCACACTAATGTCATAAAAATGAGTTTTCAGTGTGAATAATTTGGTCACCACTACTCTGGTGAGAAACATTAAGGCTATGCTTCCTACTACTGAAAGAGATACTGCCCTATCTCGGAACTAAACCTCTATGCCTAGTACTATTGACTTGTATAAGGTTGTGATTAGTGATAATATCATGATTCAAGATCCTAGAAAATATAAGTTGTTGGAAGACCCTCAATTATAATAAGATGGAACACTTGATCCCATCCTCAAAAAATTTCACTCGAGATATCTCATCATCGGCTAGAAGTAGTGAAAAGTATTGTAACTTAATAAAACTATAATAGATAATAGAAATATCACCATATTCCAAGTGCATTAACTCTCTAGCTCTATCATCTCAAAACATCTAAGGGAAAACTTAATCATAGAAGGTATTTTGGAAGTCCATCCGCACCATGCCCTGATGACGACCGACTTGAGTAATCACATTGCACCAACATTTGGTGGAATCACAAAGCATATAGGTTGAAAGCTTGAACTCCTCTATAGATTCATCCACATATTCTAGAAGTTAGAAATAGTGTCCTATATTTATACTCAGTAGCCTACAGACTTCCATATCCTAAGATGATGGGAGGATGATGTTATTGGAACTCACAAGTTAGAACATCCATAGTAGGTGTAAGTCATAGAGAACCCTACATGGACTGCATTATACATAGAAAACCATCACAATACTGAGCGTCAGTTCCCTATTTGGGGATAAAAGGTGGTACCTCAAGTGGAACTCCTAAAGGTAAGACTAGATTATCAGGGACCACCATCTCTAGAGTGTGGTAGTCACCACTCTCCTGGTCCATGAATCGAGGAAATCATGGTGGAATTGCTCTAAAAATTACAATAACACACCTCAAAATAATATTTATGAGTATAAAAAAGTACCAATAGAAGAATATCATAAGAATAAGGGCTAACTACATAAGATACTACCCCAACTACCCACTTATAAGGATAGGGTATTGGTATGTGTTCCAATTTTAAGTTATATAGGTTCCAGTAGGTGAAGGCTCAACTATAATTTGCCTCTTAATTTACTAGAAACCATTTATTTTTATAATACAAGATTTACATTTAATGTTTTTATTTTCTTATATATATATATATCATGGTTTGATTATATTAATCATCATTACCAGCTAATAAGGGCCCATACACTCTATAATTGAAGGTGACACCCATTTAGTTTCATTTAACCCCCTTTATATTCAGTCTCAGAATGTAACGAGTTATATATGATTGATCGACTTGGTAAATTACCCCTTCCAATACATAAGGGCCCATAAACCTCATGAATTAAACTTGGTAGTCACTCAATCATAGAAAAAGAGCATCTCATTTTACCATAGGCACATATGTGACATGGGTAGAAACCAACTATTTAATATGCCACCATCAACCTATATTGAAATACACTCTTTAGATTAGTGTTGAAACTTTAAATAACCAATCACCTTACCTTGTAGAAGATGTTAGAAACACATGTATATATATATATATAACAATCATAGATCACTCAAAAATCATAGGAAAAACATGCAATGCAAGCAGTTAAATGCACCTATATAGAATGACATATTTATGGAATATGAATTCTAGGTGCCTATAATGATGCATGTAACAATGATACTTATCGTACCAAGATAAGGTAAATATCCATAAATCATATCAAAATATCATAACTCATTTTAAATACCCAATAGTGAAAGTATATTAACTATAATAAGATAAATACAAAACAATAATTTCCCATTCCTAGAAAACGTGGTATTTAACCTAAACATGGGTTAGATACACCTAGACATGATTTATAATCAAGTTCCAACATGTTATTAACCTCATGTCTATGTCAACAAAAAATAATAATAAATAATGGAAAACAAATAAAATCCTCTGATATAACTTTGTGATGTCTTGAACTCGGTTCCACTCAATGTTTCAACGAACTTGATTTTCCATATAGCCTCAAACGTGCCTCCCCATATTCCAGAGGCTACCGACTAGTAGGGAGGGCCTAGGGTGTGTCTGTGGGGAGAATATGTCTTCGTGTTAGAGTGGAACATAGTAAATAATATAACACATACTGATGGATAAGAATAACATAAGTAGTATAATAAAGTAACAAAACTGGTAGTGAAAGATGAAGATAAACATCCATTAATAATAGTCAACTCATAAGATAAAAATTATCATATACAAAAGATGATGATGTATGTCATGTCTCTATAAAATAGAAAATAGGTATACATGGAAGTATGTAGTACATGCTAAACAAAATAATAAGAAAGAAGAAAAAAACTATCCAATCATCCTGAGCACTGGCCCAGTCATCTGCTACCAAGATCCATACTAAAGAAAGAAAGCAAGATCAAGTTTCCAAAGTGGGAAAACTCCCCCTTATCAAGACCCGCATATATATAACCTACTAGGTTACCAATAGAGGACCATATAGGGTGTGAGATAAATCTTAGTAGGCCACCAATAAAGGGGTCTATACTATCCAGTATGTGAACATAAACTAACAATGTATAGATACAAATAAACATAAATAAATGAAAAATTAATAACTCATACCTGCTTCATCCTCAGCTGGAAATGTCTCTCAACATGAGATCATTTTATTAATTCATTTAAGTTTAGATTATATAGATAATTCATGTGAGGTGTAAAAAACACTGAAAATATATTATGATAATAATAAAATAGTATATAGGGTATAACCGAGGTATCTATGACCTTATGGGTTGGCCAAATCATAATATTAACTCACAAAGTCTAACAATAAAGTGTCCTGAGTGTAATATGAAGGGAATTACCCAAGGAATTCTACTATAAATGATTCTAACCGAGTCTAAGGACATATTCCAAGTTAATCATGAGATAAGTATGACTGTGACCAATGGAGTAAATCCATGGTTCCATATGTCAAAATAAATCAAGCTGGATCTAAGGAGTATATACAAGGCATCATAATAATCCAAAAATAATACCAGGTGAATCATTAGTACTATGTTGAGGAATTTACATACTAGGAAAAATTCTAAGTTCCAAGGTGGGTATCTCCCTTTGAAACTAGTTCAGTGAATTAGAATGGAATCCTCTAAGTGCACACGACACTCCCTTAGGAATCCAAGGCTAGGTCATGTTTGACCACTCCTATAAAGATAAAAATTTCCATATGAAATCAGAACCTTGTACATTTATTATTATTTAATTTAGGCCATGTAATACTCATTCATTTTTATAAATCAATCGGTTCATTCCTTTACCTTTGATCAATGCGACATGGCTAGCCAAGGACATGAAACCGTTATCATTTTAATTACATATTAACTAATTAGGTTCATTCTTTTACATTTAATAATCCTAAAAATGTGGAATAAGGACATACAAACATATTCAATTCAATTATAATTAACTAGTCCAAGTGATATCTATAAATACACTTACCATTTAACATTTTAGAGATTCATTACTCAATTTTAACACTTAACTTTGTAGGGTTAAGTGATGAATATAAATTTTCTAGACATTTAACAATTAAGGATCCATTTATTTAATTAAAACACTAACCTTTATTGAGGCCAAGTCTAGCTCACCTGAACTATGGAACAAATATTCATAACAAGCCACTAAAGGCATAAAAAAAGGAAACAACCTACTTGGGGTGGATGGTGTTGAGGTGAAAACCTTCAATGGCATGAATAACATATATGTGAAGTGATATAAAATATGACCACAATGATAATAATCATGGAATATGAATTTTAGAGGCAACAACTGATGAAATCAGCATGCACACAATGATGAATGCTTATAAAAAAGTGATACATTTAGGGAAAACTCATAGATCACCTAACTTGAGCCTATAAAACTCTACTCATTCAGTATCGAACCTTAGTTTGTCCTGGATTGAATTAAAATAGAATAATAGTTCAATACCCATAATATAGATTATATGAGACTACATTAAAATAGCCTCATCGAGAGGTAAAAAATGATGAATTTAGCCTAAGAAATGAATATTGTACTCAGAGGAATCCAATATGATGATTGGATCTCAAATTAGAGTCCAGAAAACAAATCAATCAAATAACCCTTGTTACTTCCATGGAGGGAGATCTCAATTTGAAGAAGGAGCTCATTCTTTTTAGTGGAGGATAAATAAGAGGGTGGGGTAAGTTATAAAGATTTTATTGGAAAATTGTAAATTTGGACAAAAAATACATGGTCACACAATTTGGATGCATGGTTTCCTAACCCGTGTATCAACTGTGTTCACCTCACTGCCTTAAAAGGGGACCCACCCAGTTTGAGAAATAGTGAATCAACCATGCTATATGAATATGCTAAATATTGCAGAACATCTTCATGGGTGTAAGGCCCTAGGAGAATGGTTAGGGAAGACCATTCACCATGATTTTCCCTATGAAATTCCCCACATGGTTAGGGTAAACTTTACATGCTAGGATTAACGATTCCGATTAACTGTGCAGCCCAATGATTTCTTCCATTGGCCAGGGCTTTGAGATCTGAAAAATCCCAAGACACCCCCAAAACATCGATGACCTCATTTGGAATAAATAATGGTTCCAAAAAAAATAATTAGACATAAATTTAAAGGATAAATACCTTATAGAAAATCCATGTTCTTACATTATACTTAATAACTTTCTTCATAAATAGGGGAAAGGAAATATAATAATAGTGAGGTTAGATGCTCAATAAGAAAAAACTAAGGAGATATCAAAATAACACAAGCATAAGGTTATGAGAATATGAGAATAAAATTTTTAAAACCATAAAATTCATATCATATATCATAATCATGAATAATTTCATAAATATTGGTAGTTCATAAGACATGAATCATGATTGAATCAAAGAACATGATCCATGAGGGAATAAAATTATCATAAGATACAAGTTTGTGGTATACACATAAGTATAGATAATAATTTACATAGTATTAAAGGGTCACTTATAAGACTATTATTTTGGATTGGGTTCACTCCTCAAACCATCATACTAGTGAATGTTTAATCCCAAGAATATCATAATGGGGAAAGTCCCATACTGAACTAGGTTCACTCTTCATTCCAGTCCAATTTATCTCATGATATATCCATCTTGACTCAATGCATTAGAGGAATATATAATTTTTTTCCCACTTATAGCTTAATTTAAAATATAAATATGTGTTCCACAAGATAACAAAACTCTCATAATATCATAACCCATAAAAAATAAATGGGTTTTATAAACATTTCAACATAGCATAACCCATGGAAAAGAAACAAGTTTCATAAACATTTCATCAAATCATCATATCACAACCCATTGAAAAGTAATGGGTTTCATAAACTTATTTTCATCATAATAATAAACCATCCAAAGAAATAATAATGATGGTATCATTGGGTAATATCCATAGTAAAAATTAGGAAATACTGAAATATGTTATCTTAGATGGAAAATGATTTTAAAATCCCATTAGGAATATTTCTTGAGGAAAATACAATTTTCAATTCAAAATAACTTATTTAAAATCTGAAATTTTCTAAAATATTTTTAAAAAATTTATTTTAAAATAACATTGAAAAAATATAATGGAGGAATCAAATCATTGAGAGGTCATGATGGTGGAAAATCTCATTTATGTCATATATTTTAAAATAAAATATTCCTTTAACATTTAAAAAAAATAAAAATATACATCATTCAAAAAATGAATAGAAGATTTATTTTAAACCATTTTGTAAAAAGTCAATCATGGGTAAAAATGAATTTAAAAAATCATAGTCAAATATTATAAGCATTTTTGGAAACATTTTTAGAGAATAAGGATGTGGAAGAAAAAGTATTTTCAACCGAAAATAGAAACAAAGTTGGGTTTTCCTTAAAAATACTATTTTGGTCTCTTGAATTATTAAAGATAGTAAAATAAAATGAAAATATATAACCGGTAGAAATAAATAGAGGATAATAACATTCATGATTTTTTTTGATAGGTAGATCATGAAATTTAATCATTGTAAACTTAATCATAAAAAATCCCAATAAACAATGAGATTTTAACAAAAAAGCCGTACCACTTTATAATGTTTGAATCATAAGCACCATGTTAGAATAAAACCAAATGAATCATAATTATATTAATGATATAACATTTCAAAGTGAAAATATATACACTAAAAAAATTAATGAGTGGTGAATATGGAATTTTTATCCCAGAAATAAGAGTTAGACTAGAAATACCTTACCTCAAGTCCATATTTCTTTGTATGTGTTAAAAAATACTTCATAATAAATATAAATTTATTATAAATGTATTCCATAATATCTATCATATCATTTATTAATAAGTTATTACATCTTATCACCCATTTATTAATTTTTTTTATTAAAATCACATTTTGAGTGATAATTACTCCGCTTTTCATGCATGTTTTCGTTCAGTAGGCCTTGTACTTGTAATTTGATCATGGTTATATCATCTCAAGTATGTTAATAATTATTTAAATATCATATATATTATATATATATATATATTCAGATTCATACATCAAATATAGATTTAGAAAAATAAATTACACTATTCATTGAGATAGTAGGCCGTACATACGCATGAACGTTATTTCCATTTTTTGACAGATGAAAAAAAGAAAGGTAAATAATAATTAAAATTTAAAGAATAATTATTCTATCATATATATCATATATATTTATCAAATATATTATTATTACCATCCTTTTAAATCATAAATTGAAAACAAATCTCATCACTTCATGGTTTTGGTAATCCACATGTATGTATGAGTGATGTTATCGAATTCCAATGGATTGAAAGGTAAAAAGGTAGATATGAAATTATAATTCTATAAGTATATATATTTAATAATTATCATATATAAACTTTAAAATTATCATAATAAACATCAATAAAATATGGTGATGGAAAATGAATTTTATCGCTATGTGGAGATTGTAAGCCGCACGTACGAACGATCGATACTTTCACTTCCCATTTGATGGGAAAGATGGAGTATAGTTGTGATACCATGATCATAATAAAATTTCAGTATATATAAAATAATTAAGATATTATTTTATCATAAACACCATATAATTATAGGTGTCTAAATAATAAGTAAAAAGAAAGTGACCAGTTCAGGCGATTACATATTCTTTGAAATAATTTCTTTATATCTCCTTTTAAGGACACTTGGGATAGTCCTTCACTGATAGAAAAACTTGTAGAATGTGTATATGTAATTTTATAATTAAAATGGGTAGTATTTTGTTGATATAAAAGACTCAAAGTTATGTAAAAAAGAGAAATAGGGCTGTCTTTTTATAAGAGATGGAGAGGACTCACTTGTAATTTCTTAAAAGATTAAAATATAATAAAGTAATTCTCATGAAAAATTCTTCAAAAAGTCCATGAATATAAAGATAAAAAGTTAGGGTAGAATTAATATGAGACAATGAAATTTAGATAGGTTTTGGTTCCATTTTAAGCCTTATCTTTTTTATTAATCCCTTTATTAACCATTTTGACCTTAATTGCACTAACACCTATTTCAATCTTGAAGGTTAGAAAAATATTACAATAAATGTAAAAGTAGATCATAAATGGATCTTGGTTGGTGTTTTTAACCATATTAAATTAACTTGTGTAAATATAATATTCTTATGAATATTAAATCATTTAAATAAATATTATTAGTTATATAATATCATTAATGTCAATTTTGGAACTATTCATTTCATTTGTATTTAAAGTCACCAAGAAAAAGTTGTAAATAAAATATAATATTTTAAAAATACATAAATTATAATATTTATCTACAAAATTATTGTAATAAAATGTTTCATTCAAATTATATTACTTTTAACATTTTTAAAATTATTTATTTTTTTGAATAAATCTTGTGTCGGCATTGCAAATGCATTTAAGATAATTATTCAATCACAAAAAAATAAAAATAAATTACAATGATAAAAAAATTAAATTATATTTAAATTAAATATTTAGAAACAAACATAACTTATTTTCAATATTATGATAAAATATTAGAGATATTAAATTCAAGAGAATGACATTTTTGATTTTTTTTACTTTAAGTATTCTAAATGTCACTATCAAGGGAAAATGAATCCAAAATGCTATATATTAAAATTTGGGATTACTAGGGTAGAATTTATCCAATAAAATGAAATAAATTCAAGTATTTGATAAATTTTAAAGCCTTATCAAAATATTTTAACCCTATTTTATCCGTTTTACCCTTACTGAGGTGATAAAAATTTAGTATAGTTACTATTCATATTGACTAAAAAAATAAGGGGATTATTTAAAAAAATTGAACAAACTGATTAAAAATATTGTATACATTTATTAGTATTAGATCTCTAAAATTTATATAAATTAATTTAAGATAAAAATGAAAAATTAAACGAGGAACATTTTTTCAAAAAAAAAAAGTATTTTAAAGCATACTTTTTTATACTAAATTCAACCATAAAATTTATTCCAATGAATTTAATGGGATTAGCCATAATATAATATCACTAATTTTAATTTTAAATCATTTTATTAAAAATTTAACTTTATAAATTAATGAAAAAAATACAGTTTTCAATAAAAATCAGTATTTTCACTATTTATTGAAAAATCAATATTTTCATAAAATCCTCAAACATTCAGCCGCAGATATTTTTCATATGATGATTTCAATTTTTTTTCAAACACATTTTGAAAAAGTGAAAAAACTTAAGTATATTATTTTCTCACAAAATGTAATAAAAATAATTTTTGATGGAAATATATTTTAAATCATAATATGATTTTAATAAAAATTGAATGTTTATTCCTTATGCATTAATAAATAAATTGGCATTGAGTGGGACCTTTATATATATTTTATAATTTGGTTACTCTTAATCATAATCACCAATTAAATGGCTTGGTTTTAATGGTCAAAATTAAATAATAATATTTCATTGTTTTTTAGGCTCAATAATACATGTCATATTTGCTTTCAAACATAATGTTATTAATTTAAAATATTAGGGTTTTACATTATTACCCATTTAATAAAATCTCTCCTCAAAATTATAACTTGTGCTCAGTAATCCAGGTTTTTTCATCTCAAAATTCATTTGTTTAAAACCCACATAAAAAAATGGGTAATGAAACTTCCTTGTAAATAGAGGGAAAGGAAAATAAAAAGGTCATTTAGAAAAACAAAAAACAAGGTTTCCAAATTTTATAACATTAGTGGTAAGTGAAAACATGGACATAGAGGAGAGAACTAACACCCAAGGACTAATAGAGAGTGATATCAAACTTGGTCAGGAGAAGGTTAACATCCAAAAAACTATAAATTTTTGATGGGTGAAAAGACTACCAATTAATCAAAAATGAAGGTAGAAGTATAACATATTATTTCAATATCATTTTCTTAAAGTTGAAGTACTATTTTAATATCATTATAGAGAACAAAAGAAAATATAATTGATTGATTTCTTTCTATATTAGAAGCAAAATTTCATCATTTGGTTATTCTTTGATCAATTTCCACTTCATCACTTACCCCAAGAAATGAATATTGAAGATGAATATTTTAATTATTGATATGATAAAATTATATTTAATGGATCATAAGATTTTTAAAATAATGAGAAGTTATTCCTATCATCTCTAGACATTATTGAAAACCAAAAATGGTTTGCAAAAGGTCAGATGTCACGAGTCGTCCTCGGGGCCCGTGCCGTGGCTACCCCAAGCCCGCCTTCCATAGGCCAGGGGCTGGCGACTAGCACCAAGGCGTAAAATCTCGATAACTGGGAAGACATTGCCTTTATAAAAGAAAACAAGCACCACATAGTACAAGCAGAAGAAGTAAACACAAAGTAAAAAATGAGTACAACAGTAAGTGCGGAAAGTAAAAAGGGGCCGGAAATACAAGCCCAAATGTAAAGTACAACTCGAAAGGGAAAACTGCAACTGAAAAGTAAAGCTGATACGCCGAGCTTTCCACTGGAAATCCCACCTGAAGGGTGGGTACAGATAGCTCCTCTGCTCCTCAGGTCCCGCCGTCCGCTCCCAGTATGTCTCGCCCAGTGGTCCACCTCCGGGTACCACCTCGTCGTCATGTCTACCTCTGGGTACCGTCTCGTCGTGAGGTCCTCCTCCGGGTACCATCTCTTCGTATAGTCCACCTCCAGGTACCGTCCAGTCCTCGAACACTCGGCCTCTGTCAGCACTGCCCGTCGTCTGCAACCAACACAACGAGGTGCGGGCATAGCCCGTGCAGGGGTGAGTATAACGATACTCAGTAGGGACCCCGAGACCCTCAAGGTCTCAATAAACCAACAAGGATAACCACATAGAAGATCTCAACAGATAACCTCTTCTTAGGTATATGCCCATACATATACCGAAGTTATCAAGTAACCCGTCTCAATCATGAGGAAACACAAGGATTGTGAAATCAACGGATAACCACTACCCGGGTATATGCCCATACATATACCTAAGTTAGCAAGTGACCCATCTCAATCATGAGGTAAACACAAGGTCAAAAGTCTCAGCTCAAACCAGGATTTTCATTATCGAAACTGTAACTGTTGAAGAGCTCCGTCTCTGGAGTGTACAGTGGTCCTGTCACAACTCCGAGGTACTGCTCACTAACCTAAGACTGCTGAGGTGCTCCTCCTGACGAGTACCGCGGGCCAGCTGCTACAACCAAGCGCTCCCATGTGCCGCTACGACCAAGCGCACCTCTGTCGTGGGTCTGCCGCTACAACCAAGCGTTCCCATGTGCCGCTACAACCAAGCGCACCTCTGTCGTGGGTCTGCCGCTACAACCAAGTGCTCCCATGTGCCGCTACAACCAAGCGCACCTCTGTCGTGGGTCTTCCGCTACAACCAAGCGCTCCCATGTGCCGCTACAACCAAGCGCACCTCTGTCGTGGGTCTGCCGCTACAACCAAGCGCACCCCTGTGACACTCTGGGTCGTCCGATCAGCAGTCGTCGGGTCTCAGTCAGCTACCCGGTCTCTGTACTCCGCACGCTCGTCTCCGGGAGGGTCCGCTCCACGAGCTACTGGTCGATACTCCAAGTATCTCAAAGTCCCACGAAGAAGAATCTCAAAGGATCGTCTCATCATAGGGGTCTCAACGCAACAGACGACGCGTCGATCGGACGCCCGGTCTGAGAGTTATTGGCTTTTTCGTCCCAGGGGCCCGGTTGGTTTTTAAGGCAAAACCAACCCGACCGTACTCCACCTGCGTCCAAACCTCGAGCGGAGTATTCCAAAAGATCCGTCTCACTAAGAGGAACACAACAAAGCTGACAGCACGTCAATCGGATGTCCGTAGCTCAAGATATGAGCGTTTCCGCTCCGAGGGCCCGGTTGGTTTCGTGTACGAACCAACCCGGCCAAACTCAAAGTATTCCGAAACATTGATTGCGATATACCAAAACGACCACCTCGATCCAAGGATCGCATTTCCGCTGACGGTTAATCGATCGGAGGTCCGTGGCTCAAGTTATGGCCAAAAGACCGAAATTGTCTCGAAAACGGGGGGTCCGGGTTCGGGCCGACCCGGCCCGACCCCCCCTGGGTCGGCCCGAACCGGTTCGACCCGACCCGGGTCCGACCCGGCCCGGCCGGCGGCGGCGCGGCCTGGCGCCGCTGGTGTCACGCGCGGGGGGCATGGCCCCCGCTTCCTGCTGGCGGCGCGGCTTTTAGCCGCGCCTTTTTGGAGAACCGGCCCCATCGTGGGGGCCTGCTTGAGGGAAACCGGGGGGCCGCCTGCCCCCCCTTAACGAAACCGCCCCCCCCCCCAAATAAATGGGGGGGGGGGGCTTTTGAGTTGACCGGGGGAATTAATTTCCCCTGGTCTTTGACCTTCCGGCCGACCCACCTGGCCGGCCGGTTTTCTTCAACGGGACCAGCAAAGCCGGTCCCCTTCCGGTTTCCGACGCCGGCGGCCCGACGAGCCGCCGGTCCTCTCGTCCCGCCGCGGCCCGGAACCGTCTGCGGTGTTCGTCGTCCGGCGCGGTGCGACGGCACCGCACCCCTCCGCCGCGGCCCCGCTCCGGCCGCGGCGCCTTTGGTTCCCTTCGACGCGGTATGATGGCGTCGCGTTCTTGATAATCCATCCACGACGCGACGCGACAACGTCGCGTAAATAAGCCGGGCGATTCCCGCATGGTGCGACGGCACCACGCCTTCTCGTTCATCATAAGATTATACAAATAACCAAGAACAAAGGAGGGGGAATTCGGCCGTGTTTGTGCGGTCCGACCCCCCCCTCTCGTTAGATGATAACTCTTAAATATTTAATCACAATTTATCATTCTAGAACCAAGAACGAGAGTAAGGAAATAAACCACAACAAACCCCTACCTTGGTTCAAGATCGATGATCGTCAACGACCTGCGGAAGACAACGTCGCGGAGGTCGGGCGTCGCGGTAACGTTCGTCAATTCCGTTGACGAAGAGGTACGTCCGAAGAGGTACGTCCTTGGAGAATCTTCGTAAGCCGACGAAGGAAGTCCGAGGAGAAAGCGGCGTTCCCTTTCATTGACACGGAAGGCGTCGTCGATCTTCGGAAGCAACCGGCTATGAAGAAAAGAGGAGCAGCGTTCTTCGTCGGAGCTTGAGTGTTCTTCGTGTTCTTCGTCAATGTTTGAAGAAGAAGAAGGAGCTCTCAAATCCTCTCAAGAGCAAAGGAAACCAACCCAACCTAATAAAATAAGCTTAAGCTTATTTTATTACACAACCTTCCTCTTAGAATTTCAAAGGTTTGATATTTAAAATAACCCTCTTCAATTAATTAAGCCAAGTTGTCAAACATTAATTGAAATGGGTTAAAGGGGAGGTTTTGAGAGAATTTGAGGAGTTGGGGTTCGTGTGGGCCCCACCACACTTAATCCTCCCAAGGGAGGTTAAGTGGATGTGGGTCCCACCTTTAACTCCCTTTGGGAGAAGTTAACTAACAAAATAAAATAAAAAGTGTTCCACATTTTATTTAACTTTTTATAATTCTCCCAAAAACTAACTTTCATCCCGCAATAAACGCAACTTCGGAAAAGGTCTCCTTAAGCAAATATCGGCTCTGCGAGTTCATCGGTGCCCTCAGAATTTGATTCCGGGCACCGGTTCAAAAGTTAGAAATTTCTGCTCGTTCGTTCACTGAACGTACCCGAGCCAAACTTCAGAAATTGATTCCGGGCACTCCGGGCCTCGGAATCAGGTGCCGTCAGAAACCGCGCTCTTGTAAAATTCCAAAGAAAATTAAGAAAAAATTTCCCTTGAATTTTACGGGTCTTTACATCAGATAATTACCGAAATGGATACATCTTGAAATAATACAATTAACTCCAAAATTTCCATAATAACAACAAAGGATCCACTTAGATAATTTCTTGAATAACCCTACATACTCAATATCATCAATATTAAATAACGTTTTAACCTCAAAGGTGATCTCATACCTTTATACTTACATCCCCAAAATTTAATTGCATTCATCCCAATTAATCATTAATTTTAAATCACATGTTAAACCAAGGGTTACATATAACTCAAACCTATTGAACATCTAAAAATATCACTAATCATCATGAAAAATATTATAATATAGTGAACTTCATAAAAATATCATGAATCAAATTTAGATGCTAACATGAAAGGTAATCTTCAACTTGACAATAAATATATTCAAAAATAATTCTTTATCAATGAATATATTTTAAACCATCAAAATTATCTATTTCAGAATATAAAATAGACAATAATTAACTTAACATAAAATGATATAATAACATAAATGGTTATTTAAACCTTAATTGTTGATTCTTCCTAAAACCCAATAAAATTTTCAAATCACCTCAAAATCTCATCAATTGAAACCTTAAAAGGGGTTTCGATGCCCTTAAACCAATAAAATTATGATGAAATATAAAACTCTTAGTGACCCTCACATGAAAAAATACATGATTCCACAATACTTATTACTTAAATAAAATATTTATATAAAAATGAAATAAACTTCATCAAAGATGAGCTAAATCAATTTTCAATCAATTCACTCACCAATTTCAAGGTCACTAATACTATCACATTTAATTCATCATTTTCAATCTTATATTTATCCAAATTAAACATTATCATCGTACCAATAAATAATTTTTATTTGTTATTGGTACCATTAAATATATGTTTTGAAATCAATAAAGAAAAACTACTATGGTATAATCCTAGATGTTTCAGGATTATTATATGTATAATATCATTAATGTAACACTTCTATAATATAATTATCAAACATAGATTAATAAAAACTTAAATACTTCAACATGAATGATTTTAATATCATATTTACTTCATTTAACTATGAGTTAACTCTTTTATTTAGGAATTGGATTAGAAAATTCCCATAATCCCTACACATAATACATAAAACAATAAATGGTACCTTAAAATGAACTTAATTTCCCTCCATCTAATGATTCATTTTACATCAATAATTAATCACTATATTACCTTAATTTACATATAGAAAACATCTTATTGTTTCTTTAATACATTCCCTTGAGTGATTATTCCCCCATTACCAACATGTAGGAAACTGAATCTTCTATCCTCTATGGTCATCATGAAAATCCATCTTTATCTTATTAGGTGTTCCATGAAACTTACCCAGGTTGAGATCATTAATAATATAATGATATATATGGTTAGGAATAATCATAAGGTTTCACATTATTTCTCATGTTTCACTTGGTTTATATCAAGGACAACCATTTTATTGTCCATTACATTTAGTGTTAACATAATTTCTCTAGGTTCCATCCATTGACTGAATCCAAAAAAATATAATGTGAGAAACAATAATCATAGTGAGAAACCATATAATCATGAATAATTTTTTAAAGGATTTATAAATCAAGACACATTATTTTAAATCTATGACACCATAGGTTTAACCTATATCATTCATGGTTATAATCTATTCGAATACTTCATAATGATTTATAAATAAAATTTGAGTTAAGATTAGCATATCCACTAGGTGTGTCAAACCATGTGCACAATATAGTAACACTCTTCATGAACCATAATGATGGATGATATATTCTCAACCAAATATTTTTAGTATTAATAACCTTATATGTGTCTATGAAAAAACCACATCTACTTCTTATATCTAGATAGATATGTATTGCTAGGAAAATCAAACTCCTTTCTTTACCATAACATATAAAATTATCTTTTATATAGAATTATCTTAAGGGTATTCACTAAAATTTTCTCTTATAAGTTTTGAAAGATTCATCAAACCTTTCTCTGATACAAACTATATCAGCCCATACAATTTATACATAGATATTACATCTTATTAGATGAACATTCATTATACAAAATAATTTCCCATTCCAAAATTGTATATTTATAAACTTTGATACATAAATAAATGCTTCATAAGTGAACTAAATCATCTCCCACTAAGTTCTTCATAACTAAAAACCTTATTATACATATCATACTTAATAAATTTATTCATATCTTGAGGAAAGGAAACAGAATATAGGGTGAACTCAGATGCTTAGTAAGGGTAGACAAGGAAGATATCAACATAATATGAGTGTAAGGGTATTAGAAACTGTGAATAACATTTGTAAAACCATATGTTGCATACTATGTTTCATAATATTGAATCATGGCATAAATCTTAGTAGTTCATGGGACTTAAATCATAATGGAATCAATGAACATGAGCAATGAGTTCATAAAATTAGAAAAAGACATAAGTTTGTGGCATACAAATTAAGTATATAAAATAATTTCATTTTTAGTAAGGTCTCATTGAAAATATCATCATAATGTATTAGGTTCACTCCATATACCATCATAGTAGTCAATGTAAAATCCAAAGACTATAATAGTGGACAAACACCATGATTAAACTCAGTTCACTCCCCATTCCAGACCTATTTATCTCATGAGATATCCATCTATACCTAATGTATTGGGGTGATATATAATTACAAGACCACCCATAACATAATGGAAACCATACATATTTTTTCTAAAATATCATAAAACTTTCATCATATCATAAACCATGAAAAGGAAATAGTTTTTATAAACATTTCATCATAGCATAACATATAGAAAAGAAATATGTTTCATAATTTTTTTCCAATTCATTGCAGAATAACCTATGAAAATGGAATAGGTTTCATAAATATATTGTCTTCATAATCATAAAACATCAAGATAAATAATAATTATGGTATTTTTGGATCATATCCCTAGTAAAAATTAGAAAACATCAAAATATTTCATCTTCAATGGAAAATTATTTTAAAATATCACTTGGAACATTTCTTGAGGAAAATAAAAATTTAACTTTAAAATCACTTATTTAAAATATAAAATTTTCCTAAATATCAATTTTTTTTCTTTGAAATGAAACGTAAAAAATAATAATGTAGGCTTAAAATCATTAGGCACTAATGATAGTGGGAAATTCTGTTCATATTGTATAATCTAAAATAAAACATTACTTCCACACTTTTTTAAACAGTAAAAAATTACATCACTTATGAAATGATAAAAAGATTCCTTTTGAACCATTTTTAGAAAATTAAATCATGGGTAAAAATAAAATTATAAAATAATTGAAAAATATTATAAACATTCTTGGTTTTTTAGAAAACATGAAAATAGATGTAAAATGATTTTCGACTTAAGATGGAAATAAAGTTGGTTTTTCCTTAAAAACATTCTTTCAGTTTTTGAGTAATTAAAGAGAGGGAAATGAAATTAAAACATATAATATACAGAAATTACCTTAGTTTAAGAAAAATCATGTGTTTTTAGAGGTAGATCCAAAAATTTAATCATCATAAATTTAATCATAAACAATCCTGATAAACAATGAGATTATAATACAAAAACCTTACCAATTTGGTAACTTTTGAATCATAATCCACATGAAATAATAAAATAAAATAAAACTTCAAATATAATTAAAATTGTAATATTAATTATATAACATGTCAAATTAGTAGTATATACACCACAAAAAATAAATGAGTTGTTAATATGACATCTATTTCCTAGAAAATAAAAGTGATATTAAAAATTTCTTACCTCAAGTCTCACCTTTATTTTTTTTCATTAAAACATCTTGTATAATAAATAAAAATTTATTATATAGGTATTAAATCATATATACCATACAATTTATTATTTACTCATGAAATATTATCACCCATTTATTAACAATTTGTTATTAAAATCACTATTCTAGGTGATAACTACTTTATTTTTCATGCATGTTTTGGTTTAGAAGTCCTGGTCACTGTTCTTTGATCATGGTTCTATCATATCCAGTATGTTTATAGCGATTAAAATATAATATGTTATCATTATAGTTATATTTAGAGTTATTCATCAAGGTAGATTTATTAAATTTAACTACACCATTCATGGAAATGGTTGGTCGTACGTACACATGAACATCATTTCCATTTTTTGACAGATAGAATGAAAGAAAGGTAAATAATAATAAAACTTTAAAGAATAATTATTATATCAGATTTATTCATTAAATCTATCCTTTTTTACCATCTATATATAGAGGAACTAAAAAACAAATTACCTCACTTCGTAGCGATGGTAGTCCACACGCACACATAAGTGACATTATCTCTTTCCAACAGATTAGAAGTTATGAACTTAGATTTGATACTATAATTAAATATTTATGAATATTTCATAAATATCATACATAAACACTAAACCCATAAAAATAACCATCCATGAAATATGGTGATTGAAAATGAATTGTATCACTACATGAGAATTTTAAGCTGTACGTTTTAACGAGCAATACTTTCACTTCCCATATTATGGGAAAGAGTAAGGATAATGGTGATGTTGGCACCTAATTGTTTTAATAATCATAAAATCACGTTTCTTATGATATTAATGAGTTTTATGTGTTATGATAACATTTTATAACATAAGGAATATTTTTGAAATTTTGGTTAAGTGTCAGAAATATCCATTATCAGACTGTACTCACTATCAGACATGAATCACCATTGAGGCTGAGTCACTACTAAGAAAGACTCACCATCAGAATAAAATTTTAGAAAATTATGTGAAAGACCGACTTTTAGACCCGACTCATCATCAGGGTGAAAACTTTTCTAAGTGTTGAAAATACCTACCACCAGAAAAGAGTCACCACTAGATATGAATCATCTTCATATTTAATCACCTAAAGTTTTGGAAAAGTGTTGAGACGAATCACTACTAAGATGGATTACCATTTAGAAAATGAGTCACTATTGAGCATGGCCTACCATAAACCTGGCTCACCATTGGCCTGACTCACCTCCAACACAAGTCACCGCCAGATCTATCTCATGGTTCAAAAGAGTCATTGTCACTATTTATATTTATTTTGAATTAAATAATTATAATGATTCCATTATCAAATTTAATGATGCTGATTATTTTAATGATTATTCTTAAACAATTTCAAATAACATAAAATATAATTTCATAATTTAGTATGAGAGGAAGACAATCCAGATGTTTGTTCTTCAAATGAATACTCCTGCATATTGCTTTTAAAAAAAATAAGAAGACTCCCTCATCTGCATAACATATGTGTTGGAACTATATTTCTAGAACTGAAAAGAGTGTTGTTAAGTGTGAGACTTTCTGGAGAGTTTACATGCTATATACTTACCTACAACCTACTATGGGAAAGTGGAGCATGATGAATATCTAGTACCTTTCCTATAGTTATATCAAAGATATCTTATGATTCTATGTTTGACTACAAAAAACTACGAAACAACTCGACCTAGTTTCAATATATTTTCAAGGAGTATCAATATTCTGAGAACATCATATTGAGCAACACTTCCTTGTATACAACTTTACTTTCTCTTTTTTGTTTGTTGCCTTTAAATTTTTAGAAGTGTGTGATTTAATCTATTTATTAAACACATAAACTATCTCCTATAATATAACTAGAAGATACTAGATATATATTATAACTTCCTTTACACTTTTGTATCCATGTGTTGTGGAAGTGCTCCTTCTATGGACAATGTTTATCTTTTTTCCCATGAGTATTGTGGAAGAGGTGCCTATATGGCCTGGAGAGCTGATTAGCTATTGTGTATACACAATTCTGGTTTTGGATCAAGATTATTTTATATAATATTCCTAGTAGCAGGTTATTTCCAAGTGAAGAGTTTTAGGTCTCAATTTGATACTGAACCTCTTGTATTTATTCCACTGTGTATTTTGTTTTGTTTCTTTTTCAAATATTTAATATGAATTTGTTTTAAACTATAAAAAAACCACTAATTTTATAGTTAATATTAATTACTGATTATATAATATTTTGATTAAGTAAATTAATTTCAATATATTTGATAATTATTTTAACTGAGACTTGATCTCTCTTTTAGAAATATCTTAAAATATTAGAACTTATATCGGTATTCTATTTTTATTAACTGGGATATTTTTAATTATTTATGGGATTTTATTTAAACTTGTTTAAAAATATATTTTACTGGCTACTCAATTCACCCCCTCTCGAGATACTCACTAGAACCAACATTTGGTATCAAAGGAGTTTCAAAATATTTTCAACTTTGTTTTTTAGTTGTGTTTTAAAGATCTTAAATTTCTATCAGTTCTAAATTTACTTCTTTAAATGGATAATATATAAGAAGGTTCTATTACCATCATACCTCCCTTCTTTAAAGGAAATAAATATTATCAATTTTAAAAAATGAAAATGCATATTGAAAGCATGGGTTTTGAAATATATACTACTATAGAAGATAAATATGAATTACCTAAAATTGCAATAAAGTATTAATATAATGCAACTAAAATTTCTTATAAAAATAAATGAAAATCTATGAATTATATTCAATATTTTTTAGGACATGAAGAACTTAATAGGATATCTTCTAGTAATAAGACTTATGAAATTTGGTATACATTAGCTATTTCAAATGAAGGAACTACTAATGTTAAAGCAATGATATTGAAAAGTTATAGAAATAAATATGATACATATAAGATGAAACCTGATTCTTTTATTTCTGATATGTATCTCAGGTTCAGTGATATAGTGAATACAATGAGCTCCTTTGGTAATCCATTGTTATAAAAAGATAAAATCAGTCGACTGCTGAGATTTCTTCCCAAGAGATGGATAGGGAAATCAGTTTCAATAAGATAATCTTATGAAATTAGTAAACTAACTATCAAGGAGTTTATTGGGAGGTTGATGATATATGAGGAAGATCTTAAAGTTAACCAATATGTGGATGATGAGCCTAAGATTAAATTTGTATCCTTCAAGACAAATT
Source organism: Viscum album (assembly GCA_963277665.1). Classification (NCBI taxonomy): domain Eukaryota; kingdom Viridiplantae; phylum Streptophyta; class Magnoliopsida; order Santalales; family Viscaceae; genus Viscum; species Viscum album. The sequence goes on from OY728137.1 coordinate 130,926,610, forward strand.
CATCAAAACTGAAAGAAAAGAAAAAACACAAGCAAAAAGCTCTAGTGATGATGAATCACTAGTCTATAGTGATGAAGAAATAACCCATCTAGATCAAAGGATTAATAAGTTATTTAAGAAGAATAAATTCCTTAGAAAAATGAGTTACAAGTTAAATTTTGATAATAGAGGCAATTTGAAAAATGATTGGAAAAGAGATGATAAATCAAATAAAATTACCTATTATGAGTGTAAGAGAAAAGTACATATTAAAATTGATTGTCCTAAGATGAAATATAGAAGGAATTATGAGGAAAATGATATAAAGTATAATAAATAAATTAAATCCACATAGAGTGAATTTAAGGACAATTCTAGTGACTCAGACGCAACTCATGAGGAGAAGCCTGACATAAAAAATATATGCTCCATTACAAATATATCTGTAGTACCTACTATATCTCTTAAACATAATTATGATCATTCTAAAAATGAAAATGATGATGATATGTCAAAATAGGAAATTTTTTAATATTTCAGTATTATTAAAGATACCTTTAATGGGATTAAAGACAAATACGAACTTATGAAGAAATAACATGCTTTATCTACTAGCATTAAATATGATTTTACTATAGAAATGGAAAAGAATGCTTAATTACTAAAACAAAATATTGAACTAAAAATGTAAAATGAAAAACTAGAGAAATACTTAAAAATATTTAAAAATGTAAGAGAAACTCTCACTCAAATACTAGGGAAAAAATTGCTCCTAAATATATTACTATCTTGGGCTACTAACCTCAATAGGGAAGAGTTGTTAGGAGTAATTTTGTTCCTAAATATAATTTTAAAAATTTTTATGAAAATTTATAGCAAGTGGATCAAATAGAGTTTTTATTTCAAAGAGTTTAAAATATGATTTTAGGAAACACATTAAGAAAATATGGGTTACTAAGTCCCTAATCACCAATATATCTGGACCCAAGAAAATCTAGGTACCAAAATCATTCTTTGTATAAACTTTGTTTTATAGGGAAATTGTTTTAAACTATAATATATAAATTTGTGGTATCTGAAAAATAGATATTCTAGAAATATGATGGGATATTAATCAAGCTTAAATAACTTAATTAAGGTTGATGGTGGACATGCCACTTTTGGTGACAATGCTAAAGAAAAAAATCACTAGCCTTAGAAACATTGGCAACTCAAATTTAGTTTTAATTTCTAAATTATTTTTTTGATGGTTTAAAATATAATCTTATTAGACTCTCACTATTACATTATGATGGTTTTAATTTAATGTTTAAAAACAATTCTTGTAATGTTTTTAATTTTGAAAATTCATTAGTATTTAATAATTTGAGAAATAAAAATTTTTATGCTGTTAATCTTGATTCATTAATTTCAAAAAAAAATTCTTGGTTAGGTTAATTTTATAGAAAATCTTAGCCTTGGAATAAGATACTAGGCCATTTTAACATTCAATCACTTAGAAATATTACTAGGAAAGGGTTAGTCAGGGATCTACCCAAAATTGAATTTTCAAATGACAAAGTATGCAACCCTTGTAAAAATGGAAAATAACATAAGAAATATTTTATATTAAATAAATATGTTTCAAGTTCTCAATCTCTTGAGTTTGTTCACATGGACTTGTTTGGACTATCTAGAGTTTCTTGATTAAATTGGAAGAGCTATTTCTATGTAATTGTAGATGAATTTTGGTACACTTGGGTATTATTTTTAGTCCATAAGAGTGAAGTTTGTTCTTATTTTACCAAGTATGATAAATCTATAGAAAACCTAAGTGGAAATAGAATTAAGTACTTAAGAAGTGACCATAAACGTGAGTTTGAAAATATATACTTTGAATACTTTTTCTCACAAAAAGGATATAACCATAACTTCTATAATCTTAGGACCCCTAAAAAAATAGAGTTATGGAAAGAAGAAATAGAATACTTCAAAAGATATCCTAGAAAATTATTAATGAATATAACTTACCTATCTACTTTTAGTAAGAGGCTGTAAATACAACTTTCTATACAATTAATCAATTTTAAATAGATCTATCTTAAAGAAAACCCCTTATGAAATTTGGAATAATATAAATCCAAAGGTTAATTACTTTAAAGTTTTTAGTTGAAATGTATTTATTCTTAATACTAATGATAATATTGACAAGTTTGCCTCTAAAAGTGATGAATGAATTATCATTGGTTATTAAACCTTTAGTAAATCCTATAGAGTTCTTAATAAAATAACTAATACTATGGAAGAATATGTTCATATCAAGTTTTATGAGAGAGATCCAGATGAACCTAAGACCCCTTTAGAAAACTATGACACTAATTTATCCATTTTGAACATAAATTCTAATCCTTCTAATTCTGCTTTAAAGCATACAGAAAAAACATCCAGTTATGAGAAACTTCTAAAACCCAAACCTATAGAAGACCCTAAGGTGACTAGTACTTATTTTTCTAGAGTTGTTTGGACTCTTAAATACCATACTTTAGAAAATTTTGTTGGAGATTTAGATATAGGTACACAAACCAGAGCTTCTCTAAGAAACTGGGTTAAACATCAAGATTTATTATAAAAACTTGAACCTAAGAACATCACTGATTCAATCAATGAATAATTATGAGTAATGGATATGAAATAAATAATTAACCAATTTGAAATAAATAAAGTTTGGTAACTTTTTGATAGACCCAAATACACCTTTATTATTGGAACTAAATGGGTGTTTAGAAATAATGATGATGAATCTAGAATTTTAGTGAGAAATAAGGATATAATAGTTGCATAGGGGTATAGTCGAGAAGAGGGTATAGACTATGAAGAAACCTTTTCATATTATCTAGACATGAATCTATTAGAATACTAATTTCCTATACAACACCTCTAGTTTTCAAACTATATTAAATACATGTAAAAAGTGAAATTTTTAATTGGTATATAGTTGAGAATGTTTTTGTTGAACAATCCCCTATATTTCAAAATAATTATTTTCCAAATCATGTTTTTAAATTAAAAAAATATTTATATGGTTTAAAATAAACTCCTAGATATTGGTATGATTATCTCAGCTCTTTTATTATTTCAAAAGGATTTACAAAAGGAATAACCAATACTATCCTATTTATAAAAATAATTTCAAAAGTTGTTTTAGTTTTTCAAATATATTTATATGATATTAGATTTGGATCTTCTAAAAATTATTTATGTATTGAATTTTAAAAAATGATGAAAAATGAATTTGAAATGATTTTAATGGGTGAACTAAAATTATTTCTTGGTTTTAAAAATTTTCAAAATAAAGAAGGTTTTTTTAAATAAAATTATATTTACTAAATTACTCTTAAAACATATTGGTTTGGATAACACTAAGTGTAGTGATACTCTTATGAGTACCACTTGTATGTTGGATCTTGATGTTGCTGGTAGATTAGTGGATCAAACTAGTTATAGAGATATGATTGGAAGTCTTATATACTTAACTTTTAACCAACCTGAAATTATTATCAGTGTGTGTATGTGTTCTCATTTTCAGAAAACCCAAGAGTTACAATTAGTTATTATAAAAAGGATTTTCAAATACCTTAAGTATACAGTAAATTTAAGATTGTTCTATCCTGAAAGATAGGAATTTGAATTAGTTATTTAGATACTTATTTTGGTGGTTTCAAGTTAGATATAAAAATAACCTCTAGAACATGTCATCCTTTGGGAAAATCTCTAATATCTTGGTCTAGTAAGAAAAAAAATTCTATTACACTGTCCACTAGTGAAGATGAATACATAGATATAGTTATTTTTTTATCAAATTTTGTGGATGAAACACACATTTCTATATGGATATCAATTCCAATATGTCTCTATAAATTGTAACAACACAAGTGCTATAAACATTTCAAGAAACCCTTTATCTCACTCTAGAAAAAAACACATTGATGTAAGACATCACATTTTGTGTGACCATTTTCAAAAGGGTGATACAACTCTTGAATACATTAGTACTGAACATCACCTTACTGATATTTTCATTAAGACATTTTATTATGAGTTAATAAACTACATCAAACATGAATTAGGAATGATTAATCTTAGTTAAGTTTAATTCCTCAGGATCCACTATTAGAGTTTACCCACTGTTGGAGTTTACCAACCATTGGGGTTTAACCACCATTGGATTTACCCACCATTGGAGTTACCCACTATTAGAGTTTACCCACCGTTAGAGTTACCCACCATTGGAATCCACCTACCATCGACAATATACCGATATTGGTGTTTAAGCCACAATTTCTAATTTCTTTGTAAAAGTTATTTATTTAATTCTTATATGATTAAAATGTTATTTTTTTCATTTTACAAATACCTAAATCCCTAAATGATATAAATTATATATTTTTTCAGTTTCAATGCTTACTCCCCCATATCTTTCTATCGAGCCTCACCGTGACCCTTTCTCTTCTGACCATTGATTTCCATTAACCTCATCCATACCATCCGAATCGTCCACCCTAGATAGAGTTATGTGACCTGTAGTTTATTCTATGGAAGAGTTATACCCTTCAAAGAATCAGAAAGGAGAGTCGAGCCAACTGGCTATTGAGCTAGTGAATCTGATGCTTGCAAATTGAGTTGTGGTACTTGAGAAATAGGTGAATGATGAATCGTTTTTGTTAAAAAAGTTGACGATGATTAATTTTTTTCAATACCAGGGTAGAATGATGTTTGAATAATGAGAGTCCATTTTGTCCAAGGTTATTGAACTAGTTTTATGTGTACTTTAAGTTACATTTTGAGGAAGACTAATACTATGTTAGAACCATAATAAAAATATGTACATTTATTTTCTCATCAAGGCATTAGGAAAGTTGTATGAGAGTACCTTATGAAGGAATTTCAAATGACTATCAAGGAACTGTTCCATGTGATATTGATACTTATTTATGTGGAGATTATTTGGAAGAGTTGACTGGAGATGGAATAATAAGAAGACCAATTGCAACTAATCTTAATGGTGAATGTCGTTTGGTTTTCAAATTTATTCATCACTTACTATGCCTGAGTAAAGGTGATTTTACCGTAATGAGATATCAAGATGTTTATATTTTATTTCTTATGAAAAGAGGAGAAAAGATAAATATATGTAGATATCTGATGGTTCATATGATAGAGATTTTCAAACCATATTATAGACCAAATTATATCATCTACCCTAAGTATATTTTATCAATGATAGAAGCCAAGGGTTTGGTTGCTAAAGATGAAGAAACCATGGTAAAATGTGGAGGTTTTTTGATTAAAAAGGTCATTTGAAAAATAATGAAGATAAGCTAGAACCCAGGGAAGAAGAAATGGGTTGATGATGCTAAAATACTCTATGAGGAATTCAATCTAGATGATCACCCTTATATAATGAAAAATATTATAGTTCCTATATTGGAGACAGATGAAGTGGTTTAGTACTCAGATGAGGATGAAGAGGAGACTACTATATTTGGAAATGAGGAGCATAAATTTTCAATTGACGAATGATGTGATCCATATTTTCCTTGGATCCCCCAAAAATATCTCTTATGGCACTTATGGACCTCCTAGATTTGTCTTAGTCTGAGAGACTCTTTTAAAATAAGGAAGCGATGAGGAAGAAACAAAATTTTCTAGTGAAGAATAGTTAAAAATAACTTTAAAATCATAAAGAAGAAGAATAAAGAGAAGATAAAGAAAAAAATGAAGAAGGAAAAGATGGAGTAGATAGTAATAGAGATGATAGTGATAGTGATTATGACCATGATGGACCTGGTGGTCACATTGGTGATAAGGATGTTGAGATGCCTCAAGCACTTATTTATTCTCTATGTATATCAGTTTTCTTTAGATTTTATGAGAGCACCAGTTTAGTTCAAGATGTGGATGAAGTTTGTAGAGATGAGAAGGAATCATATGTTGAGGGGGAGGAATCCCTAATCTTGGTTAGTCACCCAGTTGACTCTATCAATAGTGAATTTACTGAGCTAGATTTTGATGAGAAGACTGCTAATGTGTAGAAGGTTTCTAAGAAGATTGGTGGTTAATAGTTAGTTGATGAGTAGATAGATGTTGTACCTATAGTTTTTGAGCCTACAATTTCTGATCATGTAGTGGTTAAGACTTATAATATGTATTCTATCAGGATGTGGGATTTAGATCATGAGTAATGGGATAAGTTTCTTGGTTATTTTAGACTTGTCCTAGGATACCCAGACTTTGAGGATGAGAGGATTCCACAAAATCATGGTGGGCCTTCTATTAGAGAAGAGATGGATCTTAATGTATCATTCTTAGAACATATAGATGTTGTAGGGGAGATAAAATATTTTCTATCAGATGTGACTGCTAGTTTTGAACCATTAGAGGGTTATGTGAAACCTAATGTTACCCCTTAACCCTTCCATACACATACCATTTCTTATATTCCAGTTGATGTTGTTACCAGAGATGACTTAGAGTCCTCTAGGGAAGGTATTTCTTCTGATTTTGATAGAGTTATGAAGAGTCAACCCCTCTTGGTTACTAAGATTAGTGGAAAAGATTCTATGTACCTTTCTAGGCTTATGATCCATCACATCCATGCCAAGATGACACATGACATTGAAGAGGTTGAAATCAAGAACAAGAGGATAGAAAATGAGATGGAGAGATTAATGTCTATAGTGTATTAAATGAGATCTTACTTTTCATATTATATGGATGATTTTTTAGATAGGGTGGAGAAACTTTATTCTATGGATTCTACTTTTAGTTCTGCCCCCACCTTTTATTGATGTTGAGTTGATTAGGATAGTTGTTCGAGAGGAGGTTCATGCAGTTTTAAAAGATGTACTTAACATCCCTTAGGATATTCAAAGGATGATTTGACATAACATTGATCAATTGAATATAATTATTAGAGAATATATGAAGGATATTAAAGCTGAAAGAGGGAAAATTACCAAGTCTATAAAGTATTACCTTTTAAGGATTTATACTAATCATGATCTCAAATATCATTTCATGTTCCTTTATAAGAACCTCAGGATGCATTTGATTTCTAAATCCTTCAATGAACAAGTGAAGCAACTAAAAGTTATGACCTTAGTGCTTAAGTTTTTTATGAGGAGAAAAAGTAATTTTCAGTGCTATGGAAAGGGGAGGAAATATTATGATGGAATTCATAAATATTATAAAACCATTTCTTTATATTTATAGAACCACAATTGTGGTTCAGGATTCCATTCCTATCACTTCTCTTCTAAATCCTCCAGCTACTAATCTAGAGTTTTTCAGAATAGGTGTTACCTGAGATTCAGATTCACCTTTACTTGCTCATTTAAAACCTTCCAGTTTGACTCCCAGATAAGCTGTCCAACATCTCTAACCGATCATTATCAAAGAGAATAATTCTCTATCTGTTGTCCCTATAACCATCCATTCAGTTACATCGTCCTCAACTGATATGATTTTTTCTTCTGACAAGGGGAAGGGAAAGCCACCTCTTTTTTCTACTACCTAACCTGAAAAGTGTTGACATTTGACTTTATGTATTTGATGGGGATTTTTGTATGATTTTTTGTTGTATATTTTTGGATTTACTTCAATTGAATTTATCAATGTAATTTATCTTATTATTTATTTTTTTTTCTTTGCATTTATTATTTTATTTTCACTTTTTAATAATCCCAAAAGGGGTAGAATACTATATGGAATTTATTTATTCTTTTTATTGAAGTGATATTTATTTGATAACTTCATTATGGACATTTATTATGATTCTATATATGTTTAATTCCTTCCTTTGATACCATCTTATCTTTGATAATTCTTACTATCTAACTACCCTTGATACCCTTTGTATTTAATTTTTTTATCAAACTATCACTATAAATATTTAAAGTGATAAACTGATCTAATTTAAAACCACATTTTATTCTATACATGGTGTATAAAATTCCATGATTTTTGATCATGAAATATGGGGATATTGTTGGAACCTACTTGTTTTAATGATCACCAAATCAGGTTTCTTATGATATTAATGAGTTTTATGTATTATGGTAGTATTTTATAACAAAAGTTAGATTGGAAATTTTTTGGCTAATTGTTGGAAATATCCATCACCATAATCTACTCATTGTTAAACATGACTCACTATTGAGGTTGAGTCACCGCCAGGAAAGACTCACCATCAGAATAGAATTTTGGAAATGTATGGGTAAGACCCACCACTAGACATGACTCACCACTAGGATGAGGATTTAGATAAGTGTCAAAAATATATACAATCAGAAAAGAGTCACTACCAGAAAATACTCACCATTAGAATTTAGACACCTCCAATTTTGGAAAAGTGTTTAGATGAATCACCACTAAGATGAATAACCTTTGAGATAAATAGTTACCATCAAGCATGACCTAACATCAGTCTGACTTACTGTTAACTGGACCACTTCTAGCTCAAGTCACTACCAGAGATGTCTCACCATTCATTAGAGTCACCTTCAATATTTATATTTATTTTTAATGAAATAATTATAATAGAGATATTATCAAATTTAATGTTGTTGAATATTTTAATGAATATTATTAAAAAATTGTAGAAAACATTAAATATGATGTCATAATTTAGTATGAGGAGCAGAAGATCTGGATGATTGTTCTTCAAACGAATAGCACTGTATGCTGATGTTAAAAAAATTAGTAGACTCCCTCTTACACATAACAATAGTGTTGGAACCATATTTCTAGAACTAAAAAGTGTGATGAAAAGTGTGAGACTTGTGAGTGAGTTTACATGCTGCATCCTTACCTACAACCGGCTGTGAGAAAATAGAGCATAACAAACATCCAATACCTTTCCTAAGTGAGAGAAAATACATCTTACAAAACTTTATTTTACTAAATTTTTTTGAGAAATGGATCAAGATCCTATTAAAGATATATCCATGGAGTCTTAAGCTTCTGAGCACATCAGAATGACCAATACTTCCTTCTCTACAACTTTACTTTCTCTTATCCTTTACATTTTGAGAAGTGTGTGACTTAATTGTTTTTATTTAGCACACATATTGTCTTCTATACTATAACTGGAAGATACTAGATATATTTTGAATTCCCTATACACTTTTATACCCAAGTGTTGTGGAAGAGGTCCCTATGAGGTCTGTGTCTATTTGTGTTCATGTAGGTATTGTGGAAGAGGTCCCAGCCTGGCCTGGACAACTTGTTAGCTACTATGTATACCCAATCTAGTTTGTGGATCGATATTATTTTATATAATATTCTTGGAAACATGTGATTTATAAGGGATAGGATTAAGTCACAACTTAAGACTGAAGCTCATGTATTTATATTGATGTGTTTTTTCTTTTCAAATATTTAATCTAATTTTTTTTTAAAATGAAAACAAAACCACTACTTTGATAGTTAATCTTAATTAGTGTTTATATAAGACGTTGATTAAGTAAATTTATAACAAAAGTGAAAATATCTTTCATAATTATTTTAATCAAGACCTAATCACTCTTTGGGATATCTCATAAAAGATTAGAACTTTTATTAATTTTCCATTTTGATTAAGTGGGATATTTTTTATTATTTGGGGGATTTTATTTAAACTTTTTTTAACAGAAATTTTATTGGGTACTCAATTCATCCCTCTATTGTGATACTATGACCAACAGGTGATACCATAATCATAATAACACTTTAGAGTATTTATGATACCAAATTTATTATTTTATGACGAATACCATAGAATTAGAGTTGGTTAAATAATAAGTAAACATAAAGTGATTGGTTAAGGAGATTACATATTCATTGAAATAACTCCTTGAGATATCATATTAAGGACTCTAGGGTTTGTACTTAGATGAATCCAGAATCTATAGAACTTTTATAGATAATTTTAGAAGAGAAATGGGTATATGTTTGTTGAGATAGAAGTCTCAAAGTGTTGCAAAGATAATAAAGGAGAAGTGTCCTTTTATAAGAGAGGGAGAGTACACACTTGGAATTCCTTAAAGGATTAAAATATAATAAATTAATTATCGATATAAATGCTTCCAAATTTCAATGAATATAAAAAAAATTATAGGTTCGAAATAAAATCATCCAATAGAATTTAGGTATGTTTTTTTTTGTGATTTAAAAACTTATCATTTTGATTACCCCCTTTATTAATCATTTTTGACCTTAGCTATGGTAACAACCATTTCAATATTAAAGAATTAAAAATGTTAACATAAATGAAAAAGTGACTCATAAATGTAATATGGTTGATATTTTTAACCATATTCCATTCTATTTCATGAAGATAAGTGTTTTATAAATTTTAGATCATTTAATTAAATTTAATTTATTATAAAACACCATTAATGTCAAATTTGGATATATTCATTTAATTTGACTTTAAAGACACCAATAAAAAGATTTAATTAGAATATAATCTTTTCAAACAACCCTAATATGTCACATTTATCTAAAAAATTCATGAAAATCAATGATTTATCCAAATTGTATTACTTTTAACATTTTCAAAATCATTTATTTTATTAAATATATATTGTTTATGCATAGCGTAAACATTTAGGGTAACTATTCAATCACTAAAGATAAAAAATAAATTACTATGATAAAAAAATTAATTTATATTTCAAATAAATATTTTTAACTAAACAGAAACCACCTTCTATGCTTATGATAAAAATATTAGAGATATTAAAATGAAGAGAATGATATTTGGGAATTTTCTTTACTTAAGTAATCTAAATGTAACTATCAAGGATAAATGGATCCAAAATCCATATATTTGAATTTGGAATGAGTAGGATCAAATTTATACCATAAAATGAAATGAAAAAAATGTTAGATAAATTTTAAATCCATATCCAAATGTTTTAAACGTACTTTACCCGTATTTCCCTTACTAGTGTGATTTTTTTACTATGGTTACTATTTATATCGACAAAAAATAAAAGGGAACTATTTATCAAATTTGAACCTATTAATTCCAAATATGGTATAAATTTCTTAGGATTCAATATATAGAAGTGGAAGAAATTTATTTATGATAAAAAATGAAATAAAATAATTTTTATTCATAAAAATGTCTTCTAAGTATAAAAAATGTTTTTATAAAAAAATAAACCATAAAATTGATTCCAATAAACTTAATTGTATTAATAAGAATATAATATAACTAATGTTACTTTTATATAATTTAAAACATTTTTCTTTGAAAATTCTTAAAAAAATAAAATTTTAAACTAATATCAGTACTTTTCACTATTCATAAAAAATAAATCTTTTCAGAAGATTATAAAAAAATCACCATAAGATAATTTAGATATTTTGATTTCAAAAATAAGTTTTATTTTTTAAAATAAATTTTTTAAAATTCGAAAAATTTAAATATAATATCTTCTCATAAGAAGAAATAAAATAAACATTTTTAATGGAAACATATCTCTAAATCATCATATAACTTTTTAAAAAATTGAATGTTTATTTCTTAAGAATTAATAAATACATTGGTATTGAGTAGGGACTTTATATATATTTTATAATTTAGTTATTATTATTCATACCTTCCAATTTATTATCTAGGTTTTAATGGTCATAATTAAATAACAATATTTTATGGCTGTGTAATCTTAGTTTTGTGTGTTGTATATGTTATAAAACATAATTTTTTCTTTTAAAATGATGGGATGTAGTACTCTGGGTATTAAAATTATGTATCTCATTAATAATTAAGATCCTTATCATGAGGACATATGTGAAGCATATAAGATCCTATGTTAGTATGGCTCAAAAATTCCATACAGAATTTGAATTTTCATTTGGTTGATGATCCAAATTATAGAAATGAGTTCAAAATAGAATTTTTAGAGTTTGAAAACCAAGAATATGTTTTTTTTGTTTGAGGAATAGGGTTTAGAGGGTGGATGGGAGTAGCTATAGAGTGCTATAGGAAGGCCAGGTGGCCAAGGTTTTAACCTATAGTCACCAACTAGCCGAGGTAGGCCAGGGTCCTATTAGCCTATAGGGTCTAATGGTTTTGACGATGGACCTGTACTGGCTAGTCGATGACTATCTAAATCCACTTGAATGTTTTAGGTGGAAACCGACTAGCCAGTATCCCAGTTCCATCTAGTAAATTCGTTTTTAAATGGGGGAAATTATATTCCCCCCTTAATTTTTTATAGGGGGAATCCCTTTTCTCCAACTATACTCTTCCCTCTCAACCATGGGTATATTCACCCCACTAATATTCTTAAAGATCCTTTATAAAGGTTTTTAAGAATCTTTTATCATTTAATAAAGGTATGATTCAAACTTCACTAGTCTTTATTGATCTCCCCCTCCATCAGTCTAATTTTATTCTACCTTAGTTACGGTTTATAGTGATGATTCCTCTAGATCATGGTGGAATCATCCATAGATAATGAGACATTCACTCAACCTAGATAGAGGAAGTACTGAGATAACTTCTACATGCCACCACCCACCATTATGATAGTGGTATGTCACTATTTGAGATTTTCAGATTTTTTTGATCAAATAAAATATTTTTTCTTGTGGAATAGGTCCCGATGGAAAGGGGTTTAGCCTAGGTTGGTGTCAGGAGTCCATTGAAGACTTATTATAGGTTAATGGTGTAGTTTTGGTTTGATAAGGATTCTGATGAGTTTTTGGTGGATATTCCTAGTTTAAATCATAGTGGTTAATTAATTATAAATGCTATAATTAATTGTTTTGGGTTTTTTGGAGATAATTAGGTTCTCAGGTGATTATCTAGGGTGGGGGTGGACCTTGGATGAGGCTTGGAGAGCCTAGGAGAATCTTTTGGGTTAGATAATTAAATGGGAAAGCTATAGAATGAGGTAGGTAATACTGGTATATTCCCTATGGATTTATACTTTTGTTATGGTGTGTGTGGATGTTTTGTCTCTCTAATAAGAGTGAGAAACCTCCTTTTAATAATATAATGGTTCAACATAAATCAAATAGTTTAGTTTATATATAAATTGTCAAATTCTTATTAAGTGCCATGGATTGAGTAAAATGTCATGTGCCATGACATAACCTTGAGCACTATCTTACATGCCTCATTCACTAAAGGATAAGTCCATAACTATTTTTGTGATGCCCTATGACATCTGGATCCCTGGAGTGGTGTGAACAGAGTGGGTGTGACCTAGTGGTCCTTGTTTAGAAGACCCTTTAGACCTGTTAGAAGAGGTTAAATGGCCTGGAGATAGTTTTTCCCCATGGGATGTACATGAACCTAGTGATACCTTGGTACCCTTAGGATCACTGAATTGAACTTGGTGGGATTATTTATTCCCTTGGGGATGTGACTACCATATGGGTAGGCCATGGGTAGATTATTGATAAGTTGGCTATGTAGAACTACCTAGCATGAACCTGGGCTATGAGGTTGGCCATGAACCATCTCCCTAAACTATTTTTGATGCAATGTATCCCATGTTACCTATGAAGATATATTCTATTTATGATTCATAAGAGGAGTGAAACACCCCTCATGATATAGGTTATTCCATAAGTGACTTTCTTGAGATCGAGGACCCATAGTTGGGTGCCTCCTCCTATAAACTATCCTAGGGGTACCCAAGTGGGTTCCATGAATTTTTTTAACACAATGTAGGTGTGTATGATAATGTGTATCGATGGTTTTAGGTTTTACCCTATAACCCCTGAATTTTATATGATATGATGGGTTGAATATAATGATGATGGGTTTAGGGTTTCAATCAACCAATGTTTTTATTCTTTTTTATATAAGTGATTTAGAAAATTCTATTGGGGGTAGTGTTTATATTATTTGATAAGAAAAACAAACTTAGGGAGGAGGTTATTTAAATTAAAAGGAAAAACCACTTAGTTGGGAGGTCTGTGATATTAAAGAAAACTCCCCCAATAGGGAGTTTTGTAATACTAAAGAAAAATCCCCTAATAGATAGGTCTATGATATTAATGAAAAATATCTTAGTATAGTAGTCTATGATATTAAAGAAAAGTCCCCTAGTAGGGGGGTATATGATATTGAAAAAAATCCCCTAGTATATAGGCATGTGATACTATTGTTGGTACTACCATGGATTTAGAGATGGGTTTATATTAGTTCTGGGAAGAGGATGTTTCCTACCACATACTAGGTATTGAGGCTTATAGGGTATTTGGAAGGTGTGGTTGAGTCTCCCACACTACTAAGGATTAGCTACTAGGAACCATTGTATACTGGGGTGGGTTTATCCTCTAGGTTGTTATCACAATATATAGGGGTGAAAGACCCTTGAGTCATTATTATGGTTGCACAATCCTCATGATTTTCTAAACACACCCAGATATTGGATAAGCATGTATGGTTGGTCAGGGTCATAGACCTGAGGATCAATAATATTTTATTTTATTTATTTATTTATATAAGTTATTTACATTTTCATAGCATGTAACATACACATATAACTATATTTAACATTGTGTATGAGATTGAGTTGGTGCTTACCTACTGAGTTTTGTACTCACAAACTACTCGAGCCACCTTTGAACTTGAGTACTTGAGCCTAATCTCACTTGGTTATAGGCACTATTTAGGCTAAGGCCTAAGATTTTTTGAGTGAGATAGCTTATACATACATATAGATCATGAGATGAGGTATGGATCAGTGATGAAAAAAAATACTTTCCTATATTTTATTTTACTTTCCCCCATTTGTACTTGAGTCTATCCCATTGGTCAGTTTGTCTTGTATGTTTTATATAAGTATTTCACTTGTTATCACATGTTTTTGTTAAATTATCATATATATACTCTAATGGATTCTTAGTATTAGGATTATTCTTGGTGATTTTATTATTATTACACACTTTGATATGGAGGTATAGTCTTCTCCTAGTACCACCTTAGACCCTATCTGCTAGTCAACAACCTCTTTCATATGAGGAGGAATTCCTAAGGTCACTAGTTTCACTAATCCAGTTACTGTTCATAGCGAGGCAGCTCAGGACACTACAAAGTGGTATCAGAGGTGTTTTTATTTTTTTCACTATTTTGGCTATAGAAAACAAGAAACATAGGAATGTGTTATATCTTGTGATGTACCTTGGGCCAGTGCCTCATAAACACTGCCTACAAAGGGAAATCTTGGATACTAGGGGTGGTATTTTAGTTTATTATTTTTACTTTGGTAGTTATATATATGATTTCACCTTGTGTGAATCACATGGTCCCAGATTTATGTTTTGTAATGAATTTCACTGTTGACCCATAGAGGCAAGAGAAATCTTATGAATCATGATTAGTACTATAATATTAACATGACATGTTGGCCTTCTAGTGTGTTTATTAATACTAGTAATAGAGGATCATCGATTTAAAGTGTCAATAAAAACTCATGCAATTTTCCTGTATTTGTTTTGGTGGAATTATACTCAGTTGGACCACCTTGTTGATACATATAGACATACACAAACATAGATATATAAAGACACACACACACACAAACACAAACACATATTCTTCTAGTGCAAATCCATGTGGATCTATAATGAGAAACTCATTGACAATGATGACATATTAACTTGGTGTGTGGGAGATGAGGTGACCCAAGTGGGTCGACCCAAGTGAACAACATCATCTCCCACTAATTTATTCATAACTATAACCCTTCTTAGAAATATAATAAATAACACTTTTCTTCATAATATGGGGACAAAAAACATATGAAAGGGTGAGCGAAGATGATAAATAAGGGTAAATAGGGGAGATGTCAATGACCACATAATCATAACATGAGCATAAGGGTATGAGAACATGATATTAACATTTTAAAACCATACATTTCATATAAAAGATCATAATCTTGAGTCATGGAATAAATATTGGTCGTTAATAAGAGATAAATCATAAATGAATCAAGGAACATGATCCATGATAATATAACATTGGCATAAGGCATAAATTTGTGGCATAAAAATAAGAATATAAAATCATTTCCTTAGTAGTCAAGGCTCATTTCCAAGGCTATCATAGTGGAATGAGTTTACTCTAAAAA
Source organism: Viscum album (assembly GCA_963277665.1). Lineage (NCBI taxonomy): Eukaryota > Viridiplantae > Streptophyta > Magnoliopsida > Santalales > Viscaceae > Viscum > Viscum album. Next base: position 130,942,710 of record OY728137.1, read on the forward strand.
CCATCCTAGAAGTCAATGTTCTCTCCCAAGACTATCATAGTGGAAAAAATTCCTTGTGGAACTGGGTCCACTCCCCATTCCATTTTTTTTATCTCAGGTTATATCAATATTCACCCAATGCATTGGAAGGAGATATAGGTCCCACCCATCATGTAAAGAAAATAACACTTTGTTGTTCCATAAGATGATAAAAAATTAATCATATCATAAACCAATAAAAGAAATGAGTTTAATAAATATTTCATTATGGAATAACCCTTGGAAAAGAAATGGGTTTCATAAACATTCCATCTTTTCCTCATAGAATAACCCATTGAAAAGGAACGAGTCTGAAAAATATGTTGTCATCATAAATATAAAATTATTCCATTTAGATAAAGAATTAGGGAAGTAAAATCAGATCATATCCTAAGTAGAACATTAACAACACCAAAGGTTTTTTTCAATGATGAATAAAAATTAAATAAAAATATCATTAAAAAATTATTGTAGAAAATATCCTTTCCATTTTGAAATCAATTCTTTAAAATATAAAAATTTCAAAAATTTTAAATTAAAAATTTAATTTGAAAATAAACTAGAAAAATGTAAGTTATCTTAAAATAATTAAGTGTTAATAATGGTAGAAAATTCCATTCATGACATACATGCTACAAAAATATTCTATTCACATTTTTAATTAAAATAAAAAATTATCTTGTTTGGAAAACAACAAGAGGATTTATTTTAAATTATTTTGTTAAAAGTTAAAAATGGGCAAAAATTTATTTTAAAAAATTATATTATAATAGTAAAAAAATTCTTCAAAACATCTTTATAAAACATTTATATGAAAGAAAAAGTTTTTTCGAATGAGGAGAGAAATAAAGTCAATTTCCCTTAAAAAATATTTTTAGTATCTTCATTGCTTAAAGAGAGTAAAATGAAATTAATTGTGTATTCTACATAAATAAAAAGATTATAAAAAAATTAATTAATCTATATATATATATCATAATATTTCATCAGCAGAAACATAATCACAAATAATGCCGATAAACAATTAGATTGTAACATAAAACATTTACCATTTTGCTAACTTTTGAATCATAAGACCCATGAAAAAATAACTTTTTATGGATATTTAAATAACCATAATATTAATAAGAATAATAATGAAAGAAATTATTGGGAATTATATATAATACACCAAGAGAAAAAAGTGGTACATAAAGCATGTGTCCTATAGAAAAAAAAACATGATGAAAATCACTTACCTCAAGTCTTAAATTTCCTTATACATGTTTCAAAATAATATATAATAAATATAGGATTATTATAAATATATTCAATAACCATACCTAAATATATCATACCATACATTATCTACTTATAACCATTCATCACCTATTTCTTAGCGATTCATTGTTAAAATCATGTTTTGGGTAATAACTGCTCCGTTTTTCATGTATGTTTTGGTTTGGTAGTTTGAGTCCCTTTACTCTGATCATAGTTCCATCATTTAAATAATATTAACCAAGATATTAATCTCATAAATATTCATTACATATTTATTTATATTAATCCATTAATTTTATATGTAGAAAATAAATTACATCATTCATAGAGACGGTATGCCGTATATAAACATGAATGCTATTTCCATTTTCTCAACCGAGGGAATAAAAGAAATGTAAATAACAAATTAGTTTCATAGAATCAATTATATGTATTATATTTCATATATATTCATAAAATATTTCCTCTATACCATAAATGTCAAAATAAAATGAAAAACATATCACATCGCTGCGTGGATGTGGTAATTCACACGTATGCACGAGCAACATTATGGGTTTTCGATGGATTTGAATGTAAAAATGTAGATGTGATATTATAATTTAAGAAGTATAATTATTTAATAAATATCATATATATATATATATATATATATAATTTAAACCCATAATTATATCCATCAGTGAGTGTGGGTGATAAAAAATGAATTTCATCGGTTCGTGAGGGGGTAGTCTACTGTACACACGATCGATAGTTTCATTTACCATTTGATGGAAGAGGAGGTGGATATAGGATAAAAAATTAACATAAAAAATTATCAGTATATTTTATATACTTTTTTTATTATATGATCATATTAGAATAATATTTTAAAGATATGTAAGAATAAATAAAACAAAAATTCTTGGTAAGAATGATACCTCTTATTTACACAACCTCCTTAGGTTTGCACCAAAAGCCTTGTTATGAGAGTTTGATAATCATAATAAGGCCTATAGTAAATGGGAAAGGAATTATAAAAGATATTTGGTAGGGTCTTGGACAAACCAAATGGCTTTGGGAGTGTGAAGATAAGAGGCTAGGGGTGCTCTTTTATAATTTAGGGGAGGGGATACACTTGGAACTTTTGGAAAGAAAAAGTTGTACCCACGTTTCAAACTTACCAAAAGGATACAGAATGTAAAATTTTAAAACCTAAGATTATACAAGGTAGAAATATGGTAGTAAAATAGAATTTTGAAAATCTTTTAGGACATTTTAACCCTTAAAGTTATAGTTTAACTCACGATAAACCCGTTTTAACCTTAATTGTAATAATTTATTTTTATTGTTTTCAATATTCATTATAACTAAAAAATAAGTTGAAATTATTAAATAATATTAATTATTTTTATTTAAAATATGAAATAAAATTTTATAAATTCAAATCACATAAGTATAAATTTTTTAATTTGAAATTAAACCCACAGACATGATGAAAAAGAAAATTTCCAAAGAGAAAATTTTCATATGTAGAAAATGTTTTAATATCAAAATTAAAGTTTATATTGATTCTAATTACCTAAATTATATTAATTATAATATAATTTAACTAATTTTAATTTTAAATCCATCTTAAAAAAATTTAGATGAAATGCAGTTTTCAATAAAAATCAGTATTTTTCACAATTCATTAAAAAAGTAAACTTTTCAGAAAAAATCCCAAAAATTCACTCTAAGATAAATTTGAAATTTTTATTTATAAAATTAATTAATTTTTTATAATAAAATTTTAAAAAGTGTAAAAAAAATTAATTTTATTATTTTTTCATAAAAATCAATAAAAAACATTTGTTGAGAAAAACGTATTTTAGAAGTATATAAAGGCTTTACCGAAAATTAATAACTTATTTATCAATATAATTTTTTTATCTAAAACCCTTATAATTAATTTTAAAAATATGGTTATTACTGTTAATACCTCCAAGATTAACATCTAGGCTATAATTATCATGTTTAAATAATAATACTTATTGTATATTGCAGTTTAATAAAACTCAGTGTTGCATGCAACACAATCTATTAATGAAATGAAATTTATTTTATTTTTTTTCATAAAATCATGGGGTGTTACATTCTACCCCACTTAAAATGAATTTAACCCACAAAAGTCTTCACTCTGATACACAAAATTGAGGATACTTATTCCTCATCATATCCTCAGGTTCCCATGTTGTTTCCTCAAGTTGGTGGTTACTGTATAAAATCTTGAATAGGAAAGTGGTCTAGTTTTATAGAACTTTATCTATATGATCCAAAATAAAATAGGTTTTATTTATAGGAAAGATCATAATCTAGTGTTATTAATTTTTATTTTAATACATTTAAATTATCATATATGTACTTTCTCAGGAGAGATAAATATAACACATCATGAACTTAAGAGAGGTTCAGTGGTAGAGACAAGAGATAAGCCACCATCCTAAATTGATAAATAATATCAAGGGGTCAAATGTACCTAGTGACCGACTTTAATTTATTTTTGAATATCATAACCTTATTCTATATAGAAATTCATAGAAACATATTCTCAACAACTTTAAATTGCATATTACATTGATGATTATTAGCATAAATTTTCCATTAACTTTTTACTAACTTTATGTGTTGATGAATGGATCTAACATCATTTTCCATTTCTTTAGAAAACTCAGGCCCCAATAGATTTATTTCCCTAACTACTTCCTAGCATGTTTGAGTTATATACTTCTTTCCATAGAGGGTTTCATAAGGAGCCATAAGAATGCTTGAGTGAAATATATTATTATAAGAAAAATCAATTAAAGGAAGGTTTTTATCCTCACCCCATTTGATATCCATAGAATAAGTTCTTAGGATATCCTATAGGGTTTGAATTTCTATATTATACTATCCATTTTTTAGAGGATGATAGGTTGTGTTTAATGTTAAATCTTTATCAAAATCCCATTGAAGACTTTTCTAGAACACTGAGGTAAACCTTGGAACCTAGTTGGATATACTAGAATGCGGTACTCCATAAAACCTATCCACTTACTTAATGTATATCCTAGTAATATTATATAAAGAAAAATATTCCATAATATAAATGATGTGTTTTGAATTTATAAGGTGATAAACTATAACCCATATAGCATCACTCCCTTTAGATGCCTTGGGGAGTTCGATGAAAAAATCTGAGGTTATGTTTTCCCATTTCCATTCCGGTATGGGTAATGGCTATAATGTACATTTAAATTTTTTTCTCTAATCCTTAACTTGATAACATACTAAGAAAATAGGTACATAATTATTAATATATCCCTTAATACCATCCCAAAAGAAATACTCTTTCAGATCTCTATATATCTTTTCACACCCAACATTTATAAAGAATGAATATGTATGAGCTTCCACTAATAGTTATATTTTCCAATTGGGTATGTAACGAACAAATACATGGTTCCTGAAACTTATCATTTCATCATAATCAAGGTTAAACTCAAGAATATTTTTTTACCTTATTATACAATACTACATCTTCCTTCTATAACCCTTTAATATTCCCTTGTATAGATGGTTAAACAATTATTTGATTTTTTTTCAATTTCCCAATTCCTTCACGATTTCTATATCCATCCTTCAAAAATATATAAATATTGGATCTTTTTTTATCCTCATCATATATATTCTCATATGATCCTTTCGACTCAAAGCATCAACCACCCTATTCTCTTTCATAGGGTGGTAATGTATTGAGAAGTCATAATATTTAATCATCTACAACCATATTCTCTAGAAAAATTTCAACCATTTCTATATGAATATATACTTTAAACTATAATTATTAGTTTATATATTATAACTTTCCCTATAAATATAATATATCCACATATTTAATAAAAAAATTACCACAACTAACACCAAATCATCAGTTGGGTAATTTTTTTCATGAACCTTCAATTATTGTGAGACATAAGTTATCACTATATCATTCTACCTGAGAAATCATCACATTTCCTTCTTCAATGAAACACTATATATTAAAAACCATTTTTCACTACTAGGAAATGTGATAATAGGTGCACTAACAAACATTCTCTTAGGTTCCTTGAAATTTTCCTTGCATTCATCAGTCTAGAGGAACTTGGGTCCCTTTTGAGTTAACCTGATGAGTGGATTTTAAATCCATGATAAATTATAAAAAAATCATTAATAATATCCAGATAAACCTATAAAACATTGAATAATTGTCATAGTGGCTGTTCAACTCTAATGTTGAATAACATATATCATTTATGGATCCACTGATATACCCTATCATGAGAGTATATTACCCAAAAAAAAACTTTCTAGAGCCAAAATTCACACTTCATAAATTTTTCATATATTTTCTCCTTCCTTAGTGTCTTTAGAAAAATTATTAAGTGATCTTCATACTCTTCCTTTATCTTTTAATATATAATAATATAATCTATAAATAATACCATAAATTGATCAAGGTAATATCTAAAGACTCTATTCATTAAATACATTATGATAGTGGGGGGATTAATGAGACCAAATGGCATCAATGTATATTCATAGTTCCTATACCTTGTACAAAACTATTTATTAGGTATATCCTACATATTAAACTTAAATTGATGATATCTAGATTGAAATTAATTCTTGGAAAAGTTTTGAGCTCCGTATAATTGTTTAGTAAAGTCATCAATACAGCGTAGGGGATACTTGATCTTGTGAAGTTTCCGATAATCAATGAAAAGTCACATCGATCCATATTTCTTAAAAAAAGGATGGGTGCACCCCAAGGTGAAACACTTGGTTGAATAAAGACCATATCTATATTATATTGGAGTTTCTTCATTAATCATTTCAATTTAATCAAGGCAATTCTATATAGAGTCTTTAAAATAGGTGTAGCTATAGTTTTGAGTTCTATTGAGAACTCAACTTCATATTTAATGGAAGACTAGGGAGCTCTTTTGAAAATATTTCAACAAACTCCTGCACAATAAGAATATCATAATTATTGATTTTCTCACCAAACATCTGATATAAACACCCCTTTTAATAAGAATCAATACACATATAATTGGTTCAGTTTCCATTAGAAGTTCATATTTATCATCACACTAATATACAAATAAATATTGGTTTATAATATTAAATGTGACTTACCTTACCTAGAAATTGATGTGGGGTTTATATAGATAAATCTAATCCATGCCTATGATAACATAAAAATCAACAAGATGGTGGATGACAATATTTTTTTGAATCACATCCTAGAAACTTCATCTAGAGAAGAATCATAGTCTTGAGATGTGATCATTGTAGAATTAGGGATTTTCAAACCTAATTTAAAATCTAATCATTAGGGAAAGGAATTAATATTCCTAATTAATTATCAATATAAAATAGAATTAATATAGCTAAACTCAAATAATATATTTCAATATTTGAGTATGCCTATCACCACCACAAATTCATTGTTATATCTTCTATCCCTTAATAAAACCAAAATGGCCAGCATGAACTTATAGAATCTTTGATTAGAGTGATAATTAATTCATAGTATTTCTAAATCATGACACCTTATTTTCAATATATGATACCTTAGGTTTAACCTAGGTCATTCATGATCATTATTAAAATCTTTCATAATGGTTCAGAAAGAGTTTATGAATTTTCAAAACATATCCCTAAAGAGTGTCAAACCAACTGCGCATCAAGGCCTGTTGTTGTGAACCAGGTGACAATCGATTTAAGTCTTAATGTTCCATTTTCAGAGTTATCACACCCATGTACAGCTATGAAAGAGAAAAATCCTATTAAAGTATCCAAATAGGGATTTAATTTCTTAGAAACCACTCACTCAGTCCTTCACCAAAATTCAATGATATTTTTTTATAATTAGAATTATCCTTACGATTCTTACTAAAGTATCCCATCCTAGTTTCCAAAGGTTAACTAAACCTATCCTATGATACCAAAATTAAAGGACTAATATTATAATATATAGATATTACATATTAATATATGAATATTCATTTCAACTTACAAAAAACTCATGATAACCGTAAAGGTTTAGTGTCATTGGAGGATACATAAAAAACTGGTTCATAAGAGAATTGTATAATCTCCCACTTATATATTTATAACAATAAAACTTATTAGTAATATCATTCATAAAAAATTTCTCCACAACCTGTGTAAAGTATATATAAGAAAGGATGAGCTCATATTCTTAGAAACAATAAATGTGGGAGATATCAATGATAACATAATCATAACATGAGAATAAATGTATGATCACATGATCTTAAAATTTGGAAACCATAATATTCATATCAATGATCATAATCTCGAGTCATGGAATAAATATTGGTAGTTCATAAGTCATGAATCACAAAGGAATCAACAAATATATTCCATGGGAATATAACATTGGAATAAGACATAGATTTTTGGCATCCACATAAGCATAGAAAATAATTTCCATAGTATCCAGGGATCATTTTCAAGCCTATTATAGTGGAATGAGTTAACTCCCCAAACCATATTAGTAGTCATGGTTTACACACAAGAATATCATAGTGGAAAAATCCCCTTACTAATCTAGTTTACTCTCCATTAAAATCCTTCTTATATAATAAGATATCAATCCTTACCCAATGCATTGGTAGGAGATATATGAACCAACTATCACATAATTAAAATCATGAATATTTGTGCCACATTATCATAAATAATTAATCATATTAGAACCCATTAAAATAAATGGGTTTTATAAACATTTCATCATGGAATAACCCATGGAAAAGAATCTGGTTTCACAAATATTTCATCTTTGCATCATAGCATAACCCGTGGAACAAAAAATGATTTCATAAACATATTTTCCTCATAAACATAAAAATAAATCTTATAAGGAAATAATAAGGATGGTACCATTGGATAATATCCCTAATAAAACATAACCAGCCCAATTTTTTTTTATTATTGATGAATATAAATTCCATAAAAGTTCATTAAAACATTATTAAAAAAAATATTTTCTATTTTGAAATCACGCATTTAAAATCTAAAATTTTTCAAAATATTAAGGAAAAAATTTTATTCTAGAATTATCTTGAAAAATTTTAATTTTAGATTTAACTATTTTTTTGGTCATGATAGTGGAACAATCTGTTCATGTCAGACACATTTAAATAAATATTAATTTCACATTTTCAATAAAAAGGGAAAAGTACATTGTTAGGAAAATGAAAAGAAGAATACTTTTAAATAATTTTTAAAAAATAAATATCAGGTAAAAATTTATTAATAAATTTATAGGGTAACTGTAAAAATAGTATTGAAAACATTTTTAGAAAATTTGGAAATATATGAAAAAGTTTTTTTGACAGAAGACAAAAATAAAGCCAATTTACCCTAAAAAAATATTTTCATTCTATTGAGTAATTAAATACAATAAAATGAAAGGAAAAATTTATTCTATAAAAATAAAAATTGTATAATAAAATTTATTATGTTATTGAGAGATAGATCATAATATTTCATCATTAGAAACTTAATCCCAAACAATCTCAACAAATATTGATATTGTAATATAAAACCTTTACCACTTTGGTAAATTTTGAATCATAATCCCCATAAAAGAAATAAAACTATATATACATTTATATCTACATAATTTTCACTATTATAATAAAAAAATAAATTATTTGATAGTATATATACTACACAAAAATAAACAAGTGGTGTATAAGGCATGTGACCCATAGAAACAAAATGAGATAGAAATATCTGACCTCAAGTCTCAACTTTATTCATACACATTCAAACCTCCTATATAATAAATATAAGATTATTATAAATCAATTTTAGAACCATAAATATATATATCCTACCATATATGGTTTAATTATAACCATTTATCACCTATTTATTAATAATTCATTGTTATAATCATGTTTAGGGTAATAAATGCTTCATTTTTCTTGTATGTTTTTATTTTGTATTTTTAGTTATTTTACTTTGATAATGGTTCCAACATCTAATTTTTTTAAATATTATATAAATATAATATATAATAATTATATATTTATTCATAATAAACTATTAAATTTATAGATAGAATATGAATTACACTGTTCATGGAGATAGTAGGGCGTACATATAGATGAACGTTGTTACCATTTTATTGACAAATGAAATGAAACAAAGTTAAATAATATATAAACTTTATTAAATTATTTTTATTTAATATATATCATATTTATTCCTTAAATTTATCTTTATTACTATCCATTTCAAAATAAAACGAAAAATATACCACAATTCTTTGTGGAGGCAGTAGTCCACACGTAAGCACGAGTGGCGTTATCATTTTTCAAAAGATTGGTAGATAAGAAGGTATATGTGGTATTATAATACCATAATTATAATTAAATAATAAATATAATATATATACTTTAAATCCATCATTATATCTATTCGTGAGATGCAGTGGTGGAAAAAAAATTCATCTGTTCGTGAGGTAGTGGTCTGCTGTATACATGATTATCAGTTTCATTTCCCATTTGATGGAGTGGACATGGATATAGGTTTTAAAATTAACATAATAAAATATAATTATTTTGAATTTAATGGTTTTTATATTATCATAGTTTAATAATACTTTAAGGAGGTGTAATAATAAATCAAAAAATGCTCGATTAAGAACAATACCTCATTTTCAGACAAACTCTTTCGGTTTTCACAAAAATAATTCTTAATAAGGATTAATAATAAATATATAGACTCTAGGATATGTGGAGAGAATTAAATAAAAAAATTTATAGTGGTTTTATGAACCAAAATTCTTTGGGAGTTTGAAGAGGATAGGATAGGGGGTTCCCTTTTATAAGTGGGGGAGAGGGAACACTTTTAATTTTTGGAAATAAAATGATACTCCCATGTTTTAAATAGGAAAAAAGAAAAAAATGGTTCATTATTAAAACTTAGATTATATAAGGTAAATATATGGATATAAAATAGTATTTTGAAAAATAATTTAAGCTATTTTGACCTTTATCTTTTTAGTTTAACCCTTAGTAAACTCGTTTTAACCTTAACAATGGTAATTCATTTATAATGTTTTTATTATTAATTATAAAAAAAAATTATATTGAACTTATTATATAATACTAATTATGATGAATAAAAATATAGGATTTTTTTCCAAATTCAAATCAAATAAGTGCTAGAGTTTAATTTAAAATTAAACCTGCAGACAAGATAGAAAAAAATTTCCAAATAGAAATTTTTTACAAGTATAAGAAGTTTTAATATCAAAATTTAATAGTAAATTGAATCTAATGACCTAATTTGTATTAATTAAAATATTATTCAAATAATTTTATTTCTAAAACTGTCAAAAAAAAATTTTAAATTGAAAATTCTTTAAATGAAAGATAGTTTTCTATAAAAAGAAGTGTTGTTAACTATACATTAAAAAATTAAACTTTTTTAAAAAATACAAAAAATTCACAATAAACTAATTTTGACATGATTTCTACAAAAATGAAGTTATGTTTTTTGAATAAATTTAATAAAATTTGAGAAAATAATTTTATTACTTGTTCAAAAAAAGTAATAAAAATCATTTTTTTGAGAAAAATGTATTTTGGAAGCCTATAAATACATTACCAATAATTAAGTACTTATTTATCAATATATTTTCTTTATGTAAAACATTTATACTTAATTTGAAAAATATGGTTATTCCTATTCATACCACAAAGTTTAATGGCTTGGTTATAATGGCCATGTTTAAATAATAATAATATTAATAGTATATTATGGTTTGATCAAAATCAGTGTTGTGTGTAACACAATATATCAAAGAAATTTAATTTATCTGAAAAAAATATATTTCATAAAATGTCATAGTGTTACAAAAACCATTATGTGAGAGGGATCATGGGTGTATAAAACCAGTCATTAGATGGATTTTTTTGGCATTGGGATTCCCATGAGTAAATAGGCTTGGGTTTATCTGGATTCCTCAGAGAACATCAGAGGTAAAAGTGGGTGTGATATCGAATGGTCATTGATCATTGAATCTTTGTTCTAGATGAAATATAGAATATCCATGGGTGAGTTGGGTCGGTGATACTCTAGTTCCTAGGATAGATCTTGATGCTGTTATTTATTTATTTTAGAATCAAACATGGATTTTTATTGAGATTTGGGTATGGAACTTGGTGTTGTGTTCCAGATGATCACTAGTTACCTTTGGTAGTAAAAGAATCATGGTTAGGTGTTTGAAGTGACGTATTGATAGTGAAAGATGAGTGTTTTTGAGGTAGGTCAGCCTGAGGAGGTTTGGATTGCACTCTAATGTGGGACTGGACATGCTAAGTTGACAACTGAAGCAGAAAAATCATATTGGATGAAATGGTGGTTTTTTGGAAGTTGTAAATGAAGTTGAAGGAAATGATAGTGTGATTGGGCCATATTCTTGGGCGATTAGGACTTATCTAACTCAGTTGGAAATTGAGAATGAGGAGTTGTACTCAAATTGGACTAGTGTTTTCAATTATGTTCAATAGTGGTTATTGGAATCCATATCATAGGAATCATTAGAGCATAAGAATCATGTTTCTAATAAATTCCAATGATGGAGGTCACTGTAGTTTAGAATTAGACTCTTTTAGTTAGGTTTTATAGTGGGAAGCACCACGAATTGGGTGAATAATTGGATAAATACACTAAGGGTGTCTCGGTATAGATACACATGGGTGATTTCCATCTCAATTTATTGGTAAATATTTTTAGTGATAGATCATGTTTTGATGGTTTGAGTACCTTATGTTTAAATTTGTACTGAAAGAGTGTGTTTAACATTTAGAGATAGAACACAACTGATTGTATGAGATTTGATGACTGATCCCGAATGAGATGTTTTGTTAGAAGACTATTGAGTCTTCTTAGGGGTTTGAAGTATTATGCTGGGGGTTTTATATGAACCTGTATACATACAAGTTAATAAATATAGAATGAATTTGATTTTTTGGTTGGTTGAAAGGTCAGATTTAAATCAGGGTTCAAAATAGTTTTTGAGAGTTTTAACACTCTAATTAAGAGTTTTTAGATATGTAATGTGGTTTATAGTGTGGCCAAGTGTAGTGGAAGATCACTAGAAGATGGTTGAGTGGATACAACCTATAGTGACCATCCATTTATTCGTAGGCCACTTACTAGGTGGTGGTCCAGTGTTAGCTATCAAATTGGTTTTTAATGCGGAAATTACATTTTTTTCACAACATATTTTTAGTGAAAAAACTCTCCTCTACCCCTTTATTTTTCTCCCTTATCTGTGGGGTTCCCCATTTTTCTCCTCTTCCAGATCCTTAAAGGGTGTATTTTAAGTGGATTGTATCATCAATTCAAGTTACAATTCAACATGTATTCATCTCCAATGACCTCCTTTTCTATTGTTATAATTTTATTCTTCCCTAGTTAGGGTTCTGAGTGATGATTCCACTGGAGGATGGTGAAAATGTACCAATAAAATTAGGCTTTAATGATGCCCAACTAGAGGACATCCTGAGATGACTTCTGCACATAATCCCCTTCCATTTTGATAGAGGTATTCCTATATTTGAGTTTTTAATGTGTTTTACATCAAATAAAATGATGTTATGTATGGAATAGATACTTATGGTTTGGGATTTAGTTCAAGTTGGTTTTGAGTGCTCGCTCCATACCTCCTGAAAGTCGTTGGTCATAGTTCTGGTAAAACGAGGATATTAGTGAGTTTTCGATGAATATTTGTAATTTAAATTAAATTGGTTAATTAATTATAAAATCTATAATTAACTATTTTTGGTTTTCTAGTGATTATTAAGATATCATGTAATGATTTATTTAATCCTAGAAAAATCTTCCTTCTTGGAGAGTTAAATTGGATTGCTAAAAGATTTGGGAGATGGTCATAGTACAGTCCTTATGGATTTACGCTTTAATTATAATACATGTGGATGTTCGGGGTCAGCACAAAGGGTGAGTGAGAACCTTTTATTAATTTAATGGTCTACCAAAATTAAATAGTTTAATTTTTATATAAATCAATAAATACTTATGAAGTGACATGGAATAATCAAAGTTCCAAGGTCCATGAAAAACCCTTGAGCACTAGATTACTTGCCTCCAGTTCCAATGGATGAGGTCATGACAATTATGGTTATTCCATTTGATAAATGGATCACTCTAGTGGTTGACTAGAGTGAGTGTGACCTAGTAGTCCTCATTTAGGAGACCCTTGAGACCTCTTAGAATAGATACAATGACTTGGAGAGTGTTTGGGATCATGGATCATACATGAACCTAGTGATACCATGGACCCTTTTAGATCATTGAAGTGAACATAGGGTTAGTATTTCTTCCCCTCAATATTTGAATAACATATGGATATGAAATGGGTAGATTGTTGATAGGTTGGGTGTATGGGATGGCCTTGTATGAACCTGGACATTGAGGTGGGCCATGAGACATATCCCTATATAGTTTCCAACATGGTGTATTCTATGTATCCTTTGAGGATTTTTTCTATTTATGATGCTGTTGAGGATTGTGAAATCACCCATGAGATGGGCTATGACCCAAGTGAATTTCATTAGAAAGAGGACCCCCAGTAGGGTGGCTCTACCTATGTACTAAACTAGGGAACCTAATTAGGTACCCTGAATTTTTATTGACCTTGAGTGAGTGTATATGGGAAATGATAGTGACAAGTTCATATGTCACCTTAAAACTTCTACCATTCATGTGAGGTGATGGTCTGTGGATAATGATTACAAGTTTAGGTGTTTGATAAAACTTTTTTTAAATAAGTGATATGAAAACACCCTTGAGGGATGTGTTTATATTGTTTTAGTTACAAACCCCCTTGAGGATAGGGATAATGATGACGAGTTTAGCTTTTAGACCAAACTTTTTTAAATAAGTGATATGAAAACACCCTTGAGGGATGTATTTATATTAATTTAGTTGGAAACCCTCTTGGGGATGTGGTTATTTTAATTAAAATGAATACTAAAAAAGTAGGGAGGTACATGATACTAAAGAAAGCTCTCATAGTAGAGATGTCTGTGATACTACTGGGGGGGATTATAGGGATCTAGAGTTGGGTTTATATTAGTTTAGGATAGAGGATAATTCCTACCACATTCTAGATTTAGAGGATTGTAGGGTCTTTGGAAGGCACAATCGAGTCTTTTGAACTATTGGGGATAAGCTATTAGGAACCATTGTATGTCGGGGTGGGTTTAGACCCTAAGTTGTTATCATTGTATACTTGGTTTAAAGAAACATGGTCCATTATTATGGTTGGAAATTTCATCACAATGTTCTCAAAGAATCTCTTTCACTAGATGAATAAGCTATGGATGATTGAGGTGTTAACTTGAGGTTTGATAGTGTTTTATTTACTTATTTAGTTCTAGTAGTCCTTTACCTTTTCAGAGAATGTCACATGTACATATTTATGCATTTCCATTAATTTATGGGATCATGTTGGTGGTTTTATATAGAGTTTTATACCCACACCCTGATCAGGACACCGCTATACTTGGGTACCCAAGTGGACTCTCACTTGGTTGGAAACATAAGTTGGGTTGAGGGCCAAGATAGATTGAGTGGGTTAGATGGAGAATATACGTAGAGCTTTGGATGAATTATGGATTAGTGATATAGTGGATCATTTATTTTTATTTTATTATATTTTACCTCATTCTTACATGTGACCGTCCCGATGGATGGTCTATCTTGTATGCTTGTATGTTAGTATTTCATTTTTATGACATGTTTCTATTACTTTATCATCTATGTACTCTAATTAATGCTCACTATTATGATGATTATTTGTGATTTTATTAATATTACACACTTTGATATGGGGGTATAGTCCCATTATGGTACCAAACTATACCCCCAATGATAATCTATAGATTTTTTCATATGAAGAGGCACAATTGAGGTCATGTAGGACAACTGTTCCAGTTACTGTTTATAGTGAGTCAATCTACGACACTAGAAAACCTTCCATATCACATATTGCATAACTTATCTTACACTACTAAAAATATGGATTTTAAAATCATTATAAACTACTTTTACCAGCACTAGAAAATCACTGTTAATCATGGCAAAGATGGGGGAGGGGCATCCACTTTAACAGTGCTAAAAAAGCACTGATAAAGGGGGACCTTTATCTGTGCTAAAAAAAGAGCTGATAAAGGTCCCCCTTTATCAATTCATTTTTAGAACTGATAAAGGGACACCTTTATTAGGGCTCAAAATATCACTAATAAAGGCCTAGTTTCCTATGATGTGCTATTTATTTAACAGTACTCCCCACACCTGTACACCTGCACAAAACAACACCTGAACATGAAAAAATCATAGAAGAACAAAACATCACACACAAGAGTTTGGAAAAAAAATTCTATATACATTTACTTAAAATCATGAATACAAAAAAACACACACTACAATATATTTTTAAAACAATGTTTTATATGGTTACAATTATAATTATCCAACAAACAGTAAAAAAACATTAATGTTTCATCCTTTGGTATCCATGATCCCCTCTCAAAAATTGTCATCCATGGTATTAATTTCTGAACAAAGCATCCAAACTCAATAAAAAATTCCACCTATATAAGAAAACAAATATTATATTAGTAATAAAATAATGAAATAAACTAAACATTAATATGAAATAATACATTAATAAAATGTCAATTTTTAATAAAAAGACACATTTGGAGTTATACCGGTCACACCGTGCATCATATTAAGGTGGGGTTGATTCCTACATGTTAAAAATGATTCATAGATCATTGTTTTAAAATATTAAAACAATATGAATGGGTTTGATTGGTTTTGAGTATATCACTTGTTCTTTTACTGAAATTAATATCAAATTTAAATGACACATTTGGATTTATATCGATCACATCGTTCATCATATTGAGGTGCGGTTGATTTATACATGTCAAAAATGACTAATGGATCGTTGTCCTAAAGTATGAAAATAATCCAAATGTGCTTGCTCAGTTTGTAGTATGTCACTTGTGTTTTTTTCTAAAATTAATGTCAATTTTAAATAAAAAGAGACACTTTGAGTCATACCAGTTGCATTGTGTGTTGAATTGAGGTGATGTGGATTCCTAAATGTCACAAATGAATTATGGATCATTGTCCTAAAGTATAAAAATTGTAATGTCCCAGAAATTCCATATAATTTTTTTAATTATATGGAATTATTTCGAGACCACGAAATATGACGGCACGCGATTATGAGGCTCAGAGTGACCGAAATGATCCGTCGAAGTTTTGTTAAGGTTTAATTAGCATGTGTAAGCAGTTTTTCTGAAAAAGTGGAATAACTCTTAAACGGTTACTCAGATCAGAAATCTGAGGGCACCGTTGCACTCAGGATGGCAGGCTTACCCAAGGTGAAATTTAAGTTTAGCCTGCACGGGCCTCCTATGACAAAACCTGAAAATGGCATAACCGTAAATAAAATAATTAAATGAAGTTATTTTATTTTTTAAATGCTTATAACTCACAAACGGTAACTTGGATTAAAAATATGAGACCACCGCTGAACTCGTGAGGGCATGCTTTCTTTAGGAAGATACTAACATTGGCCGGTGCGGGCCACTAGTGAAAGTTAGTTTTTGGATGTAAGTAAAATAAAGTGACAATTATTTTATTGTAAAATACATAAATTTTAAATGCTAACTCAGATTGGAGATCCCAGAGTACCTTTGGGTTTTTTGGGGAATTTTTCACTTAGGTAGAACCTAACCTCGACCAGTGCAAGTCGAGGGTGATTGTTAATAATTTTACGAACTTTTTTCAGGTACATTCAGTAAACGCGCGAGCGGTTTTTTGTAACTTTTGAATCGGTGTTTGGAATTAAAATCTGAGGACACTGTTGAACTCACAAAACTGATATTTGCTTAAGGAGACCTTCACCTTGACCATAGTGGGTTGAGGGTGGAAGTTAGTTTTTCGGATTTTCATTGGTGAAGAAAAAAATAAAAAAAATAATTTTTTATTTATTTTATTTAAAACCACTATTTTGAATGATTGGTGGTGGGGACCACCCGAACTCCCAAGTAATGTGGGGGAAACCCTTGGAAGTCCCCTAGTTAATATGCTAACTTCAATTTAATTAATGTGCCAAATTTAATTAAATTAATAAAATTAATTTATTAAGTTGGCTTCTCACATTGCTTGTGGTTGGAAAAATTGTTAGCAAACGAGGAGAGCCTTGGAGAGAGTTTTTGGAGGATCATATTCCAACGAAGAACCACCCCCAATGAAGAACGAGGAAAATGCACGAGATCGGATCAGAGATGTGTTGCGGGAGTGACAAACACCGGCATCCCCTTCATCGACTTCGTCTTCTTCCTCTCGACATCTCTAACGAACGTTAAGGTATGAGTTTTAAAGTGAATTGGGATTAAATATATTTTTTTTGTTGATCCTTCATATTCTGGATTCACAATGATGATGGCCAAACAAAAATGGCCGTAGTCTCACACATATATCTCACCCCTTTTTCTTTTGTTCTTCGCACATTCTTCGTGCATTCAACAATGCCAAATAATTAATGACGCTGAAAACAAAAACTTTTATTGAGCGCAACATATGGACACAGAGCTCTCGAACAGAGGATGGTGAATATACGAACGACATAATTTTCGGGATTGGAATGAAGTCGTGAGGGGTCGTGGAAGGAGGAGGTGGCCGGCACCCGGTCAACCGCATGGAAGGAGGGCGGTACACGTCCGCATCGCAGGAAGAGGTGGCCATAGACCGTCGACCGTGGTGGAGAAGGGTGGTGGCTGGAATCTAGATGGCCTCATGGAAATGTGGCGGTGCACATCTGTGCCATCGGAGTAGGAGGCCGCGGTCGCTTGCCCACAGCGGAGGACGGAGGGTGGCCGATACTCGGCCGACCGACACTCGACCGGCCGCAGTGGAGTAGCGATGCACAATCGCGATGCTGGGAGGAGGACCGGATGGAGCACTGACTAGCCGTAGCGGAACGGTGGGAACCACGGGTGACATGGAAGTGCCTAAAGCTACTGCTGCTTGCTGTCCCGAACAGAAGGGGGGGGGGGAGTGGGCCGCTCCCCTTCGGCGCCAGCTCGGGCGGACCGTACTGCCCAATGGGCCGCGCCAGCGGGATGGGCCGGGCCGCCCCCTTCACGGGCCAGACCCAGACTAGGTCAGGTGACCCAAACCTGGTCGGATCGGCCCAGGTCGGGTTGGGCCGGGTCGGACCAGACCCGGGCCCAATTAGACCCAGATACGCCTTTTTGGCCATAACTTGAGAACCAAGAGTCCGTTTAAAAAACCATCCGCGACACTAGAATCCATGGATCGAGGCAGTCCTTTTGGTATACTCCACTTGAGTTTTGGATAAAGTTGGAGTACATTCGGGTTGGATTGAACCCCAAATCCAACCAGACCCTCGGAGTGAAAGCACTAATAACTTACAGAACAAGCGTCCTATTGACACGTCGTCTGTTGCGTTGGGTCCCTTATGACGTGACAGACCTTTGGGATACTTCTTCATGGAAATTTGTGGTGGTTGTGGTACAACTAATGGCTTGAGGAGAGGTTCTCCCAAATGTGCTATTAACAGGATTCCAGTGGCTGGTAGTGAGGTAGAAGCTGGAGACAGATCATACAGAGGTTAGTTACCTGTCGACTCTGGGTGGGTTGGATCCTATATGGGTCATTGCGGGGGTTAATACCTCTTGATCATGTGTGGGTCAGTGCTCAGCAATCCTGTGTGGGTCAGAGCATACCGATCATGTGCGGGTCATATCCTGTGTGGGTCAGTGCTCAATGATCCTGTGTGGGTCAGTGCATACCGATCCTGTGTGGGTCAGCACTCATCGATCCTATGTGGGTCTGCTTATACTGATCCTGTGTAGGTCAGATCCTGTGTGGGTCATTTCGGGGGTAAGTACCAATCGATCCTGCATGGGTCAAACTCCGTATAATCAGAAGTAGTGCCTCTTGATAGAATAAGATGATCTATCCTTGTGATTGATCATCTGTAATTCTATACTTCACTTATAACTATATGAGACGAGTCCTTACCTTTATGGTACTTTTCTATGTGGTGTACCTGTGTGGTACTTGCATCTTCGTGGTGTACCTGTGTGGTACTTATACCTTCATGGTGTTACCTGTGTGGTACTTCTATCTCAGTGATTTTACCTGTGTGGTATCTCAACCCTTGTGGTGTTACCTTTGTGGTATTCTTCCCTCATGAATGAGATGGGTATATCTTCATAAAATAGGTATATATATGTTCATATACCTAAGTATAGTTGAAGTATTTCTTTGTGGTATTTTCTTTTGTGGAACTCTAGGAGACCTACGGGGTCTCGGGGTCCCTACTGAGTATCGTTATACTCACCCCTGCACAAGCTACGCCCACACCTTGTTGTGTCTTGTGTAGAAGAAAAAAAGCACTGATCAAAGTCAAGGGTACCATATTGGAGGCTGATCGGAGGTGGACATTAGACGAGGCGATCTACAGGGGTGACCATTCGAGATCTGTACCTACCCTTCAGGTAGGGACCTTGGCAGGTGTTCACATGTGCTTTTCTTTTCAGTTTTACTTTTACTTTCCAGTTGGTCTTGTATTCTGGCCCCTTTACTTACTATACACACCCTGTTTAATTTATAGTTTATATTTTTCTTGTATCTTGCTGTGTACTAGGTTTGTGTGAGTTTACAGGTTAAAAGGAAATGCCTTCTTGTTTTCAGTGATATGCCTTTCCGGTGCTAGTCGCCACCCCCTGACTTATGGAAGGTAGGCTTGGGGTAGTCACGACACAGACCCCCAAGGATGAGTCGTGACAAAAACAATCCGAATTTGTTTGCTCAGTTTGTAGTATGTCAGTTTTGTTTTTTTATTAAAATGTCATTTGAAACTGGGAACACACATCTTGAGTCATATCAGTCGTATGATGCATTGGTTTGATATGATAATACTTCATACACATCACAAAGAACTTATGAATTTTTATCCTAAATTATGAAGACAATTGGAGTGGGTTTTCTTGGTTTTCTGTGAGTGACATGTTTTGAGCTAAAATGTAAATTTTAAACTGATAACAGACACTTTTATCCATATCATCCACACCATTTGTTGGATTGAGGTTTAGTTGATTACTACATGTCACAAATGATTGATTTATCATTTTTCTAAATTATCAAAACAATCCGAATGCATTTGCTTGGTTTGCAGTATGTCAGTTGTGTTTTTTTTCTAAAATTAATGTCAATTTTAAATAAAAAGAGACACTTTGAGTCATACCTATTGAATTGTGCATTAAATTGAGGTTCGGTCAATTCATACATGTCCTAAATGAATTATATATCATTTTACTAAAGTATCAAAACTATATGAAGGTTTTTTCTCAATTTTCATATGTTAGTTGTGTTTTTTTTACAAAAATGTCATTTCAAACTAGAAACATGCATTTTGAGTCATACCGGTCACATCGTACGTTGGTTTGATATGAGACTACTTATACACATCATAAACATCTTATGAATCATTATGCTAAATTATGAAGTAAATTGGAGTGGGTTTTCTTGGTTTTTAGTGAGTGACATGTTTTGAGCTAAAATGTCAATTTTAAACTGATAATAGACACTTTTAGCCATATTGTTCACAACATTTATTAGATTGAGGTGTAGTTGATTCTTACACATCACAAATGACTAATGGATGATTTTCCTAAAGTATCAAAACAATACGAATGCATTTTATCAGTTTGTAGCATGTTAGTTGTGTTTTTTTCTAAAATTAATGTCAATTTTAAATAAAAAGAGACACTTTGAGTCATACCAGTCGCATTGTGCATTGAATTGAAGTGAGGTTGATTCCTAAATGTCAGAAAAGACTTATGGATTATTTTACTAAAGTATCAAAACAATCTTAATGTTTTTTATCAGTTTTTAGTATGTCAGTTGTGTTTTTTTAATAAAATGTAATTTCAAACTGGAAACACGCATTTTGAGTCATACCGGTCACATCATGCATTAGTTGGATATGATATTGCTTCATACACATCACAAAGAACTTATAAATTGTTATCCTAAATTATTAAGAAAATTGGAGTGGGTTTTATTGGTTTTCAGTGAGTGACACATTTTGAGCTAAAATGTCAATTTTAAATTGATAACAGACACTTTTAGCCATACTGGTCACACCGTGTGTCGGATTGAGGTGTGTTTGATTCAGAAACATCAAAAATTAATCATGGATCATTTTAATAAAGTATAAAAACAATATGAATGCGTTTTATTAGTTTTTAGTATGTCACTTGTGTTTTTTTTCTAAAGTTGATGTTAATTTCAAAAAAAGAGGCACTTTGAGTCATATCAGTCGCATTGTGCATTGAATTGAAGTTCAGTCGATTCCTATAAGTCACAAATGACTTATGGATAGTTTACCTAAAGTATAAAAGCAATATGAATGCATTTTCTTAGTTTTCAATATGAAACTTGTTCTTTTTACTAAAAATAATGTCAATTTTAAATAAAAAGAGACACTTTGAGTCATACCGGTCACATCATGTGTTGTATTGAGGTGGGGTTTATTCCTAAATATTTCAAATGACTTATGGATCATCACTCTAAATTATAAAAACAATTGAATGCATTTTCTTGATTTTGAATAGGTCAGTTACTCTGATAACAACTACAATGACCTAAACATTTCATACATTGATATCACATATTAGTAGATTAATATTCCTTACATTAAAGAAATAAATTAAAAATAAATATGAAACAATGCATTAATTCTCTAGACAATTATTTTACTGCACAAACATCAATATTACCTCTGTGATTGAGTAGAGAAAACATCATTTCTCTTCTTCCAAAGGCATGTCACATGGGAAAAAATCTTTTAAAATAAACAAACCCTGCAAGGAATAATGAAAATAAAATCAACATTTCATTATATAATTTTTCATTAAAATAGAGATGTTATATCATAACATTACCTTTACATCTTTCCAAATGGTTTATTTGGTCCAGATATTAGCTAATAAAAAAACTAATGATTCTTTGTGAACTTCACTAATGTTGGTTAACTACCACTAAGAATATCATCTGATCTGAACTTTTGATCCAACTTCCCCGTGATGCTCTCATCCGACACCATCTCTATGATATCATCATTCAATGTTCACTTTTCCTTCTCTTCCTGCACCCATTTACCTAGTAAATGGGTGAAGGAAGAGTAGGAAAAGTGAAAGATGAATGATCATATCATAGATATGGTGTGGGATGAGAGCATCAAGGGAACTCCAGATCGGAAGTTCAGATTAGATGCTATGATAAGTGGTAGTTAACCAACATTAGTGAAGAATCCTTAGTTTTGTTATTAAATTTTTGGGTGATGCACAACCAATATTCTTCCAACACACTACATTAGTAGAAAAATTAGCATGAATGACAAAAATACATAATATAAATGATCCATTCCATAATAGTTTAGGTATAGTGCTTTTGGAAACATGGAAACATAAAGAACTAGTTCATAAGAGTCTCTCATTAAGTTATTCTTTACTAGAAAGACAAATCATTTCTAAAACCATTCTTCATAACCTAAGGATATGAAACATAATAAAGGGTGATCATAGATTCTCAATAAGTGTAAATAAAGTAGATACCAATGATCATATAAGGATAACATAAGTAGTAGGAATTCACCTTCATCCTATTTGTGTACAATCTTCCATCAGCTATGCTACCCATTCGTTTCTAAACACATCTATATCATCTTGTGAATACGAGTTTTTTTGACAGTCATGGTAGTAATGAAAAAATATAAATACACAAAGGATTAATAAATATTTTAAATGAACTAGTAATTATTTTTTAAAATACATCTTTAGAGATGCTAGTTTGTTAATTAAATATGATCTCTTTCATAAATTTACAAACATAATAATGAAAATCCTTTCTGTTTGTATATTTTGGACACTACAGAAACATATAGAAAAATAAGTAATTTGTTTTGATATGTGTTTGGATATTGAAATATTATTATATATACCCTGATAGTTGTCCAATTGTAAATCTTGTCAGCGTTCTTGTCCTTAGGCCCTGGATTCATTCCATGAAGTAGATGATATTGATGCACCACCCTATCATAACAGAATCCTTATTAGAAGACAATATAAATTTTATAACTTGATGTTTAGTTCTAAAATGTTGGATCTAGTGTATTACAAATTTACAAACTCCATCCTATGTAGTCATTTTGTTGGATATCCACGCATTTAATAAAGAAAACAAATCTTTGGAGTATCCAAATTAACCGCAATGAGAAGCCAATACTATCTAAAAACACAAAAAGGAATAAGTAATGAAATAAATGAAAATATAGTTGATGTGATTAAATTTTAGAGTTTTAACCTTGCATCATTGGTATTAAAAAGAGCCTTTCATCCGTAATTTTTTTTCAAATGATTTGAGCAGGGATGAATTATTTCACTCTCTTTATCAGAATTTATTTCTTATTTTGAAGAGGTGATGTGAGGATTAACGAGTCCAAATATTTGTTCATGGGGAAATCCCTTCATTTTTTTCATATATACACCTGAAAAAAATATGAAATGTATTTATTTATAATTATCATAGTATATCATCTTTTGTAAAATCAAGTCATGAAAACATACCTCATGTATACATTTATAACTGAAGTGCCTAGCCATTCATAGATGAGGATTTCATCTACATTGTCAGCACTAATGTAATCTGATTCTTCCCCTTCATACATATTTTTTTCAAAATCAAATATGTGATTATTTCTGTATATCAACTTTGTATCCACATGAGCCTACAATGATATTATATGTGGATATAGAATGGGTAAGGTGAAGATGCTATCAGTAGATCGTTTCAATAGGTTGGTTGATCCTTGAGATAGTTTTGAGCTGATATTTCATTTCACCCACATACCTTTGTTGTTCTATAATAACATTCATTGGTTTAGGTCTTTTTTATTAAATGTTAAAGGTTCAGCTTGAAAAATAAACTGTAAATGAATAAATCCTTGTCAATTTTTTTTACAATAATTGAAAACCATGCGATGAATGTTCCAACAACTTTTTCGACCATATAAATGTCATCATCATCATTTGGAATAGATATCTTGGCACTCAACTTAGTAGCTAAATTAATAGACACTATGACATGACCTGTTGGAAGTGGTATGTTTTGTAGCATGTCGTTCTGTATATTGAACATCGTAGCCCTTTCTACAAGGTGATCGGTGGGATTTGATAGATATAAATCACAGTCATTTTCACCCTGTAGAATATCAGCACAGGAAAGGTATCAGTGTCCATGTGATTTAAATTTCATAGAAACAATTATTAGAACATTTATTACCTCATCTAAGTAACATTTTTTTAGGGGAATGGCTTGCTTCAAACTGGTGGGGGTGGGGGGGGGGGATCTTCACACACAGGTTATTCTTGTGTTGTTTCTTATCTTTTCCTCCCCCATAAAACTTTCTTTCAGATCTCTCTGGTATTGTAATTCTTCTTGAAACATATCTGATGTTTCTCTCATTGTTTTCATTTCCTCAATTTGAACCTCCACTTGTTTTTCTTTATGAAAATATGTTTTGGGTGTCACCCCAGAACCTGCACCTCTGACGTGGCCATTCTGTTCTGGATGCTTCAAGGCCACTATAAGTATGTCTTTATCTGGTGCGGGTGTTGTTGATTCCTATGACTATGTCAGATATAAAATATAAAAAAATAAGTAATCATTGTTATGTAATAGTGATTTAAATAAAAACAAATTTATATTATGTTATACTTACACATGTTTCCCACACTTTTGTGTGTGTTTTAATCTATCAGTGTCTTCTATTTATTTACATGAGCCTCCTTTCATAGCACATGGAGTGGGATGGAAGTGGCTTTCGATTTTTATTCATTAATCTGCATATAAACAGAGGAACATGGTTATGATGTTGTTTTATGTCACATAAAAGTATTGTGTTAGATTTAAAATATGTACCAATTTTTTCTCAAGTGAAGCATACCCCATCCTTTCTTTACGTTAGGGGTATGCTAGTTTTTCTGCCCGTTCCTTATTTTCAGCACTCAATTTCTATTTCATAAATAAAAAAATATCAATCAAAGTGATGAATACAAGAAAAATCAAACAATGTATTACCACAAAAAACGTACCTGAAAATTATACTCAGCACAAAGGCTGGTAAACACATCCCACACTCTTTGGGATATCAAGTGTGCATAAAGAGAAGGTGAGTGTGGCTTGATTTTCCCTTCAGGACCTTTAAGATGATATTTCGTTAAAATTGCGTGGAAGCCTCTATGAATCCTTCTTGTAACCCTTAATACATATTACTTCTTTGATACATCTACTATAAATGCACTCTACAAGGGATGGTGAAGAGTAAGTCAATGTTTTAGTATTTTATTTTATTTTAATAAATTAAAGAAATGATATCATAATGTTATTATAATATCTTCCCACATTAGTGTCTTAAGCCTGATGAAAACATAGTGCGACAACTGTACATCAATCGGCATGCATTTCTGAGTGATGATTCAAATGTGGCTACTAAATATGTCTTTGTTGGGGTTAACATTCTGGCCTCGATTATTCTATCCCACCTAAATTTTGATTCCTTTTTATTGTGCCTTAATGATTTTGGATAACACTGTCAAACTACATAGATCTTGTTTTTTATGCTGCTAGGGTTTCATTGCCTACCATTTCCTCAATTTTAGCATCATCATTATGTTCTTACGAAGCGCTAGCATTGACAATAGGACCAAAAACAATAGGTTGAGAACCCTATTATACCTCATCATATGGACCAATAACAATAGGTTGAGAAACATGTTGTTTATCTACACTGGGACCAGCAATAGCAGGTTGAGAGACCTGTTGTGCATCGGGATTGGGTGCATTAGCATGTGAAAAAGTCATTATCTGTAGAAGTGGTTTAACATTTAATTTAGATTATATAGAAGTAGCAGTGAATAGATAATTACATAAGGTAACACAATGTATATTACAATAAAAAAAAAACCTAATTATTGAACTATTTTTTTAAAGGATGAAGATATTTGAACCCTCTATCAACTATGTAAATCCCTTCATTATGGTCTCCTATAACATAAAAAATGCCATCTATATTGGGACCAATGAGAAATTATAGAAAATTCCCAATTAAAGGGTCATCCTCTATTGAATTTTCATCTGACCCTTCAGTTTTTTTGGTCGATAACAAAACAATTGACCATTTTTGGTTTGTGGGATCTGGAAAATAAAATACTTGTCCTGCCTGTGATTCCATTATAAATGGTTCGTCTTCCCCCCTTCATTACTGAAATCAACTTTTATGAATCCCAATTCATCTATTTTAATAGAAATCCATTTTCAACCCACTTTCATTGAAAAATCGGGACTTGTAATTTTGTATAATCCAACTCCCATATTTGTTTGATGATACCAAAGTATGACATATTCACATAAATTGGATTTATTTATTTAGCACCAAAAACATGCATTGCTTCAGCGACAAGTGTAACCCCACTATTTTTCATGGTACTGTCTTCATCATGTTCATTATTATAGAATGTATAACCATTAATTATATAAGCATTGTAAGATAATACATACACACTTGGTCCTCCGGCTAGCCATCAAATTCGTTATGAAATTGAGTATGGATTTTCATCTAACTTCTTAAAAATATAGTCCCAAAACCATCCAATAAACTGTCGATTATGTGTATCTGATATCCATTTTTCATCCCAATTTGAATTCAAATGCATAATAATTTATTTGTGGGTTTGAACATATGGGTCAACGTTGAAACTGTTATGCAAAAAGTAAAGGTGGACCTGCTCCCAATCTGTAATATTGATTGTGACAACATCTCTTCTAGAAATTGTTTCACCCTCAAGCCGTCCAATGTGACGTGATTTCAGTAGGCCAATGCTTTCCACACCAGATAGGTATTCGGTACAGAATTCAATGGCTTCCTTAACAATATATATCTCCGTAATAGAACCCTATGGCTGGATTTGATTTTTAACACACCATTTCAAAATCTTCATATACCATTCAATGGGGTACATCCATCTATAATGTACGAAACCACATAGTCAAATCTATCTCATCAAATGAACCATCAAAAGAACCATCATATCAAATAATGTTGGTAGGAAGAACATTTCCAATTCACATAATATGACGAAAATTTCTCTTTCCATAGTTGGCAATTTCACCGGGTCTATAACTTTACTGCATATATATTTGAAGAAGAAATAAAGCTTCATTAATGTATGGTGAACATTCTTGGAAAACATGAAATATAAATCTATTGAAATTAGATTTTTCATCAAAATATGGCAGTCATTTGATTTCATACCCTTTAACTTTAAATTTCTCATTGAAACGATGTTCTTGATATTTTATGAATACCCCTCTGGAACCTTTACGTCATTCAAGAAGTTGAAAAACTAATATCTCTCCTTCTTAGAATGTTTCTAATTAGTAGGAGGAAGAAATGTTCATTTTTCACCATTCACTGGTGCCAAATCTTCTCATATTCCAATCTCAAACATGTCCAACCTAGCCTTAATTCCATCCTTAGTTTTTCTAGGTGCATTTAGCAACGTGCTGATGACACTATCAAATACATTTTTTTCAACATGAATTACATCAAGAAAATATATGACATATAGAAAATTCCAGTATGGTAATTAAAAAAAACCGATCACTTTTTCCAAAAAGTTTTCGTACTGTTTTTCGAAAATGGTTTACCAAAAGTAGTGTCCACATATTTTACTTTCTCAAACAATTGATCACCTGTTAGTAGAGATGGTGCTTTATATTCTTCTGAAATTCTATCAAATGATGTTTTCAAAGATGGGTACTTATGACATCAGGGTAGAAATATGTGATGTCCTAGAACCATGATTTTTTATGAATGTTTCAACCTAATTGACTGTGTACCTTTTTCGCAAATGGGACACCCTTGAGTTCCTTTAATGCTATATCCTAAAAAATTTCCATAAATAGGAACGTTATTTATTATCGCATACAACATGGATCTCAAAGTGAAATCTTAATTTTTGTAATCATCATACAATATAACACCTAAATCCCATAATAATTTCAAATCCTTGATCAATGGAGCCAAATAAACATCAATATCATTACTCGATTGTTTTGGTCCTAATATAAGGATAGATAACATGATGTATTTTCATTTCATGCATAACCATGATGGTAAATTATAATTTTAAAACATAACTAGACATGTACTGTGACCATTTCTTTGAAAACCAAAAGGATTTACTCCATTTGTAGATAATGCAAGAAGAAGGTTTCTCAGATCATTTCCAAATTCAAGATAATCATGATCAATTATCTTCCACTAAGAAGAGTCTGTCGGGTGACGTAGTTTCACATCTTCAATTCTTGTATCTTCATGCCATGTCAATTGTCCTACAGTCTCCCCACTTCTATATAGGAACCCAAACCATTGAATGGTTGGATAGTACCATACAACTTTTATAGGACTAGATTCATCTTTCTTATATCAAGAAGCACCACACTTTGGGAATTCTTTAAGTGATTTTTGGTCCTTGAGAAATAGTATATGGTCATTCGTGCATGAATGTATTCTTCTGAGATTATACCCATCAAGCATAGTATTCATTTGACATTGTATGTTCGGCTCAAGATCTCGTTATCTTCTGGGAGCATGTCATTCAGGGGAGCAAGTAGTTCCGTAAAACTGGCATCACTCCACTCATTTCCTTCTTTCAAATTATACATCCTCAGTATGGTTGAAAATGATGTATATTTAGTGCAACCAACATATAATGGCCTCTTTTCAAAACTCTTTAATTTATCAAACAATTTTGGGAAATCAAGAAGTTCATCTTCAACTGTACTTGTTATTTTCTCAATATGATCTTCATATTCATTCACATCTATAATTACTTCCTCCATATGGTCATCTTTATTGTTCATTCTTGTAATCATATCAGATGATCCATAAAATGAAGTGCTATCCTAGCCACTACCTACACTCATTTTCCCTATTTTTATTCCAACATGTATAACTTAGATATATTCTGTGACACATCAAGTGTTCTTTTAACTTCTCTGGACTAATTTTTCTTGAATAACAACAACATAAACATAAACAAAGGATTCGAGAAGGGTCATATGCATGATCTTTTGCAAAATTGATAAACTCTTTCATTCCATCTTCATACTCTTTTGGAAAATGATTGACATTCATCCATTCTTTATTCATATTAATCCTATTTGATTCAGTAATACTAATATTTAACAAAATTATTACAGAAAATATGTTCAACTAAGGTCATTATCCAACTATAATCAATGGAAGTAGTTATAGTAAACAATACCCTTACCTCTCCATGCATTACTCAGGACCAAAGTAGATCACACCCATCTTCCCAACCACTTGATCAATGGAACTAGCTATGAGAATCCCTTTCACTAGAATGATTTAGTATCCCACATGTGATCTATATGCATTGCTGTAAACCAATTTTTTAGTGTTTCTAGAAACATAATGTCTCGAGTCAAGAACTATGGTACTAACTAATAGAAGGTATGATTTTCCATAGAGTGCTTGCAGGTGAAAGGATTAATTACATGTGTTGTTATGGTGATTTTACTAGGGTGTCCATAAAGTGTCCCATAGAGTCCTCTAGTGAAGTGGTTTTCTAAGATTCAGTGGAATTGAACTAGTAAAAAAGTGGTGGTTCCATTGAAATGGGTAAGGTTTGGATTGATATTAAATGGTAGACAAGATACAACATGGAAAAAATAGCATACCAATCATGCCAAGAAACGCAACACCATACAAACACACAATCTTACTCATAATAGCAACACCATACAAACCAAACAAACAAAATATCATATTTTACAAAGTATCCCTTATTCAATTATGCTTGTTAATTCAAGGGTTATCACAAAAGTTTTATCATCCCAGGGAATTCATTCATTATCCAAGTATACATAAATTACCAATTTCTATATTCAAATGTTCAACAGGAACCAACCAATATGCAATTTATTTAGTGCACAAACAAGGACCACCAATGAACAAGATTTTTAGCAGGGTGTTTAGCTCATACAATTCAAAACATAACCATAAATATAAAACAATAATAACACGATAACAAGAGGAAAGAAATAAGTAATAGGAGAAAACTCACTGTGAAGGTGTCGTTCAGCGTGCGGCAGAGGTGCATTCGTGGCAGAGGAGAGGCATACGATAGAGGATATTTTCAACTGAAAAGAAAACATAAAATGAGAACTCATATGTTATACTTATCCAAAATAGGTCCAATGAGATTTAAGAATGGGAAATGTCTAGTTAAATAGTTTTATTGGTCAATAGTGGGATTTTATTTTCCATCTATGATATCTGATTCCTGTTTATTTATTTTTTACGTATCTACTATTTTTCTTGATGTTCAACTTATGAATGGGCCATGTCTATTTTTTAGAAGAAAGATCGTTTTTAATTTACTCTAATTTAGGGGTAAAATATTCCACATTAATTGTATCTTTTTTTCTGAGGGGATCATTTTCATCCCATAGGGATCATGAACACCTCTTAGGTTAGTGGAAAATCAGTCTAGTTGTTGGTTAGGATACCATTATGGGTCATATCATTACATTTACAATTGTAAATAACCCATGTACATTTAAATATAGGATTGGGGGGGGGGGGAGTCAGACAGTAATATATTCCCAAATCCACTTGAGTTCCTATGGGGGTGGGTCTTGATAGTATCATATCTGATAAATATTTTATAGATTGGACATTGGAGTAGTCACTACTAAGGATTTCCTCATTTGTATGGTAGTAATGTTAGTTGAAAATAGTGTATAAAGTAGACATCAAAAACTAATAGGTGATTAAAAATTATGTGATGAATTTATAATATAATGAAAAATAAATAGGAAATATCTTACAAACCACATTGAATCTTAATAGGTTTGGTTTCAATCATCATATAGTTACAAGTGATGTAGAATGTGTAAATGAAAATCTTTGGGGGGGTGAAAGTTACTTTAAAGTACAATGGTCTTCATAAGAGAATCCATTGGATCCTATAATTCTATTGTGACCACTAAATATTGCACCATATACCCCTAATTTTTACAAATAATTCACAAAAATAATATTTCTCATCCTTCATTCCCTCTCACTATAGTTCACTCATGACACACATGCATCAGATTCATTCTTCTAGTTATCTGATCCCTTATATGACAATAATTCTACTTCTGGATCTTGAAACTTTTCACACTTCCCATAACCCTGAAGCCCCCATGTGAAACTCCCACACCATTCAATAAAACACTCTAATTCCAGTAAATCATATTCTAAAGAATGTCCCACACACCTTCTTATCCTTTTTCCATATTGATCCATCACATATGAAAGATTCTAAAAAACACGACACAAACTCCCACTCAATGGTATCACAACACATTACTAAAGAACTAATATACCTTACTCTTATATGTGTCTTGATAGATGATATTTTTAAATAGTAAATAGTTATGAAGAAAGGGGGTAAGACTAAACTCAGTATTATTTTCCCAGTGACTTCTAAACTTAGTCCACTTCGAAAAAAATGTTAGAAAGTTTTATATAAAACCATTTGAAATCATTTGAACTGGTTATCCCAAAATCATAAATAATCTCCAAGGAAAACCTTTGTATTTACAATTAATTCCATTATTATGAATAACCACATTTATGTCTCTACCCACTAACCATGCATGATTAGTTGAAATTTCCATACTCATGCAAGATCCCTCATTGATCCACCAAGTCATCACAAGGTAAAAAATATCCAGGTTCCCCAATGCTGTACTCCCCTTATTTACGGTCAAGTCCAACCCTTGAACTCATACCAACCATATTTAACAAATACCATTCCAAATAAATAAATAAAAAATCCTCATTTAAATCATTTCATCAAATACTTTTCATGTGTCAAAAGAAAACTATAATTTTAAAAAAATAACTTAAAAATTATATAATAAGATGGTTTTCAAAATTCCAACCAATTTTTACAAAACAATATAACAAGGGATTTCCTTTAAGAATCATACATGTTTTTTAAAAAAAATTCAATTAAAATATTTAATCAAAATAAATTCTTTATGTTAAAAGAGAATTGGAGATTAGAGGAAAAAACATACCTCACAACGGTTTTCAAAAAATGAAGTATGCCATAAGAAAAATTCAATATCTGATCACAAACCATGTTAACCTAACTAGATCCACCAAAATTACATCAATAACAACAACAAAAACCAAATAACTATCCCCAATAGACTTGGTCTATGATTCCAAGAGAGGGAAGAACCATGGATCTATGAAGAATGAAGAATAATGAGAACTTACTGAGGAATCTGGGTAGAGGAGGAGGAGGAGGAGGAAGCATAGGAGGTAGAGGAGGATAAATCGGTGGCTATAGAGGAGGAGGAGGAGGAGGTAGTGGCAGTGTAGGGGGAGGAGGAGAAGTGTTTGTGGTGGAGGAGGGCTCTGCAGCACAGGGGTCCGCTTCTGCGAAGGCTTGAAAGGGTGCGAGAGAAGAGGAGCATGTTAGGGTTCTTTTAAAAAACCCACTGGAATCTTTATCAATGCTAGTTAAAGTACTGATAAAGGTATATTTTATCAGTACTAAAATAAAAAGTGCTGATAAAACACACCTTTATCAGTGCTAAAAAAACGATGATAAACTACCTATTTATCAGTGCTAAAATTATAGCGGTGATAAAAGACCTATTTATCAATGCTAAAATTATAGCACAGATAAAGGTATATTTTTAATAATTTATTACTATTATTATATATTTATTTAAAATGATATATAGGATAAATATATATTTATTTATTAATAATTATAACTATAAATAGTATATATTTATAAATATTTGTATATAATTGTTAATATATATATATATATTAATAAAATTATAATATTATATGTATAATTTTATAATTATTTATATATATGTAGTTATAATTATAATTATAAATTTATTTGAAAAGTATTTATATATATCATTAAAAATATAATAAAATATATTTATTATTTAAATATATTTAATGTAATTTTATAAGTACATTTTGTAGAACATATATACTTCATATGGGTAAAATTATGAATTAATCAATATTCCACATTAATGGACAACATGATGTAATGTATAAATGCACATTCATGCATGATACATAACATATATGCATGATCAATATATTCATTGACCAAATTAATTGGAAAACACACATATATTCAATAATTTTAATTATAAATATATATATTAAAAATTATTATATATTTATAAATAAAATAAATAAAATAAATAAAATAAATAAAATAAGTAAAATAAATAAAATAAATATAATAAATTAATCCAATAAATATAATACATATAATAAATTAATATAATAAATCTAATAAATATAAATCTAATAAATCTATAATAAACATAATAAATCTAATAAATATATTTATTATTTAATTTAATTTATTATAATATTATAATTATTTAATTATATATATACATATATATTTAATTATAATCTTAGAAATAATTTTTTCAATTAAAACATTATATATATATTTTTGAATTATTTAAAAATATATATTAATTATAAATATTTGTTTTTTATTTAATGTATACAAATAAACATTATTTTTGAATATAAATATAATAATTTTATATAAATTAATAATATTTTTTTATTAAAAACGTTTATCAGCACTTTTAGCTAGCGCTAATAAAGGCCCACCCCTTTATCAGTTCTTTTTACTTAGCGCTGATAAAAGGCATCGCTTTCCTTACCCTCTTTTGTGGTAGTGTTACCTGTATCCAATATCCTACTTCCACCAAAAGCTAGTGACCTCCCTGATCCACTGAATAATCCATGAGGTTATGGGCTTACTGATTATGTATTATCCCCAACCATGTTCTCATTAATGATATCATCAGTATGTTTCATCAATGAACTAGAGAGATCTATGAAAGGGTCTCCTACTAGGCGTGAGATATATAGTCTTTCCTTCACATGAATCATACACTAGGTTAGGAATATATTGAAAACCGTCTCATAATCCCCCACATATTCTTTCTTCTTTAATGTAAGAAGTGGGCCTCTCACTTGGTGTAAGCCCCAAACCATTCCTTAATGGGCCACATTTCTCATGATTCAACTTCTTTAAAGGGATATATTTCATATGAGGTGTACCATTAGGGGAGTTTATGTGTAATCCCTTCACAAATACTTATTACCTCTAATAAATACCAAGGAAACTTATACGTAATCCCCACATATATCCTTCATACATTCATGCAATACTAGGACAAACCATATGTATTCCCCACTTAATCTGCTAGTGTCGTCCCTTTCATAGAACAAATGTTCTTGTTGCATGATATAAACTAAATGAAAATATAATTCCAACATGACATTAATCTATACAATATTTTCCTATCATATGACCTTAAACTATTCATATCAAACTATGTGAGATTTGATTATAGTTAATTAGGATAACGACACCTTTATGTGGATCAAACCCCTGCATCAAAAACTATATTTCCACTGGTCCATACTCCTAGTAAAATCTATTTCACTAGAAGACACTCAAGGTTAACCATATCATCTATTATTATTATCCCATATCCATAAATGAAACATATAATTCATTCTAATTAGCTTCATATTCCCATAATATCCCATCACACATTCTGCCGAGTTAATGATAAACAAGGCAATCTATAAAGATTCTTCCCTTGTAAGTCCCACACCAACCATTTCTAGGAAGCATTATCTTAGTATTCTACTATAAATGAATTTAAACTAATTAGAAGTTTTCATGTATTAATAAACTTAAAGGAACCACTATGTTTCTTAATATAAAACCTTAAAAGGTATGACATGTCCTATTAAGTGGCACTAAACTATATGGGTTTTTTATTTATTTCACAAGGATATGTAGAAAGACCCTCTCATGGGCCTAATACCAACACCATGAACACTTACTACCTTTATAGATGACAATAAACAATAAAGTTCCCTACTATGTAGCTTTAAATAATATAATAATTAATTGATAAGATAGAGATGGAGAACCTTTGATATATAAAAATTTCACCATTACTAGAGAAAATATGATACATATATATAGTCAAATTGATAATGAACCTTCAATACATGTAAATGTTCACACCAACACATGATTATGATTGAGTCACTAGAACAGTGGAAACCAATCCTCTATAAGGATTTTAGAAGGATTCATAGGCATATATATATATATATATATATATTAAATTCCTGAATTAGAAAATAGCCCCCCCCTAAAGGGTGTGATGATACAAACCTTCCATCCTCTCATTCAATACACATCCCCATGTATCATCAGGAAAGAGACATAGTGCAACACCCTAAGATTTAATGAAATATTATTATTTTAAATTAATTTAATCATTTTGATAGTTTAAATTACATAAAAACCCTGAGTATATTTATTTTACAAGCAACACTTTGTTTTTCTTTCAATATACACAACACCAAGCTTAGTCTGTATTACACGTAACATTAATTTTAATTGAAATGTGAAATATTATTAAAATATTATTATTTAATATCATATTTATCATGAAGATATTAGAAGGGAAGATATGAATAATATTAAAAAAATTATAAAAATATATGGTTTACACATGTGTATAAAATGAATTATTTTGTAACCAATTAATTAAAAATGAAAATAAAAACTATTTGAAAATAAATGAAATATTTTTATGGAAAACTATTTTTATGTAATTTTTTAACTCAATAAATTAATAAAACCACTTTTGGTGAATTATTTTAATGAAATTAATATATTTAATAAAATGTTAAACATTAATCTTATGTGTTTTATTGATAATAAATAAGAATAAATCCAATTTTATGCTTAAAAACTATATTTTTCTTAAAAGATTTTTTTATATTTTTGCACACAAATTTTAGAACTAATTTTATAAAATTTTATAAAAATTATTTTTGAATATAAATTCCATTTTTGAAATCATCAAGTCAAATTAACTAACAATGGTTTTTTTTCTAAAAAGTATCATTTTTTGATGAATAATGAAAAATACTGAATTTTAATTGAAAATTACTTTTAATTTATTTTATTTATAAATTTTAATAATATTTTAAATTGTTTTTAAAGTAACATTAGTTCAATTATACATCAATTAATCATTTTTTTTATTTTAATAAATTTTATATCGAATTTTGTTATAAAATATTTGTAAGTTTTGAATATTTTCTCTTTCAAAACTCATTTTCTCATCCACTATGTGGGATTAATTTTAAATTAAAAATTTACACTTTTTTGAATGGAATTTAGAAAAATGGATTCTATATTTTGAATCATAAAAATTTATATTATCAAATAATTTCAATTTAATTTTTGACCAAAATGAATAGTAGAAAGAAAAAAATTATTTACCATAGTTAAGGTAAAAATGGGATTATTAGGGGGTTAAAGAAAAAAGATAAGGGTAAAAAATGACCCTACACATGTCTAACTACTATTTTCTATAAATATTTCCATCTTATACATTAAAATTTTATATATAGGGTCATTTAGAAGATTTTTTTATTGGGAATAAATTTATTATTTTGGAGTCTTTTGGGGAATTTCCACGTAGTTTCCAAGTAGGTTCCTTTCCCCCACTTAAAAAAGGTTACAAAGACACTTCAGTTATTCACACCTTCAAACCATTTTGGTTCATACAATCCCTTCACAAACCACATCCCAACTTCTATCCTCTTATCCTAGAAGCCTTATATTGGACATAAATCCATCCTAGGAAGGATTTTGTTGTAAACCTAAGGAGGATACTCGAAGAAGAGGAGGTATGAATGTGTATGATGTAAGCCAATAATTAAGGTATGATATTTCTTATCTCTCTTTTATTTCTAGGAGACAAACAAAAAACTCACTGCTTGATGATTATGATACAAAGATTACTAAAGAGGTAATTTATTTTTATCTCAATTTGGATTCTTGGAGACTTATGTCATGTTATACACCTATCTTATTTTATGAGGTTTATATATAACCCCTTTTAAATTTAATATCTTGGATTTATTTATTCTCATGAAAATTTTCATTTCATTTAATATTATATTTTCATGGGACTTATAACTCAATGTTACCAAATTTGTAAGATTTTTCTTTTACAATATCACCATTTATCGTGATTATTTATGATTAAGTCCCCAATATTAAAGTCTTATGATCTATCTCTCAAGAATTATCATGTAATTTATTCTCAAATGGTTATTCATGATATTTTTATGTAATATTTACATTAACCACTATTTGTTACCTAAAATAATTGAGTTTTTTTTTAAAGAAAAATCATCTTTTTTCTCTCTTTGATCAGAAAATCGTTTTTCTTCCAAAATCATGTTTTCTAAAGATATTTTAAAAAAAAATTAGAAATTAATACAATGATTTATTAAATTAATTCTTACCTATGTTTTACTTATTAATTTTAATAAAAGGCATATTCATGAAATTTTTAAAAATAGTTCCCATTTGTATTTTACTAAAAATGTGAAAAGAATCTTGGTTTTAAACATGCATGTCATGAAAAAAATTTACTACTGTCATGAACAATCAATGAATTCAAGATTTTATAACATGTTTTCAATTTTAATTTTAATAATTATTTTTAATATTTTGGAAATTTTTATATTTTAAATGAATGATTTCAAAATGAAATGTATTTTGAAAATGTTTTATGTTTTCTAAAAAGTGATTTTTAAAGTGAAAAGGATACTTTCCTAAAGGAATATTTTAAATTATTTTTAAAGATTCCTTTATGTGAATTAAATCTTTTTTCAAATATAATTATTTCCAAATTTTTTTATGTTTAAGAAAAATTGGTTTTTAAAGAAAAGTTATTTTCCTCAAGAAATGTACTAGGTGATCTTTCAAAATCATTCTTCATCTAAGAATACATCCTTTGATGTTAGTTATGATTTGATTAGGATATAAACCATAGATACCATTATTATTATTTATCTAAATGGTTTATCCTAAAAATATCTTTATGAAAACCATTTCTATTCCATGTGTTATACCATGATAAAATACTTAAGAATCCAACTTCTTTTTTCTACAGGTTATACTATGATGAAATGATGAAATGATTATAAAACATGTCTCTTTTCTACATGTAATGATATAATGAAATGTTTATGAAATACATTTCATTTTCTGGTATATTATATGATTAATGTTTTCTGATATTATTGCACACATATGTATCATTTTCATTATGTGATGGGTGAGACCTATATCTCCCTAGAATTCATTGGGTAAAGATTTATATCTCATGTTATACTAATGGGAAATATTTGATGAGCTAGATCCACTATGGAAACAATTTGTGTCATGATCCACTATGGGAAATAGGTGTGTCCTGATCCACTATGGAAAATATGTGTGTCCAGATATACTATAGGAAATAAGTGTGTCATGATCCACCAAGGGAAACAAGTGTGTCCTAATCCATAATAGGAAACAATTGATGAGTTCTGATACAATATTATGATTATCTTGGTAGTTAAACTTGACATATGAAATAGTTTTCAATATTTATGATGGTTTAAAACTTTTATAACATGATCTTATAGTTCATAATTTATTTTTGATGATTTATCACTCTTATGGACCCTTTTTTTAAATTACAATGTTTTATGCCATGAATCATGTTTATGATCTACGACAGGTTGGGTATGAACTTTGTAAGTTATTTTCATAATAAAATACCATTATTCGTATCTTATGATTTTATATGATCATAGATTGGTATAACTTATGGTTACCCTTACTGAGCATATAAGATCACCCTTTCTTATGTTTCCTTCCTCATGTTATGAAAAAATAATTAGGTATGGTATTCCTAATAGGAGAACTATGTGAGAAGATATTTGTGGGAGACATTGAATATATTTAAAAAATTGAGATGATTTTATTCCAAGTTTCCAAATGGACTAAACAAATATGACACTCAGGAATGTGTTTGTGTAATGTATTCAATATTCATCTAAAAAGATGTAATATCTATACATGAAAATCCTGGGTCACTATAGTTGGTATTAGAGAAAAGGTTTAGTTAACATCTGGAAACTAAGATGAGAAAACATTAGTGAAATACCTAGGTATATATATAAGGATATGATTAGGTATATATCAAAGGATAAGTCTAAGGATGAATCAAGGTATATGAAAATATCTTGGAATTTTGGTAAGGGATAGAGTGAGTAGTTTCCAAGAAATTACATCCCTATCTAGATACTATAAGTGGATGTGGATCTGGAACAGAGGTACCTAGGGGTAATAAATCTGAAAAGGGTGCATTGATATAAACTCAATCATCACCTGGTGCATGATAATGGGCCTTACTGCACACCTAGTTTCACACTCCCAGGGGATATGCTTTAGAAATTTTCAAACTCTTTATGAACCATTACGAAGGATTTAAAAAGATTATTACTTTTGATGACCTAGTATTAACCAAAGGTTTCATAGATTAAATAGTAGGTGTCATGATTTATACATCCCATAAATGTTTTTCCTGATTAATTATTTTTCCATTATGACTATCATTGATCAAACTATGATTTTTTTATTTTAGTCAATATTGGGAACCAGAAGGAACAATGTTAACATTGAATGTGATAGGGAATTTATTGATGAGAATCCAAATTTGATGATGTTTGGAGTGAAGGATACTATGATCATGCCTAATTAGTTATCAAGAAACATGATTAACAACATGCACTATTGATATTATCATGGGCATTATTAATTCCTCAGGTTTATCAAATTTAGAAATTTATAACATAGATAAAAAAACCACTAAAATATAAGGTAGTACATGATATTAAAGTCTGAGGTCAAACCCATAGAGTTAGTTTTTGAGAAAATATTAATTTAATAAAACAAACCTAAACTATTTTATTAAAGAAATGCAAACTAATTTCTTGAAAGAAGAGATGGTGATTGATTTTAATTTTAAGAAAATAGAAAAACGTGCTCAATAATTGAAAATACTAATTCGTGATTTATTATGGAATAAAATAACGAAAATGAAATAATAGGTTCTAGAATTGTGTTAGGGAGAATCCAATAGTCATGGAAAACAACCCCCAAAATCATCGATGTTCCCTTTTCACAATGGCAATGCTACATTAGGTATTTAATGAATTTGTAACTTGGAACCATTTTAAAGCTTATAAAGTAATTCATCCAATGGTCATGGTGTGAATTATTCTCTAGTAAATGTGTTAAAAGAAAAACTTTCTCATTGATCACACAATAGTCATGAATGATAAAGAAAAAAAGAGATTTAAGAAATTAGGGTTGTAGTAAATGACTCAAATAAGTTGAATTAAAAAATAAAATACATTATACAATAAACCCCACTCTATTTTAATTAAATTGAAAAACTTCTACCCCCTGATGATAGTCTTGAGGGGGTAGGAAAATAAAAATCCTATTTGATGCATCATGGAAGTAGTAGTCATTAATCCCTATGGTGGAGCCTTCAGAATGAATCTTTTGTGTGGTAACTTGGACTCTTATTTATAGGGGTTGGTGATGCTCGATGTAGATTTAATTAGACATTAATATGGTCATTAATGAGCCTTAGGTCATCAAATTTAATATCAGGTCATCCATAGGTGCGTTCACTATAGATTTTTGTCAAAATCACTATTTTTGGACCTGCCTGAGGTTTTCATATTGTGTAACGATTACACAAGATGTCATGTATGGTGGAAGTAGCATCCAAAAAATAGTATTTCTCAAAACATTCACATCGTGTATTGTTTACATGATGTGTAATAAATTCAAATTTCATAGCATGAAAAGGTACCATAAAATTCTCCATATCTCTACCTCAACCAACTCATGACATGTACTAGATTCATGTCATGTAAGATTTTATTTCAACCAGTGTTAGAAAGATCCATGAACTTTTGAATAAACCCCACTTGACCCTTGGGTAAAATTCAAGATCTGAACATAGTTTACAACGTGAAAATGTGCTTCTTTATCTTTTTCAGTCACTCAATCTTCATGTTATCATGGATTTTAGCTTCAATATTATACTATCGCACCACGACGCTTCACATCGCGACTCAAAGTTTCTTTTTTTCATTAAATTAATATCTCTTTTGATCCTTTTAAAATATATATAGAATACTTATCTAAATCTCAAAACAAGTCAACCAATGCTTATATTTGAAGTAATATTAATTAAATACTATTTCTATTTCATTAACATATCCTAAAACATAATAATGAAATACAAATATGAAATACCCCCACACTTGAATTCAGACTTTTCATCAAGGATGGAATCTCAACATACTACAAAGAAAATTCAACATACCATGTTTTAAACTTAATTTCTATAAAATAAATTGATTAAATGAGAATTTAAATGTTTAAGTATCACATAAGAAAACTCATCAATGCCTCATTTTTCAAAGATATAAATAAACCAAGTATTTTATTTTTCTTCTGTTGAAATAGAGACACCCTTTCATTCATCTATATTAATTTTTCAATTCATTATTAATATTCATGCCATTTTTAATCTAACTCACTTGAATTTTTCCACTAATCATCAAGGTATAATTGTGAATAGAGTTGATCACATACCTTAAGAACATGTCAGTTACCAAATGCTTTTAAGAC
This sequence comes from Viscum album, assembly GCA_963277665.1. Taxonomy (NCBI): domain Eukaryota; kingdom Viridiplantae; phylum Streptophyta; class Magnoliopsida; order Santalales; family Viscaceae; genus Viscum; species Viscum album. Next base: position 130,984,970 of record OY728137.1, read on the forward strand.
ATCTAATGTTTCTACCACTTAAAAAAATAATCACAAGTAATCATGAGGGCTTATTCATTAGGTTCAAATGCTTCTGAGGCTTTAGGGAAGGTGAATAGATGATGTGAAAAAATGAGGATCAAAAGTATGTTTGAATATAAAATTTAATTCATGATATCAAAAGACAAGATAAATACAAACCCCTCTATACAGATTTCATCACTCTCTTCCTCCAAAAATCTCAAAGTGGGATCATGATACATGTAATTATAATGAATGAATCAACCTATCTTAATCCTATTTTTTTCTTTTATTTCTTTCCTTTTCTATTTTTTTCCTTTTCCAAAGTTATTCATAATAAAAATATCACATCCACCACCTAACCACATACAATCAAAATAACATCATTCTAATAGTGGTTATTTTTTGTCCTCCCAAGACATAACCCATTTTATTATTTATTATTTATTATTTTGTTTCCAGCAAGAGAGGTGAATAATATAATAAAATTAAAAGTACATGGACTCTCCCCAAATCACAATGAAATTATAGAAAAATATCCTCAATGATGTATATATCGGTACACCTTGTAAAATCCCTACCCACAATTATTCATTTAAATATCATGAAAATCACTTAGAGGAAGGTTATAATGGATAAAATATACTTTTAACATGGTTTATTTCCGAACAAGGCTATTCATGGATTCTATGGGCTAAAAAAGTATTAATGCAAGGTGGTTAAAATGATAAAGGGTTAAACATAAGATGCCTCAATCATATTAAAAGTGATTCTGTGAAGTTAAAAATTTTATAATATTCCAAGAGAGTTCTAGAATATACATTCCAAAGTTTGAATGGAAATATACAACAAAAATAATTGGAATGAATGAGCTCAGAGGATGTATCAGAAATTAGATGAATGTCTTGGAAAACTACTCATGGAAAAGAATATGAATAATTAAATTAATGAATGAAAATATAAAAAAAATCAAATAATGAACAAATATAAGAAAAAACTAACTTACAAGTATTAACATGCTCCCTAAATCACGATTTTCCAAATCCTAATCCAAATTTTTATACTAATTAATTATTTCTCTTATTTTTATCATTTGAATTTATTGAAAAAGAAATTTAAAATTCAAGGAATGGTAATTATCCTAGAAAATTTATGTCTCATAGTTCCATTGAATAAAGAAAGAGTGAAGTGAGGGCATGTGATTGGCATTTAAAGGTTTAAATAAATTAAATGTGGGGATTAAAATATAAAAGTAAAAATTTGAAATGCTTACTCCCCTTTTCATGAAGCTTCAAAAATGGCTGTGTAGATTATACCTACACCGGTTTCATGATGTTTACTACACACATGTCTTGTATTCACTGTCTTTCATGATGTGAATGGGTTTCATGATGTGTAGTGGTCAAGTAACTTCTTTTCACCCCTCATACTTTTTTTATTCCTATGCCTTTGATATAATTGAAGAAAATATAGATAAATATTTTTTCTTAGAAAGAGATAAAAATTAGGTTTCCTATGGGAAAATTATTTCTTATAATGATCATTTAGGTCGAACATACCTAGTCTAGATGATTGGACTTTGGTATAGATCTAACCATCATGTTATTATAAAATTCTAATTTTAAAATCCACCAATATCACCTTAACTTTAACTCAATGAAGTTGGAATGGAACTCTTAGGTAGTGACCAGAGTCTAAATAGTATGAAGAAAAACAACATGATTTCAACATATATCTAGAGTTGATAAATTTATATATATTTAACTACTGGATATGTGCGTTGGAATTCTTTGATGACTGCTTTGTGTTCAACCTCCATCTCTTAAAATTCTTATATTACTACTATTTTTTCCTATGCATAGTCAGTAAATGGTATGGATGGTCTTTATTTCTCTTATTATGTCCCACTTATATTTTTTAAATACTCTATGATGAATCTGGATATTGTTATTTCATCATTATCATCTTATTCCTTCAACTTCGATCTTAGTTTTGTGAGGAAGAATTATAGGATCTCAATATCCGGGGTTACTTTTTTTTATATTTATTTACTTTAATTTAATTTATATTTTATAATTTTTGATTTTTCCTACTCATGTTACATAGAAAGTTCTTCTTTACCCTATGAACCTTAAAAGTTGAGGAAGTCATGGTTAAGATCATGTTCAGTTTCAGAAGTGGTACATAACTATTCTTCACCATCCCTGATTATTTTTTTGTGATGTTTCTCACAGAATTATATCTCCTGGATATGAGGTGTTGTGCAATCAAATATTGGGTATGGTTTCATGTTCCCTTTTAATTGATATTTTATAATTCTAATTAATTATTTTTGTTGTGTCATATTTTCTAGTAGGAAGGTGAACTTTTCCTTGGTGGAAATTTTCTTATGTAGCCCTTCCATTATAACTATAAATACTGAATATGGTAAAAAGTAATAAAAATAAAAATAAAATAAAAAAATAAAAATCTAAAATTAGGAAATATAAAAGTTGAGAAAAGAAATTTTCTAAATTATTAGACCAAAAAATTCTCTGATATTATCCCTGACAGCATCACCAAAAATTTGATATCCCCACAGGCATCATCAATTCTAGAGGAATGCCAAATTTATAAATTTATAATATGAATTAAACAAACCACTAATATAAATGGTAGTATAGGATATGAAATTTTGTGTTCAAACCCAGGTTGGAGAGAATATTAATTTAATAAAATAAATCTAAACTATTTTATGAAAGAAACATAAATTAATTTAATAAAAGAAGAGATAATGATTTATTTGGGTTATAATAAAATAAAAAAACATTCTCAGAAATTGAGAATCCATATTTATGATTGATTAGGGAATAAAATAATGAAAAATAAATCATAGGTGTGGGGAGTGAGTTGGGGAAAATCTAATGGTCATGGAAGATAACCCCAAAAATCATTGATGTTCCCTTGTCATAATGTTCATGTTACTTAGGGTATTCAATGACATAGTAAATAAGAATAATTTTAAACCATATAAAATAATCCACCCAATGGTCATGGTGTGAATCATTCACTAGTCAATGTGTTAAATGAATCACTCCCTCACTGTCCACACAATGGTCTTGAATGATAAAGAAAAGAAAAGATTTAAGAAATTAGGGTTGCAATAAAAAACTCAAATGAGTAGAATTTAAAAATAAAATAAATTAAACAACAAACCCCCCTTCATTACAATTTCATCACACAAGGTTTACCCCTCATGCAAGTAATGAGGGATTTGGATAATAAAAATTATATTTGACACATCATGGTGGTAGCGGTCCTTGATCCTAGTGGAGACACCTCCCAAATGAATATTTTGTGTGTTACCCTGGAATTTTATTTATTGGGATGGAAATTATCAAGGTTTCTTTAAGTGGTCATTAATATGGCCATTAATGTGACTTGGTTCATAAAATTTCATATCGGTTCATCCATAGGTGTGTCCTCTATAATTTTTTTGTCAAAATAACCATTTTTGACCTGCTTGAGGTTTTTAAATCCTATAATGTCCGGAGGTGGTGGAATCTCCAAAAAAATATATCCATAAACTCTCTCATCATGTACTATTTACATGATGTGTAATAAATTAAATTTTCATAGTGTGAAAAGGTTCCATGAAACTCATCATATCTCTACTTAGACCAACTCAAAATATGTACTAGATTCACATTATGTAATATTATATTTCAACCAGTATGGAAAAGTGCCAAAAACTTTAGTGTAAATCTCCATCAACCCCTCATATGAAAATAATGACATGAACATAGTTCAAGATGTGAAAATTTTCTTTTTCAGCTTATATATTCACTCCATCTCTATGTAATCTTGGATTCTGACATCAATATTTCTCTATCACGTCATGCCTCTTCACGTCGTGCTGTGAAGTTTCTTTTTCTCCTTAAATTATAATTTTTTTGATCCTTTTTTAAATATTTATAGTATCCCTCCATAAATCAAAAATCAAGTCAACCTATCCAAATATTGGTTGGAATATAAATTAAATACCAAATTTATTTCATTAAAATACGCAAAAACATATGTATAAAATACACATATAAACTATAACTAATTCTCAGATTCACCAAATAAGATAAGGGTAAAGTTCACTGAGAGTTTAGGAATTTGAGAACATGTAGGAATGAATATTAAATTTCCTATATGTCAAGAACGTGGGAATAAGTACTCTAGGGAATGTATTAAAGGAATGAGAAGATGTTTTATGTATGGAGAAGAAGGACACAAAGCAAGTAATTTCCAATGTAAAATGAAAAGTTTAGTTAACGAAATGGATGAGAATATTGGTCTCCCTAAAGTGTTATAAAAGTATGAATTTTTTAAATGTGGAAAACATGGAAATTATGAAAATCAATGTCCTATGGGGAGAGCATGTGAATAGAATCATAAAATTGGTATGATTAATGGATATATTGCTGATGAGGAAGAGAATATGAATGACATGTGAAAAGAATGAGGTTTTATGGAACAAAATGATGAATCCTAGTTAATAGATTATGGATGTTTTGGAATGATTTAAGTATTAATGTATTGAAATTTAAGGGATATATTATATGATTCATTAAATATATAAGGATGGTTTAGTATAAGTTTTTCATTAAGGATTTGAAAAAATATGCTAAATGGTACCGATGGACATGAAAAGTGATTTAATGGAAATATGATAATTGGTTTAAGGTAAGATAAAATTTAATAGTTTTGAGGTGTTGAGATAATTATGTTGGGATAGAGAGATATTGGATATGAATAAGTAAATTGGATAGCATTGATTACCTTAATGGTTTTTTGATGAAGTATTTTATGCTATCATTGATATAGTTTACAACTTTATTTAATTTATGGAATATATTCAATAATCCAGGCTTTTAACTAAGGAAAAAAAAATAATGTATGGTTTCAATATGGCTTTATGATAATTCATTATATTAAAATTATTTATGAGTATACATAATGAAGGTATTCACATGTTTATAATGTGAAAATTAAGAGATACTTTGTAATATTTTGTTAATTAATGTTAAGTTGATTTTGAGAAATTTGGTGACCTCATTTATAAATTTTGAATTTTATAAGGGTTATAAGGTTAAATTTTTTTGTAATGGTTTAAGTTGAACTTTAGAAAAGGCTTTCTATATTACTGTATTACATCACTATACGAATATTTATTCATATTGGATAACCTATACTACCATTTTGTTGTGATGATAACTAAATATAGACAAAATTAATTATCAGTATATCTATAGATCTTATGATTCGTTAGTTATTCTTCAATAAAAAGCTCACCTTAATTTCTTAGTGTAAGAGATGAACTTGAAAGAGTCACAACCAAAGGGTGAGATCATGTATAATAAATGGAATGAAATGACATAAGTATATCTTTTTATGGAAATTGTTCAAAATAAGTAAATGATCCTAAAATAAAATATTGCCCCATTATAACCATTTTTTATGATATAAATTACCTTTTTCATTCCAATTTTCTATGATTTTTTATTCATTAATTATATCTTGATCACCCACTTTCTTGTGATCAATGATATCTATCACTATCCATAATTATTTACGCTTTTCATCCATGTCTAAATCTCCTGTTTCCACCTATGTTGTCCTATGTGGAAACCTAGTTATGAGTTACATTAAGTATCCTTTTTTGTTTCCAAATTTACATTTTAAGGGAGATTTTATTACTCGTTTGTATGACGTGAGTTTCAATAAATGATTTTTCAAATATGAAACCTTTGATAACTAAGATGAATTTCAAGGGAAAAATTCATTTTAAGGGTTGTAGAATGTAACACATTGAGATTTCATGAAATATTTTTTTCTCAAAATAATTTAGAAATTTTTATATTTTTTGTTACATGAAACCTTGATTCTGTATTGATTTATACAAAACACTAATTTTGGATTACATTACACATATCAACGATCTTCTCTTGTGTTACACACAACACTAATTTTAAACAAAACATGTCATATTATTAAAATAATATTATTTAATTTTTTAGTTATCACATAGACATTGGAATAGTGGGTATGAATAGGATTAAATAAATTATAAAAATATATGGTTTACACATGTGTATAAAATCAATTATTTGGTGACCAATTAATTAAAAATGAAAATAATGGAAATATTTTTTATAAAAAATATCTTTATAAAAAAAATCTTTTACCTTAATAAATTAATAAAAAAACTTTTGAAAATTTATTTTAATGAATTATATATTCAATAAAATGTTTAGCATTAATTTTATGTGTTTTCTAGATAAGAGATAAAATTAAATCAAATTTTACGCTTAAAAAATATATTTTTCAAAAAAACACTTCTGTCGCCTATTTGTGCACTTAATTTAAAACTAAATTTCGAAAATTTTAGAAACCTTATTTGATATAATAATGTTAATTTTTAAAATAATAACTTCAAAATTATCTTAGGGTGAATTTTTGGGATTTTTTTCTGAAAAATTCCATTTTTTGATGAATAGTGAAAGATATTGAGTTTTAATTGAAAACTGAATTTTCATTTAAATTATTTATAAAGTTAAATCATATTTTAAATTTTTATATGTATAATTAGTTCCATAATAAATCCATTAATCCAATTTTGGTCATTTTAATTAATTACATAATTAAATTTTATATAAAAACATTGTAAACTTTTGAACAATTTCTCATTAAAAACCTTCTTTCACTTCGCGTATTTAGGATTAATTTCAAATTAAAATTTTACACTTATGTGAATTTAATTTTGGTAAAATGGATTACATATTTTAAATAAAAATAATTTATATTATCTAATAAGTTCAAATTAATTTTTTACCATAATAAATAGTGAAAAAACTAAAAATATTTACCATGCTTAAAGAAAAAATGGGTTTAATGGGTGTTTAAACTAAAAAGATAAGGGTAAATAATGACCCAAAACATGTATAAATTCCATTGTATGGACATATTTTCATATCATACTTCCTAATATTTAATATAGGGTAATTTTTAACCTTTCTTCTTTTGAATGACTTTATTAATTTGGAGTCTTTTGGAAAACTTTTGAGTAGTTTCCATGTGATTTCCTTTATCCCACTTATAAAATTTCACCACCACCATTCACTTATTTAAACCTTCAAACCATTTTGGTTCGTCTAATGCATTCCCAAACCACTTCCTAACTTCTATAATTTATCCTTTAAGCCTTAGTTTTTATATAAATCCAACCTAGTAAGGATTTTGTTGAAAACCTAAGGAGGATACCCAAAGAAAAGGAGGTTTGAACATGTAAGATGAAAGTTGCAAATTAAGGTAAGAGATTTCTAGTCTCTCTTTTATTTCTGAGATACATATGAAAATTCAACATGTGTTTATTTTATATGGTATATATAATTCCCCTTTGACCTATTATATCATAAATACCTTTCTTCCCATGATATTTAAAGTTTCATTTGATGTTGTTCTTTATTGGGGATTATGATACAACATATCACTAAAGAAGTAATAGATTTTTGTCTCAATTTTACTTCTTTTATTATTATGCCATTTTATTCACCTATATTATTTTATGAGGTGTATATTCATCCCATTTTATATGTAAAATCTTGAATTTATTTATTCTCATGATATTTTTTTTGTTTCATTTAATGATATCTTTTCAAGGGGATTATGATTCAAAGTTACCAAATTGGTAAGAGTTTTATGTTAAAATATCACCATTTATTGAGAATGCTTATGATTAAGTCTCCAATGTTTAGTTTTTATGATCTATCTCTCAATAAATATCATGAATTTTATTATACATTGTTTATTTATGATATTTTTAAGTAATAGTACCATTTTTACACTCTTTGGTAGTTAAAATAATTTAGAAAATGTTTTCAAGAAAAATTGTCTTTATTTATCTGTTCAAGCGAATAATCATTTTTCTTCCAAGACCATTTTTTATAAAAATGTTATAAATTTTTTAACATCATACAAATTTTTTATTAAAGAAAATTTAACACATGTTTTAATTTTTATATTTTTTAAAAAAGGAATCTTCATGTAATTTTCAAAAAAATGCATGTTTGTATTTTAATGAAAATATTAAAAGAACCCTTTTTTAACATGCACGACATGACTAATAATTCTCACATTCATGATTTTTCAATGATTTTAAGCTTCCATTACATGTTTTCAAATTTCATTTAAAAAAATATTTTCCTTAATATTTGGGAAATTTTTAGATTTTAAATAAATGTTTTTAAAATGAAAAGAATTTTCAAAATGTTTTATGTTTTAAAAAAAGTGGGTTTCGAAGTGAAAAGGATATTTTATTCAAGAAATGATTTAAATATTTTTTAAATATTTCTTTATAAGTATTCAATGTTATTTTTAAATAAAATGATTTTTGAAAAGATTTATGTTTTAGAAAAGTGGTTTTCAAAGAAAATTTACTTTTCTCAAGAATGTTCTAAGTGATTTTTCAAAATCAGTATCTATATAAGATGATATCCATTGATGTAAATTATTTTTTATTGGAGATACTAACCAAGGATTTCATTATTATTATTTTTCAGAATGATTTATCATGAAATTATGTTTATTAAACATGTTTATCTTCTATGGGTTATACCATGATTAAATACTTATGAAACCCACTTATGTTTCCATGGGTTACGCTATGACGAAATGGTGAAATTATTATGAAACCTGTCTCTTATTAATTGGTTATGATTTATGAAAAATTTAAGAAACAAATTTAATTTCATGGGTTATGATATTATAAATGTATTATGATCCTGTAGAACACATATGTATGATTTTCATTATGTTATGAGTGGGTCTTATATCCCCCTCCAATGCTTTGGGTAAAGATTTATATCTCATGAGATAAAAATAGGAAACAAGTCAATGGGATTGATCCACTATGGGAAACATGTGTGTTAAATCCACCATGGGGTCTGTTGTGTCCTCATAACCTATGGGAAATAGGTGTGTCCTGATCTACTATGGGAAAACGGTGTGTCCTAATACACTATAGGAAATAGGTGTGTTTTAATCCACAATGTAAAATATGTGATGAGTCTTAGTACATTATGTTGGTATTATTGGTCGTTAACCTTGAAATATGAAATGTTTTTCAATATTTATGATGGTGCCACAATTTTATGACATGAGCTTATAGTCCATGACTTATTTATGATGATTTTTCACTCTTACCGCCCATGTTTTCTGAACTGGTAAAGTTTTATTCCACAAATCATGTTTATGATCCATGAAAAGTTCTGTATAAACTTTTTATGTTATGCTAATGATAAAATAACCTTACACTTATCTTATGCTTATATATGATCATAGATTAATATCACTTATGTTTACCCTTATTGAGAATATGATCTCCCCCATTCGTATGTTTTCTTCCCTAGGTCATGAATAATGGATTAATAGGTTATTCCTAAGATGAGTACTATGTGAGAAGATATATTTGGGAAACATTGATGTTTTTTTAATAAATTAAGAATATTGTGTTCCAAGTTTTCAAAGACACTACACTATTATGAGCCTCACCCATGTGTTTTTGTAATGTATTGAATATTAATCTAAAATGAGGTAATATCCTTGTATGAGAAGCATGATTCACTATAACCAGAGACTTATTTCATCTATAAAGTAGGTCTTTAGGATTCCAAATAAACCCAGGAATGGGAGGCCATCATAGTTTCCATAAAAAAATTCACATGCCGTATTGCCTCATGTTCATTATCTTTATCAGGAGAAAGCAAGATAAGAGAGGTATAAAATCTCTAAATCACACTTCATTTATAGGATAAGATAAATAGGGTTAAAAAATCCTCATATTTCCAATATAATTAAATACATTGAGTATTCAAAGATTTTATAAATAAATATATACAAGGAAATATGAAAAGACCTCATCCTCTTCTCTTTTCTACTATGGTTCTCTAGATTTATTATTAATTTCAACATGAAAAATATAGATAAGGTTCTATTAGATATTTTACACATTATTCTATAATAAGATAAATAAATTAAATTATATATGTTTTCTATCATTATTTTTAATAGAAGTAAAGGAAATAAAAAAAGGCCCATGGAAGGATATAAGCCAAAAGAACATCTATAACACCCTTTGACAAAATAAAGATTCAAAAGGAGTGTAATTGGATGGGTGAAGTTTTTATTTCTTTTAAAAATAAGGGACATTTGAAGAATAATTATATCTCAATTAAGAATAATAGGAATTTTTAACCACATTTTTTATCGAAAGTAATCTTTCCATTTATACTAATTGAGTATTAAATGAAACTTATAACACACACATTTGTATTAAAATACAAAAAATATGTATACTATAGGTAATTAATCAAGTTGAGGTGGATTTTTGTGATACCAATAAATAAAGATTAATTGAAATAGATATAGGAGACTATCATCTAAAATTACTAACTAGAACGATTTCAATTTTGAAGAATTTTTATCATGTGCCTAGTGTAATCAAACACATAATTTCAATGTTTAGTTTAGACAATGATGGATTTATTTTTAAGTTCAGAAATAAATGTTTCTTATTTTATAATTAAATCATATGTTATAGTATGTAATATCTATATAATGGTCTTCACATAATAGAATTTCAAAATTGAGTCTTTGAAATTGATAATGAATCAAGTTCACATGACTATTATTACACCAAATTTTGGCATCATCTACTTGGTCATGAAAACCAATATTTATTGATATGATTTTATTAAAAATTTATTTAAATTATTTTTATTTTAACCTCTTAGATATATCTTATTCTATTTCACAAGGTAAAATGACCAAATTCTATTTCTGTTCAAAATTTGAGGGATCTACAAAGCATCTAAAATTTATTCACCAAGTTGTGTGTGGACCTTTTCCATTAGTGGATAGAGGTAGATTATCATAATTTATTACTTTTACTAATTATTTTAGTATATATATATATATACCTGATATGGTATAAGTTTGGTTCCTTTAATAAATTTAAGGAATATAAAAATGAATCAAAAAATCATCTTGGTATGAAAATAAAGAAACTCTTCTTTGATAGAGGTGATGAATATCTTAACTAAGAGTTGATCAATAATTAAATAGATTTTGAGTTGCTATAATGAATCACTCCTCTTTATACACCATAGTGTAATTATTTAGTGAAATGAGAATATTCACCTTATTATACATGGATAGATATATGGTGAGTCATGCAATTAATCCATTATCATTTTGGGGATATGCATTATAATTATAAGAATACACACTAAACTGAGTACCAACCAAAGTGGAAAGTGGAATCCCATATGAGTTGTGGTGTGAGATAAAATCCATTTTGTCATAAATACAGTTACGAGTATGTGAATAATTTAAGGATAATTATAGAAATAAAGCTTCATCATGAGGTATAAAGTGTATCTTTATAGGGTATCCTAAAGAGAAAAGATGACTTTATATAAATGATACCTCAAATAGAATTTTAATTATGGTAATAAATTATATGTTTTTAGAAATTGATAAAATATATAAAGGAGAAAGTGGAAGAAATATAAACATTATTTAAGTTTAGGCTCAAGATAAATAATAATGGGAACATGAAAAAAAATCCATAAGACATAGTGGAAGAGGTTTTTTGAGAGACAAATTATTACACCTTCTATTTTAATAATATGTATTTAATTTGTTATTTAATTAAATTATTTTTTTCTTATGAGATCTATGAGTTGTTGGTTACAAATATACAAAATGGAAAATTAGTTGATGAATATGATTAGCTCACATTTATTTATAACCATATTCCCAAACCATGTGGAATAAGGGACACTTTACAGTACTATTTTCATGGTTGGTGAATGGTTTATCAAACCATGTAACCATCCAGGGAAAACTGTGTGACTTCATTTTGATCCTGAGGATAGGGTATATGATTAATTGATGATTTTATAAATTGTCAAGCCTAGACAATTTTTGTAAAAATTAATAATGACCCTTATTCCTCTATCATATTTAAAATTTACCCTATCTTTTCCCCATTTGTGTAACCTAGTCTCCTTCCAGCTATGAATTATTCCAAATAATTTTTCATTAGTGATTTATCTTGGATTATAGTGGATTAATTAAGGAAAACTTGTGATTTATCATATGTTTCTAAATCATTATTCTCTTAGTTCCATTTTATTCCTTTTTTCTCATATTTAAATTCCCAAGATCACTATGGTGGATGAGTTCATGCCTAGGTATGGGTTTAATATTTAATATATTAAGGTTATAGGATTTATAGGGTCCTCTTATTCCATATATTGTGAAATTTAATGAAGGCAATGAGTTTACATCAAATTTTAAATTGGTTTATTACCATAATATGTATTTCCTTTGTCATACAATAAGTGCTTAGTTTTCCTTGGATTTTAATTTATAAATTGTGATTGAAATCATGATTGATGACTGATTTATACCTACCATTTATTTTTATATAATTTTTTAGACAAAATAGTTGTTTCACATGGTTTTGTCTTCAGAAAACTAGTTTTAAACCTTTGAGTCATTTGATAAAATGTTTCCTATGGTATTTTTAATCCAAATATATTTTAAAGAGAGTATTCAAGGGGAATTGTATTTTGAATGTTATTCACTTGATTTTGAGCCTTTATTTTATGTATTGGACTTCAATTATGTATTTGATAATGTTGAAATTATTATAGGATTTATATCTTATAAAAATTAGATAGGAAACCTTAGGTATGTGTTGGGTAACTGGAATGGGTGCTACTCTAGCTTAGTTTGTGCACTAGCTAGGTGTCATTGCTGGTGAGACCATGTGAGCTACTATAATTAAGTTAGTTTTTGGGTTAATCTAGGATGATTAAAAATACATGAGTGGGTCCTATATCATCCCACCTTTTTATTACATAACTTTTCATTACATTTTACAAACAGAGGATCTTTAAAGTCTAGTGTCTTGAAAATCAAGATCATAATACATGAAAACAATATAAACATTCTTCTAAAACACTTGTAAGGATTCGTCATAGTTCATCCTAATTTCATTACAACATCTCATAACCTGGGAGTATACATCAAAGTAAAGGGTGAGCAGAAGGCCCAGTAAGGGAAACAAGAGAAACATTTTACATGTGAACTTGAGATACATCAATAAAGTCATGATAAATAACTTTAAGGCATGGGAAAGAGATCATGAGGCATATAATAAAAAAATAACGTGTTTAATAACTTGAAGATGTGGCTAAAATATTTAACTTAGAAAATCATTTCCGTATTACCAAGATCCATCCCCAATGTGTCATTAAAAAATTACCAAGGTTATTCACCAAGGTATTGTTAAAATGGTCATCTCTAGAGATTAAGTCTTTACACAATGAATTGGAGTGATATTAGGGTGCACCCTTAATTTGTCTTTATTATCATGTGATCCACATATATCATCATCATTAATTTAATAAATAACACATATATCATAAAAGAAATGGGTTTCATTTCATAGTCATAACATCTTAAAACTGCTTTAAAGACGTGATCTTTATGTCACTTTAAACCCATGGAAAAGGAAAGCGGGTCTCATGTATGTAAATCCCAGAATTTAAAATAGAAAATTTTGATATATATGTGAATACCTCTATAGAAGAAAGGGATTTGAGTATTCACTTAATAAAATAAAAGAATTTGAGAAAAAGAGAGAGACATTTTGAGACGAAAATTCTGCAGCATAACGGCTATGTTACAGGGTTTTAGAAAATATTGAAAAGAGAGGGGACATGGGTCACCCACTCATAAATGATCCATAAAAAAGTATATGGACAGAATATAAAGGATATAAGAACATTGTAATGAAATTTTAAAGTCATACCATATGAAATGAAAAATATGGAAGGAACACAAAAAAAAGACTTCTCTTATGAAAATTCGACAGCCTAACGATGTCACTTAAAACTTCAAAAAATGAATTGATGATATCAAATAGGGTCTCTCATAATAAGAACATAAAATAACAGTATTATGGATATATATATCATACCCCAACATAATAAAAAGGAACATTAAATACTTGACATGAAAATTGGACTTGAAAATGAGAAGGGTGAAAGAGTCCCTTACAAAAATTCGGCAGCCTAACAACGCCACTTAAACATTCATAAAATTAATTGATGAGAGAAAGAGGGGGTCTCTCATCATATGAACATGAAAAGGAAATTAGGATTAATATAAAAGAACATCCCAAACATAATAACATGGAGCTTAAAATATATGACATAAAGGAGAATACATGAAAAGAAAGAGAGAGGTAGGACCCCTTACCTTGAAGAGCAACTTCGAAATCTTGAAGTTCAGGACCTTGGGAGGCATTAAGGCACCTTGGGAGAACTACTTGGGAGGTAAAGAGACCATAAAATCATTAGGGAGTATTTGGAAATGAAATTAATGAGGGAAAGACATGGTATTTATAGATGAAGTGAGGGGACAAAACATTAATTGCCAGGGGACACCTCATCGGTGGTATTGGAAAAACCATGGGCTTTCCCATTGTATTTGGACATGGTATTGGCCACTTGGGAAACCTCATAACTTATCTTACTATTCATAAGTAGACCCAAATTATTTCATAATTATTACATCCTTAATGATGTCATTAAACACCAAAACTCAAAAATGGTATTTTCACTATTCATCGAAAATTCAACTTTCTCAGAAAAATCCCAAAATTTCACCTTAACCAAATATCGATGCTCTGATTTCAAAAATGAACTCCATTTTATGAAAATAATTTTCTAACTAATTTTAATTTAATTTTTAAATAAAAACACTATTCACTGAAAATTCAACTGTTTCAGAAAAATCCCAAAAATTCACCTTAACCAAATATCGATGCTCTGATTTCAAAAATGAACTCCATTTTATGAAAATAATTTTCTAAATATTTTTAATTTAATTTTTAAAATAAAAAACACTATTCACCCAAAAAAACTAATACTTAACAAGAACTTTCTGGAACATTTATTTACCTATTTTATTGAATCACATTACTTAATCAAGGTGCCTAGATTATATTAATAATTTCTTAAGTGGGGTTAATTAATCCATTTTATCACATTACTAATTAAAAGCATAAAATCACTATTCATAATTTACTATTCATTAACAATTAAGTTGATCTTATTAGACTCTAAATTTCTTACTGAACATAACTGTAGAAGACCATTTTTTAAAAATCCTTACACATTATTAATTATTTAAGGTTTATAGAAGTATTTTAAAAATACCATTTTTCTAAAATTCATCAATAATTTTCATACTATATTTATCTGAACATTTGAAAATTCAAAAACTTCACCATAAGAATACATCACAATTTTTATTTAAATCAAAGGATTACAAAAGACAGTTACGGTCTCTTTACATAACCCCTTATAACACCAGCATAGGACCTAAGAGTAAGGTGTGCTAGGGTGATAGAATTTTGGGGCGGCTCAGCCAACATTGCCTGAGTAGTGATTTCTATCTTCTTGAACTTCTCACGAAGGCGATTCTATTCCAACTTCACACGATGAAGTTTGACTTGGGTTTGTTCCACAGCAAAGCCCAAAGGTGCTACCTCCTTCCCGAGTTCTGTCAAATGGGCTTTGATCAGCCCAAGACTACTGGATGGGGCCATCAAATCTTCTTTCAATATTAATTAATCAAGATCACTTGTATTTATAAACAATAATTGATACATTTAGTTTCCAATAGTCATATTTACCAACGGTCATATAATAGTCGAAACCCAATGGTCTTATTTTAATTATACTCATTTTATTAAATGAAATAGTTTTGTTGAGTATAAAATAAAATAACACACAAATTTAGGAAAAATAATTTATTCAAAATTTCGGGTCATTACAATCTTCCCCCCTTAAGAAATTGTATCATCACAATTTTAAAATTGGGTTGGAAATTTCATTGAAAGTCCCACATCAGAAAAGAGTCAGTAAAACTATTACTTTAAAAGAAAGAAAGGGAAGTACAAGGGTCATCCGAGTTAACCCATAATAGGATTCCATGTAGGAAAACATGGATATAGAAGAGAAAACAAAGGGAAAAGTTCTGATAGAGAGTGATATAAAACATTATTAGGAGAAAATTAACCACAAGAAGATCACAAACTTAAGATGTGTTAAATGGTCTTTGATTACCCAGTAGGAAACGTAAACCAAAAATGTTTTTGTTTTACGTTCCTTTTCATAATTTTGAGGAATTAATTTACTACATAGAATAAAAACATAAGGAAATATACTTACCTTCATGTATAGTTTCATCCCTTAATAGGTTTCCACCAAGTCTAATCCTTTCTCCAAACAATGAGCATTCAAAAATACTTGGTCTCATCAAAAGTACAAGAATCATCATCTAGAGAATCAAATAATCCACAAAAGAATAAGTATAGTTTTCTCTTGTCTTTAGTCATCAACTAAAACTAATATGGTTAGTACGAGATCATATAATCCTCAAAAAGGATAATCCTTTATAAAAATAAAAATGACTATTAATCTCCAAAATTCAACAACAGTACCCAATGTTCCCAAAAACCATTCAATACACAATCATCCTTAAAATTATTCAGAATAATCCAAACTAAGATTGGAACCCAAAACTCAGAAGGATTTAATCACATAGTCTTCCTAAAAAAATCTTAACATTTATCTCCAAATAACATCGAATACTATTAAAGTCTCATACTAACTTGTAATTAACCTATTCACATATTCTCTATTCTCGGTTCATCATTTTCTAGAAGTAACCCAAATCAATATATGTCTACAATAAATATATAAATTCTTACAAAAAAAATTCAACCATTCCTCTTCAATTTAAATCCTATAGTATTTTATTTCCCTTAGGAATATAGTACTCCAAAAGAGAAAACATCTTCCAAAATAACCTTTATCATTTAATCACCAAATAATTTTCCTATACAAAGGATTTCCATTTGATAAAACATAAGTTTCCAAAATCAACTTATTCTTGATCCATAAAAATAGAAGGTGCATTAGTCAGTTCGAAGGGCATAAAAACAAACTCATAATGCCCATATCTTGATTGGAAAGTAGTTTTTGGAATATCATCATTATTCACCATCAATTGATGATAACTAGAATGAATATCAATCTTAGAGAAGAATTGAGTCCCATGAAGTTGGTCAAATAAGTCATCAATTCTTGGAAGAGAGTATTTTTTCTTCACTGTGATCCCATTCATTTCTCTATAATCAATGCATAGCTACATCGATCCATCCTTCTTCTTCACAAAGAAAACTAGTGCTCCCTAAGGAGACACACTTGTTTGGATAAACTCATTCTCCAAAATATCTTGGAGTTGTTTCTTTAATTCCTCTAGCTCCACATTTTCCATCCTATAGGGGGTCTTTGACATCAGATGAGATTCAGGTACAAGTTCAATGGATAACTTTACCTCTCTTTCTGGGGGAGGTCCGGGTAACTCCTCAGGAAATATGTCAACGTATTCCTAGACGATGGGGACATTTTCTAAAAGAATAAATCCTTCATGAGAAACTTATTTCATTTACGAATCTTTTAACTAAAAAGGATTTTATGTCTTACAACTTCATTCTTAGACAATTACATTTTTCTATAATTCCTTCATAATGATTCATAAAAAGCTTGGGATTAACCAACCATATCCCCAAGGAGTGTCGTAACCAAGAGTGCAGTAAGGCCCATTGTCGTGTATCAGTTTCCGTTCGAGTCTAGATCAAAGTGGTGTTTTCGGGTTTTACCCCTATGTACATCTGTGCCAGAGCCCCCTCTACCTGCTCATATCCAGACATGGATGTATTTGCTTGATAAACCACTTACTCAATACTCACCAAAATTCTTGGAAGAATTCATATATTTAAACTTTTATATAGGGTTATTCCTAAAGTTTTCATATCCTAATTTCCATAAATAACTAAACTATCCTTTGATACCAACTATAGCATCCCGCCTTTTTATTACATAACTTTTCATTACATTTTACAAACATAGGATCTTTAAAGTCTAGTGTCTTGGAAATCAGGATCATAATACATGAAAACAACATAAAAATTATTCTAAACCACTTGTAAGGATTATTCATAGTTCATCCTAAGTTCATTATAGCATCTCCTAACCTGGGAGCATACATCAAAGGAAAGGGTGAGCAGAATGCCTAGTAAGGGAAACAAGAGAAACATTTTACATGTAAACTTGAGATACATCAATAAAGTCACGATAAATAACTTTAAGGAATGAGAAAGAGATCATGAGGCATATCATTAAAAAACCTGTTTAATAACTTGAAGATGTGGCTAAAATATTTAACATAGACAATCATTTCTATATCACTAAGGTCCATCCCCAAGGTGTCATTAAAAAATTACAAAGGTTATTCACCAAGGTATCGTTTAAATTGTCATCTCTAGAGATTAAGTATTTACACAATGCATTGAAGAGCTATCAGGGTGCACCCTTAATTTTTATTTATTATCATGTGAGACATAAATATCATTATTAATCATTTCATTAATAACCCATATATCATAAAAGAAATGGGTTTTATTTCATAGTCATAACATTTTAAAAACTGCTTTAAAGACGTGATCTTTATGTCACTTTAAACCCATGGAAAAGGAAAGCGGGTCTCATGTATGTAAATACCAGAATTTAAAATAGTAATTTTTTATATATATGTGAATACCCCTGTGGAATAAATATCTTTGAGTATTCACTTAATAAAATAAAATAATTTGAGAAAAAGAGAGAGACATTTTGAGATGAAAATTCTGCAGCATAACGACTATGTTACAGGGTTTTAGAAAATATTGAAAAGATAGGGGAAATGGGTCACCCACTCGTAAATAATCCATAAAAAAGTAGAGGGACAAAATATAAAGGATATAAGAACATGGTAATGAAATTTTAAAGACATACCATATGAAATGAAAAACATGGAAGGAAGACAAAAATAAGATTTCTCTTATGAAAATTCGGCAGCCTAACGACGTCATTTAAAACATCAAAAAATGAATTGATGAGATCAAATAGGGCCACTAATAATATGAAAATAAAAGAACAGTATGATGAATATATAGATCATACCCCAACATAATAAAAAGGAACTTTAAAGACTTGACATGAAAATTGGACTTGAAAATGAGAAGGGTGAAAGAATCCCTTACAAAAATTCGGCAGCCTAACAACGCCACTTAAACATTCTTAAAATGAATTGATGAGAGAAAGAGGGGGTATCTCATCATATGAACATGAAAAGGACAATAGGATGAATATAAAAGAACATCCCCAACATAAGAACATGGAGCTTAAAATAAATGACATAAAGGAGAATACATGAAAAGAAAGAGAGAGGTAGGATCCCTTACCTTGAAGAGTAACTTCGAAATATTTAAGGTCGGGACCTTGGGAGGATTGAGGGAACCTTGGTAGGACTACTTGTGAGGTAAAGATACCATAACTTCATTGGGGAGGATTTGGAAATGAATCTAATGAGGGAAAGTCTTGGTATTTATAAGAGAAGTGAGGGGACAAAGCATTAATTGCCAGGGGACATCTCATTTGTGGTATTGGAAAAACCATGGGCTTTCCCATGGTATTTGCCCATGGTATTGGCCACTTGGGAAATATCATAACTTATATTACTATTCATAAGCTGACCAGAATTATTTCGTAATTATTACATCCTTAATGATGTCATTAACCACCCGAAACTCAAAAATTGTATTTTCACTATTCACCAAAAATTCAACTTTCTCAGAAAAATCCCAAAATTTCAACTTAACCAAATATTGATGCTCTGATTTAAAAAATGAATTAAATTTTATGAAAAAAAATTTCTAAATATTTTTAATTTAATTTTTAAATAAAAACACTATTCACTGAAAACTCAATTGTTTCGGAAAAATCCCAAAAATTCACCTTAACCAAATATCAATGCTCTGATTTCAAAAATGAACTCCATTTTATGAAAATAATTTTCTAAATATTTTTAATTTAATTTCTAAAATAAAAAATACTATTCACCTGAAAAAACTAATACTTAACCAGAACTTTCTGGAAGAGTTATTTACCTATTTTATTGAATCACATTACTTAATCAAGGTGCCTAGATTATTTTGATACTTTATTAAGTGAGGTTACTTAATCCATTTGATCACATTACTAATCATAAGCGTAAAATCACTATTCATAATTTACTATTCATCAAAAATTAAGTTGATCTTATTAGGATCTAAATTTCTTACTGAACATAACTGTAGAAGACTATTTTTTGAAAATAATTACACATTATTAATTATTTAAGGTTTATAGAAATATTTTTAAAATATCCTTTTTCTAAAATTTATCAATAATATGCATACTATATTTATCCAGACATTTAAAAATTCACAAACTTTACTATAAGAAGACATCACAATTTTTATTTATATCAAAGAATTACACAAGGGAGTTACGATCTCGTTACATAACCCCTTATAACACCAACATAGGACCTAAGAGTAAGGTGTGCTAGGGTGATAGAATCTTGGGGTGGCTCGACCAACATTGCCTGAGTAGTGATTTCTATCAGCTTGAACTTCTCAGGAAGGCGATTCTATTACAGCTTCACACGTTGAAGTTCAACTTGGGTTTGGTCCAAAGCAAAGGTGCTACCTCCTTCCAGAGTTCCATCAAATGGGCTTCGATCGGCCCGAGACTACTGGATGGGGCCATCTAATCTTCTTTCTATATTAATTAATCAAGATCCCTTGTATTTATGGACAATAATCGCAATATTTAGTTTACAATGGTCATATTGACCAACGGTCATATAACAATAGAAACCCAATGTTCTTATTTTAATTATACTCATTTTGTTAAATGAAATAGTTTTATTGAGTATAAAATAAAATAACACACAAAGTTAGGAATCAAAATTTATTCAAAATTTCGGGTCGTTACAGGCCCTAGTTACCATTACCCTTCTTTGTTAAAGAACATGTTTCATAACTTGTGTATGTTCTGATTCATTCCACTACATTTATACTATGATTATGTTTGTTCCATATTTCCATGGTTACATTTTATTACTTCCCTATTTGCGTTTATTTTAGAATGGGGAATATCATTACAAAACCAAATGAAATATGAAATGGTTCTCTATTTCATGTCTTACAAAATAAAAAGGGTGTTTTCCTAAAATAATATTATTCAAAAGTAAACTAATAGTTTGAAAAGATAAATATATTATTCATATTTATGAAGGAATCCTAACTTGATTTTACTCACACCTTGCATATGAATTTGGGAAAATTAAAACATGATTATGTCTGGTATAAGTATAGGTAAAGGATACATGTCATGTAGATGTTCCTATTAATACCGATCATCCTTACTTAGTATGGTGATGGTGGTGACCATGGGTCCTGGGGAGGTGTCTAGTGTGGATTATTTTTAGAAACCTTTAGTGTTTTTTTATTTTTCATTGTTTATGTATTTATTGCGTTGACCTTAAGTGTCTTTTGATCATTGTATTATATGATTTTTTTATTTAATTACTATTTTATTTTAGTTTCAATCTTTTTGTGTGGTGTTTATTATTATTTCTATTTATTGATGTGAATGATTTTTTGATATGTAGTTAAATTATAAAGGATTTTAGGGTGGGATCCCTATTATGATTTATTGGATTTTGAGTATGAAATTGTTCCTACATGATAATAATTTTATGCCTCGGTGCTTTTATCCTATGCATGGAGATCAATAACTCACTTTGGGTCATTTTCCTATCCGTTTTAGGTGACATGTTTGGTATACCATGGTTGTTTCATTACAAAATAGTATTAGAGTGACCTATTGTTATTGGGGGAGTAAAGGTTGTATAGAGTAGGACTATTGAGTCTTTAGTGGAGTGTACAAGAAGTTCCTATAAAATAATTCTTCATGATTAACCATGAGTTAAAATTATTTATTAGGGAATTTTTTTATTAAATTAGATTTATTATTAGATATTTTGAGATGATTTACTGCTATTATGTCCTTTAAAGTGATACTGTAGGTTTTTTTTGTAAATTTCTCTTTCAGGGTGGGAATGAGAAAGAAACCAGAGGAAATTTTTTTATTATCATGGTCTAGAGAACCATGTAATGAAAAAAAATCAATTATTGAAACCTCCTAGTACCAATCATACAATTGGTGAATTATTTCCCAAATAGTGTGTCCAAACCACAGATAGTGATGAAATATGTAAAATTTTCATGTTTTCACCCAATTTTCCTTTTAATCTATTTTTCTTACTATTTTTATCCATTTAAGAGAAATTGGGTGTATCTTAATGTTACATCCATGTTTAAAATTGAGTTTAATTATGTATTTATTGGGTTTAATGTTTCAAGTTTTATAAATTATAATTCCTAGAAAAGCATATGTGAATCATACAGAGGGATCCACAAACTGAACATAATAGGCTAACCCACCAGTGGATCTCCATATCATTGGATCATTTATCAAGACCATATAGTCTACGATACCTGAATGTGAGAATGGGTAAGCTCATATAGTGGATCATGCATATGAATTTACCAAGAAGAACCCACCTTTACCAAGCAGAACCCACCCTCATTCCCAGGTAATCCAAGTCATTAAAAGCTGAAGAGTGGATAAAAAAGGTAGAATGAAACTTTAATTTACTTAAAAACCCTTATAAATCCAAGGTTATATTTTCTAATTTCATATTATAATGGCCTAAATGAATGTATTGGGACTCAATTGTATTTTCTAAGCTCAATAATGATCTCACTTGGACTAAATTAAAAGATATATTCAATTAGAAATTATACCCAAAGATATTAAGGGGGGAGAATACAAAAAAAACTTTTTTTGTAGGAAATTATATTTTTTAAAATTAATTTCTATTATATTTAATAATATATTATATTATAAATCTCATGAAATATATAATATGAAATGGAATGGAATTTATTTATTAGTAAAATAACTCATGCTTCACAAACAACTATTATATTATATTTTATAATATATGAACATATAAATACTATTATATTTAATAAGAAAATTACACATCATGAAATAATATTTTCTATAATAGAAAAGAATAGTATTGGGATATAAACACCAAATAATAGTGAAAACACTAAGGGAAACTCAATATTTTCAAAATCTCCCATGAATATCACTCTATCCGTAAAGAATATAAAAAGAAAGAGGAGTGTTAAGAACATGATATAAATTATAAAGAGAAGTGTAAAACCATTTCATTTGAATTAGTGAATGAATAGGTATCATAATTAAAGAGTATATATTGGGTGTAATGTGCAATTTGGCCGTTAGGATTTGACCATTACCCAACCATTGTAATATGACTGTTATATGACCATAAAAATTATAATAATATCTAGTAGAATAGAAAAATAAAAATTTAAAATAAAATTCAAATGTATTATAATTATCTTTTAAGTATGTTATTATATGTCCAAATACTCTTTATGAATCAATACATATGATATTATAAAATTCATAATTCCATTAAGTGAATAGACAATGTATCTCCCTTTAAGAATTATAGTTTATAGAAAATATTTATTATTTATTTAAAATAATTATTTATCAAACTTAAAGATTTATTTTTATAAAATAAAATTGATATTTTAATTGAGAACATTGAAATTAGGTTAGGGTGAAATTTTGAGAATTTTCTAAAATACAACATTTTTCTGTGAATATAAAAAATAGTGTTTTGTATTTTTGATATATTTTCTGGATTAATAAATATTAAATAATGACTTAATAATTAATATATGTGAATCCATAACCAAAAATATATTTTTTAATTAAATTCGTTAATTTTAAATAATTAAAATGATTTCCCAAACTAATAAAATAACTTCCTAAAGTCTGAAATGTAAATTAAGTTATTAAAAAAAATATTTTGTGGAAAAATAATATTAAAATCCAAAAAAAATATTAAAAATAGGATTCCATTTCTATCAAAATTAAAAGTTAACAAATATTCCTTAAATGTGAAAAATTGTAAACTAAAACCATGTGTAAGACAATGAGTTTCCATTTTCCACAACCTAGATTTATAAGGCCTATATTTATAAATTAATAAAAAAATCTCCTCATTTTTCTATAAATACCAACCTATCAAACCCCATTTCATTAAAAAACAAGATAATTATCACATTCTAACCTCTCGTAGTCTGTCCTCATGTCTTTTGGTGAACACCCCTTGCACTCAAGCAATTTCCCCTCTAATATTTGGTAGCGATATTTATGGAGAGTGATTATATTTATTTTACCTTTTTATCTAAGTACTTATTTTGTAGTAAGATTCCTATTTTTCAAGTTAAAATGTTTTATAATAATTTAATTACTATTAAAATAGTTTTTATCAATGTGAGATTTTCGTTTTTGTTTCATTAATCCCACACAATTAACCATTTTGTATAACTGTTATGCTGCTAAAATTATTCATTGATTTTTCATGCCACCATTTATTTTTATGAATACCCAATCCTTTTCTACTTCAAGGGTAGTCATATAAATGTAATTTTAATTCAATTATAGGGTATTTACATGTATGAAACTCACATTCCATTATTCTGTGTTTGAAATGTTGAAAGGCTCAAGCCTTTACACCCTTATAAACTCAACAATTATATGAAACTCATTCTCATTCTCCTCAAGTTATTAGTGAAATTATTTATTATGATATATGATTAATATGGAACACATAAATTTATTCATAAAAAGGGTTCACCTTAATATCACTCTAATACATTGGGTAATGTTTTTATATCATGATATACCATGTATGGTGCACTTTCAATTTTCCTAGAACACTATGTTACGATGACTTGGAAGTAAATATCTACTTATTTTTATGTTGTCACACTTTATGTTGTTGACACCTTCCTTTTATACTATGATATTATCATTTCATATTTTTTATTCCATGTTATTATTATAATTTATGTAATTGTGATATTCCTTTTATCTCATATGTATCATGCTTACTATGATTGTACCCTTACTGGGATTTAAGGCTCACCCATATTCATTATTTATTCCCCAATATATACCATACAACATTAGAAGATCAAAAGGATATTAGAAAAATTAATGGTGTTTAAATAAATATGATTTAATTTTTGGATAATAATGTTTTATTTAAGAATCTAATATTCCAAAGACACTAGACATCACAATCTTTGGTTTGTGTTTTATAGATAATTATTTTAAAAATTATGTAATAAAATTTGTAATGAAATTTTAGTTGTTACTATGAAGTGTAGGATTTTGAAACCTTGGAGTGGGGTAGGGGGTAATTATGTGAAAGAATATTCCACCTAATTATTTGAGTTGGTTTAACTCTCCCCTAATATCTTCATGAATGAATATTTGAAATATTTTCATATTGATATAGGATTGAAGCCTAAAATATGGTTGAGTTTCTTCTTTTTCTCTCAACCTATGAAGAGGTGGTTGATAAGGCATTGATGACTATGGAATACATAGTTGGACTGATTAGAATGGTAATTTTATCTATTTCAATGGGAGTAAGTTATAGTTTCTATTCTAATTAGAAGAGTAAACATTAATATTCCTATCAAGGTAATAGAAGGAGATTTCACCGTCCTTTTAATTCTATATCTATTGCTCCCTCATGTCATAAGTAGGTTGTATACTATCAATATGGGATGGTGGGGAACACTAAACACATTTTCAAAGAATCCCAAAAGACTTAACATTAGTTTGGGCACTTGGGGTATCTCTAATGTTATTATAGGAACTGTAACAACCCAAACTTTTATAAATGAAATTATATTATTGATTAAATAAATACTTTATTGAGAAATATATTTATATAAAACGCATACACTACTTTTGTTATTTTGGACCATTATAGAATTTCATATTTATAAAACCTTTTAAAATCCTAATAATTGATAATATAGCTATTTTAAGGAGAATTTTAAGATTAATATGTTAAGGTCCCTGATAAAGTTTAATTGTCACAGACAGAAGAACCGATGGCCTGAATTTGTAATATCATACCCTATAAAGAAAATTTATCAGAGATTCTAAGGTAGATGAAATCATTGGAATTTTACATTGACCAAGACCAAGATAATATTCAAAAACTAAATCTCATGGAAAACTATTTATGGTATAATTTTAGTCTTATTAAGATCATTATTCCAACTATGTTCATTAAACCGACCCACGAATGAACGACTATCGTACACCTTACCCTTAGGGCATACCCTGTTGTGATAAGGTGTTATGTAGCTAGACCTTAGAATGATAAATTTTTATATTTTCTTTTAAATAGAATAATTATTATATTTATCACCTTTTGTTGTTACTTTATAAAATATTAATGAGTTTGATGAAGTAAAATTTTGATACAAAGAAATAAAAATTGTATTTTTGATTAAAAATTAAATACAATATTAATATATGATGTCTATTATAACATCATAATATCCAAAAAGTGAAGTAAGAAATACTATATAAATTATCCACAACCAATATATATTTCCACTTTAAAATCATTTATCTTGATGTTATTTGATCAATTTTATAAAATTTTAATGATTCCTCCAAAACCTATATTGTATTTTATGGTTTTAAAAACAATTCTTTTTGAAGATGACTCAAATCCACACAGTTAATGATATTATTTTAGTATGTTCAGTTTTTTTCTAATATAATACTGAAAACTACTCCTATATGGAATAAACATTTGGAATAAACCATGTTATGGATTTTGGTTTTGATTATTTTATTATATATAGCCCAAAACCTATGAGCATGAAATTTATCTCCATCTCCCTTTCTAAATTTCTCCTAATGTGTTCACATTATCTTAATAATCTCCTCTAATTTTTTTAGAAACACCCTCACAAATAAAGTGATCCCTCCCTCTTCTTTTCCATTCAAGCACCTTATTTTGTATTTAGCCTTATGAATCTCAATTTATTATATTTTCATGACTTTAGAAATATCCCTTTACAGAAAAATTGATGCTATAAGAATGAGAGACAATTTAACCCCTCTCATTAAGATCGTTACCTAATTTGTTACTATACTTAAGAAAGAGATTCTATCCTCCACCCATTTATTCAAGATCATTCATTATGTTATGAATTTTAATTTACAATTGTTCTTGTTGGAATATTTTTTACACATCCCTTTAAAATATTTATGATTTATAATTAATGATAGACTACCTTTTACTCTCATTAAACCCTTCCATGAATATTTATGTACACTCATTATAATACTGAAATTGGCCTATGATTTTCCATTCCAAACATTTTTGTTGTAAATACCCATCCCTATTTCCAGTCAAGGGTATTTAACTATATATATAAATCCTAAATTTATTGGGTAATTAAATTTATGTGACTCAAAATACTTAATTTTTGGATTAAAATGGTTCAGAGATGTTTTTATGTTATATAATCTACATAGAACAAAAATACATGTTCATGATATGAATGTGACAGGTGGGACTGGAAATACATCTCTCTCGAAGGAATTGGAAATTTTTTTATCTCATGAGATACCATGTTTGTTTCATTAGAGGCCATCTTAATAATAATATATTATGATATCTCTATATTTAACCTTGAATAACACTTATAATTTCATGTTTTATATTATTTCCACATTCCTATGTTGCATTGATGTTATCATCTTATATCATGATTTGATGTACACATTTATTAATATCACCCCTTTTATGTCACTCAGATATAACTATTTACTCACATGTATTACTTTCATTATGTCATTATTTGATTATTCCCTTACAAGGATATACAATTCACCCCTTTATTATGTATATTTTACTGGTTATCCCATACAGTATTAAAAATTCAATGTAATATAGGGGAATATTGTAGAGTTTTAAAATAATGTTGTTATACCCATGTTTTATGTTATTATGATATGTATCTATTTACCCAATGAAACTAGGTATCATAATATTTTGGGATTTTATTAAGGGTATTTTTATGTAATAAATAATGAATTATGGCGTATTGATGATATGGGTTATAACAGTTGGTATAAAATAAAGGACTAGTTATTTTTGGGTATTAATATTATAAAAACATAGTGAGATAATTAGGGATAAGACTAAATATAAGAAAAATTCCCTAAATTTTGGTAAAGTATAGAGTTAGTGGTTTCTAAGAAAAAGAAATTCCTTTTTTGGACAATAAAAGTCGATTTGGATTTGGAACAATTGTTCTTAGGGGTGATAACCATGAAAAAGGTGTATTGGGTATTGAATTAATCATCACCACGTTAACAACAAATAGACCTTGATGCACACATAGTTTTACACACCAAGGGAACATGCTTTAGTGAATTAATAAGCTCTTTATTAACCATTATGAAGGGAAAAAAAATCATATAAAACATAATCTTAGGAAACAAACCATGGATAATATAGGTCAAAACCTATAGATTAAGGAATACATGTCATTTATGAGTTATCCATTCAATGTTCATGGTTTTCTTTTTATGTGTTTAATAGTTTAAAAACTTTTATCCCTAAGTCTATTTTAGATAAAATAAATTATCAAAAACAAAATAAAATAGTGAAAGGATGGATTATCATATAATATTTTATGAATTCTTTCATATTATGAAAGTCTATCAAAAATATTCAAACACTACTTGAAAACATGGTAGTGGAGTTAACCATGAAAACAAGAAATGGGTCAATTATTGAATCGCATGTATAAAACTCCCCTTTCCCATATTTTTGAGCTAAACTTCCTATAAAACCTTTTAATACCCTCTTTAATAGAATTTAATTCAATTCTAGTTTTTATTGGGTTTCATTATATAGAGACAACATAAATTTTATAGAGAAGGAAATCACCCTTGATATTATGGATCACCCTCAAATTCTATACAAGTGAGAGGAGGAGGAAATATCTCCCCTGGAAACATCATATAAAGCATAGATATGTTTTTTCCTTTTGAGAAAGTATATCTTGCTCAAATTATTGAGACAAAGGAAGAGATCATCGTTGATATAATTCCCATTATAAGTGAAAATTCTAATGTGTTTATCAATGAATTTTCTTTTCTTCCTCCTAAATGAGAGTTTGATTTCTCAATAAAACTTATACCTAGAGCATGTAAAGTTTCTGGGGTATATTATCACCAATAAAGGGAAATTTATGGATCATTTAAAAATAAATGATGTTAAAGTATGACCCATACCAAAACATTTTATGGAGATTCATAGTTTCCTTTGATTATCTAGGTAATATGGTTGATTTTTTGGGAAATTTTTATTAATTTTAAAGTCCACTAACCAAGATAAATTTGAAGTGAGTGAAGTATTTATATACTAATTATCGTGAGGAGAGTTTTAAAGAGTTAAATAAGTGGATAAACACTACAACTATGCTCACATTAAACATTAATGGGGAAATATCTATGATCTAAAATGATGAATCAAAAAGGGCTTAGTTTGTGTACTTATAAATGATGAAAAAGTGATATAATATTTCTACTTCCAATTAATTATCCATTAGTATAACTACTCAACACATGATCTATAATTGGATATAGTGATCTTCATATTGAATATTTGGAGATATTATCTATATGGGGAGAATTATGACATATATAAAAATCATAAGAGACTCCAGTATATATTCATGAAAAAGGAGATCCATGTGAAAAAAATGAAGGTTGTTAGATCTGATCAAGGATTTTGATTTTTCAATTCATTTCCATCCTCAGAAAGAAAATAGAGTGGTAGATAATTTGAGTAGAAAGTATCATGAAACCCTATCCATGATGATGACTAAAAGGGATCAAATATTATTGGATATGGAAGTGATAGAAATGGGAATCATAAAAGAAGTTTTATTATCCCATTCTCAAATAGATTCTAAACCATCCATTTTAGAGAGGATCAAGGAGGCCCGAAAAGATAACGAGGTTCTACAGAAAATGTATTTAATATTATCAAGTTCAAATTTTCTAAAGATAGATTCATAAGGTTTGGAAACTAGATATGTATCCCATAAAAAATATAACTAATGAGTGAACTCCTAAATGATGTGGATATATCATAATTCCCAATTGATATAGGAATTACTAAGATATATATAGATTTGAAGAAAAACTTCTAGTGGGATAACATGAAGAGGGAGATTAAAGAATGTGTGTCTCAAGGTTTGAAATTTCAACAAGTAAAGGATAAATGACATAAGTTAATGGGTATGAGGAAACCATTTCCTATACTAGCATGGAAATTGAAAACATAAAAATGGGTTTTTAATAGGAATCCCAAGGAAATATAATGAAAATAACACCATATGGGTGGTATAATCTCTCCTTACAATGTTAGTACATTGTATTGGTATTAAGGAAGATTTATATCCTAATCAACTTGTAAAGATATACATAAGAGAAGTGGTAAGACTACATGGAGTTCCATTATCCATTGTATCTGATTAAGATCTGATGTTTACCTCAAGGTTTTGGAGAATCCTTAAACAAGTATTTGATGTAGAGATGAGTTTAATTACTTCTTATCACCCTCATAGGAATTTTTAGTATGAGATAAACACTAAAAATCTATGTGGTTTTATGAGATTGTGTTTAATGGATTTATAAGGATGGTGGGATCAACACCTCCCCCTAGTGGAGTTATTATATAACAAAATTTTTAATTCTAGTATTCAAATTGGACCTTACGAGGCTCTGTATGGGAAGAGATGTCAGGCTACAACATGATAGGATGATTTTGGAAGGTGGAATATTATGGGAACTAATATTATCCAAGTGATTAAAGATAAGGTTCAAATAGTTCAACATTATATGAAATTCACACAATGTCAACAGAAGATATATGCAAATTATCATCAATGAGACCCAGAGTTTATTGTCATAGATAAGGTGTTCCTTCATATATCACCATAGAATAAATTCATGATGTCTGGTAAGAATGGAAGGCTTAGTCCAAGATACATCAGCCTATTTGATACCCTTTATTGTATTGAAGCTGTTTCATATTGATTAACACTCCCACCCAACCTATCCTAAGTACATGATGTGCTCTATGTATCCCTCTTGAAGAAGTATATACTAGATCCTTTTATAGGTATTAAATTCATATATGATGTCATTGAAGAATTATATTTCATAGGAGAAGCATCCCATTAAGATCTTAAATCATAGATACAAAGTTATATGAAACAAGACAACTCCCTTGGTTAAAGTGATGTAGCAGAACCATGAGTTTGAGAAAGAAACAAGTGAACTAGATGAGGAGATGATATAGAAGTACACTCATCAGTTTTAGTGTATGAAATGAAATTTCAAGGGAGAAGTTTTTGAAGGGGAAAATAACATAATGATCAATATTTTTATAAAGGAAATTTCCTTTTTGAAAAAATAAATGTCGTATTAATTACTGTAGTTATAGAAAACACATGCATTATTTTTTTTGGAAAGTTATAGCCTGTTGGATTTAAAAAACCGTTAAGAATATCAATCATTGATAATATGTTTATTTTATATTGAATGTTAAGATTATAATATAATGGTTTATGATAAATTCCAATGCTCACTGATGAAATAAATGATTTCCTCAACACATATGACCATACCCTATGAATCCCATTTATTGAAGCTTTCAAAGGAAATGAAATAATTGGAATTTCCCTTGATGAAGAACAAGCTATGATTATAAAACAAAATCTTGAGACAAAGCATTTATGGGAGAATTTAACACTTTCCAAATCACAACCCAAACAATGTTTAACAAACCACCATAAGAAATCACCACCATCACACACCTTACGCTTTGGGATTACACTAGTGTGATAAATCGTTATCTATCTAAAACCTGGTTGTTTGAATTTTTATATTTTATTTTAGGTATATTTTTATTATATTTTTAAAATTTTATTTTTTACTTTATAAATGATTAATGATTTTTATAAATTTAGATTTTGATATGAAGAAATCAAAAGTGTATTTTTGGGTAAAAATTAATTATGCTATAAATATATAGTGTGTATTAGGATATTATAATAGCCAAAAAGTGATGTAATAAATATTTTAAAATGAATCCAAAATAAAAAATGTATTTCCCATTAATTTGTTTTTTAAGTTATTTTAAAAAATTTAAAAACCTTTAATGAATCCTTCAAAATATATATTATATTTTAAGGTTTTAAAAAAATCTATATGAACATGAGTAACTTACACATCACCAATGGTATTATATTAATATATTTATATTTTTCCCATATAATAAATTTAAAAACACATTTCTTTGAAAGAAATCATGGAGAAAACCCATGGGAGTTTTTTGTTTTTGATAATTTTATTTTATAGAGTCCAAAACTTAGGTTTAGAAATTAATAATGATTTCCCCTTTTATTTTTCTATAAATTACCACCCAAAATATCATTAACATTCAATAAAAACCCATTGAGAATAAATTTACTCTCCCTATTCTTCTCTATATCCCTAAAATGGTGTTCCCAATCTCTTAAGAAGCTCCTCTATTTTTTAGAAGCACTCTATTAAAGTAAGGGATATTTATCCCTTCCTTTCCATTCAAGCACCTTGTTTGTATTTTTACTTTTTAATTTCAATTTATTATGTTTTCATGACTTTATAAATATCCCATTACTATCTATTTTATTTTCTAATAATGATATATCATTTATCCCTTCTTGTTATATCCTTTACCTAAGACGCTACTACACTGAAGTAAGGGATTCTTTCCACATCCTCTTTAGTCAAGTACATTCTTTTTGTTATTCCATTTTATTTAAAAAAATTTATGTAGGAATCCTTTTTGAAAAATCCATTTACTATCCTTATGCTTCACAAGTAACAATAAACAACCTTTTAATCTCATTAAACCCTTCCATAGATCTTACAATCACCCATTATGCTATTGAAATTGTCCTATGATTTTTAATGATAAAAATTGGATACCCATACCCATTTCTACTCAAGGGTATTCAAAAAAATGAACCTATCCTTAATTTATTTGGAAATTAAATGTATATAACCCATATTTCTTAATCACGTGCGTTAATTTGATGAAAGACATCTTTATGTTGTATAATCTATGTGGAACACAAATGCATGTACTTGATTTGAATGTGATGGGTGGACCCAAAATTATATAGCCCTCCAACACATTGGGTAATGTTTTTGTCTCATGATATACCATGTTTGGTTCATGTGAGGTTATCCTAATCACACTATGTCATGATGTATTAGTGGAAATTCTTGACATATTCTTATAATGACATGTTTTATATTGTTTACAAAATCCTATGTTTCATTGATGTTATCATATTATATCATGATTCTATGTTTAGTATTATGAATCTCACATCACTTATATCAACTTGATATGACTCTTGACTCACATGTATTAATTTCATCATGTTATTCATTGACTATTCTCTAATTATGATTCATAGACCACCACTTTATTATGTATATCCCCATATTATCCTATGGAGTATTAGAAGATCGATGGAATATAAGGAAATATTCTAGAGTTTTTAAATAATTTTTTTGTACC
Source organism: Viscum album (assembly GCA_963277665.1). Taxonomy (NCBI): domain Eukaryota; kingdom Viridiplantae; phylum Streptophyta; class Magnoliopsida; order Santalales; family Viscaceae; genus Viscum; species Viscum album. The sequence continues at coordinate 131,018,663 of OY728137.1, forward strand.
CATGTTTCAAGTTATTGTGTTATATATATAATTACCCAAATCCACTAGGCCTTATGTGTAACAACTTGAGTTTTTATGAATTATTATATTTTGAAATAAATTAATATACTTTTTTGGCTTTCATTGCATGATACACCAAGTTAAACTTGATTTACATGCAACACCAAGTTAATGTTGCACTAAATGAAACATTGAGTTTAGATTCTAGAACACACAACACTATGTTTGTATTGCATTACATACAATACTGAGTCTTACCGAACTATGATAAATTATAAATAGTAATATTTAATATGGTAGTTAATGCCCAGCCATTGAAATGGTGGGAATGAATTGGATAAAATAAATTATGAAAATATATATTTCTAACATATTTATTATTTATCAATAGATTAGAAATAAAATAAGAATCGTTTAAAATAAAAATAAATGTTTTCTGAAAAAACATTATCTTTTATAAAAGATGGGTTAATCGTGTTTGGACCACATGATTTAAAATAAAATAATACCACCAGTATAAAATTTATTGAAAAAAAGAACTTTAATTTTTGAAATTGTAATATAAAAATTATATTAGGGTGGGTTTTTGGTTCTGAGAAGTTTTATTTTTTATGAATAGTAAAAAATAATGAATTTTAATTCAAAAATGCATTTTCATTTAAATAATTTAAAATAGTAAACTATATTTTCAATTTTTATAAAATTAAAAATAGTTAAATTATAAATATACTAATTCAATTTAGGTCATTCAAATCATATTTATATTGAATTTTCATATAAAAACATTATAAAATTTTGAACATTTTTACTTTAAAAATCCTCTTTCTCATCACATTTGAGAGATTAATTTTATATTAAATTCTAACACTTCTATGAATTGAATTTGAAAAAATGGATTCCATGTATCTAATATTAAAAATTTATAATGTATAATATGGATAACATAATTTTTTACCAAAGTTATTAGTGAAACTATTAAAATTAATTATAGTGATTAAGGTAAAAATGAGTTCACATAGTGGTTAATCTTAGAATATAAGGTGTAAAGTGACTTACCAACTTGTCCAAAACCCATTTTATGGACATATTTAGACCCTTAACACATTAGGGTATATTTTTATGAGATATTGGGATACCATTTCATTAAGATGACCAACATAATAAGTTATGTAATGTAAAATAAAAAATCAACCTTCCTTTCTTTCAATATTTATAAGTCTTTTGGATAGGGAAAATACTTCATATGTTTAGTTATAAATAATATTTTTAAAGGGTAAATGATTTTTTTTCATAATAATTTATTTTAATTTTTGTGATATTAAATAATTACTTTAACATCTTGAGAAACACCAATGAAAGAATTATTTAGTTAATAATTAACTAAAATAATTGATTCTAAAAATATTAAAATTGATGTAAATTGAATGAATTATTATCTTCTATTAATTTTTTATATTAATATATAATTTTATAAATGTATAAACATAATTAATTAAAATTACATTTTTTATTGATATTTTTATATTCAAATTAAATAAATAATTTCAAAATTGACATTAATGTTATTTATTATAAATTATATTTTATTAAATGATTTAAAATTACTAGAAATAATATTTTCTAACAAGTTAATATTAAGTGTTAGTAACTATAAAATATGGTCTATTTATGGGCCAATTAATTTTTTTAATGATCATATTGACCCTTAAATAGTAAAAACATTGTTGGCATCGTTTGAGTTAAAGTGGTGTTTTTGCAAGTTACTTGCACTTCTATTAAAATTAATTTCCAACAAATATGGGATTTTTAATTTATAATTTATATATAAAATTTTAAAATCATTTGGTATAAAATTATTTATAAATATTACTTTAATATTGTCCTAATGGATAAATTGCATAGGTTAGAAAATTAGTTACCTTAATTAAAACCAAAATGAGAAAAATAGAGAAACATAGAAGTTAAGAATGAAAATTATAAAAATGCATTTATTTTTGTGTGTTGTAGGTTTTTGTAAACCAAATAAACCCACCCATACATTATTAATCAATTTTTAATCCACAATAATTAAGGGAAACTTCCCAATAGTAAATAATATTAAGTATTTACAAGTATGCCACTCCTCATCAACTATAAAAGGACAGTCACTCCCCCACATTATTCACACCTATAAATCCATTTTAATCAAATTTTTTTTTCCAAAATTACTTATCAACCTCACCAAAGTCATCATACAATACTTCCTTTGGGAATAAATCCAACCATTGAAGGCATTTAGTTTAAACCAAAAGGAGATACCCAAAGAAGAGGCGTCCATCGACAAACGTTTTTGTTTTATTTTTTCATCAAAACCTTTCAATTAATTCTTTATATTGATTATATAATAATATAAGTATAATATATATACTAATATTCTATTATTCTAAGTAAATTAACTACAACCACACACACTTCCATCAAATGGGTTATGAAATCATCGTTTGTGTGTGTGGAAGACTACTGCCTCGTGAACTGATGTCATTCATTTTTACATTAACACCTTTAAAGGTAGGTAATAATGAGGGATATAATGTTTAAATATTATATATATTATATTTATGATTTATTTATTCTTATGGAATTATTATATAACACATAGCATCATTCTTTCCTTATCGTGGGAATATGAAAATATTGTTCGTGTGTATGGTAGACTACCGCCTCACGAAGCGATGTGATTCATTCAAACTTTAAATGGAATTTTTTATGGATGTATTTAATGAAAATATTTGATATATATAAAATAATAATTCTACCATAATTTATATATATATATATATATATAATTTCTTTCAATATGATAAGAAAATAGAAACCACGTTTATTCATACGTACAACATCTCATCTCCATGACCGATGTATTCCATTTCCTATCACCAAATATAATGGATTACTATAAATAAATTTATAATGGATATATATTATATTTATATCATGGTTTACATTATTAATATTATAAAACCATGATCAAAGTTATATTACAAAAAAAAAACAAATCAAAACATATATGAAAAAAAGAAGTTATTACACGAAACGTAACTTTGACATAGAATTGTTAACAAATGGTTAATAAAAGGTCATAATAAAATAATATATGGGATGATATATATCATTATGTTTCTATAATATATTTATATTAAACTTATATTTATTATACATGAGGTTTGAATGATTACTCCAGAAGTCAAAACTTAAGGTAAGGGATTTTCATCTCACTTTTTACTTTTGTGAGACACATGCTATATTTACCACCTCCTTATTCCATGTGGTGTATATAATACCAATGAATTTGTTTTATTATTATTATACTAAATTTTAATTATATTTACATATCCATTTTAGGATCAATTCTCCATGGGGTTTATAGTTTAAAATTTACCAAATCGGTAAAGTATTTTTGTCTCAATTTTCCTTCTTTGAGATGTATGTTATGATATGCATATATATTATTACATGAGGTGTATATACAGTCCCATTTTCATTTAATATCATGAATTTATATATAATAATGATATTTTAAGTTTCACTTTATTTTTTTCCTTCATGGGTCTTATGATTCATGTTTACCAAAGCAGTAATGAATTTATGTTACAATCTCATTGTTTATTAGGATTGTTTATGATTATTCTCCATTGATAAAACATTATGATTTATATCTAACTAATTCCCATTTATTTTACCATACTATGGTTATTAATGAAATATTAGAGTAATTGTACCATTTTTACACTCTTTGGTACATAGTATAATTATGAAAATGTTTTTATAAACATCTGACTTTATTACTCTCTTCGGTCAGAAATATGTTTTATTTAAAAACCATGTTTTCTAAAAAAAATTCAAAAAATTTATAATATCCTACAATGATTTTAAAATAAATTTTTACCCATGTTTTACCTTTAAAAATGGATTTTAAAAGAATATTATTATCATTTTAAAATCAAGGCTATTTTAATTTATACTGAAAATGTGAAAGGATTTTTTGTTTTTATATATACGTCATGTGAAAAATTATCTTCTACCATGATCAATATATTATTTTAATATTACTTTATAAGTTTTATAAAATATTTTCAAAAGAAAATTATTTCTTAAATATTTTGAAAATATATATTTTTTATTTTCAAAAAAAGTAATTTTGAAAATGTTTAATTTTTAAAAAGTTTTTTAGCTGATTTAAAAATATTCATTTATTAATTTTAAAATATATTTTCAGAGAAAAGGTTTTCAAAAGGTTTTAAATTTTTAAAATTGTTTTTTCAAAGAAGAAATTATATTTTTCTCAATAAACGTTTTAAATTATTTTTAAATATTACTTTATAAGTTTTCAAAGTGGTTTTCAAAGAAAAGGATTTTGAAAATCTTTATGTTTTAAAAAGTTTTTTTTTCAAATAAAGGTTATTTTCCTTAAGAAATTTTCTAGGTGATATTTCAAAATCCTCCACCATCTAAGATGACATAATTTTTTTATAATTTATGATTTACTGGGGATATGATTTGAGAACTGCATTCCTATTCTTTCATTAAATGGTTTATGTTTAAGATGATAAGTGTTTATGAAACCCATTTATCCACCATGAGCTATTGCATGCTAAAATGATTATGAAACCTTCTTATATTCATGGGGTATGCTATGGTGAAATGATTATAAAACCTATATATTTCCCACAGGTAATGATGAAAATTTTATGATACCCATTTCATTTCATGGGTTATGATGTGATGAATATTTATGATCTTGTGGAACACATATCTTTAATTTCATTATGTGAAGGGCGGGACCTATATCTCACTCCAACATATTGGGTAATTTTAGATAAATCATGAGTATATATATGTTATTAATGAACCTGATTACATGTTCAAAATGTTATGTGTATACTTAATTACATTCTCACAGTGTTATGTGTGAACCTGATTACATGTTAAAAATGTTATGAGTGAACCAAATTACATGTTCATAATGTTAAGCGTGAACCTGATTTCATGTTCAAAATGTTATGGGTGAACTTGATTACATGTTCACAATGTTATGAATGAACCTGATTACATGTTCACAACTTTATGCGTGAACCTAATTACATGTTCAAAAAATTATGAGTGAACCTTATTACATGTTCACAATTTTATGCATGGACCTATCTTTCACGTCCATAATGATATGTGTTGTAACATCCCAGTTCTAGGTTCTGCCCAGAGGTTCCCTGTACCCAGTTGGTCACATGGCCTTAAGAAAATTTCCCCAAATGCCAGAGGCTACTAACTAGCAGTGAGGGACTTTGATGTAATAGTGGGAAAACTATTCCCTCATTGGTAGAGTAAAAAATGGAAATAAATAGATAATAATTGCAGACGAAGTAATACCATATAATAAGTAGACAACAGAATACTGAAAGTAGATAGACAACTGGAACACATATATATAAATGATTCATGTCACATATGTCTAGGAAAGAATCCAAAAAAGTCCCAATGCTAAAATACTATACTAAACCAAAGTACAAAGAAAACAAATAAACTCCAGCATCATCGTAAGGCACAGCTTGGTCCCATGCTCATCAACTCCATAGTAGTCAAGTACCTAAAGTAGAAGGGTGATTGCCCTTATCTATACCTGCAAAAATATAATCTGTTTGGGACTAAAAGCATAACCCAAATAGGGTGTGAGATGAATCCCAATAGGAAACCACCCAAAGATCTATGCATAATTATCAATGAATATATATAGCAGACAATATGCAAAATGAATTAATAATTCAGGAAGTACACAAAAGCAAACAATCCTACAGTTCAAGCTAGATTTATTTACATTTATAAAATTAACCAACAAAAAAACACAAGCAACCCTCTAGGAAGTTCTCACAGTCTAACCCCTATGGATTAGCTTTAACATAGACTCTATGAGGAAGAACTCACTATCAATTCCCCATTTGGTCTCGTAACGGTACACTATAGACACTCTAGGAAAGAACTCAACATCCAATTTCCCCTATGGTATCGCAATGTGAAACTACATACACTCTGAGAAAGCACTCATGTCCATCCCCCCTATAGTCTCGCAACGTGAAAAGTATAACAAACACTCTGGGGAATCCCTCAGCATCTATTCCCCCTATGGTCTAACTACACCAGGTTCCCACAACACTGTGTAATTCAATCATGAAAAAATGATATCATGCAGCCAAAGTAAATCACAATATATTACTTGGATAAATAGATACAAGGAATATCATAACATATCAGATAATATCACACCATCCTAACAACACTAGTCATGGAAAACAAAGCATCCTAATAGGCAGTTCTGGACCTAATGACCAAAACAATCAAACATGGGAAAACACATCCCTAGCAAGGAAAATAAACCCTATTCACAATCCATATTCCTACTCAAGAAAACAAAGTATAGAAAGAATTAACATTATTAAATTCCCTAAACACACAATACCCCAAACTAGGGTATTGTTTTTCATATACAATTCAAAGACTAACTAGGAAAAGATACAAACCACCTACCTCAACGTTGTACGAAGAACACTCTTAAACATCAACCCTTGAATCGGTATAGAAAATCATAGATCTACAAAAAAGGTAAAAAAATTTCATCCTTTAATATATCACATAATAGAATAAATCAAGAGAAGAGTCTCTATAAGAAGGAAGAACTCACTGATGCAATTTCCATGCAATTAACAGTGTTTAATCCAGAGCACAGATGGTCGATCAGGGGCTCAGAGAAGAATCATAATCTTCATTTGCTCATGGAAAAGATGGCATTAGAATAAGTGTTTTCTATGAATGAGACGCGACCTCGGTCCGATTTATTAAATAAAAATAAAAATACATGGCATGTTCCTTGAGGATATACTGTATGTATAAGCCTTTATCGGGTTCTGCTTTAGGCAGTCACTAGGTCACCCCACATGGCCATATACTCAGCCGTTACACAACCAGTACATGGCCACCCATGGCCACTAGGTACATGGAATGTACTCCTGAGTACACGATGTGTACTCCTAAAAAAATTCCAAAAATTCTTCTTTTTCTCAAAAACACTATAAATAAATATCCATACCTATAAATAAGATCCGGTGTCTTACAAACTTTCCCCTTAAATAAACTCTTCTCTGAATTTCCCTAAGAAGGAGGTGAAGAAGAATAAGAATACTTGAACAGCTCCGACCACTGTGATTGCATATCGGCCTCCCTCTCCCAAGTCTCGTCCTATACTCGCCCGTGCTGCCATAACACCCATACCAGAGGAACATACCGGCCATGGAGAACCTTTACTCTGTGATCAAAAATCTGGATAATATACTCCTAGAATGATGAATCCCCCTCCAACTCAACCTCCGCAGGTTAAAAAACTTGAGACGAGTCTAAGAAGTATCTTCACAACTGAGAAATGTGTAAGACATTGTATATATTCTGGCACCTATGAGGTAACTGCAACCGATAGACAACCAGACCGACCCTCTCCAAAATCTTAAATGGACCGATGTATCTCAATAAAATCTTACCCTATTTCCTAATCCTCCTATGTCCCAACCTCAGTGTGACCCATAAGAAAACCGGATCTATGAACTCAAACTCTAGAGGTCATCTCCATCGATCAACATAAGACTTATGTCATGACTGTGCAGTAGCCATCATTTCCCAAATCAACTCTACCTACTCTGAGGTCTTTTGGACAAGATGAGGTCCCAACATAGCTACCTCTCCTGCCTCTAGACAATATGTGGGTGATAGGTTTGTCCTACCATACAAAGCATCATAAGGTGCCATCTAAATAGTTACCTGAAAACTATTATTGTAGACAAACTCCACCAGAGTTATGTGTTTATCCCAAGAACTGCCAAAATATAGGATGCATGCTCAAAGCATTTCCTCCAGCACTTTTATCATACACTCGTACTGGCCATCTGTCTGGGGATGATAAGTTGTACTCAGAAGTTCATGTGTACCCAAAGCCCTCTACAACCCCTGCCAGAACTAAAAAGTAAAATGGGTGTCTCTTTATAAAATGATGGAGTGAGGAACCCCATGTAAATGTACGATTTACCAGACGTACAACCTTCCCATATCATTTAGACTGAAGATTACCTTGATTGGTAATAAGTGTGAAACCTTCATGTTTTTTTCAATGATAACCCAAATTGCATCATTCCCTCAAGGTGAACTCAGAAAACCTGTCATGAAGTCCATCACGACATCATTCCACTTACACTATGGAATGGGTAATTACTGAAAAATCTCTACTGGTCATTGATGCTCCACCTTCTCCTGCTGATAGGTGGAACACCTCATCAAAAAACCAGCAACAACCCTCTTCATACCTGGCCACCAATACTGATGGTGTAAATCATGATACATCTTGGTGACACCATGATGAACTTCCCAAACTGAAGAATGAAAATACCTCAAAAGATCCTCGCATATGTATGCTGACACCCACATGCATCCATGGAAGCACATGATCTCATCCTCACCTATGGTCCATCCAGGTATTGGGTCCTCTCTTAACACACTCTCCCATAGGACTAGGCATTCAACATCTGATAGCTGCCTCATTCTCACTCGCTCAAGTAGTGTAGAGGTAACAACTATAAAATAAATAAACCTCTATCCCTATCTGTCATAAACCTCCAAACGCATCATTGAGAATAGAGCTATAAGCTGCCACTCAATGCAGGCCTCTTGAACTTCCTGCATCTGAGTCCTCCCACTCAATGCATTATCCACTGCATTGCCATTCCTAGGCATGTAGGCAAGCTCAAAATCAAAGGACTGAAGGTACTCAACCCACCTTCACTATCTCAGATTCATATCACACTAAGTAAAGATGCACTTGAGACTTTTGTGGTTATTGAAAACCACAAAATTATCTCCCAAAAGATAAAGTCTCCAACAATGTAGATAATGAACAACTGAAGCCAACTCAATAATGTGCGTCGGGTAATTCCTCTCATGTGGCCTCAACTGCCGAGACCCACACACAATGACTCCGTCCCCCTGCATAAGCAATACTCCAAGACCGATACCCGATGCATCACAGTAAACTGTATAACGCTTTCCTAGATCTGAAAAGACTAGTATCGGTGATGAAGTCAACATCCCTTTCAACCCCTAAAAGGCTAACTCACAAGAATCTAACCACAAGTACTTTTCACCCTTCTTAGTCAGGCCCGTCAGTGGCACTACTAAGCATGAAAAGTCCTATATGAAACGTATATAGTAACCATCTGGACTTAGAAAAATCCCTACCTAAAATAAGTTCTTCGGCTACTCCCAGGAAAATGTTGCTCTCACTTTCTCTGGGTCCACTGATACTCTTGTCTCTGAGATAACATGACCCAAGTAGTGAATCTGGTCCATTCAAACGTGGAATTTTGAGAGCTTAACATATAATTGATGATCTCTCAGTGTACTCAACATGATCTCAATATGGATAGCATGGTCATGTCGAATGTGAGATTACACCAAGATATTGTCCATGAAAACCACCATGAAGGAATCCAAGTATAGATGAAACACTTAGTTCATTAGTGCCATAACAACTGAAAACGTGTTTGTGAGACTAAATGACATAACCACATACTCATATAGACCATACCTGCTCTGAAAGGCTGTAAGAGGTATATTAGATGGTATAACGCGTAAATTTTGATAACTGGATCTCAAATAGATCTTCTAGAACACCTGGAATCCTAGAAACTAATTGAATAGATTGTCAATCCTCAGTAAGGGATATCGGTTCTTGACCGTCAACTAGTTCATCTTTTGATAATCCACACAAAGTCGGAGGGTAATATCTGCCTTATTCGCAAATAGGATAGGTGAACCTCCAGGAGAAGTATTGGGTTGAATGAAACCCTTTTCCTATAACTCCTCTAACTATTTCTTGAGCTCTTATAACACTAGTGTAGCCATCCTATAAGGAGGAATGGATAATGGTGCCACTCCTAACACAATATCAATAGAAAATTCTACCTCTCACTTTATAGGAAAACCAACAAAGTCCTTTGAAAAGACATCCCTGAAACAATCCACGACTGGGTGAAAATCCATCTATGAAGTCCCCCCAGTCATCCAGGTACAAACTAGAAATCTGGGCTGTAATACCTCCCAACCCATGATGCTCAAGTTCCACTCTGCTTGTCTGGACATCCCATTCTCCCTTGTGTAGAAACAAACCACCATATGGTGACGTGAAACTCACCCTGCGATGATATCAGTTGACGAAATCCTAGTAGGGAATCAACCGGTACATTCCAAGAATGACATCATATCATGTCAGCTCTAAGACATAGAGGTTCCATAAGAAGTGACACCCACCAACCTCAAGATGGAACTCCTTGCACTGACGTACACATGCCATTATATCTCCAAATAGAGGGTCTAGCATTAAGATATCAGTAGAAGTAAAGATACAGAGTGCAGGCCTCTCCACAATAGAAAAATATTTGAAACTATGGGAATCCCATGTATCAAAAAGTGCAGAAGATAAAACCGAGGTAACTAATATCGTACCACTAACTGTGAGGGTCCGGGATCCTGATCATGCTAAATCTTCTCAACTAAAAAAGTCTGACTTGTACCACATCCCTACGACCCTACATGACCACCCTGAGCTAATCCACCTTATTGTCACTAAAAACCTAGATACTGGATTCCATAGCCATGACCTCCACCTCAGCCTGAATGGCCAAAAAAACTTCAGTTCCCAGACTGATGAGGTATTGGTGGTTCTGCTTCTATATGAGGAGTCATAGAATAACCTCTTTCACTAGCTTCTGAGGAGAAAAACTAACAAAAACGTTGAAGATAACACATATTTCCACAAGATTGGTACTCAACTGGGTCTCTTGAGCAACGTGGCCTCATATGACCACTCGTCCCACACTGGTAGCACACCACCTAGACAACATAGGAAGTATTAAGACTACTAAGATCTCCACGTGTAGACTCCCTTCGATGCTTCCTGCTATCAGTCAGAGGGGTACCGACTTCGGATGCCGATCTACCCTGGATCATAGCCCCAAAATCCATTAGGTTTTTCTCTGTCATTAGAAATGGGTTGACTATAGAAGTGATGGAAGTCGATCTGAATATGTTCACCTAAGATCAAATATCATGCCTGAGACCATCCTCAAACTTCCTCGCTAGAATTAACTCATCACCTCATGGAATTGGTGCAAAGCATTGTAGTTCTATGAAGTGCGAAGAATACTCTATGACTGAGATAGTACGCTGCTACAAACTCATGAAATCTCGGGCTTGGTCATCCCTCAAAGTATCTAGGTAGAATTAGTCGTAGAAGGTATGCTAGAACTCATCCCATGCCATAACCTACTGGTGTCCCACCTATGAAATCACATCCCACCATCTCTTGGATTAATCCTGGAGCATATACGTAGCTAGATGCACCCTCCCCTCTGGAGGCGTCTCCATATGATTGAAAATCGACATCATGGATTCTAACCATGACTCTACAGCCTGAGGTCCTTCATCCCCAAAGAAGGTGGGAGGATTCTACAGTTGAAAAGCCCACATCAACTCTACCGTAGATGGCGAAGGATGTGATACTCCCATGTAGGTATACATAAACCTCATGAATCCTACTCAGAACTATGCATCAACACCTGCATCCGAAATGATGGATTGTGTCAAGATGTGAACAATGAGAGGATATGCTAGTAGTCCCTGATCTACCATATCCAATGTCCGATCATTGCTCAGAATCTGGAATATAACCAGAGGATGTCTCAGTGGCATGAATCTGCATGGTCAATCACACACCTTAGTTCAAGATCATCATAAACTAAAACTTAGATGTGTAGGAAAGGAATAAGATAAGAAAACAATAAAGTTTTGTAAAACATGGATACACTGCATGTATGAACACTACAAGACATGTTCCCTTAAGTATTTACATGGGCGTTTACATCTACCAAAACTAGTTGTGTAACACCCCAACACATGGAATGTTCCTCCCAAGGACACGACATATACTTGAATATTTCCCCCCTGCCTGAGTTCCCCTACATGTCTAAACCACACAGTTATACTAGAACAAAACTACACGGTGTGTACCACTTAGGTTTCAACCACCCATTTCATTATTCACATGGTTAGAGATACATATGACTCTATCTGTTGTGTTTTAGATGGACACGGTGTGTACTACCTGAGATTCATCCATCCGTGTTGTTGGTCACATGGATGGATACATGGTTCTTATAATATGACGTGTACTCAAAGTACATGGCGTGTGTCACAAATCATTTCCCAACCTCGTGTCTCTACCCACTTAGTCAGTCACATGGTCAAGGATTACATGGCATGTACATATAGTACATGGATTTTACTGAAGAAAAACTTTACCTTCCTGAACAGAAGGATACATGGTGTGTATTCATCATTACACACTGTGTATTCTAGGTTTTTTCAGACAGGAAGACTCAGAAACTACTCTGAAATCCTATAAAAACATCGAAACAAACATTAAAGTGTCAAATTATGATCTGTGGGGGCCTATACTCCCCGTGAATCAAATATTGACATCTTATTCATATAATATCACAAAGTATAACTGTTAAAGTTCAAAATGATCCACCAAATTCCGATCCGCGAGGGACCATAACACCTCAGGGAACAAAGTTTGGTGCTCATTAAAACAAAACCTTACACAATCAAATACCCTATAAAATAGAAGATATTCTATTAAAGAATATATCAAGGAATCTATCACAAAAACATGCATATTTAGCATAACATCTATCACAACAACATGCAATCAGTAATGCACCCTAAATGGAATGACAAGAATGCATGACATGTGATCTCTAGAAAGTGCCTATATGATGTATGAGATGACATACCCTCTTCTCATCGGGTTACAACAGAAATAGAACCTCAATAACATCAATGATAATAGAAAAAAACATGAGAATCACCCAATGGTGAAATCAAATCAATTGTAATAATTTTTAAAACTAGAACAATTTCAATATTCGAGGTAAATTAGCCTTTCCCTGTACATGGGTTAGCTAATCTCGAGAACATCTTTTTACCAACTACCTATTACTTCCTATCCCAAGATATAGGCTCCAAAAAGTAATTCAAGAAGAAAAACATGCCTTTGATTCCACTTTGTAACATCCTAGTTCTGGGTGCCGCCCAGAGGTGCCCCATACCCAGTTGGTCACATGGACTCAAGCGCAATACCCAGAATGCTAGAGGCTTCCAACTAGTAGTGAGGGCCTTAGGTGTGATAGTGGGGAAAATATTTCCTCATTGGCAGAGTAACACAATAGAAATAAACAGATAATTGGAGCGGAAGCGGTAATACCATAAAATAAGTAAACATCAGAAGACTGAAAGTATATAAATAACTAGAACACACATATATAAATGATTAATGTCACATATGTTTAGTAAAGCAGAAAAAAAGTCACAATGATGAAATAAATTACTAAACCAAATTACAAAGAAAACAAATAAACTCCAGCAACATCGCAATCCATAGCTTTATCCCATGCTCACTAGCTCCACATCAGTCAAGTACTTGAAGTAGAAAGGAACTTTCCCTTATCAATACCCGCAACAATATAATCTATTTGAGCCCAAAAGTATGACCTAAATAAGGTGTGAGATGAATCCCAGTAGGAAACCACCCAAAGATCTATGCCTAACTGTCCGTGAATATATATGTAAGGCAATATGAAAAATGAAGTAATAAACAGGGAAGTTCACAAAAGTAAAAAATCCTACAGTTCAAGCTAGATTCATTTACATATATAAAATTAATTAACTAAAAAAACAAAAGCAACCCTCTGGGAAGTTCTCACAGTCTAACCCATCTGGTTCAACTTTAACATACACTCTTTGAGGAATAAATCACTGTTAATTCCCCCTGTGGTCTCGTAACGGTAAACTACATACACTCTGGGGAAGAACTCTACATCCAATTCCCCCTATGGTCTCGCAAAGTGGATCTACAGACACTCTGAGGGAGCACTAACGTCCATCCCCCATATGGTCTCACAATGTGAAAAGTATAACAGACACTCTGGGGAAGCCCTCAGTGTCCATCCCCCCTATGGTCTAACTATACCAGCATCCCACAACCCTGTATAAGTAAATCATGCACAAACGACATCCAACGGCCAAAGTAAATAACAATATACTACTTGGATAAACATCCACAAGGAATATCACAACATATCAGATAATATAACTCCATCCTAACAACACTAAGCATGGAAAAAAAGCTGTCTAACAGGTAGTTCTGGACCTAACAGCTAAAATAATCAAACACGGGTGATTTAAATAATTTATAATATTAAACTATATTTTGAAGTGGTTTCAAAATAAAAATAGACCAATTATACATATATTAATCCAATTTAGGTCATTAGAATCATTTTAGTATAAAATTTTGATATAATAACATTGTAAACTGTTGAACATTTTCACTTTAAAAACCCGTTTTCTCTTCACATCTTTGGGATTAAATTTAAAAAACACTAGACACATTTTTTGAATTGAATTTGAAAAAATAGATTCCATATTTTTAATAATCATAATTTATGATTTATAACAAGGCCAACTTAATCTTTGACCAAAGTGATTAGTGAAAATAGTTAAAATTAATTATAGTGATTCAGGTAAAAACTAGTTTACTCAGTGGTTAAACATAGAATATAAGGTTTAAAGTGACCTAAAAACTTGTACAAAACCCAATTTATGGACATATTTATACCATTACCACCTTAGTATCAATTTTTATGAGTTATTGGGATACTTTTCTGTAATAACCCGAACTGTTATAAATAAAATTAACCTTTCATTTTTTAAATGTATTATTATATAATATGGTTATAGAAAACACATGCACTTATTTTGTTTTATTAGATCTAATTTGATTTAAATTACCATAAAGTAAAAGTACCATTGATAATATAGCCGTTGAACAATGATAACACGATTAGTACAAATATAGGGTTTTAACAGATCCAATTGACATAGAAAAAGGAAGTGATAACTACAACCAGTAGGATCGTACTCTATAAAGACCATTTATTAGAGCTGATGATGGAGAAACCATTTTTGGGATTTTTCCATGACTATTCCCAAGATGATATCTAATAACTTAATCATGATCAAATCTGTTTATGGAATAATTTCAAGCTCATCGAGATCACGACCCAAACCATGTTCAGTGAACGACCCAATGAAAGCCCCGCCATCGCACACCCTACTCTTTGGCCGTATACTGGCATATTAAAGGGATATGTATCAAGACCCTAAAAATATTAATATGTACATTATTTTTTATAGAATGATGAATATATTTTCATTCTATTATTGTTACTTTGTAAATATTTTTAAAGCATAAATTATATTTTTGGTTAATATTAAAATTCAATTATTGAATTTATGAATTAATGTATTTTTGAAATAAATAGTATTTTAATGGAATATTATTATTAAATAAAATTTATAAATTATCATATATTTTTTATGATGTAAAATATAATTTTTATTAGGGTTCAAAAAATGTTATTGTTAAAACCCATCATTTTCAATAAATGTAGATCATTATTTTAATAGTGAAAATAAAAATATTTTGAAAAATATTTAGATAAATTGAATATTATTTTTGAAATCATAATTTCTAAATTATCCAATGGTGAATTTTTCACAATTTTTTGAGATAGTTGGATTTTCCGGTAAAAATTAAATACCGTATAAATATATTTTCTATTTTATGACATTATAATGACCCAAATGTGTTGTAATAAGTAATATAAATGGGATAAAAGACCAAATATATGTTTACCTTATAAAATATTGTTGTTTTAAGTTTATTTTATTTATTTTTTAAATCCATTATGAATCCCCCAAGACTTATAATATATTGTGAGATTTTAAAATCATTTATTTAAGAGTGTGACTCACTTCCACCTCACCAATGGTAATATTTTATTAAGTTCGGACCTTTACATCATAAAATAATGCACACCACTACATTTTTATATAAACTATGGGAAAAAACTATGGTATGGTTTATGGTTTTGAATATTTTTTTATGTAGAGTCTAACCCCAAAATAATAAAGAAATCCCCCTCATTTCCTATATAAACCCACACAAGATCCCATTTATATTCACTAAAACTCCATGGAACACGTGAAAAATCTTACCTCCACTCACCAAAGTCCTCCCAAGATATACCAAAGCTCTTAAGATGTACTTCCCAAGCCTTTGGAGTTACACATTCAAGTAAGGGATCTTCCACTCTCCTTTTTTATCAAGCACTCATTTTATGTTATGTATTTTAATTTCCATTGGATTATATTGATATATGTTATACCATATCCCAAATAATTTTAATTATATGTATAAATTATGAGATCCCCTTTCACTCTCATTTATCCATCATATGAACCCTTATGTACACCCATTACTATGCCGAAATTCTATAAGGAATCCTCACCTTCTCTCCTTTATTTAAAATTATTTATGAAATTATGCATTCCATTAAAATTTACTAATGTTTTTACATGTATTCACATGAACCTATTACTTCCAATTTTATTTAAAAATTATGAGATACCCCTTTCTCTCTCATCTACCATTTTTATGAATCTTTAACTAATGTCGTTATGCTGCTGAAATTTCAACACAATTTTTCCATACCAAAATAATTATGTAGTGAATACCATACAATTTTTTTATCAAGGGTATTCAAATTTATGAACCTATAAATATTTATTTGGGATTTACATTTATTAATTCCACATTCCTTGGTCGTGGAATAAATTATTATGTTGAATGAATCCATGTCACGTGATCTATGTGGAACACTTAAGAATGAGAATGAAATGATTATGATGGGTGTGCCCAGATAGTGCTCCAATACCTTGGGTAATGTTTAGTATCATGACATGTAATTATAGGATGGGGGTGTACCTAATTCCTTTATGGGACTTTTTCCACCATGAGGTCTTGGTGGATTTAGTCTTGACCTAATTTTATGATTCAGTTTTTTAAGTTTTTTGCTTCACATCCCATGTTATGATTATCATGGTATATCATGCCTTATTATTCATGATCCTTTTATGCTCTATTGATATGCCTATTGTCTAACATGTATTATCTTATTCATGTTATGCCTTGTTTATTCCCTTATTGGGATTTATTTATCATCCCTTTCTTATGTTTTTCCCTAGGATATCCCTTGTAGTTTTAAGTTTGTTGGATTATTATGATTATCTCAAGGAAGTGTTCAATAATGTTTTGTATCCCATTTTATAAGTTGTTATTTAATGAACATAATTACCAAATAAACTATACTTATAGATCTTTTAGGTTGTATTAAGTTAAATTTTATGTAATAAAATACGTATTCATGTGTAATAAAGAGAAGAGTTTTTATAGTTTCTATCAGAGGAAAAGTTGTGTGGTTTTTGGGATTAGGATTAGAGAACTATAGATAAAGACTTATGGATAAGAATAAGTAGAAGAAAATATCCATAAATTTTGGAAAGTATAGAGTAATTGATTTATCAGTAAAATAAGTACTTATCTGGATACTAAAAGTGGATGTGATTTGTCCACATATATACATAGGAGTAACAACCTTGACAAGATTTTCTAGGTCTGAATCAAGGTAATATAGTACACAACAATGGTCTTTATTACAGAACTGTATTGACACTCCTAGGGGAAATTATTTGGTAAATTCATTATATTATTATGAACCATTATTAGGGGAATAAAAAAAATTCCCATAAGAATATTTGTTCAGAAATAGATCATGGATAACATAGATTGAAGACTATAAATTCATAAGTTAAGGAAAATAAATGTAATTTATAATTTATCAATTTATTTTTATTGGATTCCCCTTTATGTGTTTAAATGTTTAAGATAATCATCCCTAATTTTCCTTTTATTATATACATTGGCTAGAAATAGGGGGAATCATGTTAACAACTGCTGCAAAGGGAAATGTGATGACTACCCCAATGAGATGCCAAACCCGATGAGAGCAGGAATAAAGAAATTTATGATGATAATATCTCAACTGAATCAGGTTCTGAATAGAAACCTTGATTAAGAGGATCAACCAAACCCCCCTAATAGAGAATAAGCCTCAATAGAGAGATTAATGCGACAAAGGCCTCATACTTTTAATGTATCATTCGATCCCTTAATCATGGAAAAATAGATCAACTCCATTGAGAAGATCTTTTACATCCTTCAATGTTCCAAACAAGAGAAGGTTCTTCTGTAGTTTATCATATGGAGGGAGAAGATGATCAGTGGTGGATGTTGATCAAGAATATGAAGCCTGGGGAAGAGATCAAAATAATGGAGTGGAAGGAATTATAGAGAATGTTTTTCGAAAAATATTTTCCTCATACTCTCCATCTTAAAATGGAAAGGTATTTCATTGCACTTAAGAAAAAAGATGAAGAATATATCGGTCTGTATGACAAAAACATCACAATAATTGCATGATACACCTTTAGTTTATTCGTTACCCCCAAATTCAATGTTGACCGCTCCTTTGGTGGGATAAAACCTAGTCTATGAAAATCCTTGAAGATCTTTGACTTTGATAGCTATGAGTAAATTATCCGATGTGCCCTCAACTTAAAAACCACTACTGGAAAACTAACCTATACCAACGGTTTGGAACTATTGGTATAGGCCTCCAAATCATTGGTATAGCCTATACCAACGGTTTGGAGAGCCGTTTCCAAGTAAGCCGTTGGGATAGGTCTATACCAACGGTTTTACCAAAATCGTTGGTATAAACCTATCCCAACGGTTTTGGAAACCATTGGTATAATTAATATGAAAATATATACCAACGGTTATGGAACCGTTGGTATATGTATTTCAAAAATAAAACATTTTCTGGGATTTGATCCCAGGACCCCTTGTTTATTATTCAACGACAAAATCACTAACCTAACATGACTTTTGTGAATATAATTACATAAATATATATATGTATTCTCATAATTATTTAAAATTTTGATTTATATAATGTTCTAGGTAAGAAGAAATGATAAAAAATCGAAGGATATATACCAAAAGTTTTGACAACCGTTGGTATAGATTTTGATTTTGGATTTTGATTCTGGGGTAAGGTTGATTTGGGGGGGACCTTTCCCAAAGGTTCTGGAAAACCATTGGGAAATGTGGCCACAATGTGGGCTTTCCCAATGGTTTGGCCAAACTGTTGGGAAAGCCATACCCTTTCCAATGGTTTGGCCAAACCGTTGGGAAAGGTGGCCTCAAAGTGGGATTTCCCAATGGTTTGGCCAAACTGTTGGGAAAGGGAACCTATACCAACAGTTTTTACGAACCGTTGGTATAGAAGCATTGGGAAAGGTCATATTTCTAGTAGTGAATGGATATCAAAGAATCCCAAGGGTATTTTGGGGATAAGAAGTATATAGTGGAGTTTAATTCTATTGACCTGATGAAGAAATATAATGGTGTTAAGAAATTTCAACATCCCACTTGTCAAAGGTGTGGAATAAAGCACCCTAAAAATTTACTGGGGGGGGGGGTGAAGAAATGATTTAAGTGTGGAAAGGAAGTGCATTGAGCTAATAATTTTTGATAGGATAAACCAGTTAATATGATGAATGAAAGGAATGCTTTGGTCAAACCTCAGTGCATTTTCTATTACTTCAACTACAAGGAACTAGGTCACTTTAAAAATCAATGCCCTAAGCCAAGGGTTTTCAGAGACAACCAAAAACCTCCACGGAAGCAAGCGTGAGATTTTTCCATCACTAATGCTGAAGTGAATTTTGAAAATTAAGTGGTGATAGGTAAATTAGTTATTCATTCAATAATAGAGAATTTAATTTTTTGATTCTGGGTCTACATATTCCTTCAAATCACAAAAGTTTAGTAGAACTATTCAAACCCCGCAAAAAATCATGGAAGTAGAGATGATGATGAAAATGAAAGATGGAAAAATTATTGTATCCCATGTATATAACTCCTCCCCTATCACAATATGTGGCCTGGAATTCTTGTTGAATCTTTTCATACTCCCTTTAGTGAAATTTTATGCAATTTAGAGCATGGATTGAATTTCCCTATATAGAGAGAACATAAATTTCACCGAGAAGGAAATAACTCTCTGTATGGAGAATCAATCACCGATTCTATAAAAGTACACGGAGGAGGATGAATATTATTTAACACCATAATATCAAGCATGAATATTATTTCACTATAAGTAAGTATATCTTGCTCAAATGTTTGATTCTAAGGAAATGATCATCCTCAATGACATGCCTATTGTGAGTGAATACGCTGATGTATTTTTTGAGGAATTTCCTGGTCTTCCTCCAAGCCATGTGGTCAAATTTTCAATTGAGATTATACCTGGGGCATTAGAAATTCCAAGACTCTTTATAGGATTGTTGTTGTGGAACTTGAGGAGCTAAAGAAACAACTAGAGGAGAATCTGGATAAAGGGTTTATACGCCCAAGTTCTTCACCATGGGGTGCACCAGTTTTATTCATCAAGAAGAAGGATGGGTCGATGAACCTTTTCATTTATTATAATGAGCTC
This sequence comes from Viscum album, assembly GCA_963277665.1. NCBI lineage: Eukaryota > Viridiplantae > Streptophyta > Magnoliopsida > Santalales > Viscaceae > Viscum > Viscum album. The sequence continues at coordinate 131,039,317 of OY728137.1, forward strand.
AATAAGATCATTATAAAGAACATGTATCCTCTTACATGGATTGATGACTTTTTTGACCAGCTTCATGGATTATAATACTTCTGCAAGGTGGATCTTTGATCAGGATATTATCAAGTAAGGGTGAAGAAGGAAGATATCCCCAAGGATGCTTTTCATACAAGGTTTGAGAACTATTAGTTCATATAGATTCCACTTAGACTCAATAACGATCCAATGATCTTCATGTATTTTTTGAATATATTATTTAGATATTACCTCAAAAACATTTTTTTCAGTCTTTATAGATAATATCCTAATATAATCCAAAAGTAAGGAGGAGCATGAGAAGCATTTGGACACTATGATAAAGAACTTAAAAAAGGAGAAGATTTATGAAAAGCACAAAAAGTGTGATTTATGGTTGATGAAAGTATCATTATTGGGTAATATCATCATAAAAAATGGATATCTATGGATCCTTAAAATAAAAAGTCAATAAAAGGATGGCAACGACCAACATCTGTAAAAAATATCTATAGTTTCCTTGGGTTAGCTAGGTTTTCACCATTATACACATATACTTATTTATTGGTGACTTACATATATGCATTAAAAATTTCTTGGTCATGGAATAAATTTTGATGTTGAATGGATCCATGTCATATGATCTATGTGGAACACTTAAGAATGATGATGAAATTGTTTTTATGGGTGAACCAAGATAGTGTTCCAATGCATCAGTAATGTTTAGTATATTGATATGTAATGTTGGGATATGGGTGTACTAGATTCCTTTATGGGACTTTTTCTACCATGAGTTCTTGGTAGATTTAGCCTTGACCTAAGTTTATGATTCAATATTTTAAGTTGTTTTCACATTTCCCATGTTATGATTATCATGTTATATCATGAGTTATTATTCATGTTCTTTTTATGCTCCATTAATATTCCTATTGTCTAACATGTATTATCTTCTTCATGTTATGTGTTGTTTATTTCATTACTGGGATTTATATCTCACCCTTTTCTTATGTTTTCCCCAAGACATCCAATATAGTTTTAAGTTATTTATAATATTATGATCATGTTAAGGAAGTGTCCAATTATGTTTTGTATCCCATGTTATAAGGTGTTATGTAATGTACCTAATTCCCAAAGACCATAGACTTATCAAACTTTTGGTTTGTATTCAGATTAATTTTATGTAATAAAACATGTATTTATGTGTAATAAAGAGAAGGTTTGTTATATTTTCTATGAAAGTGTCCTATATAATAAGTTGAGGAAAAAATACAAAAAAGGAACCGTTCTTTCCTTTAATATTTATAAAGCTTTAGGATAAGGGAAAAATATCACATTTTTTTATTATAAATTATATTTAAAAGGATAGATTAGTTTTTTATCATTATAATTTTTTTTAATTTTTTTAATATTTGAAAATCACTTTTAATGATTAATAAATTCCAATTTTGGAATTATTTAGTTAATAATTAAATAAAATAAATAATTCAAAAGATATTAAAAGTGAAGTAAATGGAATGAATAAGTTTCTTCCATTAATTTTCTATATGAATATAACTTGTTAAACTAGTGTTAAGTTATTAGACACAAAATCCATATTTTTATTGATATATTTATATTCAAATTAAATAAATAATTTCAAAATTGAGATTAATGTTATTTTTTTAATAAATAATATTTTATTAAATAATTTAAAATTACTAAATCCCCTATATTCTGCCAAGTGAATATTAAATTGAAATAAATATAATGGACCAATTTATCTTTTATAATGATCATATTGACCCCTAAATAGTAAAAACTTTGTTAGCACAGTTAAGGATAAAACAATGTTTTTGTGAGTTGCTTTCTCTTCAGTTAAAATTAATTTACAAAACATATGAGATTTTTATTTTATAAATTATATAATTTTTTTTAAAATAAGTGGGTCTAAATTTACTAATATGTATAACTTTAATTTTTTCATAATGGATAAATTACCAAGGTTTTAAATTTAGTTACCTTAAGAAGAACCAAAATTGTATAAATAAGAAAAGTTAGAAGTTAAAGAAGAAAATTTTAAAAATGCATTTATTTTTGTGTGTTGGAGGTGTTTAATGATTAAATAAACCATCATCTACATTATTATTTATATTTATAGCCACATTAGGTGAGGTAGAACTACCAATAGTAAATACTTTTGAGTGTTTACAAGAATGCCCCTCTTCTTCAACTATAAAAGGTCACTCACTCTCCCCCATTATTCACACATACCAAGCCATATAGATCATCCAAAACCAACTAAAATCACTTATTAACATACCTAAAATCATCCTATAATCCTTAATTTTGGTATAAATCTAACCAATTAAGGCCTTTGTTACAAACCAAAAAAAGATACCCAAAGAAGAGGTAATGCCCATCAATGAACATTTTTCTTTTATTTCTTCCAAAAACCCCTTAAAGTTTTTTATATCATAATTATATAATAAATTCAGTATAATATATATATTTATATGTTTTAATACTATGGGTTCGACCAAAAACCACACACACTTCTATAAAATGGGTTAAGAAATAATCATTTGTGTGTATGATGGACTACCGCCTTGTGAACTGATGTCGTTTTCTTTTCCATTACCACATTTCATGATTGGAAATAATGATGGGAATAATTTATGTATATAATATGTATTATATTTAAGACTTATTAATGTTTATGGTATAATTATTTAACACATACCATTAAGATTTCTATATTTTTTAATATGATAACGTCGTTCATGTGTACGACGGACTACCGCCTCGTGGAGAGATGTGATTCATTCACACATTACATGAAATGTATTAAAGATGGATTTAATAAAATTATGTGATATATATGAAATAATATTTATACATTAATTATAACACACACACACACACACACATATATATATATATAATTTCTTTCAATATGACAAGCAAATAGAAACAACGTTTAGGCGTACGTATGACATACCGTCTCCAGGAATGGTGTATTCTATTTCCTATCACTGAATTTTATAGATTATTATAAATACATATATATTTAATATATATAATATCTATATCATGGTTTACATTCTAAATACTATTAAACAATGATATATGTTAGAGGACTAAAAATAATAAATAAAAACATATACGAAAAACAAAGCGGTTATTACCCGAAACCTAACTTTGACATGGAATTGTTAATAAAGGGGTAATAAAAGGTTATATGAAAATAATATGTGGTATTATATATATTATTTTGGTTCTATAATATATTTATAATAAACTTATATTTATTATACATGAGTTTTTAATTACCATCTCAATATTTACTTTTGTGAGGCACATGCTATATTCACCACTTATTTCATTTATGTGGTGTATATACTGAACATGAATGTATTTTATTATTATTGTACTAAATTTTATTGGTATTTATATACCCATTTTAGGATATCTTTTCCATGGGTTTTATGGTTAATAATATACCAAATTTCTAAAGGATTTTGGTCATAATTTACCTTCTTTGAGACGTATGTGTTGATATACAACTATATTATTTCATGAGGTGTATATACAATAAATTTGACATGAAATATCATGAAATTATCTATTCTAATGATATTTTATGTCCCATTTTATGTTATTAATTCTTAGGTATTATTATTATAGTTCACCAAAGTGGTAATTATTTTAGGTTACAATCTCACCGTTTATCAAGATTGTTTATAATTATGATTCCACTGCAAAACTTTTATAATGTATCTTACACGAATTATAATTAATTTTATCCTAATATGGTTATTAATGATATATTCAAGTAATATTACCATTTTAACACTCCTTGGAACTTAAGATAATTAAAAAAAGTTTTTTTTATGAAAATATGACATTATTTATCTTTTCAGTCGGAAACATATTTTCTCTCACAACCATGTTTTATAAAAATGTTTTCTAAAATGTTATACTATTATATTTTAATTTTTAGAAGATATTTTTACCCATGTTTTACCTTTTTATAAAATGGCATTAAAATGAATATTATTTTCTCTTATTAATCAAGAATATTTTTACTTATACTAACAATGTGAAAAGTATCATTATTTTTACATATAAGTCATGTAAGGAATTATTTTCCATCATGACCACTCCATTCATCACATCTTACTTTATAAATTTTAAATAATATTTTCAAAAGAAATTATTTTATTATATATTCTTGAAATATTTTTATTGATTTTCAAGGAATATAATTTTGAATTTTTTTAATGATTAAAAACTATTTTAAATGGTTTCAAAACTTCATTTATCAGTTTTCAAGTATATTTTAAAAGAAAGAGGTTTTAAAAAGGTTTTACATTTTAAAAAGTTTTTTTTTCAAATTAGAAAGTTTATTTAATTTTGGAAACATTTTAAATTATTTTTAAATATTACTTTATAAGTTTCCAAATTGGTTTTTAAAGAAATATATTTTGAAAATACTTTATGTTTTAAAAATTGATTTTCAAAGAAAAGTTTTTTTTATTAATAAATGTGCCTAGTGAACTTTAAAAATCATCATCCATCTACGATGAAATACTTTGATATATTTTATTCTTTAATGGGTATATGATCCAAGTACACTAATCATTTTTATTTCTTTAAATGGTTTATACTTAAGGTGACAAGTGTTTATGAAAACCATTTCTCTTATATGGGATATACCATGTTTAAATTATTATGAAACCCATTTCCATTCACAGGTTAAGATATTATGAAATGAATATAAAATAATTTTATTTTCCATTGGTTATGATATGATTAAATGTTTATGATACCAATTTCATTTTATGGGTTATGATGTGATGAATGTTTATGATCTTGTGGCACACATATGTATGATTTTATTATGTGATAGGTGGGACCTATATCTCCCTCTAATGCATTGGTTAAATATGGATAACTCAAAAGTATATATATGTTATGTGTAAACTTTATTACATGTTCACAATTTTATGTGTGAAACAGATTAAATGTTGAGAATGTTATGCGTGAACCTGATTACATGTTCACACTGTTATGCATGATCCATATTACATGTTCACAATGTTATGCACGAACTTGATTACATGTTCACAATGTTATGTGTGGACTTATATTTCATGTCCATAATGATATCGGTGGACCTAGTGAATGCCTGTAGGTTTATGTGAGGGCTTAGTTAATGAGTAAACCTATTCTACTTATACATGTTCACAATGTTATTATATGATGTGTTTTCCAAAAATATATGTCTTATGACAATGTTATGCTCAAATGACTCATGTTCTTTGATTATCTTATGATTCATGTCTTATGAACTTCAAATATTTATGCCATGATTCATGATAATGAACTTTGATATGTAGGGTATGGTTTTCAAATGGTAGGATCATGTTATCATACCCTTATGTTCATGTTATGCTTATATATATCCTTTATTTACCCTTACTGATTATCTAATCTCACCCTTTTCTTATGTTTCCTTTCCCCTGGTTACAAAGAAAGGTTTTAAGTAGGTGTACTAAAGGGGAAGATCTTTATAGGATACACTGAAGATAATTCAATAGATTAGAGGGTTGTGTTCCAAGTTTACAAAGTAATTAAACTACTATAGACCCCGAACAAAGTTTTTATTCAATGTATTGAATATTTGTCTCAAATGATGTAATATCCATGTATGAGAAGCATGGGTCACTATATTCTAATATTTTGTGATTATATTAAGTGATTATTTATATAATAAATCATGAATTAAGTTATAATAAATATATGGGTCATCACAAGAACCCTCCTTAGAGTAGAATGGTGAGTTATTCTTTTATCATAGGTTATAAGGTGAAATTAGATTAATATAAGGGATAATGGGTATATAATTTTATAAAGGGAAGCTATCATTTATCTCAGAAATCCTAGAGTAGGATCTGATATGAGAAACTGTATATGGAAGAGCAAGTGATAGAGGGTTCAGATCCAGGGCCATCAATTTTCTGGTGCATGGTTTTAATTTCTCCATTTTTGGCTATAAATTTTTATAAGATGGGTTCATAAAATTAATTTATTTCATAAAATTTTATTCATTAAATATGGTTACTATTTGAGTTGATTCCATATTTGAGTGATCCCACTACTCTTTTGGGAAAGAGAAGAGAACTAGGTTTTATGTGGCTAGTGTTTAGTGGTTGTTGCTGATGTCGAGGTAGTTTGGAGTTTCTTGGTTATTGACTTAGATACTTTAAACATAAAATTTGGAATGGATTTGATGGTTATATAAAAATATTAGATTGATTTATATTGATGAAAGGTTTTATTACTTTCTCCTTATAGGGACACTTATAATATCTTAGGTGAGTGAAACCATAGGTCAAGAAGAATATCACTTCCTTTTCTAGATATTATCTTGATATCTTATAAGTGGTGGAGTTTTATTTTTCATGTAGTTAAAAATTGTTTATATGGTTATCTTCCTTTGGAAATGAACAAGTTTCCCAATGTTTATCCTGATTTTTTATAGATTTTCACCTAATTGGGAGATTGAATTATATATTTATATACTCATACAGATGAGTCCCATATCATTGAAATCTAATATAATAGACCTTGAAGAGATGAAAAGATTAAAGGTTAAGATATAAAATCTTGATATCAATGGTTTTATTCAGCTTCTGTGACCACATGAGAAGAAATACCCCACCCATGACCTTCAATTGGTAGTATTTATACATTCCATGAAAACCTGAAACATTATCTCTTTGAGAATAAGTTTCTTATTTTTACTGAGTACACAAGTTATATATATATATATATATATATATATATATATATTATCATATAAATATTTGAATATTAGGTAGAGGTACTGGGTTGAGTATCTACAAACTCTTGATTTTGACTTATCCTACATCCCTAATAAAGGAAATGTAGTGGCTGATGCCTTGAGTCAGAAGTTGTTGACTCAAGTGGAGAATGAATTTTGAGATGATTGGATTTTGATGAGATTTTTCACTGAGTTACATGTAGATATGTTATAAGAGGATGATCCAGTATCCTTTACTAGTGTGTAATTCACACCAACCTTGGATGATTTATTTCATCTTTATTAGGTATTAGTTATTTATTTTTTTGTGGATTAACATAATCATAAGTTGAGGGGAGACCTTGAGTGATTTAACTCTATCTCTCAATGTAACCCTATGTTTTCAAATTTATTTAGTAGTTCATTTTTATTTAAGGTAGGATTTGATGAGTGGTGGGAACTGCTTAACCTATTCCATTTACCTAAGGGCTACGAAGATGTTCTAAAATTTGAAGCATTGATACTAGTGTCCTAGGATAAAGTGGGACATTACTAATTTTTTATATTAGTACTTTATATATATTATGTTAAAGGATATGCTCCAAAAAAGTGTTATTGAAGCATATTCTTATTTTAGTTTGGAAGTGGGATGATATTTCTATAGAGTTTTCTATCATCTTTCCTTGGTCTCCTAATAGGTAGAATGAAATATCACTAATTATAAATCGATTGATAAAATCATACATTTACATCCAGTTAAGGAGTTAATAATGGTGGAGGATCTTACAAACATATATTTCTAAGAGACTTTCAATAATTATGGTGTCTATTTAGTGATTGTTACTATTGAAATTCTAGAGGAAATGTTCTATGTGTGTGTGATAAATTTTGATGGCTCATGGGAAAAACATTTATTATTAGATGATTTTTAATATAATAAGAGTTATTAATCCTCTATTAAGATGGTGTATTTAAAATAATTATATGTAAAACCTTGTTGTTCCCATCTCTCTTGATTAGAATTAATTGAAAATTTCTTTATGGGATAAAAGATCATCTAGGAGATTATGGGTAAGATTCTATTGAACCATAAAATATTGGAAATGGCTCATAGTATATATAAATATTATTTTTATCATAGTCATTATCCATTTAAGTTTTTCATTGGATATTAGAAGTTATTTAGTGCACCTCTTTGGTTTGAACATCATTTATTGAGAAAACATGGTATGTTGATTTCGTGATATGTTATATCAATTGAGATTATGGAGTGTTATGGGAATATGGAATACCGTATAACCTTACCATATGAAATGATGTTGATTACTGATGTTATCTATGTATCACAAAAGAAGAAGTACCACTCATACCCATCTCATATGGTTTAATGGGAGGGATTGAACTATGAGCCTGACACCTCTATAGTGGAGACATTTATTTGTATTGTGGATTATCCGAGTAGAGGGACATAATTTAATTGAACCAATATGGTCAAACACTATAGTAGTATATCAAAGATATCCATGAGACTTGGGATAATGAGGCCATGGTGCATGAGTAGTTTCCTCCAGTGTTATTTGATGAGAAGTACTAGAACATTATGGGGAATAAATTATAATGGTGGGAAGAATTATAGAATCCATTAGGTCAATGATATGTAATTAATTTGTTTATTTAATTTATTCATTAATTTATTTAGAGTTTTTATATATGGGGGTTAGAAATTTCAAAAATGTGGAAAATAGGTTAGGTCACATGGTTATTACTATCTATGCACCTATACCATGTTGAAGGGGGTTTGGTTTTCTAATGCTATTTTCATTGTGGGAATATGGTTTACCAAATGGTGCGACTGCCCATAGAAAACTATGCAGTCTCGTTTGGGATTTGGGGGGATTATGGTTGGGGCCTAGTCTACCAGACCATATGAAAAAACTATATGGCCAACCAATATTTCATAAAAATGTATTAATTATTGTCCCCACTCTATGTTTGAGTTCTATTTGATTTCAATGGTAGTCAATGAAATAGAAATATTTCATTGATTTCAATATGTTAAATAAATTAGAAAGAATAAGATTCTAAATATTTAGATGAAGTATTAAAAGATAATTGAAAACTTTTCTAAATATCGAATGAATTATGAAAATTAATCAAGTATTTTTTTTCATAAGGATGTTATATTGAAGACTTTGAGTTTTTAATTATGATGATTGATGAGACACTCTTCATTTCTCAAACATGCTTTATGTTTTAGAGAAGAATATTTGATATGAAAATTTTAATGTTATTGATTATCCCTTAAGGTTTTTCATTAAGATTTTTAAAAGGATTAACAGAAAAATATTCCTTACGTAATGAAAATCATATATTGTTTCCTTATAGAGTTTCCTTAATAACGTGTGAAATCGAACAAAAAACATTTACTTAAGAATTTTGTGAAGAATAATAAGATGAATTTTTCTTATAAATATGCTAATAATAAGGTTATAGATTCAAGAAGGAGGATATAATGATGATTTATTAAGAATATTCTGAGAAGGATATTACTGGATGAAGAAGGTGGTTAAAAAAGATTAGAGAAAGGGAGATTATCATATGAAAATTTCCTTTAGGGAAATCAGATGGAATAAAAAGTTTCATTTTTTATATTCATTTATTTAATCAGATAAAAAATGTTCAGACACAAAAATTTTAGTTTATGTTAAGTGGAGTGTTCTTTATTGATCAAATATTATAATACCTTTTGATTGATATTAAAGTAAAAATTGGCCAAGGAGTTTTACAAAATATACTGGATGGACCTATACAATGGTTAACATGTGATGCAGATAGTTCCAATGAAGTTTTAATCCGATTAATAAATCTTTTAAGATATAAGTAGTTTGATTTTACATTAATGTAGTGGAACATAAAAGAATCAATAAGAAACCTATAGAGGAACATCTCTAGATATATAATTTGTATGAAAATAAGAAATTATTTGTTTTATTAAGATTAAAGTTATAAATAAGGATGTGGTATGAAGGCATCCGTTCATGTTTATTGGAAACCAAAGTATAGGATAGAGTAACTCTAAACAAATTCATGATAGTGAAATAGAAAAAGAAGATTCCATTGAAAAAATGATCATTGAACAAATATTGAATATTCCATTAGACAAATGATTCCGAGATGATAAACTAAACAAAAGTTTCCATGAATCATGACTGGACAAATATTTTAGAGGTTTATGAGCTTTGGAATCAAATAGAAGTTTTTTGAGTGATGTTACAAAGACATAAAGAGGAGTATCTAAAAATTACTAAAATAAAGTTATAAAAATCCATTTCAAAGAAGATTTTTTCTATTATAATACTTCCAAAATGTTTCTATGGCGTTTTTTGGATCAACGGACATACTCTGACATGATGGAGAAACTCTTTGGAGAATTTCAGAAAAAAATTTACCGGAAAAAGTTTTGTGAAGTGATGTTCATTATGAAATTTTTATAAACATAATAAATGTGTTGATTTTGAGATAATAATTGAAAATTTTAATATTCACTAAGGGATTTTGCAATACTATTAGAGTAAATTATTTCTTTTAAAGTTCTTCAAACTATAAGTTAAATAAATTCAAGGATTTTTTTTAAAATCTTAAATGTTTCAAAATGTTTGAGAAAAGTTCCAATTAAATAAAATTAGTAGGATGTTGGAAATTCATGTTTTATTTGGGAAGGAAAAGGTATTCAGGTCCTCATATTTTTAAATATAATAGAACCTATATAAAGTGGTGTAAAAGTTCATAGAATGTTCATTTACTGTACACTGGTGAAGATTTACAAGTGCAGAAGGATTTGTGCCATAAGAAAATTATGAACATGCATATTGAGAGGAATATCTTTAGGGTTGATGTTTTTTTATAATATGGGGTGAGGGGAATCAGATAGAGATAAAATAAATTAATGAAAAAAATAACTAGATGAAAAAAATAAGTGACCAGTCTTACTATCACTGAAAGAAAATTCATCAGATGGACCATTCTAGATGAGAGGTGTGTGAGGAAAATGAAAACAAGGATCAGTTAGATATAGGATAAAGTTTTCTTTCAAACAAAATCAATAGAAAATGGGAGAAGAAGAAGTGTGATCAGATGAACTATCATTATACAAACATCATTGGTAGAATAATACTAGATAAACAATTGTAAAGTATAATGAAAAGAAGGGTGGCTTTCATCATTCTGTAGATATTAAGAAGAAAGTTCCACTAAACCTCAATGAATGAATTAAATCAAATAGACAGGTTTATACAGATAAATAAGATGGAAAAATTTCATATGGAGGAAGAAGAGGAAATTCCTTACCTACTACTAGGTAGAAACCAAAGAAGTAGTTATTTCAAGAAGAGAAATATTTAATAAGAAAAAAGTATAACTATAGAATTATATATAATTCTAAACATGTGGACATATTTTATAGTGTAAGAATGTTTTTAATAGACTTGGAAAAATCCATAGAGGAAGTATAAAGAACGAACAAGGACATATAATTTTGGATGATGTTTTCACTAGTCCATGGACGAATAATGTTCCCTTTCCCCCTATTAAGTATATGGAATCACACTTGGATAAGGATTTTTTCCAATCCAAACCAATTTACTTGGAATATTATTATAGTAGGGAATTTGTGTACTGGTCGATACCATACACAACATGGACTGACAAATTCTATTGAGTAGTGGACCTTGGAAAATATGATGTTATATATTTAATTACTTTCATATACATTCATGCAATAAGGAAAAGAGAGTAATAGAACAATATACTAACATGTAAAATAAGTATAGGGATAAAAATATATAAAAATATTAAATGTTCATAACACTAATTCACCCCTAATAATTTTAAGAATATCCTGAAATGATCCTTTAAAGTGGTACTAGAAAAGGTTAGCTAGTAGTGTATTCTCTATGCTATAACTATTCTCTTTATAAGATTTGAGTTTATTTCTTATGTTAACAATGAAGTGATTTTTTGGTTAAAATTCATTTATTTATTTTTAAAATTCAATTTCTACCAAGAATATGATGAATATTAGAAAGAAATAAAAATTAAAGAAGAAAAATTTATCCCTCTTATCTACGGAAGAGGATGTATTAGTTTCTATACGCCTTCGATTACTTAATATATATTAGGATTAGAAATTAAAGAGCCAGTGGCTCAAGTTTTAACCCTAGAGAAGGACAAATTTCCTACCTCATGTAAATCATTAATGTTATGTGATCAAGAGGTATGTAAAAATTCTTATAAAATTGTAGTTAAGAATAATATCCAAGTATAAGTGATGATGGTGATCAATATATAACTTCTACAGATATATTAGATGATATATTATTATTTATTCTATATTATGTTTCCATAGACACAATATCTTTTTTTTGGAGTTTTTAGAGTATTCCTAAAGATATTTCCCAATGAGAGGAAGAAGTTGATAATATGTAGAAGTATTTTAAGGAAAATATTTTAGATTATACAAATATATTCAGATAAGTTTTATCCTTTAAAAAAATATTTAGTTTGAAATAATTTCCTCAAAATGGGTCAAGTAAGTTGAATAGAAATATAGATTCAGGATAAATCCAGAGGAAAATATCCACACTCTTGAAGAAAAGTTGAAGAATATTATTGAGGTTAAGGATTTACAACTAGAAGTAAAATCCACGAAAATTGAGCAATATGAAGCTTTGCTACAATACAGAGTTAATATGGATAAAGAGGAAGTAGAAAGTGTGAAGAATGTTTGTAATGAAAAAGTATTTATGATTAAAGATTAGAAAAGAACCCTTAATATAAGATGACTTTCATTGGATGTTTAGTTGTGAAATTTTGATAAATAATATATTGAGACTTAAAAAAATGGAAATAGTTGACACTACTAGATAATGATTACTAGAGGATTCAAATATTGAAGTACCATGAATATATAATAAGAATATAATGAAATATTTTGATAATATATTTCAAGTATTTGTGAAGAAAGAGGTACCAACCATGAATTAATGTTAAAATGTTTACAAATCTATTTTTATGAAAATTATAGGTTATAGAAAACTTCTAAATAAGAATGGATGAATAACATATATAATAATCCTACCACCATGACTAGGGTGGATATGAATTTTTTTGGAAACTTTTTCCCCACAAAGAGCCCCACAATCTATAAATAATATCTAAAAACATAATGTAGAAGATATCAGAAAGATAATATTTGTGTTTCAATGTTGGTGTTGTAATAGATTTAGGAAATTTTCATTGGATTTTTGGTATAATATACTTAATAAAAAAATCCAATCAAAATGGGGAGAAATCTAGTGATAAAGATGAAACATTAAAAATGTATAAAAAAATATGGAAAATTCCAATGGTTTTGGAAAATTTGAAAATTTCTATGAAGCTAGAAAAGTTTTTAGATAGAATTTTGGAATATTTTCATATCGACTTATATCGAAATCTTATATGAAAATAAATATGCAAAGGTTGGTGATGAAAGAATAAGAGTCCTTAGGAAGAAACAAGAAAATTGTTGTTAAGAAAAACTCAACTAAGAAGTTTTCAAGTAAGAAAAGTGAGAGGACCTTGGGTTCCAAATCCAAGTAGTTGAAGAAAAGTGCTCCATAAAAAAATTCAAATAATAAGGATGCCACTCAAAAGGAGCCATGTGAAAACTCAAAACTTGATTCCAAAGTTTATAATGATATTTTGATGATTTAGATAGATGGTTCATATAGACTGAAAAAAGTGGAAGAATCGCAAGCAATGAGTAGTGAAAAAGGAAGGGAAATGATTCCATATAATGAAGGTATATTATGTGAGATGTTGTTAACAAAAGTCAAATATTGTGTTAAAGTTCTGTATGACATATGTAATACATATGGGAATTGTGAAAAATATCTTTTAACTATTATTCCATAAAAATAAGTAGTCCTAAATATGGGTAAGAATTTATCATCTATGAAGGCTGTTAAGAAGAAAAGATCTCCAAAAAAAGAAAAAGAAAAAGTGAGGTGATATATTCTTCCTCAAAACAAAGTAAAACTAAATTTCAAATGCTCAAGAATGAATATTGGAGAAGATTTAGTAAGTTGGTTGAGAAAAGAATCTAAACCTTACTGTTCATATTGATAAAGAAAATAAGATCCAAGTTATTTTATAAATATTTGTTCTTTGAATTATCACTATCAAAATAGAGAATTTAAGGTGAGGTACAATCTTAGGGGGAGAATCTTAGAAATGATAAAAGGAAATCAAACTCAATCAACATATTTTAATAAGGTTCTCTAAATAGGAATGTTTCCTATTAATGGTTTACTAAACTTTTTATGAAAGGATCATCCTTGGTGTATATGTGAAAAAATTCATGTTTGGACATCCACAGAAGAAAGATCCATCCTGAAGTTTTCTCAACTTGAAGTTTACAAAGAAAATATTTTGAATAAGATCATCATTATAATTTTAATAAGGAATGTCCCCTTAAGGGGGATACATTTAAATAATGTTAAAGAAGCTACTAGAACTATTATCTCTTTCAAATATGAGTCTTCTTGAAATTTCTCAAAGATCATATCCTTGTAAAGGTTTAAATTTCATATTCTCTCAAACATAGAAACTAAAAATAAGAATCCCAACTCAACAGGGACAAGATTAGTTAAGAAATGGAATTAGAAGAAGATGTTGGAAGTATGAAAAGTTTCATAAATCCACCTATCTTTCTTATTTCAATTTAATGTTTTTAAGATGTTTGTTAATATGAGTGCTGAAGTTTTAGGTTTAACTTTCTTAAAAAAGTTATATATTCTATTTGTTTCATCAACCTAGAATAAAAGTGTAAATACCAAGAAGAAAATATTAATAGATTCAATTCCTTTAGGTATCATGATCATTTGGTAAGGGATAAATTTGTTGTATAAATCAAACCCTGTTGTTTTCTACACCGACCATGGATTACATAGACATAGAGTGGAATTATGGCTGGAAATTTCTTTAGAATGATCTGATACCATTTCCCATGAAATATTTATTTCTTATCAATAAAGGGGGTATAAAGTGAAATGAATGTTTGGAACATCAATGGGTCCTAGAAATTTGGAAAATAAAGGGAGAAATATGTTAACATATTGAAACATACTTTTGAATAGATTTTTAAAGGTATTGAAAAAAAATAAAAAGGGAGAGATTTTTAGGACCACTATGTGCTGATTTTTATTTTTTTTCAATGTTATTAACTGAAATAAAATGATTTTATCGATATCGTTATGTTGAATAAGTTACAAAGAAGAAGCCACTGAAGGTATGATAGAATTATACAAGGTTGTGTAACAATGTTGATAAATCTTGGATTAAGTAAGAAAGTCATTCAAGTATCATCCAAATAAAGAAGTTATTATGATGAATTTGTTTTTATACTTATTATGATTGGTGGGATACTCTTCATGTCTCAAACATGTGATATTATTTGGGGAATCATATTTTATATCAACATTAAAAAGTTGGTTATGTTTTATTTAGTTTTTTCTAAAGAATCTTGGAAGGCTGAATAGAAAAAGTTTCCATAATTAAAGGTAATCAAATAAAGTTTCATTAAGTATTTTCCTTATTAATTTATGAAATCAAATGGGAAACATTTTCCACAGGATTTTTATGAATATCGATTGAATGATTTTTTATTAATAAAATTCTAAGAATAAGGTTATTTGATGAAAAAGGTGGATCAAATGAAGTTTTATTATAATGATTCTAAGTATAAAGATACAATATTAAGAGGGTGGTGAAAAATTATCAAAGAATGAGAGATCATTGGATATGAATTTATATAGGGAAATCATTTGAAAGAATTTTTTTGACTGATTTCATTAATTAGTTTCATTATAGAAACAATGATCAGACAAAATATAAGTTAATACTAAGTAAAGTATTCTTCATCGATAAAATATCACAATCCTTGTGATAGTGATTTAATCCAATGTTGGTTTAAGAGTTTAAAAAAGTCCATCATATAGAATTATAAAAATATCTGCATGTAATGCAAATAAGTTCTAACAAATTTGTAATCATATGAAGAAATATTCTATGAAAAATGTATTTTGAAGTTGTTACAATATAATGGTGCATCAACGACTTGAGAAGCAAAGGATAGAGGCATATTTCTTACTAGGAATCCTATATGAAAAGGTAAAATTATTATTATTTTTTATGTTTAATGTCATAAATGGGGATGTGGCACTAAGTAATTAGCTTAAGTTCATCAGACACTAAACTATTAGACATAAGAACTTTAAACAGATGCAAGGAAGTGCAACAGACAAAGAAGAATCCATCGAATGGATGAACATTGAATAAAAATTCATGATTAATCATGAATATAATTCAGATATGATTAAATGAGTTGATGTTTCCATGTAACCAGATCAGAAAATGATATTAGAGGTTTTTTTTGAGTATTTTCACCAAACATAAGTTTCTGAGTGATTTTACAAATACATTGGGTTGAGTATTTAAAAACTCATCTGATAAAGTTCTAAAAATTCATCATAGGGGAGAAATAAATTATATTTCCAAGGATTCAATGGATGTAGAAAAACTTCCATACATTTATGAATTCAACAGACAAAGGAATATCTCTATGAAAACATGAAATATAAAAAATCAATGGAAATATTGACAAGATTCATCTATATATAAAATTCAATACTATTAGGATTGTGTTTAGAGTTTATATAGTTTCACAATCAAATAATAGTTTCTAACATTTAGACGAAGAAGAAAAAGAATTTTTTTTGACCAAAGGTGTTGTAATCCGTGGTAATGAAAGAGAGAAGTTCCTCTAAACAAACTTTTATATCAGGTGACATGATATGAAATCTTGTTTACTTGAAGTTCTATAAAAAAAGAATTTCGTGCATAAAGACACGGGTCAAAGGTTTCTAATGAAATATAGTATATTAATAAAGTTTATCTTAGAATATCTCCAAAAATTTCCTATGATTTTTTGTGGGATCATCAGAGGAAATCTCTACAAATAGAGAAACTCTTTGGATAATTTTGGACCAACATATTATGAATAATGTTTTTTTGATGTTATGGTATTTATGAAGTTTTCATAAAGATAAGAAATGTGATGATATTGAGCTTATCATTTAACATTTCATTAAACATGAATGGAGTTTCTGATACTTCAAGGGTTAAAGATTTTTTTGAAGTTTCTAAAACTAAAAATTAAGGAAATTCAACGAACTTTGCTAATATGTGAAATTTATAGAATTTTTCAGAAGAGTTCCAGTGAAATAAATAAGAGGGAAATTGAAATTTCATGTTTGATATGGGAAAAAATATATTTTAAATATTTCATTTTACTCTATAAGTGAACCTATATAAAGGGGAGAAAAAGTATGAAGAATGTTTGGGTATTGTTCACATGTGGAGAAGATGAAGTGCTAAAGGATTTTCACCCTAACATAGTTCTGAACAAGTATCATGAAAGGAATTTCATCAGGGCCAATGTTTTTGTATCTAATAGAGTATTATTAATCAGACATAGTTAAAAGAATCGAATGAAACAAAATAACTAGATAAATAAAATAAGTGGTCAGACAAAATGCCTCCTAAAGAACATTTATTGGGTAGATTATTCCCTGGTTCTTTTTACAGGGATTCTTAGGAGGTGGTTAAAGATGATATCACTGCTGTAGTTCATGATTTCTTTCAGGGTGGTAGCCTTCTGAGGGTCGCCTGTGCTACAACCCTAATGCTCACACTGACTGTTAGAGACCCTTTCTCTCTCTCACACTATAAACCAATTAGTATGTTTAATTTTCCCTAAAAGATCCTAGATAGTATCATCAACTTGAGTCTATCCAAACTCCTTCCTCAGTGGACTTCTATTGGACAACATGGGTTTGTTAAAGTACGGCCAATACAAGGGGACATTGGCATGGATCATAAACTTCTAAAAGATATTAACACAAAGATAATTGGATTGAACATGGATATCAAATTATATATGAATAAGGCCGACGATAGAATAGAGTGGGGATTTATTAACAGAGTATTTTCAGTGATGGGATTCTCTCATAAGGCCTAAGATATCATTTTTAGATGCTTCATCTCCTCGTATATGGCTGTATCCTTCATGGGAAAGACTCATGGATTTTTTAGGCCACCCAAGGGATTTAACAGGGAAACCCAATATCTCCCAACATCTTTATTCTTTCACAAGACATTCTTAGTCACCTCATTAACAAGGGTTTAGCAAATGGTGACTTACTCCCTTATCGTAGAAATTTGAACCTTCCTCTAATTTCCCATTTGATGTTCACAGATGACACTTTGATTTTCATCAATGGTGGAAGGAGATCGGTTAATGGTATTAAGAAAATTCTTGAGGAATATTGTTACTAATGTGGGAAGGTTATCAATAATTATAAAAGTAACCTTTACATCTCCAAAAAGTGTCTACCTAGTAGGGATTCTTCTCTTTTTAGCAGGCTTGACATGCACCATGGGTCCTTTTCTGTGGATTAACTCGAAACTACAATTTATCTAGGGAGACTTAGGATTTGAGACTTTGATCATATTGTGAGAAAGATCACAGGGAGGGTTATCAAATGAAAGAACTATTTACTTTCCTTCGGGGGGCAGATTACCCTATTTAATAGTGTCCTATTAGCCATCCCCATTCATGCAATGGCCTCTATTGCTGTATCTAAAGGAGTCATTAGGACTATTGATAAGCTCTTTTCCTACTTCGTGTGGGATTCTCTTTCTCAGGGGAAGTGTCACAGGGTTTCGTGGGAAAGACTAGAAAATCCCATCTAGGAGGGGGGAGTTGATGTGAGGAGCCTTGAATCTACACTGCACTATATGTATGCCGAGATGACATAGGAAGTGATCGATGGAAAGACTCTATGGGGGAATTCTATGTCCTAAAACTGGGTGGGGAATGAGGAGTATACTAGTGGTAATGAATCCCTATTATGGTCAAGGATTTACCCACTCATCAACACCCTGAAAAAGAACTCCCGTTGGATTGTGGGGAGGGTAAAATTATCTTCTAGAGGCATAATTGGGTTGGCACTGTTCTTTGTTTTCCAGGCTGCCCGACTCCCTTGATCTCCTTTAAGAAATACAGTCTCCACCCCTCATTTATCAAAGTTGTGCTTGACACAGAACAACATGAGATCCTTGAATCAATCATTATTAACTCTAACCCTGACACATGCATCTTCACGACGTCCTCCGTGGGGTATTTCTCTACCAAGGATTATTGCAGAATCTTGGCTTCCTAGGGCCCTCACGATACCTAGAACACCACCATATGATGAAAGAAGATCCCTTCCAAATACAATTTTCTGTTACGGAGGATCAAAAATCATGCTGTGTCTACAGATGAGTAGGTCAAGAAGGAAAGTATTAGTTTGTCCTCCAGATGTCACTGCTATCACAACTAGTAGGAAGAGAGCACGATCTATCTATTCTTCAAAAGTGAGTGGGCCCACAGTGTCTGGTATTTCTTTATAACCCTCATGGAATTCTCCTCTGGCTCACAAGGTGTTAATTCCTTCCTGGAAAGGTGGTTCCACGGGATGAACCTTTCAGACATGGAAAGGATGGCGTGTTCTATCATTTTCAGTGCAGGGTGTTGGTGCATGTGGAATGCCAGGAACCAAGCCCACTTCCAAGGTTCCATGCATTCTACAAGGTCCATTATCATGAGAACGTGTAATATATTGTTTTAAATGGTCATACTAATCCAAAACTGGTGGGAGGACCCCTCGTTGAAAATGCTACAGGTCAGTGATCCTCTGGTTAACCCTTTCTATAATAGGCCATAAGGGAAATGGATATGCTGGCACCCTCCGGTATCAGGCTACAAGATCAACTCGAATAGTTCATGTCTACTAGGTGATATGAGAGGTGGGGGTGTGGTTTGGGACATGTGTGGTAGTGTTGTGCTAGCATTCATTGCTTTTTATGGGAAGGGCACCCCGCTTAAGGAAGAGGCCAAATCTCTTCTTACAGGACACTTACCTTTGTAAACAGAAAAAAATTGCGATCACTCAAGTGGAGATTGATTATTTAATTCTTCATAATTATCTAAATGGTAAAGGTTATATACCCTGGAAAATATTCTATATGGTTAGGAAATTCCATACCCTCCTTCACAATGTCATGGTGACCCACACATGGTTGGAGGGGAATAGAGTTGCAAATCACCCTGCATAAATAACGATATTGGGCTCCAACATTACTTGCCTCCCTTCGATCAACTTCTTGAAACACGAGGGGGTTAATTTGATAAGAGGATATGCTCTCAGTTTATATTACTTTAGATCCCTCTAGACCCTGTGTGTCATGTTGCTTGTCTTTTGTTTTGTTCTTTTGTATTCTTTTTTTGTTCACTTGTTTCTTCTTGAATAAAAATTGATGATGATGATGATGAGAAAATGGGAGAATAAAAAGTGTGATTATATAAATATTCACTATAATGAAATAAATGGATGAATAATAATAGATGCACAATTTTCAATTAGGAATAAAAGAAGAGAAGCTTTTAGTTTTCATTAGATAAGAAGAATAAAGTTCCATAAAACCTCACTGAACTAATTACATAGAACATATATGATTAGATAAAGAAATAAGATGGAAAAATTATAGATGGAGGAATAAGAGGAATGTTAAAACTTGGTGATGGTTAATAGAATGAAGAAGAATTTACTGTAAGAATATAAAGAGTGAAGAAGAACAAAGTAGTACTTTGAAATTATATAGAATTCTAAATACGTGGAAGACTTTTATATTTTTACAAAGTTTTTAAAGAAGTTTTAATCTATCTAATGAGGTATTATAATGAAATACCAAAGATATATAAAGTTTCACTAAGTTTTTACTAGTCTAAGGAAGAATATTTTTTCCTTTACCCCTCTTAAGTATAGGGACTCACACATGGATAAAGATTGTTTCGATCCAAACCAATGTACCTGGAATATTATTATAGTTGAGAATCCATGTTCTAGTCTAATCCATAAATAGTATGAACTAACAAATCTTATTGAGTAGTGGACTTTGTAAAAATATTGTATTATATATTTACATTCATTCATATACTTGCATGCAATAAGGAAAAGGGAATAATAGAATCAATATCCTAATATTTCAAAGAGGTAAAGGAATAAAAAGTTTTAAAATGATTAAATTTTCTTAACACTAATTCACTCCCTCTTAGTGTTAAGCATATCCTAATATTGTTATTTCAAAATCCCCCTTATTGTCCTATAAAATTTATAATTAACCCTCCTCAATTTTCCCCATTTACATGACCTATACTCCTCCAAAATATGTCTTCCTCCTCCACAATTTTCTATGATTATTTATCTCATATTCTAGTGGATTATTCAAGTTAAACTCATGTATCCACTTGGATTTCGCTATCCTTATTATTTCAGTTTTATGTTCTTATTTGGTTCTCAAGTTTCCATGCCCCAAATCTCCATAATGGATGATTTCACTCAATGTTAGGGGTTAAATGTTGAATTTAATGTTGTTTCATGCTTTAGAGTTCCCTCTTCTTCCTTGTCTCATGATATCTAACAAAGGTGATAAGTTTACAACAAATTTCAGGTAGGTGTCTCAAAATAATAGTGTAAGGTTACTAAATTAGATGATAAAACACAACCAGTATAATATTAATATCACAAGATTACCAAAACTAGAAATATAATATCAAATATAAATAACATATATTCAATACTGAAGTATGTTCCAAGTGTCAAAATGAAAACCCCAAAAAAAAAAGACAATGAGAACTCCCAAGAAGTTCCTAAACCACATTTGGTTTCCTCATCCATGTTCCATCCCAAATTATCCATCTAACATAGGGCCTTTCCCCTTATCATGGCCTTCAAATGTGAAGTCTATTTTGGTAAAGATCATTCTACCCGAGTAGGGTGTGAGTATAAATCAGTAGTCCTCCACCAAATAAATCTAAAATGATATCCATCAATAATAGTGTACGCAGTTCCATAAAGAATAAAATACAAACAATAATGTAATCTATTTACATTTATTAAATTAGTCTTTATTTAACCACATAACACCTAGGGTTCCTAAGGACATTTGAACTCTCAATACCTGCCTTAGACCATGCCAGAGCTTGAACAATCCCCAAGGGATATCATGTATCTAAATTCCACTATTACCATTTAATATCTGAAATCATGTTTAAATTCGATTGTTACCATTAATCATTCCAATTCACGTATGAATTTCACTGTTACCATTCATTATTTCAAGTAACATATAAATTACATTCTTACCATTCATCGTTTCAAGTCATGTATGAATGTCATTGTTACTATTAATCATTCCAAGTCACGTATGAATGTCATTTTTACAATTAATCTTCTCAAGTCATGTATGAATGTCATTGTTAACATTCATTATCCCAAGTCATGTATGAATGACATTGTTACCATTCATTATTGTATGTCACATATGAATTCCATTGTTACCATTAATCATTCCAAGTCATGTATGAATACCATTTTTACCATTCATCATTCCATGTCACATATGTATTCCATTGTTACCATTCATCATTTCAAGTCACGTATGAATTCCATTATTACCATCCATCATTTCAAGTCACATATGAATTCCATTGTTACCATTCATCACTTCTATTCATATATATCACAAAATCACATTAATTAATTTACTAATTAATTAATCAAACTTAACCATTTAAAAATCACATCATTCCATTAATTAATTCAAAAAATAATTAACCACATCAATTTTATTACTAATTAAAAAATTATTTTATCACATAAATCCCATTAATTAATTCACCAATTAATTAATCACCTCATTCACATTAATTAATTCACCAATTAATTACTCACCTCAATCCCATTAATTAATTAAACAATTTATTAATCACATCAATCCCATTAATTATCTCAAAAATTATTCAATCACCTCATTCCCATTAATTAATTCAACAATTAATTAATAACCTTAATCCCATTAATTAATTCATCAATGAATTAATAAAATCAATTAATTATTTAAATTCAATAATCCTAATATCCCCATAATTAATTCATCAATTAATTATTTAGAATCCATAATCTCTAAATTAATTATTCTACCATAGTAATTAATTAAATTTAGGAAAAACAACTGATAATCAACAATATAAATTCTAAAATTATATACAAATAATTGAAATCATGTCTTTGGGATTTGAAATATAGACTACCAACCTCAATTTATTGATGAGTGGCTGCCCAACAAAAATCCCTAATTTTGAGGAAAATCAGTCAAGAACACGATGAATAACCTGATCTATATATAAAACCAAGATTGATGATTAAACAAATTTATATCTAAAAAACCTAGACATATATCTAGAACCAATAGTGGATAAACATCCCTCTTTTATCCAGGTTGAGGAGCGAGAGAGAGAGAGAGAGAGATCTAAATGGGAAGAAATTAATACCAGAGGAGGTTCAGATCTTGAATCTTCTCTTCTATTTTCTAAGAACATAGGTCAGGAGATGTATGAATGCATATGTGAGACTCCAAAAATGATAAAAATAACTTATTCTTGAGTTAGAGTCAATTTTTTGTCCAAATGGTGGTTTTGGGAATTTTAAAACTAATTTTCAGGTTAACTTAAATCCTGGACATGGTTTTCTAGGTTGGGGTGCCTGGTTTTCCAAACTACGCACCCTAACCATGTGTGTCTTCTGGTGGGTGGGTGGGGGTTCTAATTTTAGGGAGAATGGTTTAAAAAATCATGCGCCATCCATGCAATCCTTATTTTCTAGGGTTTTCATAGTTAGTTGGGTTGGGGTTCAAGGTTAGATAAAACCATGAACCAACTATGTACTGCCCTTCTCCCTTTAAATTTTCTTAAAATTTTCACCCAAACACACCGAAGGTAAAAACTAAACAAAAAAGTAATCAAAAAATGAAAAATAGTACCTATAAATGAACCAAAGACATCACTAGAAAAGGTTGGGGTTTTATTATCACCCCACCTTATAAGAACTCATCTTCAAGCTATACTCCCAATCATCTCTAAGATTACAAGTCAAAAAGATTAGTCCATTGAGGCATCATATCTAATAAACTATCCAAAATTTTCTATTGAACCCATCCATGTTTCCATAATACATGAAAAATCATCACAATTTTTCTCCACAACACTTTCTCACTATGATCCAAAACATGTATTAAATTATCTTTAAAGGACACATCTATCTCAAGCTCAACATCTTCCACATCGATCACATGATAATATTAAGGGTGATACTAAAAAAGATGTGACATAAGGAAAACATCGCGCATAACACTGTATATCTATGTAAGAGACAATCAATAAAGAACTATCCTGATTCTCTCAACAACCTTAAACAATCCAACAAACATGGGCACCGACTTTCCCTATCTATGTATCCGACAATGACCCAATCTAGGAGACACCCAAAAGAATACATGATCACACTATGTAAATTCTAGGGTTCATCTTTTTATATTATAATATGACTACTTTCTACTATGAGATGTATCCTTACACTTCTAAATTACCTATACCTACTCTAATGTATCATACAAGAGACTCTTCCCCAATAGTTCTGACTCTACTACCTCTATCCAGCATAGAGGTGATCTGCATAAACTACCATAAATTTTCTCATATGGTTCTATATGAAGATTTTATTAGTAAATATTGTTATAGGAAAACTCAATAAGTTCTAGGTGCTTCACCCAAGACCCACTAGATTCTAGAACACAAGCTCATAGCACATCCTCAAACACATGTATAGTATGCTCTGACTTCCAATCTATCTGTGGGTGGAAATCTATACTAAAAAAACTTGTGTACTCGGTGCATTCTGTATGACCTACTAGAAGAATAAAGTAAAAAGTGAGTCACAGTCTAAAATTATTGTCCAAAAAACCCCATGTAGACATGCTATCTTATGAACATACAATTCTCCCAACTAATCCATTGAGAAAGTCTTATGGGCTAGTTAGAAATGCACCACCTTTTTCAAATAGTCCACAATCACCCAATTAGATTCAATCCTCAAAGGAATCTTTAGGAGACTCACCAAAAAGTCCATAGTCATGTCGTCCCACATCCACTATAGAATGTGAAACAACTATAGAAAACCACTAGGTCATTGATGCTCGGCCTTCACCTGATGATAGGTGTAGTATATTGTCACAAACTCTTCTATCTCCTTCTTTATACCCGACCACCAAAACTATTATCACTGGTCATTTTACATTTTGGTCACACCTGGATGTACCACCCACTTCAAGGTATAAAATTCATGCTTCAGCTCCTCCCATATTCTCATAGGCACAAAAACCCAATTTCTAACATAAATGATATTGTATTAATACATCATACAATATGCAGGTTTCTCCCCACCTTTAAGGATTTAACTAAGGTTAAAACATTCTAGATCCTCATAATGTATGTCCCTGATCCATCTCAAAAGTGTATACTCTAGTAAAACTGATATGAGAGTCATCATTTCTTGAATCTCTTGAATTATAATATGAATCTCAGCCAGTAAAGTCATCATCTTCCACTCAACATTATAATTCTGAATTTCCTGATTCTTTTTTCTCTTACTTATCACATCAGTAATACTATTTACCTTTCTAGGAATATATACAAGCTCAAAATAAAATGAATGCATATACTGAACCCACATATGATTCTGGAGATTCAAATCTATTTTTGAAAATTTATTATTCAATATTGTGTGATTTATATACATAGTATACCTTTCATGCACGATATAATGTCACCAACACTTCAATTCTTAAACCAATACAACTAACTCTAGGTCATGCGTAGGGTAATTCTGTTCACAGGGCCTCAACTTTCAAGACCCATACACCAAAACTCAATCTCCCTAAATCAACAAAACTCCATGTTAGATCTTAGAAGTGTTACAATACACCATATACTCTTCCCATAGATCGGGTATAATCAATATCAGTGCCAATGTCAAGCGTTTAATAAACTTCTGGAAATAATTCTCATAAGGTTTCAAACATTCAAACTTTATCCCTTTCTTGGTGAATATCAAAACCGGTGCTTCGAAATAGGGAAATTCTTGGATGAACCTATGATAATATCTATCTAACCATAGAAAGATATGAATATCGAACATGTTCTTAGGATGATCCCGTGAATAAAGTTCCTCAACCTTCTTTGTGTCTATAGACACACCTTCCACTAAAATTATGTGACCCAAGAAGTGAAAATGATCAATCCATAAATAAAAATTAGATATCATGATATATATCTAATTATCTTTAAATGTACTTAGGATTATGTCAAGATGTTGGGCATGATCATCATAAGTCTTAGAGTATAGTAAGATTTCATCCACAAACCGTTCAAATTATAGATGGTTAAATTTTTTCATCAAGGCCAAAAAAATGATAGAGCATTAGTCAACCCAAACAGCATTATGACGAACTCATATAGGTCATACCTACTTATGAAAGTATTTCTCGGTATATTAGAAATAAGAACTCTCAAATGATGACACTCTGCTCTCAAGTCAATCTTTTAGAAAACATAGGATCCCATCAACTGGTCAAATAGATCATCAATATGTGGAAGAGGATAATAGTTCTTCATATTCATCTAGTAAAACTTATGGTAATCGACACACAAGAACATATCCCCTTTAGTATTTATAGAAAAAAATTGGAGAACCCCAAGGGGGTGTACTCAGATGGATAAATCCCTTATCATCTAACTCTTCCAATTGAGTCTTGAGCTCTTAAAGCTCTATCGATGACATTATGCATGGTGGAATAGGGAATGGATCTTCCCCAGGTCTAAGAACAATCATAAATGACACATATTTATTAGGTATAATACCTGATAAGTCTTTAGGAAACACATCCTTAAACCACCCCACTACTAGTGGAAAGACACCATGCTTCACTCCTCCGTCATCCAGCAACAGACTAAAAACCTAGGCAGTGATCTCCCCAAGATATAGATGAATTGGCCCTGTATGGAGAGCCTAGATATCTCATTCTCCTTGGATAAAATATTTTATCCCTTAATATTTTTAAAAGTCACTCTCCTATGGTAAAAATATATGTGGGCTCACTATACTACTAACAAGTCCATACAAAAAATTAAGTTGAAGCCTGACATGTCTAGAATGTATAGATCTAATAGAAAATGATACTCCCTAATCTCAAGAGAACACCAATTGAAGAAGCATATATCTCTAGATCATACTCCCAAAATTTTATTTAACATCAACACCCTGATCATGAAATCCCCTACCAGGCTCAAAACATATACAAGTTGTGCAGAAATAATGGAATGAGATGCACTAATATCAACTAAAGAAATAGATAATGTAACAACTAAAATAATAGCACCTATCACTATCAATGGTCTATCCTTACTATCCATTAGTGTATAATGAATGACATGTAACTATTACACCTCTCTTCCTTAAGATGTATTATGGGTCCCCTAAGCTGCACCACTATACTCATATATGCATTCTTTCCTAGAAGAACCTCTTCCACTACCTTTACCACCATGACTAGTAGAACTCTAGATTCCAAACAACTATGGTGTAGAAGATCCCATTTCTACACCCTGGTTCTATCTAGCTTCTCTATCACTACCTTTCTATCACAGATCCTAGAAGAACTTATACAGATGTACTATCAATCCAAAAGATCAACACTCTTTATGTTATCAGGAATAATGTCTATGATAGTTTCTTGAACTACCACAATAGTGATATATCACTTGAGTAATATCATATATAACAAATCCTTCACCATATACAATATTCCTCCCATTATCTAGATAAAAATCTCATATAGAAGTTTCCTTACCTTTGAAAATGTACCTGTTGATCATCCAGAAGTAACCATATGTCTTGCACTGGAAGCCTCCTTCAGGTTCCCCTCATCCATGAGAGCCTGATCCACTACCTTAGTAAACTTATTTAACCAAAAGAGGATAAATTAAGACTTAATATAAAATTTAATCCCATCCTAAAAATTAATTTTCGTTTATGTCTCATCCCCTTCCTTCACTGAAGCAAAGTGATCCAAGTCAATAATGCATCCGATGTAGTCCATCACAGACATACTCCCCTAGGTCAACTACATGAAGTCAGTTTCTTCATCCTATCTCTGCATCTCTAGATAAATATTTTCTACTAAATTATCTAATAAGTCCATCAAATCCATTGTGTATGACTACCCTATCTGGGCCTAAACATCCTATCAATGATTCATTGATCCTCACAACATAGATGCATTAAACTTGACCCTCTTCTTATCCAGAGTCTCTAAATTCTCAAGTATAGTTTGGATAGAATCAATCCAAAACTCTGCTCCCTCAAGTACACCCTATCTAGTAAAATTCTGAGGGTTATTTAATTAAAGCTCACTATTAAAATCATAAATCCTCTTGACAACATACCCTGAGTCTCTTTACATGAATTTCATGAATAGAGAAAAGTTCACTCGAAACTGCTCCCCTAATTCCTCACCTGAAACTATCTTTTCCTCAGGTTCCACCACTGGAGGATCATCCCAATCCATGAACTCCTATCAAACTCTCAATAAGTGTCGTTATGGATGCATATCTCTATGATTCCAAACACATGTATCAAGACACGTAACATAACTTTAATACATTTAACAAGAGGGGGGGTTCACATTAATCTATAACTAGTCATTAGCCCTTTCCCACCACAAGGTCAAAACCTAGGCACTATCACTACCCTTAACCATCCCATATATAGGTCATGGTTATAAAAAGGGTAAACTCATTATCATATTCATGTTTTTAATTAGAAAAACCTTTATTATCATCTTCAATTTCATATTAGGAACATATTTATCTCAATTTCACAAGCAAATAAAACTATTAGAAGTTCAAAAATGTTCCCAAAATTTGATTTTACAAGCATGCCTAAAATGATACATGTCACAAAATAACTCCGATTTCTTAGAATGATGCCTGGAAACTCAACTATCATGCCATTTTGGTCCATGAGTCAAATGTTATAAAATCTCAAAACAATTATCACATCACACCACAAGTGCATCACCCAAGTTGAAATAATTCCCAACAGTAACATCAAATTCCTATAACATAAATCCCACCCTAGGTGCTTGGGTTTTCTCCCTTAAATGGGTTAGAAACTCCCATGAATGATATCATAACCAAGGCTATACTCTTCCTAGTATCGTGTCTACCTTTCTCAAATAGAAAGAAAAAAAAAGAAAATAAATTTGGGCTCTGATATCACATTTTGACATCCCGACCACAGTTCCATATACCAGTGCTCGATCCGGTTGGCAACATGAACTCAGGCACATCTCCCCATATGACAAAGGCTATTGTCTAGTATTGATGGTTTCATATCAAACATGTGAAGAATATACCATATTTATCAGAATTGTACCATAGTAGAAATAAAAAAGAAATAAGAAAATGATATAACATAACCGGAATAGTACTAGTATCACAAGATGACAAAAACTAGAAATACAATATCAAATCTGAACAGTAGATATGCCATGATAAAGTACATGTAAAGTGTCAAAATTAAAACCCAAAAAGAAAGATACTGACAAATCCCAAGTGGGTCTCGAACCATGTATGATTCCCTCATCCATGATCCATCCAAAATCATCCATCTAATCCAAGGTCTTTTCCCTTATCCTATCCTGTAAATATGAAGTCTATATGGGTACCGATTAGGTAGTCTGAGTGGTGTGTGAGCACAACTAATTATGCCACCACCAATAGAATCTAAAAAAATATTCAGTCAATAATAGTACATGTAGTTTTATAAAGAATAAAATACATGTAATAAATTAAACAATTTTCATTTATTCTATTACTCTTTATTTAACCACATAACACCCAGGGTTCTTGAGGACACCCAAATTATCCATAACTACTTCATCCCATGACAGAGTCTGAACTATCCCTAAGGGATATCATGTATCTAAATTCAATTGTTACCATTAATTATCTCAACTAATTTGTGAATTCCATTTTTATCATTCATCATTCTAATTCACATATGAATTCCATTATTACCATTCTTATTTTCATGTAATGTATAAATTCCATTATTACCATTAATCATTTCAAGTCATATATGATTTCCATTATTACCATTCATCATTCCAAGTCACATATGAATTCCATTATTATCATTCATCAGTTCAATTAACATATGAATTCCACTGTTACCATTCATCATTTCAAGTCACGTATGAATTATATTGTTACCATTCATAATTTAAAGTCATATATTAATGACCTTGTTACCATTCATCAATCCAATTCATGTATGAATTCCATTATTACCATTCATCATTACAAGGTACGTATGAATTCCATTGTCACAATTCATCATTTCATGTCATGTACGAATTACATTGTTACCATTCATAATTCCATGTTATGTATGAATGAAATTGTTACCATTCATCATTTCAATTCATATATATCACAAAATCACATTAATTAATTCACCAATTAATTAATCAAACTCAAAAACTACACAACCACATCATTCTCTTAATTAATTCAAGAATTAATTAACCACATTAATTTCATTACTAATTCAAAAATTAGTTTATCACATCAATCTAATTAATTAATTCCCCAATTAATTAATCATTTAAATCCCATTAATTAATCCACCAAAGAATTAATCAAATCAATCTAATTAATTAATTAAATAATTAATGAATCACCTAAATCTCAATAATTAATTATACAATTAATTAATCACCTCAATCATATTAATTAATTAAAAAACTAATTAATCACATTAATTAATTACTCTAATTCAACAATACCAATATCACTATAATTTATTTAGTAATCAATTATTCAGAATCTAAACTCCATAAATTAATTAATCTACCAAATCAATTAATTCAATTTAAGAATATAAATTGATAATAAACTAGTAGAAATTGTACAATTACATACACATAATTGAAATCAAGAATTTTCGATTTGAATTATAGACAACCTACATCAATTGGTTGACAAGAAATTTCCCAATGGAAATCCATAGTTTTGAGGAAAATCAATCAAGAATGTGGTGAAGAACATGATCTAGATCTAAAACCAAGATATATGATCCAATGAATTAAGAACTAATAAATCTAGATATAGATCTAAAACTAACAGGGGATTAACATCCCTATTTTATCTTGATATAGGGGTAGGAGAGAGAGAGAGATAGATCTAAATGGAAAGAAATTACATACCTGGGGAGGTGCATATCAGTAATCCACACATCAATTCACCAAGAACGGAGCCTAGGAGCCCTATGAATGTGTCTGGGAGCCTCAAAAAATGAGATGAATCAGTTTTGTATAAGTTAGGGTCAATTTTTGGTTAAAATGGGGGTGTATGAAATTTTATAACTAATTTTAGTGTTAAATTAAATCCAGAGAATAGTATGCTATATAGGGGCACACAGTTTTCTAAACTATGTTCCCTAACCATGCACCTCTTCTGTGGGGGGTGGGGGGGGGGGGTGGGGGGTGGGGCACAGTTTTTTCTTTTAGGGTGTATGGGTTAAAAAAACATGCACTATTCATGAAATCCCTCTCTATCATGGGTTTCATGGTTAGATGAGATAGGGTTCATGGTTAGGAAAAAATGTGGCCCAACTATGCACTGCCCTTCTCTATTTCAATTTTATGAAATTTTCACCCAAACACACCCAAGGTAAAACCCAAATAAAAAGTAATCAAAACAAGGAAAAAATACCTATAAAAGATCCCAAGACATATTCACAAATGTTAATGTTTTTACACATGGTCCCTCTTAGCTTGGACATTTTTCAAATGGTTCCACACACTCATGGTGCTTCACATCCGGCGTGCCCTCAAAATTCACTCTCTTGGAAAATCATCATTTATTCAATAGTTACAACATGTATAACTATAAATATTGATGTTAAAAACATAATCTATCCATATTATTTGGGAGTTACAAATCTCCCAAGAACCACACCATCACATTGGTCACATTTAATATGTGTTGTCAACAATGATACCGTCAAAAAAACCAACTTGCTTCATTGATCTTCCAGTTAACACTTCATTAATTATTGTCAAAAAATATAACTCAATATAATGGTATTGATAATAATATCAAATGTGACTTCACTTCATCATCAATTGATATGGGAACTATACTGAGATGGAAAATCCCTACCCAAAATAACATTAGATTCTACTAGAGGAAGAATAATTAAATTTAATAGAAGTATATTCCCATAAATGTATATCGGAGAGTATCTGTAGACATGTAATGCTATAATAATACTTTTAAAAGTTTTCAATTGTTAATTAACATATAATTATTTAGGTGGTGATGTTATAACCTTATAAAATACATAAAAAAAGAGTGGGTAGATGCTGAATCAACTAAAACGTTTTCCATTCTAGAGTGGATATTAAGTGTACCTTTCACCACATTGTTATTTTGACCAAATTAAGTAATTTTAATTGAATAATATTTCACTTTAAAATTTTAATTCCTAATTTAAAAATAAATATTATCCTCATTATCCCTTGTATTAGGTAATTTATTCATATATTTTCTAATTTCCTTTCTTTTAAAACACTAAAGGGTGGGTAGTACATTTAGTTGTGTTTTATTTCTATTCATTTCATTGAATTTACTCATCATATAACTTGATAACTATTTTTATCAATGGAAATGGATGCCACAATTTAAAAATATCATTTTCCTTTTAGTCAATTACTTATGTTCTTCTTCCCACATTTTTGGCATATATGCAGTTGAAACTTCTTCCCCAAATGTGACATACCATTTGAGCTTCTATGAATCTACATATTAATTTTCATATCACAAGAACCATTAAAATGAGATTTCCCATAATAAATTTATACTTTTATTTCACATCAAAAAATCTATATTTATCTTAAAAATCCCCTTGTGGCTTAATGATTTTGAATAATAGGTTTCAAACTGCTAAAGAAATGACCAATCTCCCTTTTTGGGTCAATGATAAAACTATAATCATCCCTCACATGTATTGTAAATTTTTATTCATTTGTATTGATGGATTCATCATCATTCGACTTCAAATCTTTAAATTTCATCACTTTTTTAGTTCAAAGGGTTTTGAGAAAGTAATTATTTATAAATACAATCTTAAAATCCCCCATTTAATAGAGTTAATTTCTTCCACATTCCTTTTATTCTAGATAAAATTACACCATTAATACAATTTTCATTCTAAGTGAAACAATGTCAAGAAAATTTATCATGTTATACATACTATAAAATATAAAATATTTTTTTCCATCAGATTAATCCATTTTCATCAACTATTGGATAAAAAGACCCATAGAAATAGGGTGGATGTTTTCACATAAATGATACAAGGGAATGTTTATCCATCCTTAATTAATCTAGAAGATTAACATGGTCCAAATTACCAGTTATATATTGAGATATTTGAGTGATCATGGTCACAAGATATTCCATCCTAGCTCCCAAACCATTTGGTTACTCATGATTGGGATCATTGCATTGGATATCACATTCATTGTTCAAAAAAACTGTTTTGGTTATAACCATTAACTAAATCCAAAAATATAATGTATGCATCAATCTATAATAATTAGTTTAAACAATCATATATTAAAGGAAATAATTCTTGAGATGTCAAAAAATATGACACCTTTTTATCAACCTATGAAACTTTAGGTTTTAATTAGGTCACACATGGTCGAGATCTATTAAAAACCTTATTAATGGTTTATACATAGAATTTAAATTAACCAATGAATATCCCATGGGTGTGTATATTATGGTTTATAGTATAGGCCCACTCAACATGAATTATTAGAAATAAATTTAAAACCAAGTATGAACCTTTCAAAGTTGTTACCCCAAGGTGAATCAGTTCCCTAAACATATCCACTTAATAGTATCCAAACAAGGATACATTATCTAATAAAAAGAACATTATCTTATTTAAAAAAATTAAATTTTATCCTATACTTAAGCTTATCCCTAGGGGTCTCACCAATGTTTTCTAATCCAAATATCCATAGATAACTAAACCCTACTTCGATAATAACTGAGGTGACCCGAGTATAAAAAACATAAATTTACATCATTCTAGATAAATATTCAATACGAATACAATTAAATATTCACTAGAGTTATAAAGGTTTAGTGTATTTTGAGACTATATACATAAAAATATTATTTCATAAAGGATCATAAATATATCCCAGAATTGTTTTCTATCATAGTAATCTTCTTAGACATAACCAACTTAAAATATTTATTCATAACCTGGAGAAGATGAAACATACAATGGGTGAACTCATATTCATAGTAATGGTAAATATATAAGATATACACCAATGATAATAATTGAGAATAAGTGTAATAGAATGTGATCATAACATAATAAAGTCACATCCATCCAATTAAATATCATTAAACATGGGTTATAGAAAAATGATTTGTTATTACAAAATAAAAATTGAATAAGAGTTTATAATCATCGTTAATAAATCATGATCCACAAGAGTATATAATAAACAAAGGAATTTGGAGCAATCAAATTCTTATAAAAATTAGAACATGTATAAATTGTAATAGTTTCACTCATTATGTTAAGAACATGAAATAAAGTTATCATATATACTTATAGACATAATACTGGGTCCACACATGATGTTGTGAACATGAAATATGGTTAACATATAATATAGTTATATCCCAAGTTATCAATATTTACCTAATTCATTGGAGAGATATAATATACCCAACTATCACATAAACTTAAACCATAAATTTACCTTGAGATAATAAAAACACTCACCATTTCACCATAGTATAACTCATGGAAAAGTAATGGGTTTAAAAAATATTTCATTTTAACTTAGTTTATCCATAATAAAGTAACAAGTTTCATACCATGAGACATAAAAATTCATCAAAATAAACCATCTATAAAAAATAAGTTGATGCTTTGATTGGATCATATACCCAGTGAATTATTAATAACATCAAAAGATGTTATCATTGATAAAAAATACCTTTAAATCATTATTTCAATATTTCTTTAGGAAAATAAAGTTTTAATTTTAAAATTTATTATAAAACAACCATGAAATACTATAAGGGATGCTTCAAATAATTGAGCAGTCATGATGATAAGAAATTCCATACATGTTGTGATCATTAAAACAAATCTTTGGTTCACAATTTTAGTAAAAATTACCTCATTAAAAAATAAAATATTTTTTTAGAAATTTTTATAGAGATTCAAAAATGGGTATAAATTATATTAAAAAATAATTATAAATATTTTGAAATAGTTTGAAAATATTTTAGAGAACATGGATATGGAAGTGAAAATATTCTCAACTGAAGAGAGTAATAAAGTTAGATTAAAAAAAATACCTAGAACATTTTTATTACTAAATAGAATAATATAAAACTAAAAATTATAAATTATTGAAATAAATATAGGATAATAATAGATATTGGTTGTAATAGACAAGAATAATTTAATTTCCCTTAATAGAAATTCAAGAATAAAAAATATTGATTAAATGAGAATGAAATATAAATCCATTAGCTCAAGTATCTTACAACTTCATATGAATTAAAATATCCTTTATAATAAATATATATTTATTATAAAAATATATCAAAACCATATTTATACTTATAATACCATACATGGTAATATTATCACCTATTTATTTATAAGAATTCATTATCATATTCATTTTGGGTGTTTACTACTTCTTTTTTCCATTAATATTTTAGTTTGATAGTTATGGTCCATGAAATTTGATCATGGTTTCATAATATAAAACATATTAATCATGTAAATATTATCATATTTAATAACTATATAAACTTATATAACCATTCATATAAAGTAGTGACAAAAAATGAATAGAAACCCTCTATGGAGATGGTAGTTCATACATTTTCACGAGTGATGATCCCACTTTTATATGGACGGAATAAAAGAAAGGTTAAAAATAATTCAAATTTAAATAATAATTATCATATAATATATATCATAAATATTAATTAAATATATCCTTTTTACTAGATAAGTAAATAAGAAATGAAAACTGAATCTCATCACTTTGTGGAGGTGGTAATACACACACACACAAGATCGATGTTATAAATTACCAATGAATGGACAGGTAGATAAGATATTATAATCAAATAAGAATAAATATTATATAAATATCATATAGAAACAATAAATCGATCATAAAAACTATCTCTGAAATATGGTTATGGAATATGGATCATATCGCTTCGTGGACACGGTAGTTTGTTATTATGGACGAGCGATACTATAAATTAAAATTTGATGGAAAGAAGGTAGAAAATTTTTACACCATTATTATAATAACATATAAATATATTTATTATACTATATTAATTGAGTTATTTTGGATATAATAAATTTATTGGAAGTGAATTAAGAGATAAACTTTGGGAGAGTCGGGTAAAATAACAACCTCTTGTTTGAGAGACATCCTTTGGATTACACCATAATCCTTATTAGGATATCCTTAGGAGAATAAAAAATATTTATTTTTTAGGGAGGGAATATACGAAGGTATTTTGATATGAATATTTTGTTATAAGTATCTCAATATGTGCAAAGAAGAGATGATAAGTGGTGCCCTTTTATAAGTAAGGGAAGTGAAACTCTTGTAATTATTGAACATTTTAGATTACTATAAGGTATTATTCATGCTCACGTAACACCATGGAATCAAAAATTCATATATATGATGTTATGGGATCTAAAAAAACTCATATAATCACACTTATAAAATTCATGGACACATTTTAAGTCTTATCTTTCAGTTAAATCCCCTTTAATCCCAATTTAACCATACCTATGAAAACAAATTTTTTTACCATGATAACATAAGTATATGATAAAAAATAAAAGGGGCCCTCTATAAAAAAATTTACATTTGGATTAATTTTTTTCCATTTTATTAGGTTCAAAATATATAGGTGAAAAAATTACATTTAATATAATTACGCAAAACACATGGAAAAATGTTTATAGGAAAATACACAATTTATGTGTAAAAATGATTTCACATAGACAACAAGTGTGTAGTTGATTTATTAATTTTTGGTTAAATAAAAAACAAATTAAATTTTTTAGACTTTTTTATCAATCCATCACTGAATTTAACCATCACACCATACCATTAAATGAAAAAAACCAAAAAATAGTTTTTAATTTGAAAAATATACAATTTATGATCATAAAAGTCAGAAATATGTTTCCAATATTGAAATAATTTCTTAAAATAAATAAATGAATTACTTAAATATATATTTAGTCAAATAATACAAATAAAATTTGATAAATTCAAGTGTTTGAGGGATTTAAAATCCTTACACCATTGTTTTAACCCAATTTTACTCGTTTTACCCTTACTAAGTTGGAAAATCTTTACAAAGGTCACTATTCATAATGACAAAAAATAATGCGGGAATATATTAAAAAATTAAATGACATGATTCCAAATATGGAATCAATTTCTATAAGTTTAAAAAATAAATTTTAAGAGAAATGAGTAAAACCTAACGAAAAATATTTTTCAGGAAAATACATTTTTAATAATAAAACTGAATTTATTCTTGTTCTATTCCATATAAAAACAACTATAAGAATGTTAAATATTGGACTGATTATATATTTTATAAATTTTATTAAAATTATTCATCAGTAGTGATTAATTTAATTAAAAATAATTGCACATATAAAATCCTTTTTTAGAAGAATATCTATTTTTTAACATCAAATGGGGTTTTTCCATTTTAACAAATTGACAAAAAAAATAATTCATTTTATTAAAGTGTGAAAAATAATTTCTCATAATATATTTATTACTATTAATACCCACCTATCCAATGACTATGAAATAACTATCATATTAAATAATATGTTAGTTGTATGGTTCATTTAAACTTGAAGTTGTGTGTAAAATAAGATATAAAGGAAATAAAATTTATTTATAGAGAAATATATTATAAAATATTTAATTTTTACATATTCAAAAATACTTTTTAATAATTCCCAACCCAATTTTTGAAAGATATCATCAACTTCATGATGTGTTAAATCACTTTAAATACCTCATGAAAATCCATCCAAAACTCTTTTTGGATTAACTATAAAACACATTTGAGAGGTTCTCGAAGCCTCATTTTATTATTAAAGCAAATAAAATACCTCTTTTAACTGGGTAGAGGAAGACCAATTACATAGCCCATAGTCCCAATTTTTTGGCCAAATTACCATTCTGTGAATAGTAACCCGGATGCTACAGTACCCGTATAGTACCGCCGCTGCTACAGTGCCCTTCCACCGCTATAGTACCCGCCGATCTACAGTACCGCCGCTACTATAGTACCTCTACAGTACTGCTACAGTACCCTGCGCCCAATGGGTTTTGAACCCCCATTTTTCATGTAGGATTAAGGGTTGCTTACCACTAAGACAAACCCCATTTGAGAGGTTCTCAATGATTTAAATTCAATACCTAGTTTTAAAAACACAAATTATGACACCACATGAATTTATATCATTGATAAACAATTGAATGACCATATCCAAAAATCTAGGAAGAGAGGAATGTAGTGAAAAATCATTGCTACTCATGATGTAAAGGGATCTAAAATGATATCCATTAAAAAAAATGTATCCCCATACCTATGTCCACATTTTTGTATCATATAAAAATGTGAATTCTCATATATTGACCTTTTTCCAAGACATCAATTTACTATGGGACATAGATCATGAAAATCCCATAAACCCAATTCATTTGTTCTCAAACTTCAGAGAATATGATGACCTTGTCGATGAATTCATCATATTTCATTCATCAGCATGGATTATCATATAATTTTTCACTCATCTAAATAAATATAAAATATCATGGTGTGAAAACACAATCCCATAGTCTATCGCCATCGAGGTCCCTGATGTCATACTATTAAAATGAGAGGAAAAATTCCCAATATAGTTAGGCTATAATCGATGAAAAGATCAAAAAAATACCCAACAACCCCTTAATTAGCTAAGTCAAAATATAGAATTTTTTAAGTAGTGTATCAAATTATGAAGGTTCTCAAGTTATTTATATCAAAAATATCAAGTATTGGGGACCCAAATATGATCCATGCACTGTAAAGTACCCAACCCTAGTAGCCTAGAGCAAGTGGTTACTTTATTATATTATAACTAGATACAAAAAATTGAATCCCTAAGGACCGAATAGTTTATAATTCTTGGTAAAATAGGCACATACAGGAAAATACATATTGAATTTTCAAAACATAAAATACAAGAAGCATTTTATTTGAGAACACCAATATTCCCCTTAGAATATCCCTGTATATCAATCATAAAACACTTCCTGACATCCTGGGGAAAATAAAACATAAGAAAGGGGTGAGATCAAATATTCAGTAAGGATATGTGTACATAAAAATAAATTATAAATAAATAACTATCATAAATATGGAAAGGTTTATAACTAAAACACATATCATGTAAACAATAACTTGAACATAATATGACATGGATAAATGATTATGAAATAAATCCATATAAAAAATTACATGATCTCGTAATTCATCTATAGATATTGTAACTAAAAAATAACCACATGTAAATCAATAAATAAAATAATAATTATGGAATTAATAATGTTTAAAAATATATACATACTATCAAGAGCTTTCACAATTCTATTTAAAACTATGGATAAAAAAAAAATTAATTTAGCCATCTGATTTGTCTCATGATACCTACCAATGAATCATGGTGATTTGTAAGTATAAGCCCCACCAATCACTAAATACCTAAAACTCATTAATTATATGAAATGGGTGAAATATAATAAACAAAAAAATTCACATTGAAAAATATCATATGATATGTTAATAATTAGCTCAATCAATAAACATAATTATAAAAAATCCAGAGTAATATGGTGAAATGTAATAAAATAGTACATCTTTAGTAAAATTGATCATGAACCATATAGAGAAACAGTAAGGATGGTACTATTATAACATATACTTAGTGGATCACAAGTACAATAAATGGTTTGTTTCATTGATGAATAGAAATACCAAAAAAATGTCATTAAAAACATTCTTGAGGAAAATAACCTTTTCAATTTTAAAATTTATCTAAAACTAAAAGTGCACAAAATATTTTGAAAATTAATTTCATTGAAAATAAAATTTTAAACTTATAATGTAATATTTAGAACATTTATTGGTTCTGATGGTGTGAAATTACGTACATTTCATATAAGTATAAAAACATTCCTTTCACACTATTGTAAAGTGGTTAAAAAGTGCCTTGTTAAAAAAATGATTTGAAGGTTACTTTCAAACCATTTTTTAAAATTAAAAAATGGGTAAAAACATATTTAATAAATCATTTTTTGAATTCTAAAAACATTTTTTTAAAACATTTTTGGAAAAAAAATATTATAATGAAAAAGGATTTTCAACCAAAGAGAGAAATCATGTAGAATTTTCTTAAAAACATTTTTTCAATAATTTTTAGTAGAAAAGAGATGAAAAATGGTACTATAAATTGAAAATTTTCATGAATAACTACAGGATAATAAAAAAGATTTAGTTTAAGATATAAACATCAAATAATTCTGACAAGGGAGACTTAAACATAAAAAATCCTAAATAATGACGAGATTGTAAAACAAACCCTTACCTCTTTGGTAATGTTTGAATCATAATAAAAATGAAATAAATAACAAAAAATAAAACATTATATAAAATTAAGATAAATATATTCATGATATAACACGTAAAAGGTTAGTAAATAAACCACAAAAAGGAATATATGATGAATATATAATATTTCTCGTCGAAGAAAAAGTGAGATGAAAAACACTTACCTTAGGTTAGAATTATTATTATGAACCTATTTTATAATAAAAATATGTTTATTAAAAATAAATTATATAAACATAAGTATATATATAAATAAATATACAAATTAATTATGGTATTATATCAACCTTTTATTACCAATTCTTTTTTAAAATCATTGTTTTGGGTGATAATTGTTTCACTTTCCTTGTATGTTTTGGTTTGAAAATTTTGGTACTTTTATTTTTATAATTGTTACATAATCACCATAATTTTAAAAATTACATACATAACATATATATTCATTATATATGTATTTAGTGTAATCTGCAAAAGTTATAGATGGATTACACCATTCATGGAGATGGTAGGTCGTACGTACACATGAACATTGTTTCTGTTTTTCTAAAAAAATTGAATGAAATGAAGGTAAATAATAAATAATAATTTATATCATCATTATTATGTCTTATATATAATATATATTAATTAAATTTATCCTTATTACCTTTCATGCAAAGAATTAGTGAAAAATGAGTCACATCTCTCCGTGATGTGGTTTTTCTTTGTACAAACGAGTGACGTTATCGTACACCCTATGGAATAGAAGGTAAGAAAGTTTATATGATATTATAATTGAATTGGTATAATTATGATAAAAATATCATAAATATAAGGTCAATATATCATTATATTCAATCATGATAAGCGGTGATGGAAAACAAATTATATCAATTCATTGGACGGTAGTCCTCTATACACCCGATCAAAGGTTTTTTTCCAATTTGATTGAAGTGGAGATGAATATAGGTTATTAAATTAAAAAAATGACATATAAGTAAGTGGTATATACTGGTGTTATTATATTATATTATTTTAGGAATATTTTAAGGAAGTGGAGGAATAAATATAATTAAATCCCATGGTTAAGAACTATTCATCTTTCTTGGAGAGCCTCTTTAGGTTTCTACCTAAATCAGTCTTAGGAGGTTCTAATAATAAAAATAAGGCCTATAAGATGTGGGGAGGTATTTAAGGAATAAATTTATGATGGTAT
This sequence comes from Viscum album, assembly GCA_963277665.1. Classification (NCBI taxonomy): domain Eukaryota; kingdom Viridiplantae; phylum Streptophyta; class Magnoliopsida; order Santalales; family Viscaceae; genus Viscum; species Viscum album. Next base: position 131,081,266 of record OY728137.1, read on the forward strand.
TGGATTAACCAAAGGGAATTTGGACTGTAAAAAGGATAGGAGAGGGGGTGACCTTTTATAAGTGGGGAAGATGAAACAACTAGAATACTTTAAAATGAAAATTTGTACCCATATTTTTCAAATGAAAAAAGGTTCTCAAATGGGTAATTCACATATCATGGAATATAAAGGGTCTAAATATGTCCATAAAATATTATTTATACATTTTTTGGCCATTTTAACACTTTCCTTTTTAGTTTAACCCCACCATTAACTTGTTTTAACCCTAACCACGACAAATATATTTTTACTATTCATTAAGACCAAACAATAATTTGACCTTATTATATAATATAAATTATTATCATTAAAAATATGGACTTCATTTTCCTAAATTCAATTAAAAAACTTGGTAGAGATCAATTTTAAATTAAACGCACAAATCTGATGAAAAAACAGTTTTCCAAAGAAAAAATGTTTAAAACATTAAAAAATGTTTAGATCAAAATTGAATATGAAATTGATTCCAATTACCAAAATTTTATTAATTATATAATAGTTGAACTAATTTTAATTTTAAAATGTTTTAAAATCAAAATGAATTTTTTAAATTATTTAAATGAAACTGTCATTTTAGCGACCCAGACACCAATAGTCTAGAGCTAGTGTTTGCTACCATTAAATTGGAATAAGATAAAAAGAATCACATCCGAAAGGACTATAAAGTTTATTAGTATTGGTAAACTAGATAAATAATTCTATCTTTAATTACAATTGAATAAAAATATTACAAAATAATCTTTTTCATGTCCTTTAAAATCAATCATAGTACTCCTCATGGAATCATGTGGGAAGGAAATAAAATAAGAGTGTTATAAAATACTCAGTAAGGGTTAAATATAATGGTTTTTATTGTAAATGAAATAGAATAATCTGAATGGAAATGTAAATAACCAACCACATATTCTGTTTAAATAACTAGATAAGGCATAATAAACATGTAAAGGAAAATAACTGAATACACGTGCCATTTAAAAAACTTGAATATCAGTATAAGATAAGGAAAAATCTATATGGAAAGGTAAATAATAAAAAACACATACAATTTAATCAATAAAATGAGAATGAAATGCATCTATTGATTTTTTCATAGCAAAAATATAATGGATAATAATAACTAAATTATTAATGCAAAAAATGCTTAATAATTGGAAATTATGTATCTAGAACATGATATAAATATTGTCAAGACCTTTTATAAGATGATTTAATCTACATGTAAAAACATGTTTAATTATTTCTTAACTGATTTGTATCATGATACATAAAAATGCATCAAGGGGATATATAATTTTAGGCACCACCCAACACTTTACGTCCATAATATTCCTAATATATCAAATAATCAATTTAATTCATGAATAAATATTCCTTAACATTAAATACTTATATTTAGTAAAGGATACAAAATTATCAATATTTCCCCGATCAAAAATCAACTTTCAAAGTTAACCATCATATTTATAAATGATATATGGTATAAAAAATAATAATATCCTTGATAAATAATATGGATATTTAGGGGAGATTTAATGTCTAATGATCATTAGAATTTGAACATTTCAAGGGAATATTATTGACGACAAAAATGAATCAAGAAGTGGATTTTCAATACTTTCCTTAGTCCAAATGATCATAAACCATCTGGAGGAATAGTAAGTATAGTATCAATATATAAACCTATTGAACTATGAGTAATTTTTTTTTTCATTAATAAACATAAATACCATAAAAATATCTTAAAAATTTATTTAGGAGAATATCCTTTTTATTTTGAAAAACATTTAAAAAATCAATCTCTTTGAAAATTAATTTTAATTTTTATAGAAAAATCCTCGGAGAATGTAAATAAATATTCAAATAAATTATATTCATTATTATTGGAAATTCCATAAATTCTGTAATAGAAAAAAATGAAAATTCATTTTTCATTAAAAAAGGATAGGAAAGTGCCTTATTTAGAAAATGACATGAAGAGTTCTTTCAAATTATCAATAAAATTAAAATGGTAATTATTTAAAAAATGATATAAGATTAATTTTAATTTTTTTAAAAGACTTAAAATGGGTGAAAAAGAATTTTATAAATCATTTTGAAAATTTTAAAACATTTTTAAATTTTTTTAGGAGAAATTGTTTTGGTTTAATATAGATTTCTGACCAAAGATAAAAATGAAGTTGACTTTTCTTAAAAAAATCAATTAATTTAATTACCAAACTGTGGTAAAATAGTAATATTAAATGAAAATATAATGAATGACTAGAGGATAGTAAAATTAAATGGGTTTATAATAAAATGATCAAATGAATTCCTTTAACAAAAATTCAGTAATAAACAATCTTGAATTGAATTAGATTGTGAAATAAACCCTTAAAATGATCATAATGTTGAAGTGATAATCAATAAATGAATAAATTATGTGTATAAGATATAAATACACATAAAAAAGTGTAAATAAAACATAAGATAGTCAAAAGTTATTATACACATAATATTAGAATATCAACAATAATAAGGAAGTAATATAACCTAATAAAAAGAAATTGAGTTATGCAATTCTTTAATACTTGATAACTTTTAATTCAAATACCATTAGATTAAATAATACAAATTTAAACTTAAAATACAATGAATAATTATTTTTAATGATATTACATGTCAAATAGTCAGTATATACACCATATAAATGAAATGAGCTATATAACATTACAATATCCCTCAACAAAATGAGATTGAGTTGAAATACATTACCTTACACATACTTCTGGTTGAACACTCTTTGACCTCATGTATAATGGTTTTAAGAGTTTTATTTACTTTAACTAGAGAAATAATTATATTAATAATATTATATAATATTTATATAACCTATTATTACCCATTCATTAATAATTTCCCATTATTTTTGTTATTTTGGGTTATAACTGTATTGTTTTTTGAGTATGTTTTAACTTATTATTTTTTCTTAATATTACTATAATAATTATTTAACCATATCAAGAATGTAAAAAAATAATGTCAATATCATATATATTCCTTATATTTTTATTGAGATAAATCCAAAAAAATTGGTGATAGTAAATGAAATACATTATTCATAGAGACGGTAGGTCATGTGTATGCAAGAATACTATTTCTATTTTCCTATCAAATTGAAAGAACTAAAAATAAATGATATATATATATATATTTATATATTGTAAATAAATTATCATTTTTATGTAAATATATCAATTTTTTAAAATCTATCCTTAATAAATTCCATGTAAAGTGTGAATGAATCACATCTCATCGCAAGGCGTTAGTCCACTGTATACATGGGTGATGAAATCATATTCCCAAAAAATAAAATCCAGGAATAAATGTTTGTTATAATAATTAAATATTCATAATAACATCATAAATTATATATATAATATATATAAACTATAAATACAACATTATTTTTAATATTGAAAGGTGATAATGGAAAAAAGAAACGACATCGGTTTACGAGGTGGTAGTTTTCCACACACATGAACGATGATTTTGTAACCCTTTTGATTATAGTGTGTCAATTTTTAGGGTTTAACATTGAAATAAAAACTTCTCATAATATGGAATATAATGAGTTTATCATATAATAATGGTATAATAAAAATAAGAGGATTCAAATATGGAAATAAAATAAAAACACTTTTAGAAAAACATTTCCTCTTTTTAGGGTATCCTCCTTAGGTTTGAACTAAAACCTTCAAAGATTTTATTTATGAAAAAAATTAAGAATTATATTATAAGGGGAGGTAATTTGGGTAGTTTATTGGGAAGGTATTTTCTAAACCAAAGAGTTTTGTAGGTGTGAATGGGAGATGAGAGTGGGTGGACTTTTATAAGTGGGGTGAGTGGAACACTTTTAATTTTTTTAAAGCGTGAATTCGACCCACATTTTTTTTCATGTAATAGAAATCCAATAATGGGGAATTATAAATAATATAATATATATGGTCTAAATATGGCCAAAAAATGGGTTTTTGACAAGTTTTGGGTCATTTTTACACCTTATTTTCTATGTTTAACCACTAAGTAAACTCATTTTTATCTTAATCGCTGTAATTAATTTTAACTATTTTCAAAAATAATTTTGATAAAAAACTAATTTGAATATATATTATAAATTATGAATTATAATGATTAAAAAAATGAATTAATTTTTTCTAAATTTGTTCGACATAATTATAAAAAAAAATTTAAAAATAATATCGCAGACGTGATGAGAAAGTAAGTTTTCAAAGTGAAAATATGCAAAAGTTTGCTATTTTTTTATTTAAAAATTCAAAACAAAAATGATTCAAATTACCTAAATTAGATTAATATATATATAATTTAACTATTTAAACTTTATAAAAAAATTAAAAAAATAATTTTACATTATAAATTATTTGGATGAAAAGACAGTTTTGAAATAAAATTCAGTATTTTTCACTATTCATCAAAAAATGAAACTTCTCTAAAAATTAAAAAAAAATTCACTCTAAGATAATTTTGGTATTATGTTTTCAAAAATATATTTATTCCAAATTAATTTTATAAAAGTGTTACAAGATAATTTTAACTTTTGAATATAAAGTGCTACTGATTCGTCTTTTAGAAGAAATAATATTTTTAAAAAATAATTCATTTTATTTTAAATGATACTTATTTAGATAATAAATAAATATGTGTAAACTATATATTTTAACAATTTAGTTAATCCTATTAATTTCCTATATTATAATTACTTGGTGATTACTTTCCTATTAAATACTAATATTAATAATATATTGTTGTTCGATAAAACTCACCCTTACATGTAACGTAAGCTAAACTCAAAGTTGTATGGATTTCAAGATATATGATATATTTAATTTGTTTAAAATGGTAAATATATCATAAATTACTAGTATGTTATATTCTTTTCTACAGTTGGTGTTGTGCGTCAGACACAATATTGAATAAAATGTTATTCTTTAATAATTTTGGGGTGTTACATTCTCATCACCTTAAATAAATTACATCCTCTCAATTAAAATTGGGTCTTTAAAATCAAGGGTTTGAAATTTAGAAATATCATTGTTGAAAAAACCATATCATAAAAGGGTTTTTAAAATATTTTCTTAATAAGAGAGAAAAGGAAGTATTAAAATCAACTATAATTAAAGAAAACTAGGTTTCTAAGTAGGAGAACATTGGTTCTAAGTGAAATATGTACATAGAGAGAAAGTATAAATATTTATGAAAAGTGATTGAGGTCATCGGTCATAAGAAAGTGAATTATTAATGAAAAGTTAAGGGTCCAAAAACCATAAATATCTGATTATTTAAAATACCATCTGCTTCATTAGATATGAATTTAATAAGATAACATTTTTTTGTTTCAAGACCCTTTTTCTAAAGTTGAGGAATTATTTTACTATTCTAGAATATTAAGAAATAGACTTACTTTTTGTGTTACGATTTTATAAGTGAAATTTAATCCTTTGGTTATGTTTTGATTAATTTCAAATTCAACCCTTATTCTAAGAATTAAATATAAAAAAGATTTTTTCATGTTTGAAGTACTAAAAATACCTTTTAATGTATCGTAAGATCAATAAAGGGTGAAAAGTCTTTCCGTCACCATATTACTATTAAAAAAACAGTATTATTTATATATTAATCTCTAAATATCAAAAGTATTATTACTTTTTCATAATTAATATTATTTTCATCAAATTTTTTAACAAAAAACAATGGAATATTAACTAGGACATCGCATAGGCTAGTTGTAGGTGAAAAACACTTATCGTCTTTCGGTCATGGGTTCAATCCTCACCATCTTTCTGGATGTATCAGGGTTTCACCCTAAATGCAATTTTTTATTTTTATAAACTATATTAATAAATTTCTTATAATGTTCCCCAAAAATATGATATACATCCTTGAAATAGAATTAATCATTAAACAACAATTTTCTATGGTTTTCAATACAACTCATTTTTTTTCAATGTCTAATAATTTTATTTGACTATTATTACAATGTCAATAATGATCATATTAACCCTAAAGTCTATCAATAACTTTATAAATATAACTACAAATGTGAATTCTCTATTCATCAATTAGATTTTCCACTAAAACATATAATCTCTATAAATTTCCCTAAAATATACTTAATCCTGGTAGACTGTCATAACATAAAACCTAAAGAGTGCGTTTAAGAATTTGAACTTCTGATCAACCCTAAAATCATAAATATGATAGTGTTCATAATTCTTAAGTTACTGAAGAAATATATTATTCTAGGATTTTACAAAATCTATAGATGTTTCATAATTATTATAACCAAATTACATTGTTAAAGTACATCAACACAAATACTTTGTCTATTTTATTTGAACACAGTTTCTTAATTGGTCTAGGTATTATCCTAGTTTATTCATTGTCATTATCTATTCAAAAGATACATAATGGTTTATAAAGAAAATATTAATTATCCTAAGAATATCCCCCAGGAGTGTCAAATGAGGTGCACTGTATGGCCTGATGTCATGTACCAGGTAATTATTTAGTCAAGTTTGATACAATATTTTTGGAGTTATTACCCTTAAATACCTATTCTCTATTACCACATCTACTTATAGTATCCAAATAAGTATGTATTTCCAAGAAGATCCACATAATCTCTCTATTTCTAAAACTTTAGGATGTTCTTTTATAATTATCCTCAAATAATATCATCGGGTTATGTTCCCTAATTTTCTTTTTCCCAAATCTAGTTCCTAAGATTTCTATTAAACTATTACGATACAAACTATTGTGACACAAACCCCAGTAGACTGGAGATGGTTCTTGCTACCATTACATTGCATAAAATACAAGGAATCACATCCCAACAGACCAAATAGTTTAGCAGTCTTAGTAAAATAGATACAAACTTGAGTCATGAATTACAATTTAATACACAAATTACAACATAATTTTTCATCGAGAATAATATTTTTTCCCTAGAATATCCTTGCTTATAAAACATGGTACACTTCATGGAATCCTAAGGTAAGGAAAAAAAATAACGGTGAGCTCAAATTCACAGTAAGGGTTAATTACAAGAGAAGATATCATGAATCAATTATCAAAATCTTCATGGAAAGGTGAATAACTGAGAAAAAAATTTATTTTAATAAATAGATAAGGAATAATAAATTTTCAAGGTAAATAACTAAATAAAAATTCCATTTAAATAACTTTATTACCATGATAATAAAATGGAAAATCAACACAAAAAGGTAAATAAATTAAAGCACATGACATTTAATAAATAAATTAAGAATAGAATGAATAAATAGATCTTTTTATAGTGAAAATATCATGGATAATAATAAATAAATTCTAAATATAGTTAATGATTAATTATTAGATGCCCTGTATCTAGAATATGTTACAACTACCGTTAAGACCTTTCCCAATATATTTTAATCAAGAGGTAAAAACCCATTAAATTCTAACTTAACTAATTTGTCTCATGAGACATACTAATGCATCTAGGGGATATATAATGTTAGGCCCCACCCATTAAATAATGTCTATAGAATTCCTAATATAAATAAAAATCGATTTAATTCATGAATCAATATGCCGTAATATAAAATATCTGTGTTTAGTAAAGTATATAAATTTATCAATATTTTCCCAGTCAAGAAAAAAACTTTCAAAGGGAAAACCCGTATTTATAAATAAGATAAGGTTTAAGAAATAAGAATACCCATGATAAATAATATGTATATTTAGGTTAAATTTAATTCCTAATGGTCATAATAAAGTCAACATTTGAAGAGAAAGTTATTGATTGTAAAAATGAATCAAGGAAGTGAATCTTCAATACTTTCCTTAATTAACATGATAATAAACCACTCATAGGAAGAATTAGAATGGTATAAATATATATACTCATTATAGTAACAATAAAGGGGTTTTTCATTGATGAATATAAATACCATAAAAATATCATTAAATACATTTTGAGTAAAATATACTTTTCAGTTTGAAAAACATTTTCTTTGAAAATAACTTTTAAAAAAAATTTATTTAAAAAGTTACTTGTAAACATGATAAGGATTATTCAAAGAAAAAATGTTCATAAAGTTGGTTAATTATATAAATTCAATAAAATTTAAGAGAATAAAATTCTTTTCTTATTGTAAAAAAGTTTTTAAAGTGACATGTTTAAAAAATGACAAGACGAATCCTATCACATTGTATGTAATATCCAAACATGAATTATTTTGATAAAGACATAATATTCCTTTGATTTTTTTAAAAAGTAAAAATGGTTAAAAATTACTTTTATAAATAATTTAGAAAATGTTAAATAATTTTTGAAAACATTTTTAGAAAACATTGTTTTGGTAGAAAAAAAAATTCTGATTGAAGAGAGAAATGAAGCCAAATTTTCTTAAATTTTTTTCTCCATTTATTTAAGTACCAAATATTTTAAGAATGGTACTATTACATGAAAATTTCATTAATAAATACAGTATAATAAAATTAATTTTTTTATAATAAAATGATCAAATAATTTTCTTCTACGGAAATTCAATAACAAACAATCACGATAAGAATGAAATTTTGAAATAAACCCTTCAAATGATCATAACGTTGAAGTGAGAATCAGTCAATAAATATATTATGTGTATCACATATAAATACACATGTAAAAATTGAAAATAAAAAATAATATAATCAAAAGTCAATATGCACATATTCTTAGAATATTAATGATAATGATTAAGTAATATTACCCAATGAAAAGAAATTGAGTTATGTAGCTCTTTACAACTTAGTAACATTTAATTAAAATACCTTAGATGAAATAATTTAAATAAAAACTTAAAAAACCATTAATAATGTTTTTTTCATGATATTAAATGACAAATATCCATTATATACATAATTTAAAATAAATTAGGTGCATAAAACTACAATATGCTTCAATAAAATGAAACTGAGAAGAAATCCCTTATCATATGATTCCTTTTGGTTGAACTCAATTTAAACTAATGTATAATGATTTTGAGATTATTATAAACTTATAAAATAACCATAATAATATTCATCATATTATATATGGTTCATTTATATCATCTCACCACCTGTTCATAAAAAAATTTCTTACTATTTTCAATATTTTGGGTAATAACTGCTTTTTTGAAGTAGGTTTTGACTTGTTATTTTTTATTCCCCATAATTATATAATTATTTAGTCTTATAAATAATATAAACCATGATTTAAGTATAATATATAATCCATATATATTTATTTGGTGTAATCCATAAATTTTTTAAAAAGGAAATGAAAACACTGTTCATGGAGATGGTAGGTCGTATGTAAGAATGAACGATGTTTCCATTTTATTGTCATATTAAAAGAAATATAAGTAAATGTTATATATATATATATTATTAATCTAGTATAATTTTTATTTCAAATATATCACGTATTTTTATTAAATCCATCCTTAATACATTTACCTCAAAATGGAAATTTGTCGGTTTATGAAGCGGTACTCCACCGTACGCAGGAGCGACGCTATCATATTACCTCAAAATGAAAATCATAAAGTTATGTGTGATATAATAATTATATAAGAATAATAAAACCAAAAATTTAATATATATTATATATAAACTAAAAATACATCATTCTCGTAAACATTTAAAGGTGGTAATGAAAAAATGAACGACATCAGTTCATGAGGCGGTAGTCCGTAATACACACAAACTATGATTTCATAACCCATTTGATGGAAGTGTGTGATGTTTTATGTTGTAAAATTTACATAAAAAATCTGAGTACATTTAATATAATTTTTTTATTATATAATCATGGTATAATAATAATTGAAGTAGGTGGAGAAGGAAATAAAATAAAAACACTTTTAAAATAACATTACCTCTTCTTCAATAATCCTCCATGGGTTTGCACTAAACCATCAAAGGTTTTATTTTTGACCAAAGAAAGGATTATAGGATAATTTTAGAGAACATGGATAGTGATTTGGGTTGGTATTTTCTGAAACATAGTGGTTTGTAGGTGTGAAGTGGAGAGAAGGGGGGGTGTCCTTTTATAAATGGGGTGAGCGACACACCTGTAATTGTTTGAAAGAGTGAATTACACCCAAATGTTTTCATCCAACCAAGACAAAATATTGGTATATCATATATAATTAAAGGTATATGGTCAATATATTACCATAAAATTGGTTTCATACAAGTTTTGGGTCATTGTTACACATTATTTGCTAAGTTTAACCATTAAGTAAACTCATTTTTTATCTTAATCACAATGATTAATTTTAATTATTTTCAGTAATAATTTTGATCAAAAATTAAAATTAAATTATTATAAATTATAAATTATTCTTATTAGATATATGGAATCCATTTTTACAAATTCCATCCAAATAATTAGTAAAAATTATTTTAAAATTAACCATACAGATATGATGAAATAAAAAGAATTTAAATTGAAAATGATCAAAAGTTTACAACGTGTTTATATAAAAACTCAATATAAAAATGATTCCAATGACAAAATTTTTGTTAATATATGTATAATTGAACTATTTTTACTTTAATAAAACTTAAAAATATAAATTAACATTATAAATCATTTGGATGAAAATGCAGTTTTCAAATAAAATTCTGTATTTTTCATTATTCATCAGAAAATGAAATGTTTTAGAAAAATACTGAAAATTCCCCCTAAGATAATTTTGGTATTATATATAAAAAATGAAGTTTAGTTTTTCAAATTAATTTTCTATTAGTTTTTGAAAGTAATTTAAAATTATTTACGCAAAGTTCTACAGATCTATTTTTTAGAAAAAATGTAGCTTTTCAAAAAAAAATTCTTTTTATTTTAAATAATATTTATATATACAATTTTAAAAAATGTGTAAGAAATATAATTTTACAATTTATTTAATACTATTAATTATATTTATTCCAATATATAGGTGATAAATATAAAATTAAATAATAATATTAATAATATATTGTTGTTAGGTAAAACTCATCCTTGTGTGTAACATAAGATAAACTCAGTGTTGCAAGCATTATAAGCTATAAGATAGATTGAATTTATCTATTATAGAAAATATATAATAATGTATAAGGATTTTATGTTCCTTTTATACTCTTGGTGTTGTGTTTCATATACATTATTGAATAAAATGTTATTCTTTTAGAATTTCAAGGTGCTATAATGGTTTTAAATAAAAAATTAATTTTCACTCTTCTTTGAAAAATTAATCTTTTCAGAAAATTCTCAAAAATTAAGTGTAAGTTAATATTTACATATGATTTAAAAAATTAATTTTATATTGTAAAATAAAATTTTCAAAAGTTTAAAAAATTAATTTTAAAATATGTGCTCAAAGATCGATTAAATTTCATTTTAGAAAAGGATAGTTTTTTCAGAAAACATTTAATCATATTTAAAATGTTTTTTATTTCATTTATTTTACAAATGTTTAAATTGTATAATTTTTATAATTTAGTTACTCCCATTAACAGTCACAAATTTAACGGTTAGGTTACAATGGTATATTATATTACGATTAATTAGAACTTGAGATTTTGTGTTTCACAAGTATCGAAGGGATTTAATTTAATTAAAATTAAATATATTATAAAGTCTCATGGTGTTTCATTTCATATATTTTATCAGATATGATTTTCTAATTTGAAAATATATTAGTGTTAAATGCATACACTAGTAAATTGAAGACATTGTGTATAACACACCATGTGGTATACTTAGTTGGTTATATAGAACAAAAAAAAAATACATTTTTCTACCTCATGAGTATATTAAATAATTATATTAAATAATATAACTCATTCCATCCTTAAATTTCATCATAACCAATAATATTGAATGATAACCATCTATTAGAGATAACCTAAAGTTTTTCATAGAGATATAAATTATCATTACACTTCATGAAATTTATATCTATATATAAGTTTATCTATAAAAAATTAATGAATTATGAATTCAAAACCCTAATATTTTATGATATATATATTTGAATAAATTATATTTCTTTGATAGATTGTGTTACATGCAACAACAAGTCATTAAAAACCACAAAAAAATATTAATATTATGATATAAATAAATAAGATTGTTATTACATTATAGTTAAGCTTGGAGTAATTAATAGGATTTTTTTAAATATTAAGTATAATTTATTTTTATAAAGAAAAAATATTGATAAAAAAGTACATTTTTTTGGAAAAGTATTTATATGTTTCAAAATATGATTTTCTAAAAAAATGTTTTTTGCTTCTTTTTTTGAATACAAATAAAATTAAAATTTGAAAATTTTAAAAAATTAATTTTATTAAATAAAGTTTATTTTTGAAATAATCATTTTAAAATTAGGTTATGGTGATTTTTTGGGATTTTTTTGAAAATATTAATTTTTTGATGAATAGTGAAAATACTGGTTTTTATTCGAAACAACCTTATCATTTAAAGAATTTATAAAGTTACCTTTTATTTTAATATGGATTTAAAAGAAAAATTATTTCAATTATTAACATTTAATCCAATATAGGTAATTAGAATAATTTTAATATTGAATTTTTAAATAAAAACTTTTTCAACTTTTGAACATTTTCTCTTTGGAAAACCTCTTTCTCGTCATGACCACATGTTTAATTTTGAATAAAAAATTGACAATTATTTGAATGTAATTTGAAAAAATGGATTATATAATTTACATAAAAATAATTTATACTATATAATAAGTTCAACTTATTCTTTGAATATAATAAAAACTAAAAATAGTAAAAAATAATTACCATAGTTAAGGTAAAAATAGGTTTTCGGGGTTAAACTAAAAAGATATGGATTTAGAATGTCCAAAAACATGTCAACACCCATTTTATATAAAATTTTGGATATTATAATATATAATTATTTTGAATGGTCTATTTTTTATCCTCATGGAATGTGAAAACATTGGTACATATTTTTATTTTCAAAATTTACACGTGTTCCACTCCCCTCACTTATAAAAAGCCTCACCCACTCATATCCTATGAACACTTACAAAACCATTTGGATCTTCCAATAAATAACCAAAAATATTTTTTTTAATTTTCTCCAATCAACCTATAATCCTTGTTTTGGTCACAAATTAAATCTAGGAAAGAATTCAGGGAAAACCTAAAGAGGTAACGTTATTCAACACCCATTTTTATATTATTTATTCCTCAAATAATTTAAATTATTAATAAAACATGATGATATAATAACATAAGTATATTCCATATAATGATTTGTTTTTATGTTAATTTAATGACCCTAAAAACTCTCCACTTCCAATAAATGTGATAAGAAATCATCATTAATGTGTACGATAGAAAACCACCCCACAAATCAATGTTATTAACTTTGCATCACCACCCATCATGGCTTGATATAATAATGGATTAAATGTTTATTTATTACATATATAATTTTATATTTTTTTGGAATTATTATATCATATTTATTCCCTTAATTTCCACTCTGTGGGAATATGATAATGTTTCTTGTGTGTATGAAGAACTACCTCCTCACAAAGTGATGTGATTTGTTCATGCTTTATATATAAGGTAATAAGGATTGGTTTAATAAAATCATGATATATATATATATATTCAATAAAACTGATTTTTAATGGTAATATATTATTTAACTTTCTTTTTTTAAACCATTGAGAAAATGGAAACAATATTCATGCGTACGTACGACCTAACATCTCAATGAATAGTGAATTTCAATTTCAATCTCTAAAATTTACAGATTAATATAAATAAATATATACTTAATATATATTATATTTATATAGTGGATAAAATTATAGATATTATGGAACCATGATAAAATAAATATAACCAAATAAATTACAAATAAAAACATAAACGAGAAACAAAGTAGTTATTGCATGAAATATGACTTTGACACAGAATTTCTAATAAATAGGTAATAAAATTTCATAAGTAAATCATATATGTTGTTATTTATATATGTATGGTTATTTAATATATTTATAATATACTTATATTTATTAGATAGTATTTTTAAATGTATACAATGGAATTTGAGACTTAAGGTAAGATATTTTTGTCTCAATTTTCCTTCATTGAGACAAATGTTATGTTTTGAACCTATCTTATTTTATGAGGGTTATATACCACCCCTTTTATGTGTAACATAATGAATATATTTATTCTCATGATACTCTAATTCTCATTTAAAATTATTCATTTATGGGGATTATGATTCAAAGATACCAAAGTGGAAAGGGTTTTATAAATGAATCTCATCATTTATCGGGATTTTTTATATTTATGCTCCAATGATGAAATATTATGAAAAATATCTCAAGAAACTAATGAATTTTCTTATCCTTAGGTTATTTAATGAAAATAAATGTTTTAAATTCATTTTTCTATTTTTATGTACTCAAGAGTTTAAAATGACGTTCTTAAGAAAAATCATCTTTATTTCTCTCTTTGGTCAAAAATACTTTTTCTTCCAAAACCACGTTTTCAAAAAAGGTTTTTAAATTTATGAAAATTATGTATTAAATATATTTTCAGCCATATTTACATTATTATTTTTTGAAAAGATATATTCAGTTCATTTTTACAAAAAAAAAGACTCATTTGGATTTTACCAAAAAAGTGAAAGGAATCTTTGCTTAATGCGTACGACATGAACATAATTTACCAAATTCATGAACATTATTTTATTTGAAGATTTACTAATATATTTTTTAATTTTATTTTAAAATAAAATGATTCCCATAATATTTTATGAATTCTTAAATATAAAAAAGTGTTTTTAAATGATAGTATATTTTCGTAAAGAAACATTCCATGTGATTTTTTTTCATTTTCCATCTAAGATGGAATCTTTTGATGTTACATAAGATTTACTAGGGATATGATCCAAGGATAAAATTATCATTCTTTTTCTGAATGGTTTATGTTTATGATGAAATAATTCTTATGAAACAATCTTCTTTTTCCATGGTATAGGTTTTGATGAAATATTGAAATGATTATAAAACCTATTTCTTTTCCACATGCTTTGTTATAATGAAATGTTTATGAAACCCATTTATTTTAATGTGTTAGGACATAATGATTTTTTTTATGACTTCATGGCACAAGTATGTTTGATTTTCATTATGGGATGAGTGATACCCCTATCTCTCTTCAATGTATTGGGTAAAGATTGATATCTCATGAGATAAATAGAACTAGAATGGGGATTAAGCATAGTTTATTATAGGTCTCTATCCACTATAATAGTTTTTGGGAGTGAACCTTGACTACTATGATGGTCTAGGGAGTCAAACCAATCAACTATGATAGTATTGGTAATTATACTTTAACTACTAAGGAAATTATTTTCTATTCTTATGTGTATACCAAAAATATATGTATTATGAAAATATTATGATCTCATGGTTCATGTTATTTGATTCTATTATGATTCATGGATTATTGAATACTATGATTTATTCCATGAATCATTTTTATGATCTATGATATGTTGGGTATGGGTTTAAAATGTTATAATCATGTTCTCATACCCTTATTCTCATGGTATGTTGATATATCCATCGTTTACCCCTAATGAGAATATGAGATCATACTTTTTTAGCTTACATTTCCTTGGTTTATTATAAAATATATTATTTATGATACATCTAAGAAGGGTTCTTGTTTTTAATAATGTAGTGGGAGATGACATAACTCACTTATGGACTAGTTGTTTATGCTTCCAAGTCTCCAATGTCTCTAAACCATTATGATCGTCAGCTGTGTTTTTGTTTAATGTAATGAATATTCATCTAAAAAGATGTAATATCTATGTAGGAGAGGTTTGGGTCATTTTAGTTTGTATTAGAGGATATGTTTAGTAAATATTTAGAAACTAGGATATGAAACATTTAGGGAGAAGTCTAAGGACATGTCAATGGATAAGTCTAAGGATGAGTCAAAGTATCGAAAAATTTCATGGAATTTGGTAACGAATGTAGCGAGTAGTTTCCAATAAATTACATATATGTTTGGATATTTAAATTGGATGTGGATCTATCATAGAGGTACCTAGATATAATAACATTAAAAAGGGAACATTGATTTTAAATCAATCATTACCTGGTGTAGGACAAAGGTCCTTGTTACTGACTTGGGTTGAAACTTCTAGGGGATATGCTTTAGAAATTCAAAAAATATTTATCAACCATCATGAAGGATCTAAATTGATGATGACTACGATTAACTTAGGATAAAAATATGTTTTGATATATTAGAAGGAAGGATAAAATATTTATACATTCTATATGTAACGACCCGAAATTTTGAATAAATCTTGTTTCCTAATTTTATGTGTTATTTTATTTATTTTTATACTCAACAAAAATGTTTCATTTGATAACATGAGTATAATTAAAATGAGACCGTTGGGTTTAGACGGTTATATGACCATTGCTCAATATGACCGCTAGAAACTAAACGTTTTGATTATTGTCTCTAAATACAAGTAATCTTGGTTAATTATTATAGAAAGAAGATTCGATGGCCTCACCCAGTAGTCTTGGACCGATTGAAGCCCATCTAACAGAACTTGGGAAGGAGGTAGAACCACTGGGCTTTGCTCTGGACCAAACCCAAGACGAACTTCATCGTGTGAAGCTAGAACGGAATCGCCTCTGCGAGAAGTTCAAACTGATAGAAATTACTACTCGTGCGATGTTAGCCGAGCCTCCCTCAGATTCTCTCACCTTATCACACCTTACACTTAGGTCTTATGCTGGTGTGATAAGGGGCTATGTAAGGAGACCGTAACTGCCTTGTGCAATCCATTTTTTTTAAATAAAAATTGGGATTTCTTCTTATGATGATGTTTATGAATTTTTAAATGACCGGATAAATATAGTATGCATATTTTTGATAAATTTTAGAAAAAGGATATTTTAAAAATGTTTATGTAAACCTTAAATAATTAAAAATGTGTAATGATTTTCAAAAAATGGTCTTCTACAAGTATGTTCAGTACGAAATTTAGAGTTTAATAAGATCAACTTGATTTTTGATGAATAGTAAATTATGAATAGTGATTTTATGATTAGGATTAGTAATGTGTCCAAATGGATTAGTAATCTCACTTAAAGAAAGTATTAATATAATCTAGGCACCTTGATTAAGTAATGTGATTCAATAAAATGGTTAAATAACGGTTTCATATATTATTATTCAAGTATTAGTTTTTTCGGGTGAATAGTGTTTTTTAATTAAAATTTTAATTAAATGTATTTAGAAAATTATTTTTATAAAATGGATTTCATTTTTGAACTTAGAGCGTCGATATTATGTTATGGTAATTTTTGGGGATTTTTCTGAAAAAATGAATTTTCGGTGAATAGTGTATTTATTTAAAAATTAAATTAAAAATATTTAAAAAATTATTTTTATAAAATGGAGTTCATTTTTGAAATCAGAGCATTGATATTTGGTTAAGGTGAAAATTTGGGATTTTTCTGAGAAAGTTGAATTTTCAGTGAATAGTAAAAATACAGTTTTAGGGTTTCAGTATGTTTAATGATCTCATAACTGTGTCATGATGATGTCATGGGATATTTTAAAGGATGGCCGGCCAAAGGTGATGAATTATTGTATTGGGGGCCCCATGTGTCCTAACTCCATGGGAAGTACCATGGGAGGGCCCATGCTTTGGAGAAAAGCACTTATGAGGTGTCCCTTGGCCATTAATGCCTTGTCCCCTCACTTTCCCTATAAATACCAAGAAATCCTCTCATCCTTTCGACTCCCCACTCTCCCAAAACTAAGTTCTGGTCTCATTACCTCCCAAGGAGTCCTCCCAAGGTGCCCCCAAGCCCTCAAGGTCCCAACCTTTGAGTTTTAAGAGTTACGTTTTAAGGTAAGGGATCTGATCTCTCTCTTTCTTTTCAAGAAATCTCTTTTATGTAATTCCTTTTATACTCCATGTTCTTATGTTAGAGGATGTTATTTTATACTCATCTTACTGCCCTTTTTATGTTCATATAATGAGAGATCCCCTTTTACTCTCATTATTTCGTTTATGATGTTTTAAGTGGCGTCGTTAGGCTGCCGAAATATTTGTAACTGATTATTTCTCCCTTCTCATTTTTTTAGATCTATTTTCATGTAAAGTATTTCAAGTTCCTTTTTATTATGTTGGGGTATGATCTCTAAATTTATCATACTGATATTTTATGATCATATGATGAGAGACCCCATTTGATCACTTCAATTCCGTATTTTGAAGTTTTAAGTGGCGCTGTTAGTCTGTCGAATTTTTAAGTGGTTCTTCACCCTTCTCGTTTTGAAGTTCTACTTTCATGTCAATTCTTTCAAGTTCCTTTTTATTATGTTGGGTTATGATCTATATATCTATCATAATGGACTCTTATGTTCATATGATGAGAGATCCAATTTGATCTCTTCAATTCAGTATTTTGAAGTTTTAAGTGGCGCCGTTAGGCTGCCGAATTTTTAAGTGGTTCTTCACCCTTCTCGTTTTGAAGTTCTACTTTCATGTCAATTCCTTCAAGTTCCTTTTTGTTATGTTGGGGTATTATATCTATATCTATCATACTGTAATCTTATGTTAATATGATGAGAGACCCCATTTGATCTCTTTAATTCAGTATTTTGAAGTTTTAAGTGGCGTCGTTAGGATGCCGAATTTTTAAGTGGTTCTTCACCCTTCTCGTTTTGAAGTTCTACTTTCATGTCAATTCTTTCAAGTTACTTTTTGTTCTGTTGGGGTATGATCTCTATATCTATCATACTGTAATATTATGTTCATATGATTAGAGACCCCATTTGATCTCTTCAATTCAGTATTTTGAAGTTTTAAGTGGTGCCGTTAGGCTGCCAAATTTTTTAGGGGATTCTTTCACCCTTCTCATTCTTTTCAAAGTTCTACTTTCATGTCAGGTCTTTCAAGTTCCTTTTAATTATGTTGGGGCATTATATCTATATCTATCATACTAAACTCTTATGTTAACATGATGAGAGACCCTATTTTATCTTTTCAAATCATTTTTGTTAAAGTTTAAGTAACGCCATTAGGCTGCCGAACTTTCATAAGAGAAATCTAATTTTTGTCTTCCTTCCATGTTTTTCATTTCAAATGGTATGTCCTTGAAATTTCTTTACCATGATCATGTATCCTTC
This sequence comes from Viscum album, assembly GCA_963277665.1. NCBI lineage: Eukaryota > Viridiplantae > Streptophyta > Magnoliopsida > Santalales > Viscaceae > Viscum > Viscum album. Next base: position 131,100,595 of record OY728137.1, read on the forward strand.
TTATTCTGTCCATCTACTGTTTTATGGGTCATTTATTGATGTTTGACCCATTTTCCCTCTCTTTTAATGTCTTCTAAAACCTCGTAACATAGCCGTTATGCTGCAGAATTTCTGTCTCAAAATGTCTCTCTCTTTTTCTAAAGTTATTTTACATTATTAAGTGAATACTCAAAACTCTTTCTTCTAAAGGGGTATTCACATATATACCAAAATGTTCTATTTTAAATTCTGGGATTTACATACATGATACCCACCTTCCTTTTCTGTGGGTTTTAAAGTGACGTAAAGATCATGTCTTTAAAGCAGTTTTTAAAACATTGTGATTATGAAATGAAACCCATTTATTTTATGCTATATGGGTTATTTATGAAATGTTTGATGATGATATATGTGTCTCACATGATAATAAAGGAAAATTTAAGGGTGATCCCTGATAGCGCTCCAATGCATTGGGTAATGATGTAACCACTAGAGATTACAATTTTCACGATACCTTGGTGAATAACCGTGGTAATTTTCAAATGACACCTTGGGGATGGACCTTGGTGATATGTTCATGATTGTCTATGTTAAATGATGTAGCCACATCTTAAAGTTATTAAAAAAGTTATTTTTATTATGATATGCCACATGATTTTTTTATCATGCCTTAAAGTTCTTGTTCATGACATAGTTGATGTATCTCAAGTTCACATGTTAAATGTTTCCCTTGTTTCCCTTACTGGGCCTTCTGCTCTCCCTTTCATTTGATGTATGTCCCTAGGTTATGAGATGCAGTAATGAACCTAGGATGAACATGAGGATAATCCTTTCAAGTCTTTAAGAAGAATGTTTTATGTTTTCATGTTTTAAGTTCCTGGTTTCCAAGACACTAAACCTTAAAGATCCTCAGTTTTGTATAATGTAATGAATGTTTATGTGATAAAAAGGCGGGATGCTATAGTTGGTATCAAAGGATGGTTTAGTTATTTGTGGAAATTAGGATATGAAAACTTTAGGAAGAATCCTATAGAAAAGTTTATATATAGGAAATCTTCCTGGTATTTTGGTGAGTATTGAGTAATGGGTTGCCAAGAAAATACATCCCTGTCTATATATGAGCAGGTAGAGGTGGCTCTGGCACAGATGTACATAGGGGTAAAACCCGAAAACACCGCTTTGAGCTAGACTCAAATGGGAACTGGTACACGACAACGGGCCTTGCTGCACTCTTGGTTACGACACTCCCGAGGGATATGCTTTGGTAAATTCATACGCTTAGTATGAACCATTGTTAAAGGAACAAAGATAAAATAAAATAAAGATTAACATAAGAATATATGATCATGGATAACCTAGATGAGAACCTAGGGGATCACAAGTTAGGGTATACTTTTCTTCTAAAAATTATCCTTATATGCTTTAAGTTCCTTTTCATGATTATTAGCTAAGTATTCAAGCCCCTAATTATACTTTCTATTCTTAGTTAATGGTGGGAAATGGAAGAACATGTACCAACAACCAATGTGATAGGAAATACGAAGATTTCCGTATTAATATGAAATAGATGATTAGGGGATTAAAAGATGATTATTATTTTGGAAGACTTTCACTATTTTGGGGACCCTATATGATCGAGGTAAATATATTACTACGGTATTTTCATTGAGGAGTAAGGTTGACTTATATTTTGAAGAATCGATGAATTTAAGGTGGACTTATAGTAATTTAGGTTACTTATGGAAATGATTAACCTATCTTGGGTAAAATATGTTTAGGTTAGCTACTTTTGTTATAATATGTTAGGAGTGGTTGATGTTGTTTGGAGATGAACAATGAAGTTTATTTTGGAAGACTATGTTATCAAATCCTTCTTGTATTTGGGTTTTAATAATAGTTTGGTTTATTTTGAGGAATCTTAAGGACCGTTATTTATGGAATGGTCTATGATGAACTTTGGGTAGTACCATGGAACTTTGAATATTTAAAAGTAGTTTCCATTCCTATGGGATTCTTTTTTTTTTTGAAGAGTTGTTTTACCTTACCCTTTCTGTTTTTGGGATAATGTTTAAAGATAGAAGAAATAGATAATTAATCTTTTGTGGATTATGAAGATGATTCTTGTGTTTTGATGAGACTAAGTAGTTTTGAATGCTCATAGCTTGGAGAAAATATTAGTTTTGGGTAGAAACTTATTAAAGGATGAAACTCTACATGAAGATAGGTATATTTTCTTATGTTTTTGTTTTATGTTGTAAATGAATTCCTCAAAATTATGAAAAGGAACGTAAAACAAAAACATTGTTGGTTTACGTTTCCTACTAGGTAATAAAAGACCATTTACACACATCATAAGTTTGGGATTTTCTTATGGTTAACTTTCTCCTAACCATGTTCTCTATCACTCTCCCCCAGAACTTGACCCTTTGTTTTTTCTTCCATGTCCATGTTTTCCTACATGGAATCCTAGTGTGGGTTAACTCGGGTGACCTTTGTACTTCCCTTTCTTTATTTTAAAGTAATAATTTTACTGACTCCTTTTCCGATGTGGGACTTTCAATGAAATTTCAAAACCCAATTTTAAAAATTGCGAGGACGTAATTTCTTAAGGGGGGAAGAATGTAACGACCCGAAATTTTGAATAAATCTTGTTTCCTAATTTTATGTGTTATTTTATTTATTTTTATACTCAACAAAAATGTTTCATTTGATAACATGATTATAATTAAAATGAGACCGTTGGGTTTAGACGGTTATATGACCATTGGTCAATATGACCGCAGGAAACTAAAAGTTTTGATTATTGTCTCTAAATACAAGTAATCTTGGTTAGTTATTATAGAAAGAAGATTCGATGGCCTCACCCAGTAGTCTTGGACCGATCGAAGCCCATCTAACAGAACTTGGGAAGGAGGTAGAACCACTGGGATTTGCTCTGGACCAAACCCAAGACGAACTTCATCATGTGAAGCTAGAACGGAATCGCCTCTGCGAGAAGTTCAAACTGATAGAAATTACTACTCGTGCGATGTTAGCCGAGCCTCCCTCGGATTCTCTCACCTTAGCACACCTTACACTTAGGTCCTATTCTGGTGTGATAAGGGGCTATGTAAGGAGACCATAACTGCCTTGTGTAATCCTTTGTTTTTAAATAAAAATTGGGATTTCTTCTTATGATAAAGTTTATGAATTTTTAAATGACCGGATAAATATAATATGCATATTTTTGATAAATTTTAGAAAAAGGATATTTTAAAAATGTTTATGTAAACCTTAAATAATTAAAAATGTGTAATGATTTTCAAAAAACGGTCTTCTACAATTATGTTTAGTACGAAATTTAGAGTCTAATAAGATCAACTTGATTTTTGATGAATAGTAAATTATGAATAGTGATTTTATGATTAGGATTAGTAATGTGTCCAAATGGATTAGTAATCTCACTTAAATAAATTATTAATATAATCTAGGCACCTTGATTAAGTAATGTGATTCAATAAAATGGTTAAATAACGGTTTCATATATTATTATTCAAGTATTAGTTTTTTCGGGTGAATAGTGTTTTTTAATTAAAAATTTAATTAAAAATATTTAGAAAATTATTTTTATAAAATGGATTTCATTTTTGAACTCAGAGCATCGATATTATGTTATGGTAATTTTTGGGGATTTTTCTAAAAAAATGAATTTTCAGTGAATAGTGTATTTATTTAAAAATTAAATTAAAAATATTTAAAAAATTATTTTTATAAAATGGAGTTCATTTTTGAAATCAGAGCATTGATATTTGGTTAAGGTGAAATTTTGGGATTTTTCTGAGAAAGATGAATTTTCAGTGAATAGTAAAAATACAGTTTTAGGGTTTCGATATGTTTAATGATCTCATAACTGTGTCATGATGATCTCATGAGATATTTTAAGGGATGGACAGCCAAAGGTGATGAATTATTGTATTGGGGGCCCCATGTGGCCTAGCTCCATGGGAAGTACCATGGGAGGGCCCATGCTTTTGAGAAAACCACTTTTGAGGTGTCCCTTGGCCATTAATGCCTTGTCCCCTCACTTTCCCTATAAATACCAAGAAATCCTCTCATCCTTTCGACTCTCCACTCTCCCCCAATGAAGTTCTGGTCTCATTACCTCCCAAGGAGTCCTCCCAAGGTGCCCCCAAGCCCTCAAGGTCCCAACCTTTGAGTTTTAAGAGTTACGTTTTAAGGTAAGGGATCCGATCTCTCTCTTTCTTTTCAAGAAATCTCTTTTATGTCATTCCTTTTATGATCTATGTTATTATGTTAGAGGATGTTCTTTTATACTCCTATTACTGCCCTTTTCATGTTCATATAATGAGAGATCCCCTTTTACTCTCATTATTTCGTTTATGATGTTTTAAGTGGTGCCGTTAGGCTGCCAAAATTTTTGTAACGGACACTACTGGAAATGCTGTTTTTCCCAACGGGTGTTTACCAACAGTTTGCTAAAATAGTTGGGCTTGAAGGATTAAGAAAGCCTTTCCCAACGGTTCACTGAAACCGTTGGGAAAATCCACCCCTTTGCCAACGGTTTCTTCAAACCGTTGGTAAAGGGGTGTGTTAATCTCCCTTTTGCCAACGGTTCTGTTGAACCGTTGGGAAAGGGTCACCCCTTTGCCAACGGTTTCCTCAAACCGTTGGTAAAGGGGTACTTAGCATCTCTTTCCCAACGGTTCTTAAAAACCGTTGGGAATTATTTCCCCCAAATTCAGCCGCGGGGCTGCTCTCCCCCATTCGCACAGAAACCTAATTTCATCCGCTCCACCGCTCTCCTCTCGCGAAATCCCCTATCCGAAGAGGTTAAAACCATCTGAAATCAGGTATCTTTTCATTTATACACATATATTTCCTTATTTTTATTGTTATTGCTTTAGTATTTTAGTTTTAAGTTATCAATCCACCTTCAGCTCTCTGCTACTCTCCAAATCCCCCATCCGAATAGGTGAAGACCCATTTGAATCATCTCAAATCAAGTAATTTTTTGTTTATACACATATGGTCCCTTGTCTTTATTATTTTTATTGTTATTTCTCTAGTATTTTAGTTTTAAGTTATCAATCCAGCTTCAGCTCTCTGCTACTCTCGAACTCCCCCATAGGAATAGGTGAAAACCCATCTGAATCGTCTCAAATCAGGTAATTTTTTCTTTATACACATATGGTACCTTGTTTTTATTGTTATTGATCTAATATTTTAGTTTTAAGTTTGGATTTTGATGTGATTTCACCGTGTAAAGTAGGGAAATGAATAAATATTTTGTTAATTAATTAGTTTCCCCTGGAATATCAGTTGTGTTATAATGTCCATGCTAAATAAAGGGGTAATGTAATAAAAGACCTTGAATAAATAAATTGTGGAAGTTGGGGTATGTTGCCTCTATGAGAGGTTTTTTGTTGTGTTTCATTGTATGTTGTAGGCTGTTTTATGGGGATTGAGGTGACCAGTTGGGCTTTGTGATATGTGGGGTTGTAATGTGATGGTTAGTGGGCATGGATGTGTCATGTGAAGTTGTATGATAGTGATGATGTGTGGTGGTGTTGTGTCGTGTGGAGGTGTTGTGTGATGAAGTTGTGGTGTATAATGTGGTGATGTGGTTTTGGTTGTGCAGTGGTTTGTGATGTGCAATATTTTTATTGTGATATGTGGTTGTTTTGGTGAGATGGTTGGTCGATGTAACATGGTGTCGATGGTTATTGTGAGATGGTGAGTTGTTGTGTGGCGGTTTTATTAGTTTCCTGGTTATCTATGGAATAAATTATGCTGTTAAAACAAAAAAACGAGATATTAAATAAATGAGATGGAATATAAATGGATGTGTGGTAAATGGATTTAATTAATTTAATATTAAATGAATGGAAAATGTAAGTGTGAATGAAGTGGCTTATAAATGAATGTGAGAAATGTTATGCGTCTTGTGTGGTGGTGGTGTGGTTTATGTGTTTTATGGTAGTAGTGAAGTGTGTGATTATGTAGTTAATGTGAACCCATAGGTTGAGTATTTTGTGCTATCTATATATCATGTATTTTTATGTTATTTCTACACATTCCAGGGGGGTGGTATGTCTAGGTGGTGGTGGTGGGGTTGCAGGGGAGGGGGTGTGGGCTGTTTGGGAGGGTGGGTGGGGCTATCCAGGGGGTACGGGGTGTCCAGGGGGGTACGGGGGTGGGCGGGCTGTCAACAAGGGTGGACGGGCTGTCCACGGGGGTGGCCGGGCTGTCAAGGAGGGGTGGGCGGGCTGTCCAGGGGGGGTGGGTGGGTTGGCCACGGGGGGTAGGGGTGTCTAGGGGGGTGGGTGGGCTATCCAAGGGGGTGGGGGGCTGTCCATAGGGAGAAGGGGTGTCGAGGGGGGTGGGTGGGCTATCCACGGGGGTGGTTGGGCTATCTAGGGGGGAGGGGGTGTCCACGGGGGTGCGTGGGTTGTCCATGGGGGTGGGCGGGGCTGTCCACGGGGGTGGGAAAGGCTGTCCACGGGGGTGGGCGGGGCTGTCCAGGGGGTGTGGGCTGTCCTGGGGGTCTGGGTGGGGTGTCCTGGTGGGGGAGGGGTGTGTGGGCTATCCAGGGGGGTGGTATGTCTAGGTGGTGGTGGTGGGGTTGCAGGGGAGGGGGGTGTAGGCTGTTTAGGAGGGTGGGTGGGGCTATCTCGGGGGGGTACGGGGTGTCCAGGGGGGTACTGTGGATTGTATGATTTTTCTCTAATGATCAAGGACGGAATGTTTGGAGGACATCACAAGCCCTGACTGGTTGATCCTAGAAGCAATTTCATGATCATGGATGTAATGCCTATAGGTAATCTCTTGATTTTGGTGATCTTCTCCATTTTCATCAAAAGACATGTTTGACACACTGGGAGGGAAACTCTAGAGTCAGTGTGACATGTCTTGAAGGGTGATTTATGTCCATAGTGACATGATTTGAGGACATCACATGACCTAGTTGGTGTGCCTGGAGGGTGTTAAGGGAGCCATCTAACATTCCTGGCATTTAATATGAGACTGAGATAATATGTATTGATTCCCCTATATAGAAGGAGATACATATCTATTGGAAAACATGTAGTCTGTATGGTGAGAATTAAAGGCTTTTCATTACAAGGGTGGCATATTCATGGGTGCCATCTGATTTTATTTGACATGTCAAGGGGACATCAAATGATCAAAATAGGTTTCCAATGGAATGTATTATGAACATGATGAAAATTCATAGTGAAATAAAATTTCATAGGTGATGCATGTTATGAACATTAGGGTCAACATATATTTTCTTCACCTTAGTCTCCCATATTTTAGTATTTCATCCATCCTTTTATCCCAAATTCCATAGATTTATACATTATTTTATTATATTATGTCTCAAATTATCTAAAATATGTGTTTGATGTTATTCACGTGACCTATCATAATTCCTTCTCATAATCTATAGTGATCATGGGAAGATCCCATGCATGATTCATGATCACTCAAATTATTCTGCAGATCATACATAATGGAAGCCTTACAGGATGTGAGATGATTATATCTATGAAATCTACTCAGGTACCTGGTGAGGAAGTGCATATTAATTCAAAAAGGTAAATCGCATATGAGGATACCCTACTAATATGGTTATGGGATGAGGCATGCTCTGATGTGATAACACATTAAGTTCTTGTTGGTTTTACATTTTTTCAATAACACATTAGTATGTTTTTTTCACATGTGTAGTTGATTCCATGATTATTTTCTTCCTTTATCGTTTACTTAAATGTATTTTCTATTAAAGTTCAATCCTATTGAATTGTTTATGACAAAATGACTTATATGAATTCTTTTTACAAAATGGACAGAAGTTGGATGTATGAAACCGATCGTATCTCAAGCGATTTTCAAAACAATTTGGAGAGCTTTATAGATTTTGCATTTCACAATGCTTCAGATAGTGGTCGCATACACTGCCCATGTTCCAATTGTGTTGGTAGACCATGGTTGAGTCGTGAAGAAGTCAGCTACCACATAACCAAAAATGGTTTTCAATCAAACTACTTTGTGTGGTATCACAATGGGGAGAAAATGAAATCTCAAATTGGTGATGATCGAAATGAAAGGACTGGAATGGAGAATTTGTTAGATGATCGGTTTCCGTTTATTCGTCATCATGAAAAAGAAAGGATTTCGACTCAAGAAGACATCGATATGAGGACAACTGATGCATCTAGTGAAAATGATGATATTGATAGGGTGAAAAAATTGAATGATGCTGCCATGACTCCAGTATATCGACAATGCGATAAAATGAAAAAGCTGTAATTTTTAATCCGATTGTTTCATGGAAAAACTATGCATGGGATTTCTAATACAGCAATCGATTACATTCTTACCCTCTTGAAGGATTTACTTCTAGATGATGCAGATATTCCCTCAAACCACTATATGGCATGGAAGTTAGTTGAAGAACTTGGATTTTCTAGAAACAAAATTCATGCTTGCCCGAAAGATTGCAGTTTATTCTGGGAAGAAACCGCTGAACGAAATGAATGTATAAAATGTGGCACATCCCGCTGGAAGTCAAAATCTGATGGAACACCATCCCGCGTTCCACAGAAAGTAATGTGGCACTTTCCATTGATCCCCAGACTCCAGAATCTTTTTATGTCTGATGACATATCAATAAAAATGAGATGGCATGATACTGAGAGAAAGAAGACTAATGATGAGTTGGTTCATCCTGCAGATGGATTTGCATGGTAGAGATTTGATGCTGGACATCCTGATTTTGCAGCTGACGTGTGTAATGTGAGGCTGGGTCTTTCATGCGACGGTTTTAATCCGTTTGGGCAGATGCTTACTTCGCACAGCACATGGCCAGTTTTTATACACATTTATAATCTTCCCCCATGGTTGTGTATGAAAAAATCTTTCACTTTCATGAGTATACTCATATCTGGTCCTTCTGATCCCGGCATTGATATTGATGTATACATGCAACCTTTAATAAAAGAGTTGAAACTTCTTTAGGATGTGGGTGTGCGCACATACGATGCATGTTCGAAAGACATATTTTAGATGCGTGCTGCGCTTATGTGGACGATCAATGATTTTCCGGCTTATGCAATGATTTCTGGATGGAGCACGAAGGGAAAACTGTCATGTCCAGTTTGTATGAAGAATACACGATCCAGAAGACTGAAACATCATTGTAGTTTCAGTTTTATGGGACATCGACAATTTTTTCCAAAGGATCATCCATATAGAATGAATCGTCGAAGATTTGATAATACTATAGAGACCGATGATCCACCTCAACATATCTCTGGAACTGATGTGCTTAATGAATTGAAAGATTTCAGTTTTTCGTTCGGGAAGGGTCAAATGAAATCTGGAAAGAGAAAGAATGTTTCCACAGAAACCTGTTACAATTGGAGGAAGAGGAGTATCTTTTTTGATTTTCCTTATTGGTCAACCAATTTTCTACGTCATTGCTTAGACGTAATGCATATTGAAAAGAATATATGTGAAATGTTGCTTTCAGTTCTTCTAAATGTGAAGGGGAAGACAAAAGATGATTTACGATCTCGACGTGACTTGGTGGATTGGGGCATCAGACCAGAATTGCATCATGTGCGTATCAGTGAAAATAAATGGCAACTTCCATGTGCTTCTTATGTGATGACACCTACTGAAAAAAAAACAATTTTTGGAAGTATTAGAGACTATTAGAGTTCCTGATTGTAACAACCCGAGATTTTATGAAAAATATTCTTTTTAATTTTATTAATGTCTTGTGTTGTACGCTACACCAAAAGGAGCTTGCACAACACGCATCTTTGACTTGCCTTGCATTACACGCAATCGCAACCTTCCTCGATAGCGTGTGTAGTACGCAATACTGAGTTTCACGAAACAATGATATGCTATTAAAATATTATTAAAACTAGCTGTTATGAATAGTAATAACCACTTTTTAAATTTTAGAAATTTTATCTCTCAAAATGGACTTCATTTTTGGATTCGGAGTATCGAATTTAGCCTAAGGTGAAATTTTGGTACTTTTCGGATAACTTTCATATTCTGATGAATAGTGAAAATTACTAAATTATAATTAAAAACAATTTTTTTAATCAAAATAATTAATAGTGATAAATTATTAATTTGAGTGGTTTTAAAGTATATTTAGAATATATTTTTACAATTTAATACAATGTTGTTCATTGTATGTAATTTCACATTTAAACCCGACATAAACAAGTGTCAATCTTTTAATAGATATTGTTTCTTAAAAACACGCTATTTGTTTTAAAAGCGGGATTTAATTATAAAATTAATTAATGAAACTTCTATGTTATGAATTTGGTAAAATAGACTTCATTTTTTAATTCGGAATATGAAATATAGCTTAGGATGAAATTTTGGCATTGTTCTGAAAAAACATCAATTTTTGATGAATAGTGAAACTACTAAGTGGTAGTTAAAAAACTAAATTTTTCATAAAACTTAATTTCACCGCTTCTGTGAATGGAATTTCAAAAATCAGAGAGACACGGTTGATTTAACTAAGTAAAATGTGGTTCAATGAGATGAAAATAATTTTTGGTGAATAGTAACTTTTTACTTTTATTTACCACGGTTAAAAGTAAATAGGGTAATTAAGGGTAACAATGATATTAATATTACCCTAACACATGTCCTAATCCTATTGTACAAGTGTATCTCTACCAAAAACAACCTTAAGTGTAAAATATTATCATTTAGGCCCACTTGGATTAGATTAAGACATTTATTATTATTTAATTCAAAGAAGAGTTAAAAGAGTTAAAATCAAAGTTTATTTACTAAAACATTTTTAATATAGGGTTATACATAAGATAAATTCGATTGTAAATATTCATTAGAAAGCTAAAACGATTTCCTACATAATGGTATTTTATTTGAAATTTTTAGACATCAAATAAGTTAATTTATTTATGACACAAAGATGATTCAGTAATTATCTTATTAATGAAATATTGAGATACTTGATATTATAAATACCAAAATAAATGTAATTTAAGACTTTTTATGAATTAAACTAATTTTATAGGTTACTATGATATATTAGTGTTGATTTAATAAACGTTTTTCGAACATATAATTCTTTTATGACTTTCACAAAAATCATATATCAAATAGTGTCAAAATTGACACAAAATAGTTTTTAAATCAAATATTGTATTATTAATTGTTATTTTATTCCTAAAAATATAAGGTTCGGCCAAATGACTTAGATAAGTATATATATATTAATAATAAACAATTTGGGGTTCTTTTGGTATGTTATAGTAAGTGTATTAACCATATAGTGTAAGAAAACAAAAAGACACGGTAAAAGTTAAATTATTTAACTTAGAGTTAAATCTAATTGATAAGGTTAAAATAATACCCTAAAATTGTCTAAATCCTATTGGATGATAGGATTGCGACCCATACCCACTTTAGATTCGAAATAAGGCCCTTTGGAACCATTATAAACCGATTTTGACTTTAATATAAAATAATATTTTGAGATATTCCTAAGGTGCCCCTCTCCTCCCTTATATTAGGGCACCTCCTCCCCCTCCTCCTCACACCAATTTGAGCACTCAATCTCAGCCAACAACTGCCAAAATCCCTTCTCCACTTCCCTAGTATCATCATAGAGGTCCTGGTCTTCTTCAAATACCATCCTTAGTTCTTTAAGTGGAGGCTAAGAAAAGGCGCGTCAAAAAGAGGTAATATCCATTACCGATCTTTTTCAATTTCTTTCTTCTTCAACTTCTTCTTCTTTAATTGTTTCATGATAAAGTAATAACATCAGTATTTATTATATACTGATATGTTATTATAAATATGAAACAACTCTAATTAACCTTCTATCCATCCTACGGAAAAAGGAAATCACCGCGCGTGCGTACGTACGAAATACCGTCTCCGTGCCGTGGTGTAATCTATTTTCCGCCACCACATTAATTGGATGGGTATAAAGGTGTAATGAGTAACTATATATGATTATTATAAAGTGATATTGATACTGAAATAGTATACATACACTTCAACACAATTCCACGACCATGGGAACGATATCATCGCTCGTGCGTACGTACGGACTACCGTCTCCACGACGCGATGAGATTCATTCTCAATGATTAACCATTCATGAATGATTATAAAGTATATATAATAAGTAATAATGCAATATATGACCTAATAATGATACTGGAATTATTTATATTTATATGTATGTCATCTACTTAATTCCATTCAATTCAATAAGGAAACGAAAACAGCGTTCATGCGTACGTACGGACTACCGTCTCCATGAACGGTGTATTTCTTTCCATTTACTGATTTATTATATGTGTATTATGAATATATATATATAAATCATGTTTTATATTCTGTAATTAAGTAATCATGATCTAAGTAATCATATGAATAATTACAAGTTAAAAACACGAACGACAAATGATACGATTTTACCCAAAACGCTACTTTAACATGAATTTACAAAAGAACGGGTAATATAAAGTCATAAGTGGACCATATATGATATAATAACAATGAATATGATTCTGGAATAAGTCAATAACATTATTTAAATCATATACAGGAGGTTCGGACACTCACAAAGCAAGTCGGACCTAAGGTAAGGGAAATATCACAATCTCATTTTTATCCGAGATTGTTTATACTTTGGTATTTACTGGGGTGTATTTTATCATCCACATTCATGTTTCCTCAATATGTAATATTATTTCCATACACCTATAATTGTTTAAATCCAATTTTACCCTTCGGTGAGTTTTTAGTAAAAGATATGAAAGGAATCTTTTGTCGTTTTTCGTACGAGGTACTTTTTTGACTTTTCCGACAAAAGTACGAGAAGAATGTTTTTTTAAACTTATACGGCATGAATGGATTTTTAAAACATTATTTCCAAGAAGATTCCTTTACAAGTTTTCAAGTTTATTTTTATTCAACTTCTTTTAGTTTTAAATTATAAGACATGTTAAGAAAGGAAAATGTTTTTGAAGTAGAAAGGATATTTTCCTCAAGAATGGATTTCAAGTGTTTTATCAAAATTATTTTCCATCTAAGATAATAAAGGGTTCTGTTTCTATCCCAATTATTATTACATGGATTTGATTATGTTGTGATGGAAATATTTTTATGAATTCATTTATCTTATATGAATTGTTTTATGAGGTCATGTTGTTTAAGAATCCCATTTTTTTTACATGGGTTATGCAATGATGTATGATTTATGATTTTGTGGCACACATAAGAATGGTATCATTATGAGATGGGTGGGACCTATATCTACCTCCAATGCATTGGGTAAAGATTTTATATCTCATGAGATAGACATGGCTGGAATGGTAGGTTATACCGGTTCAGTGAAACAGGACTGAAACGAGGGTGACTCGATTCAGAAAGGGACTTTGTCCACTAAGATAGTCTTGGCAATGAGTCATGACTAACAAGAAATGATTCTTTATGATTATGTGTGTATGCCACAAAGTTTCATGTTTTAATTTATGCTTATTGGGATTTCATTTCACTGCTATGATTTATCCCATGTTATGAAATTATGCTCTCTTTTGCAGGTTAAGATTTCCAAAAGTTATGTTCTTATGAATATGATGTGATTGATTTTCTTTTGTTTACCCTTACTGAGCATTTGAGCTCACCCTTTTATGTTTTCTTTTCCCCAGGATATAAAGAATGGTTTTAGGTAAAAAGAAAGAAGGGAAGATCTTTATGGGAGATATTGAGGATCTTTCACCACGATTAGAAGATTACGTTCCGAGTTTCCAAAGACACTAAACAATTACGGTCCTTGTGTGTGTGTTTTTGTTATGTACTAAGTATTCCGCAAAAGTAATGTAATGTCCATGTACGATAAGCTTCGGGTCTCTACAGTTGGTATCAGAGGAAAGGTTTAGTCAACCTTTGGAAACTAGGATGCGAGAACTTCAGTGAGATCCCTAGAGATATTTCTAAGGTATATCTAGGGATGTCACTAAGGTTAAGTATACATATAGGTTATAGTACTAGAATTACGCTAACGATCATAGAATTAAACCTAAGATGTTAGATATTGAAGGTACTCCCCCTTTATTATGTTGTTTTCTCTAGCATGATTTTTTCCTCTCACACTATTCTTTTTGGATTTTAGACGATGGCTGGAACCCGAAGGAACCGTGTTGATCAATGCAATGGACAATGCAATGATTGCCCTCCTGAACAAACAAATGTTATGGGAGATGGAGTGCAAAATCTTATTGCTATACTTACACAAGCTATGAATCATTCTGGACTTCCAAATGATCAGAGAAGGGAACAATATTCTATTGAGTCCTTCATGAGGCAACGTCCACCTTCTTTCAGTGGGTCTTCTGATCCACTTGTTGCTGAACAATGGATCAGTACCACTGAAAAGATATTTTCAGTTCTTCAATGTTCTGAGCATGATAAAGTCATCTTAGTAGTATATCGTTTGGAAGGTGAAGCTGATCAATGGTGGAATATTATCAAGAATACGAGGCAAAGAGATGAAATTGAGTCCATGGAATGGGATGAGTTCAAGAACTTGTTTTTCAGTAAGTACTTCCCTCGTATTCTTCGAACAAAGATGGAGAAGGAGTTTCTTGAACTAAATTAAAAGGATGATGAATCTGTTGGTATATACGAAGTGAATTTTACAAGACTTGCAAGGTATTCATCTGGCATTATCATCCAACCTGAAAGTAAAGTTGATCGATTTTTCAGTGGCTTAAAACCAAGTCTTCGAAGGGCATTAGCTATAAGAGACTTCAGTAGCTATGAAGAAATTTTGCGTTGTGCTATCAAGGTAGAAATGGAAATTGGTGTTACATATCCATCTTATGGTTTTGAAAAGAAACGAAAGATGGAGTTCAAGGAGAAATCTCAGAATAATGGTGAAAAGAAGATGAATGTTTCCTTATGCACAAAGTGTGGAAAGAAGCATGGTGGAGATTGTCTTAAAGGGACTAGAAAATGTTTTAAGTGTGGAAAAGAAGGTCATCGAGTAGCTGAGTGTCGAAGTAATGGAAAAAGGGATTCTAATGATGTGAATAAAGCAAACACTGCAGAGAACGCACCACCAACACTTCAATGCTTCAAGTGCAAGGAAATGGGGCATTATGCTAATAAATGCCCTAATCCAAGGGTTAGTGATGATCGACATGAGCAACCGCTTAAGGCAAAGGACAAAGGGAAGTCACATGCGATCACCATTGGCAATGTTGAATATGATAACGATGTGGTGGAATGATTAAGTGTTTATGTAATGGGATTCCAAAATAATGTTGTATCATGGAATATTGGAATATTTATGTATTGGTCTAATGTGGTATTCAAAGTGATTCAAATATTTTTGGAATAAGATGATATGCACATAATAAAGGGAAAACGAGAAAATGAAATGTTTAACAGTATTCATGAGCTCATGATTGATATAAGGACTAAGTGATATCATTGTTTGAGTATATAGAATTTTGAGGATTTTGGTATGTGGAAAGTGTTAAATTTTAACTGCATTCATGTTTTCACTAAGGTTTTCAAGAGAATACATGATTAAGGACTTTGAATGTTTGGAATGTGACCAACAAAACATATCTTATGATATATGGGGATCGACGATGGTGTTAAATCTCTGGTAATCATTTTCACTATGTTGTGAGAGTGGATTGCAGTATTATGGATAAGCCTAAAGATTGGAATGAATTATGTTGGGAATAGGTTAGTATTGTTTAATGATAGAAGTTTTCTTGATATTATTGATGGGATATTATAGTAATGTAGTTTTAGAAAAAGGACAACCTGCAGGACGGGCGACAACCCATCGCTTCGGACAAGGCTATGGGAATCGAACCCACAACCGAAGTGCGACTGGCATTTATCGCCTACCACTGGCCTACAGGAAGTCCCTGTTTAGTAGAAACTAGTTTTATTATATTAAGCAGTATGATATATAAAGTATAAGTCCATTTTAGGAACCATATATGATTAATCTCACTATAGATCGACTTATGTATATAAATTTTGCTAACCTTTTGAGACAGATGGAATGACCCGTCATTCTATCACATGATCTGCTAACACTTCACGAATAACAAATTAAACTTCATTTATTTAAGAGATGAAGTGGAAATTATTAAAGGCACGAACAACAGTGAGGTTTTACCAACATAAAGTAAGTATTTATTCTAATTCAAATTCTTTAACTTTAGGGAAACGATCTTGAAAACCAAAAATGTTGTCCTAGTGATCTTATATCTGATGAATCAGATGGTACCTTAGATCGTCACAAATTTATGTCTTTGTGATTACTGGATTTTCCATAGCCATGTTCTCTACCACTCTCCATCAGAACAGGATGGTTAGATTTCTCTTCCATATCCATATTTTCACCTATGTGGAAACCCAGTGATTAGTTTATTTGGGTAACCGTTACGTTTCATACTTTTGTTTTTAAAGATTGGTTTTGATATTCCTTTTTACGATGTGGGTTTCTATTAAATAAACTTTCGAATAGTAAACCATTTATAACCCCGATGAATTTCTAGGGCGAAATTCATTTTAAGGGGGGTAGAATGTAACAGCCTGAGATTTGATGAAAAATATTATTTTTAATTTTATTAATGTCTTGTGTTGTACGCTACACCAAAAAGAGCTTGCACAACACGCATCTTTGACTTGCCTTGCATTACACGCAATCGCAACCTTCCTCGATAGCGTGTGTAGTACGCAATACTGAGTTTCACGAAAAAATGATATGCTATTAAAATATTATTAAAACTAGCCGTTATGAATAGTAATAACCACTTTTTAAATTTTAGAAATTTTATCTCTCAAAATGGACTTCATTTTTGGATTCAGAGTATCGAATTTAGCCTAAGGTGAAATTTTGGTACTTTTCGGATAACTTTCATATTCTGATGAATAGTGAAAATTACTAAATTATAATTAAAAACAACTTTTTTAATCAAAATAATTAATAGTGATAAATTATTAATTTGAGTGGTTTTAAAGTATATTTAGAATATATTTTTACAATTTAATACAATGTTGTTCATTGGATGTAATTTCACATTTAAACCCGACATAAACAAGTGTCAATCTTTTGATAGATATTGTTTCTTAAAAACACGCTATTTGTTTTAACAGCGGGATTTAATTATAAAATTAATTAATGCAACTTCTATGTTATGAATTTGGTAAAATAGACTTCATTTTTGAATTCGGAATATGAAATATAGCTTAGGATGAAATTTTGGCATTGTTCTGAAAAAACATCAATTTTTGATGAATAGTGAAACTACTAAGTGGTAGTTAAAAAACTGAATTTTTCATAAAACTTAATTTTACCACTTCTGTGAATGGAATTTCAAAAATCCAAGAGACACGGTTGATTTCAGTAAGTAAAATGTGGTTCAATGAGATGAAAATAATTTTTGGTGAATAATAACTTTTTACTTTTATTTACCACGGTTAAAAGTAAATAGGGTAATTAAGGGTAACAATGATATTAATATTACCCTAACACATGTCCTAATCCTATTGGACAAGTGTATCTCGACCAAAAACAACCTTAAGTGTAAAATATTATCATTTAGGCCCACTTGGATTAGATTAAGACATTTATTATTATTTAATTCAAAGAAGAGTTAAAAGAGTTAAAATCAAAGTTTATTTACTAAAACATTTTTAATATAGGGTTATACATAAGATAAATTAAATTGTAAATATTTATTAGATATATAAAAAGATTTACTACATAATGATATTTTATTTGTAATTTTTAGACATCAAATAAGTTAATTAATTTATGACACAAAGATGATGCAGTAATTATCTAATTAATGAAATATTGACATAATTGATATTATAAATACCAAAATAAATGTAATTTAAGACTTTTTATGAATTAAACTAATTTTCTAGGTTACTATGATATATTAGTGTTGATTTAATAAACTTGGTTCGAACATATAATTCTGTTATGACTTTCACAAAAATCATATATCAAATAGTGTCAAAATTGACACAAAATAGTTTTTAAATCAAATATTATATTATTAATTGTTATTTTATTCCTAAAAATCTAAGGTTCGGCCAAATGACTTAGATAAGGATATATATATTAATAATAAACAATTTGGGGTTCGTTTTTCATGTTATAGTAAGTGTATTAACCATATAGTGTAAGAAAACAAAAAGACACGGTAAAAGTTAAATTATTTAACTTAGAGTTAAATCTAATTGATAAGGTTAAAATAATACCCTAAACTTGTCTAAATCCTATTTGATGATAGTATTTAGACCCATACCCACTTTAGCTTCGAAATAAGACCCTTTGGAACCATTATAAACCGATTTTGACTTTAATATAAAATAATATTTTGAGATATTCCTAAGGTGCCCCTCTCCTCCCTTATAAAAGGGAACCTCCTCCCCCTCCTCCTCACACCAATTTGAGCACTCAAGCTCGGCCAACCCCTGCCAAAATACCTTCTCCACTTCCCTAGTATCATCATATAGGTCCTGGTCTTCTTCAAAGACCATCCTTAGTTCTTTAAGTGGAGGCTAAGAAAAGGCGCGTCAAAAAGAGGTAATATCCATTACCGATCTTTTTCAATTTATTTATTCTTCAACTCCTTCTTATTTAGTTGTTTCATGATAAAGTAATAACATCAGTATTTCTTATATACTGATATGTTATTATAAATATGAAACAACTCTAATTAACCTTCTATCCATCCTACGGAAAAAGGAAATCACCGCGCGTGCGTACGTACGGAATACCGTCTCCACGCCGTGGTGTAATCTATTTTCCGCCACCACATTAATTGGATGGGTATAAAGATGTAATGAGTAACTATATATGATTATTATAAAGTGATATTGATACTGAAATAGTATACATACACTTAAACACAATTCCATGACCATGGGAACGATATCATCGCTCGTGCGTACGTACGGACTACCGTCTCCACGACGCGATGAGATTCATTCTCAATGATTAACCATTCATGAATGATTATAAAGTATATATAATAAGTAATAATTCAATATATGACCTAATAATGATACTGTAATTATATATATTTATATGTATGTCATCTACTTAATTCCATTCAATTCAATAAGGAAACGAAAACAGCGTTCATGCGTACGTACGGACTACCGTCTCCATGAACGGTGTATTTCTTTCCATTTACTGATTTATTATATATGTGTATTATGAATATATATATATAAATCATGTTTTATATTATGGAATTAAGTAATCATGATCTAAGTAATCATATGAATAATTACAAGTTAAAAACACGAACGACAAATGAGACGATTTTACCCAAAACGCTACTTTAACATGAATTTACAAAAGAACGGGTAATATAAAGTCATAAGTGGACCATATATGATATAATAACAATGAATATGATTCTGGAATAAGTCAATAACATGATTTAAATCATATACAGGAGGTTCGGACACTCACAAAGCAAGTCGGACCTAAGGTAAGGGAAATATCACAATCTCATTTTTATCCGAGATTGTTTATACTTTGGTATTTACTGGGGTGTATTTTATCATCCACATCCATGTTTCCTCAATATGTAATATTATTTCCATCCACCTATAATTTTTTAAATCCAATTTTACCCTTCGGTGAGTTTTTAGTAAAAGATATGAAAGGAATCTTTTGTCGTTTTTTGTACGATGTACTTTTTTGGACTTTTCCGACAAAAGTACGAGAAGAATGTTTTTTTTAACTTATACGACATGAATGGATTTTTAAAACATTATTTCCAAGAAGCTTCTTTTAAAAGTTTTCAAGTTTATTTTTAATCAACTTCTTTTAGTTTTAAATTGTAAGACATGTTAAGAAAGGAAAATTTTTTTGAAGTAGAAAGGATATTTTCCTCAAGAATGGATTTCAAGTGTTTTATCAAAATTATTTTCCATCTAAGATAATAAAGGGTTCTGTTTCTATCCCTATTATTATTACATGGATTTGATTATGTTGTGATGGAAATATTTTTATGAATTCATTTATCTTATATGAATTGTTTTATGAGGTCATGTTGTTTAAGAATCCCATTTTTATTACATGGGTTATGCAATGATGTATGATTTATGATTTTGTGGCACACATAAGAATGGTATCATTATGAGATGGGTGGGACCTATATCTCCCTCCAATGCATTGGGTAAAGATTTTATATCTCATGAGATAGACATGGATGGAATGGTAGGTTATACCGGTTCAGTGAAACAGGACTGAAACGAGGGTGACTCGATTCAGAAAGGGACTTTGTCCACTAAGATAGTTTTGGAAATGAGTCATGACTAATAAGAAATGATTCTCTATGATTATGTGTGTATGCCACAAAGTTTCATGTTTTAAGTTATGCTTATTGGGATTTCATTTCACTGCTATGATTTATCCCATGTTATGAAATTATGCTCTCTTTTGCAGGTTAAGATTTCCAAAAGTTATGTTCTTATGAATATGATGTGATTGATTTTCTTTTGTTTACCCTTACTGAGCATTTGAGCTCACCCTTTTATGTTTTCTTTTCCCCAGGATATAAAGAATGGTTTTTGGTAAAAAAAAGAAGGGAAGATCTTTATGGGAGATATTGAGGATCTTTCACCACGATTAGAAGATTACGTTCCGAGTTTCCAAAGACACTAAACAATTACGGTCCTTGTGTGTGTGTTTTTGTTATGTACTAAGTATTCCGCAAAAGTAATGTAATGTCCATGTACGATAAGCTTCGGGTCTCTACACTGATGGCTATTCAAGAAACATATCTAAACGGGTCAACAGAAGAGAGTTGAAGTTAAAATCTTTGAAGACTCATGATTATCACGTTCTACTGCATGAGTTGCTTCCAATAGCAATCTGTCATCTTTTGTCCAATAATGTAAGGGTGGGTGTTATTCGGTTGTGCCATTTGTTTAGAGATCTTTGTGCTAAGAAGTTGTCCAAGTATTTCTTGCAAAAAATGTTGACAGATGCCCCATTAATTTTGTGTGAGTTGGAGAAAATATTTCCCCCATCATTTT
This sequence comes from Viscum album, assembly GCA_963277665.1. Taxonomy (NCBI): domain Eukaryota; kingdom Viridiplantae; phylum Streptophyta; class Magnoliopsida; order Santalales; family Viscaceae; genus Viscum; species Viscum album. Next base: position 131,121,700 of record OY728137.1, read on the forward strand.
TCACATGCATGCTGCATCTGACTGTCCATATTCCAACTGAAATACTTCTCGGAGGAACTGTTTCTTTTCATTGGATGTATCCAACTGAAAGAAATATGTTCACATTAAAGTCTTATGTTCGAAACAAGAATCATCCCGAAGGTTCTATCGTGAACGGTTACTTAGCTCAAGAATGTATGGATTTCTGTTCAATGTATTTGTCTGATCTTACTACAAGAATGAACAGACCAATGAGAAATGAAGAAGAACAATATGAGCAAATTGAACCCAGTTTTCCATCACTTCCTCAAACAGGAGGAATTCCTGGATCATATACATGGAAGACATTAAGCCATGAAGAGCGGGAGATGGCACATCACACAGTTTTGTTCAACTGTGATTTGTTCGATGACTATATCAGGTAACAAAATTGAATATGTATATCTTACATATATATCTGTTAAACTATTCATATTTTTTATCTACAGGGAACATAAAACAATGATAAATAGGAAGCATCGTTCTTTATCTTTGAGAAGGAGAGAGACTTTTCATAACAAAGAGTTTTCTGCTTGGTTAAAATTGAAGGTAAAAATATTACTGTTTAAATTAATTATTTCAATATTTACTTAAGTTTAACTGTCATTTATATTATAGGTATTGAGTTTGTCTGCTGACTCTGTCTCTGAGGAAATAAGAGCTTTATCTTTTGGTCCTAATACCGTGGTTCGTGACTGTAAATCAATTGTTATCAATGGGTACAGATTTATTGTCACTGAACGAGCCAAAAACATGAGAACACAACATGATGGTATTATGGTTATTGCCACAACAGATTGTTATGCCAGTGCATCAGATAGTAGACCGCGACTTGAAAATGTGGGTTATTATGGAGTCATTGAGAAAATAATAATATTGGATTATTACTCTCATGGACGAGTCACAATGATGAAATGTCATTGGTTTGATTCGATGACGAGGAATGGCACATTTATTGATGATTGTGGATTTCGAGTAATTAATATGACCCGCAATCTTGCTACCGAAGAACCATATGTGTTGGAATCAATGGATAAACAAGTTTTTTATGTCAAAGATCAACTTCAACCTGAATTTGGTGTCATAGTTGAAGTAATTCCAAGACATATTTTTGATGATGCTGATGATGGAATTGACACTATTCCTATTGCCATTGGAACCAATCCATTTATTTATTTTGATGACTCCAATAGCTCAATTGTCAGAGTTGATTGTGAACCTGAAGTTGTGGTCGGAAATATATAGAATCATTCATCCATGTTCTCAATTCTTTTGGTTTACCTCGAGTTGGGTTATTAAGGTTGGTAATATTCATATTTATTTAGTATTGATCATAAATATGTTTTAGCTGACTTGACCATTATGTGAATTTTCAATGTTTATTGGTTGCTGTTTTATTTGAATTGCATTTTCTAATTTGGAATTGAACTGTATTCAAACCAAATCAAACAATATTTATAACTTGGTTAACATTACAACTTGTATGTTTTATTAAATTCATTCAAGCTCTTCTAAAAAAAATGCAGGAAATGCAGCCAATTGAAGAGAGACGAAGAAAAAAAATGGCGGAGAACAATCGTCGGATAGAGGAGATGGGCATTCCACCATTAGTGCCTACAGTGAGTAATTTATTATAAATATATATATATATATATATATATATATTTACAGAATATATAATGTCATGTGATTAATTTTTTTTGTAAACTTTTTTGTAGGATCCACCATTACATCGACAGTTATTCGACGAGGAGCCTAGTACTGGTCCTAGTACTCAGGCCGGTGGTACGAGGAGGGTTCGTACCAGAGGTGGACGTAGAGCTGCGCGTGCCCGACTAGACCCTGCCCCTCCCACTGACATTTCAGCCTTCCCACATTCTGATCCCGGTGTGTCGTTAGGGACACATGGGGTATTTAGGCCTCCCATGTTTTCGCTACCTTCTGCATCTTCTGCCCTATCATTTTCACATCCCATGATGATTCCCACTCCCCAGTCAGCATCAGGTCATACAGCTGTTCTATCTTCTTTTCCTTCTACTTCTGTCTCTCTGAGCTTTTATATTCCATCGTCTTAGACTCCTGTTCCACCAGAGGGTGTTCCATCAGGTTCTGTGGATCCGGTGCCACTCATTGATCAGACTAGCGCAGGTATATTTATAAAACCCTAAAAAAAATTTATAGAAATATTTATTTTCATTATAACATGTTTTGATAAAATATTTGTTTTTCTTTCATGACAGATACATATACTAATAGGAGGCGGGGGCGGGGCCGTACACGCATGCGTTCGGTGTGGAACCGTCGCACACAGGTTATGGTGGAATATAATGAAGACAATCAGATGGTTGAGAAAACAGGGCAGCAATGTTGGAGTTTTCTGGCGACGCTTGCCAAATACTCTGACATCATTCCCGTTAGCCCGCTGTCGTGGAGACATTTTCCACATGAGGTCAAAGATAGAGCTTGGGCAGAGATATGGGTAAAAAAATCAGTTTTATTTAATGCCATGAATTATTTTTGTATTTATATGAATTAATATTTTGATTTCAGCTTCGATTTAATTTTCCTGATGGTGAGGGTGCACGACTGGAACGTCTAAAGGATTTAGGCAAGCTTTGGAGAGCCTAAAAGCATGAGCTGTATATTGGCTGACGTGCTAGAGTTGGCACTGAGTTAGAGGCGGTACCAGTCATGGATGATTGTCCTATAGAGCAGTATCGTCAGATGATTACTCATTGGACGAGTACCCAGTTTAAGGTATGAATTACATTTGAGGTATTTAAATAATAACTTTCAAGTTTTTCATTAATATTATCCTTTGCATTATCGAATTTTATTTAGGAATCATCTGGAAAAAATATAAAAAACATTGATGCAAAAAAATACCTCCATACACTAGGACGCACGACGATGCCAGATCATGAGAGGCAGCAGGTATGACAATTGTTTATAAGTTTTCTTTACGACTTACATTTTCTTTTGTTTCCTCAATTATTTAATCATTTGCTAAAGTTTTTATATAACTTTTGTTTTCAATGTCATTTTAGAGGCAAGTACAAAATATTGAAGGACGTGTGCCTCGAGCAAAACTGTTTTGCTCGAGTAGACGAAAAAAGGATGGAAGTGCTGTCAAAAAAGCGACTCAGCAGCAGATTGTAAGTTTTAATCTGTTGATTTTATATTTTAATATCTATTTCGTAACTTAATAATATATTTATATTTGTAACAGGATTCTTTAGAGGCCCTCGATGCCCAAGAAGCAGACAATTTTGGGCCATCTGATCACTTACATCAGGTGTTGGGAGATGATCATTCGGGCAGAGTACGCTGCCGACCTAGGATAGCCCCGACGAGGTATTGGCCTGCCTCAGGTACGAGTTGTAGTGCCACCGAGCTGCAGCAAGTTAGGGCACAGGCAGAACAGGCTGAGAAAAGGGCCACAGAGATGGCAGAACAGTCTGCTAGGGCAAACAGTGCATTTATGAAATTTATTGAAGTTCTACGCCCAACACTTCCAGCAGAGGCCAGCCCAGCGATTGATGAATACATGTCGTCGATACATTCTATATATGGTGCACCAGGTGGCAGTTCCAGTGGTGGTCAGGCTGATGTCCAGCTTGAAGATGATGATGGCGAGGAGTCTGATGCGGAAGAGGAGGGAGATGAGGAGGGCGAGGAGGAGGGCGAAGGCGAGGAGGAAGGTGTTGTGGAGGGTGAGGACGATGAGGAGGACGATGAAGAGGGTGATGATGATGATGATGATGGTGATGGTGATGCTGATGTGGGACATATTGATCTGTTACATTTTTGACTTATATTACTGAGATTTGATGTTTAATCTATTCTAGTTGTTGGTTTTATCTAGACTCGTAGTATAGTATTGGAGTTGAGTTATTTTTATATATTGTCTCTTTTTATGGATGTTGTTGTATTTTAGTGGTTGTGTGTTTGAGAACTCCCTGGACAACCCCCCTCATTCTTGGACCCTGGACAACCCCCCTCCCCCTTGGACCACGAACACCCCCCAAACACCCCCCAGACAGCCCCGCAGACAGCCCCCTGGATAGCCCCCTGTACAGCCCCCAACCCTCCACCCTGGACCCCAGATAGCCCCCCGGACAGCCCCCCGGACAACCCCCCACCCCCCTGGACCCCGGACAACCCCCCAAACACCCCCCGGACAGCCCCCTGAACAACCCCGGACAACCCCCTGAACAACCCCTGAACAACCCCTGAACAACCCTGAACAACCCACTGAACAACCCCCGGATAGCCCCCTGAACAACCCCGGACAACCCCCCTGAACAACCCCCAAACACCCCCCCGAACAGATCCCGCACAGCCCCCCCACCCTCCTCCTTGGTCCCCAGACAGCCCCCCGGACACCCACCAGACAGCCCCCCCAGACAGCCCCCTGGACAGCCCCTCCACCTTCCTTAATTTCATTAGCTCTTAAATGTTTCATAGCACGATCAACTAAAATCTAATCCATACTAAATATGATATAAAAATATTCTATATGAATTTCCATAAGATTTTAAGTGAAAACAAAAAGTGACATATGAAAAACTGACCAAACGCATTCAAAATGTGTTGATGCTTTAGGAAAACGATCCATGGGTCATATGTGACGTGTACGAATCAACCCCGCCTCAATCCGAGGCGCGGTGTGGTCGGAACAACTCAAAGTGTATGTCTTTTGTTTCAAAAGGACATCATTTTAAGTGAAAAACATCAACTGGCATACGGAAAACCGGCAAAACACATTCGGATTGTGTTGATACTTTAAGACAACGATCCATGGGTCATTTGAGACGTGTACAAGTCAACCCCGCCTAAATCCGAGATGCGGTGTGGTCGGGACCACTCTAAGTGACTTTCTTTTGTTTAAAATGGACAGTATTTTAAATACTTACGGAAAACCGACCAAACGCATTCGGTTTATATTGAAACTTTAGGAGAACGATCCATGGGTCATATGTGACGTGTACGAGTCAACGCCACCTCAATCCGAGTCGCGGTGTGGCCGACACCACTCAAAGTGTCTCTATTTTGTTTAAAATGGACTTCATTTTTAGTGAAAACAAAAAATGACATACGGAAAACCGACCAAACGCATTCGGTTTCTATTGAAACTTTAGGAGAACGATCCATGGGTCATATGTGACGTGTAAGAGTCAACTCCACCTCAATCCGATGCGCGGTGTGGCCGACACCACTCAAAGTGTCTCTATTTTGTTTAAAATGGACAGTATTTTGGCCGTTTATGACACCAGAACTGCGTTGTCGGTCACCGCGGGCACATGGCACGTCCGATTGATGTTCTGTCTGCGCGTACACGTCATGAATAATAATTAGAATGTTTCACGGTGGTTTCAGGTCAATCCGAGGTCGTCCGCTATGAATTTGACCGTTTGACGCCCGTTTTGGCCGTTTATGACACCAGAACTGCGTTGTCGGTCACCGCGGGCACACGGCACGTCCGATTGACGTTCCGTCTGCTCGACCACTTCATAAATCACTCACCCGTATTTTTCTTCTGATTTCAGGTCATTACGACTTCGTTCGGCCCGTTTGGACCCCCCTCACGCGCGTTTACGAAGCGCGTGCATCACTTAAAATACGAATATTGAGCCGTACCGCGCAAACTGCACGTCCGATTGACGTGACGTCTATGCGTACACGTCACGAATAATAATTAAAATGTTTCACGGTGGTTTCAGCTCAATCTGAGGTCATCCGCTATGAATTTGACCGTTGGACGCCCGTTTTGGCCGTTTATGACACTAGAACTGCGTTGTCAGTCACCGCGGGCACATGGCATGTCCAATTGACGTGCCGTCTGCTCGACCACTTCAGAAATCACTCACTCGTATTTTTCGTCTGATTTCAGGTCATTCCGACTTTGTTCGGCCTGTTTGGACCCCCCTCACGCGCGTTTACGAAGCGCGTGCATCACTTAAAATAAGAATATTGAGCCGTACCGCGCAAACCGCACGTCCGATTGACGTTCCGTCTGTGTGTACACGTCACAAATAATAATTAGAATGTTTCACGGTGGTTTCAGCTCAATCTGAGGTCATCCGCTATGAATTTGACCGTTGGACGCCCGTTTTGGCCGTTTATGACACCAGAACTGCGTTGTCGGTCACCGCGGGCACACGACACGTCCGATTGACGTGCCGTATGCTTGACCACTTCAGAAATCACTCTCCCGTATTTTTCGTCTTATTTCAGGCTATTCCAACTTCATTCGGCCCGTTTGGACCCCCCTCACGCGCGTTTACGAAGCGCGCACATCACTTAAAACACGAATATTGAGCCGTACCGCGCAAACCGCACGTCCGATTGGCGTTCCGTCTGCACGTACACATCACGAATAATAATTAGAATGTTTCACGGTGGTTTCAGGTCAATCTGAGGTCGTCCGCTATGAATTTGACAGTTTGACGCCCGTTTTGGCCGTTTATGACACCAGAACTGCGTTTTCGGTCACCGCGGGCACATGGCACGTCCGATTGACGTGCCGTCTGCTCGAGCACATCATAAATCACTCACCCGTATTTTTCGTCTGATATCAGGCCATTCTGAAATCATTCGGCCCGTTTGGACCACCCTCACGCGCGTTTACGAAGCGCGTGCATCACTTAAAACACGAATATTGAGCCGTACCGCGCAAACCGCACGTCCGATTGACGTTCCGTCTGCGCGTACACGTCACGAATAATAATTAGAATGTTTCAAGGTGGTTTCAGGTCAATCCGAGGTCGTCCGCTATGAATTTGACTGTTTGACGTCCGTTTTGGCCGTTTATGACACCAGAACTGCGTTGTCGGTCACCGCGGGCACAGGGCACGTCTGATTGACGTGCCGTCTACTCGACCACTTCATAAATCACTCACCCGTATTTTTCGTCTGAATTCAGGCCATTCCGAAATCGTTCGGCCCATTTGGACCACCCTCACGCGCGTTTACGAAGTGCGCGCATCACTTAAAACACGAATATTGAGCCGTACCGCGCAAACCGCATGTCCGATTGACGTGATGTCTGCGCGTACACGTCACGAATAATAATTAGAATGTTTCACGGTGGTTTCAGGTCAATCCGAGGTCGTCCGCTATGAATTGGACCGTTTGACGCCCGTTTTGGCCGTTTATGACACCAGAACTGCGTTGTCGGTCACCGCGGGCACACGGCACGTCCGATTGACGTGCCTTCTACTCGACCACTTCATAAATCACTCACCCGTATTTTTCGTCGGATTTCAGGCCATTCCGAAATCATTCGGCCTGTTTGGACCACCCTCACGCGCGTTTACGAAGCGCGCACATCACTTAAAACACGAATATTGAGCCGTACCGTGCAAACCGCACGTCCGATTGACGTGCCGTCTGCGCGTACATGTCACGAATAATAATTAGAATGTTTCACGGTGGTTTCAGGTCAATCCGAGGTCGTCCGCTATGAATTTGACCGTTGGACGCCCGTTTTGGCCGTTTATGACACCAGAACTGCGTTGTCGGTCACCGCGGGCACACGGCACGTCTGATTGACATTCCGTCTACTCGAACACTTCATAAATCACTCACCCGTATTTTTTGTCTGATTTCAGGCCATTCCGAAATCGTTCGGCCCGTTTGGACCACCCTCACGCGCGTTTACGAAGCGCGCACATCACTTAAAACACGAATATTGAGCCGTACCACGCAAACCGCACGTCCGATTGATGTGCCGTCTGCGCGTACATGTCACGAATAATAATTAGAATGTTTCACGGTGGTTTCAGCTCAATCCGAGGTCGTCCGCTATGAATTTGACCGTTTGACGCCCGTTATGGCCGTTTATGACACCAGAACTGCGTTGTCGGTCACCGCGGGCACAGGGTACGTCCAATTGACGTGTCGTCTACTCGAACACTTCATAAATCACTCACCCGTATTTTTTCGTCTGATTTCAGGCCATTCCGACTTCGTTAGGCCCGTTTGGACCCCCCTCACGCGCGTTTATGAAGCTCGCACATCACTTAAAATACGAATATTGAGTCATACCGCGCAAAACGCACGTCCGATTGACGTGACGTATGCGCGTACACGTCACGAATAATAATTAGAATGTTTCACGGTGGTTTCAGCTCAATATGAGGTCGTCCGCTATGAATTTTACCGTTGGACGCCCGTTTTGGCCGTTTATGACACCAGAACTTCGTTGTCGGTCACCACGGGCACACGGCACGTCCGATTGACATGACGTCTACTCGAACACTTCATAAATCACTCTCCCGTATTTTTCGTCTGATTTCAGGCCATTCCGACTTCGTTTGGCCCGTTTGGACCCCCCTCACGCACGTTTACGAAGCGCGCACATCACTTAAAACACGAATATTGAGTTGTACTGCGCAAACCGCACGTCCGATTGACGTGCCGTCTGCGCATACACGTCACGAAAAATAATTAGAATTTTTCACGGTGGTTTCAGATCAATCCGGAGACGTGGTGTGGCCGGCACCACTCAAAGTGTCCATCTTTTGTTTCAAAAGGACGTCATATTAAGTGAAAAGCATCAACTGACATACGGAAAACCGACCAAACGCATTCCGAATCTGTTGATAATTTATCCCAACAATCCATGGGTCATATGTGACGTGTACGAGCCAACCTGGGATGAATCTGAGTCGCGGTGTGGCCAGGATAAGTCTAAGTGAGTCTCTTTTGTTTAAAATGGACACCATTTTAAGTACATACACCAAACGGATTCGGTTTCCATTGAATATTTAAGGAGAACGATCCATGGGTCATATGTGATGTGTACGAATCATCTCCGCCTCAATCCGACATGCGGTGCGGCTGACACCACTCAAAGTGTCCATCTTTTGTTTCAAAAGGACGTCATTTTAAGTGAAAGGCATCAACTGACATACGGAAGAACGACCAAACGCATTCGGATTCTATCGATACTTTAGAAAAACGATCCATGAGTCATATGTGACGTGTAAAAGTCAACCCCATCTTAATCCGAGACGCGGTGTGGCTGACACCGCTCTAACTCTGTCTCTTTTGTTTAAAATGGACATGATTATAAATGAAAAGAACAACTGGCATACGCAAAACCGACCAAATGCATTCGTAATCTTTTGATAATTTATCACAACGATCCATGGGTCATATGTGACATGTACGAGCCAACCCGGGATGAATCTGAGTCGCGGTGTGGTCAGGATTAGTCTAAGTGTCACTCTTTTGTTTAAAATGGACAACATTTTAAGTACATACAGAAAACCGACCAAACGCATTCAGTTTCCATTTAAACTTTAGGAGAACGATCCATGGGTCATATGTGACGTGTACGAATCAACCCCGCCTCAATTAGAGACGCGGTGTGGTCGGCACCACTCATAGTGTCCGTCTTTTGTTTCAAAAGGACGTCATTTTAAGTGAAAAACATCAACTGGCATACGGAAAACCGACCAAATGCATTCGGATTGTGTCGATACTTTAGCACAACGATACATGGGTAAAATGTGACGTGTACGAGTCAACCCCGCCTCAATCTGAGGTGTGGTGTGGCCGGTATCACTTCAGGTGTATGTATTTTGTTAAAAATGGACATCATTTGAGGTAAAAATATATGGTATAGAAAAAACCGATCAAATTATTAATTGAATTTCGGATTCCACATATAATTGTCATCTAAATTTTAAATTTAATTCTATATGAATTATGTACGTTTATAATTACGTTATGAATTCTAATTTAATTGTCATCTAAGTGTGGTCGGGACCACTCTAAGTGACTTTCTGTTGTTTAAAATGGACAACATTTTAAGTACATACGGAAAACTGACCAAACGCATTCGGTTTCCATTGAAACTTTAGGAGAACGATCCATGAGTTATATGTGATGTGTACGAGTCAACGCCACCTCAATCAGAGGCGTGGTGTGGCCGGCACAACTCAAAGTATATGTATTTTGTTTCAAAAGGACATCATTTTAAGTGAAAAACATCAACTGACATACGGAAAACTGGCCAAACGCATTCAAATTGTGTTGATACTTTAGGAAAATGATCCATGGGTCATTTGAGACGTGTAAGAGTCAACCCCGTCTAAATCCGAGAAGCGGTGTGGCCGGTACCACTATGACTGTGTCTCTTTTGTTTAAAATGGACAAGATTATAAGTGAAATAAACAACTGACATATGAAAAACTGACCAAACGCATTCGGAATCTGTTGAAAATTTAGGACAACGATTCATGGGTCATATGTTACGTGTACGAGTCAACCAAGCATCAATCCGAGTCGCGGTTTGGCCGATACCACTCTAAGTGTATCTCTTTTCTTTAAAATGGACTACATTTTAAATTCATACAGAAAACCAACCAAACGCATTTTGATTGTGTTTATATTTTAGCACAACAATCCATGGGTCATTTGTGATGTGTACGAGTTAACACCACATCAATACGAGGCGCGGTGTGACCGACACCATTCAAAGTGTCTCTCTTTTATTTAAAAAACACTTCATTTTAAGTGAAAATAACAACTGACATATGGAAAACCGACCAAACGATTTCGGAATATGTTGATACTTTAGGACCACGATCAATGAGTCATTTGTGACATGTACGAGTTAACCTCGCCTCAATCCGAGGCACGGTGTGACCGGTATCATTCCAGATGTATGTATTTTGTTTAAAATGGATATCATTTCTATTAAAAATATATGGTATATGAAAAACCAATCAAATTATGAATTGAATTCTGGATTCCACATATGATTGTCATCTAAATTTTAAAATGAATTCTAAATGAATTATGTATGTTTATAATTATGTTATGAATTCTACTTTAATTATGGATGTGTATATTTTCAGGATGCATTATATGTGTTGGTTGGTTGGTTTGCATTATTTGTATGTGTTGGTTTGTTCTCTATATGTATGCATTATATGTGTTACAGGTACAATAATTGGATTGAAAAATGAATTGAAAACGAGGGCATAATTGGATTAAAAATTGAATTGAAACCAAGGGTGAATGCCCAAAAACCAGACCTGCTGTGCAAATTGCAGGCTGCTATGCAATTTTCATAGCAAAGCCTATGCCAACAATTTGAAAACCGTTGGCATAGGCTCTATGTAGTTGTTTTTACCAACGGTTCAACGAACCGTTGGTAAAAACACCCTATCCCAACGGTTTGAAACCGTTGGGATATCCTGTTGAATGGTTGTTTTTACCAACGGTTCTATGAACCATTGGTAAAAACCTTTCCCAACAGTTTCTAAACCGTTGGGAAAGAAAATTCTCTGTTGATTTCCCAACGGGCCAAACCGTTGGGATAGGTTGATTTTTTCTAACCTACCCCAACGGTTCTCTGTAAACCGTTGGGAAAAGCCTTTCCCAATGGCTTACTTCCCCACGGTTTGCAGAACCATTGGTATAACATATTCTAACAGTTCTGCAGCCTTTCCCAACGGTTCTAAACCGTTGGGAAATGCTGGATTTCCAGTAGTGGGATTCTTTCTCCCTTCTCATTTTTTAGATCTATTTTCATGTAAAGTATTTCAAGTTCCTTTTTATTATGTTGGGGTATGATCTCTAAATTTATCATACTGATCTTTTATGAACATATGATGAGATAACCCATTTGATCTCTTCAATTCTGTATTTTGAAGTTTTAAGTGGCGCTGTTAGGCTGCCGAATTTTTAAGTGGTTCTTCACCCTTCTCGTTTTGAAGTTCTACTTTCATGTCAATTCTTTCAAGTTCCTTTTTATTATGTTGGGGTATGATCTCTATATATATCACACTAGACTCTTATGTTCATATGATGAGAGACCCCATTTGATCTCTTTAATTCAGTATTTTGAAGTTTTAAGTGGCGTCGTTAGGCTGCCGAATTTTTAAGTGGTTCTTCACCCTTCTCATTTTGAAGTTCTACTTTCATGTCAATTCTATCAAGTTCATTTTTGTTATGTTGAGGTATGATCTCTATATCTATCATACTGTACTCTTATGTTCATATGATGAGAGACCCCATTTGATCTCTTCAATTCAGTATTTTGAAGTTTTAAGTGGCGCTGTTAGGCTGTCGAATTTTTAAGTGGTTCTTCACCCTTCTCGTTTTGAAGTTCTACTTTCATGTCAATTCTTTCAAGTTCCTTTTTGTTATGTTGGGGTATGATCTCTATATCTATCATACTGGAATCTTATGTTCATATGATTAGAGACCCCATTTGATCTCTTCAATTCAGTATTTTGAAGTTTTAAGTGGCGCCGTTAGGCTGCCGAATTTTTTAGGGGATTCTTTCACCCTTATCATTCTTTTCAAAGTTCTACTTTCATGTCAGGTCTTTCAAGTTCCTTTTAATTATGTTGAGGCATTATCTATATATCTATCATACTGAAATCTTATGTTCACATGATGAGGGACCCTATTTGATCTTTTCAAATCATTTTTGTTAAAGTTTAAGTAACGCCGTTAGGCTACCGAACTTTCATAAGAGAAATCTAATTTTTGTCTTCCTTCCATGTTTTTCATTTCAAATGGCATGTCCTTGAAATTTCATTACCATGATCATGTATTGTAACGACCTGAAATTTTTAAATAAATATTGTTTCCTAATTTTATGTGTTATTTTATTTTATTTTTATACTCAACAAAAATGTTTCATTTGATAACAAGAGTATAATTAAAATGAGACTGTTGGGTTTTGACTGTTATTTGACCATTGGTCAATATGACCACTGGAAACTAAACGTTTTGACTATTGTCTCTAAATACAAGAAGTATTGGTTAATTAATATAGAAAGAAGATTTGATGGCCTCACCCAGTAGTCTTGGACCGATCGAAGCCCATCTAACAGAACTTGGGAAGGAGGTAGCACCACTGGGCTTTGCTCTGGACCAAACCCAAGCTGAACTTCATCGTATAAAGCTATAACGGGATCGCCTTCATGAGAAGTTCAAACTGATATAAATTACTACTCGTGTGATGTTGGTCGAGCCTCCCTCGGATTCTCTCACCTTAGCACACCTTACACTTAGGTCCTATGCTGGTGTGATAAGGGGCTATGTAAGGAGACCGTAAATGTCTTGTGTAATCCTTTATTTTAAATAAAAATTTTGATTCCTTTTATGAATTTTCAAATGACCGGATAAATATAGTATGCATATTTTTGATGAATTTTAGAAAAAGGATATTTTAAAAATGTTTATGTAAACCTTAAATAATTAAAAATGTGTAATGATTTTCAAAAAATGGTCTTCTACAATTATGTTCAGTACGAAATTTAGAGTCTAATAAGATCAACTTGATTTTGATGAATAGTAAATTATGAATAGTGATTTTATGATTACGATTAATATTGTGTCCAAATTGATTAGTAATCTCACTTAAAGAAAGTATTAAAATAAGCTAGGCACTTTGATTAAGTAATGTGATTCAATAAAATGGTTAAATAAGGGTTTCATAAATTATTATTCAAGTATTAGTTTTTTCGGATGAATAGTGTTTTTTTAATTAAAATTTTAATTAAAAATATTTAGAAAATTATTTTTATAAAATGGACTTCATTTTTGAACTCAGAGCATCGATATTATGTTAAGGTAATTTTTGGGGATTTTTCTGAAAAAAATAAATTTTCGATGAATAGTGTTTTTAATTAAAAATTTAATTAAAAATATTTTGAAAAATATTTTTATAAAATGGATTTCATTTTTGAAATCAGGGCATTGATATTTGGTTAAGGTGAAATTTTGGGATTATTCTGAGAAAGTTGAATTTTCGATGAATAGTGAAAATACAGTTTTTAAGTTACGGATGTTTAATGACATCATTAAATGATGTATTAAGTATCTAATCTATATGTTCGAATTATGAATAGTAAGATAAGGTATGAGGTGTCCCAAGTGGCCAATACCATGGGAAAATACCATTGGCAAGCCCATGGTTTTGCCAAAACCACTAATGAGGTGTCCCTTGGCCATTAATGCCTTGTCCCCTCACTTTCCCTATAAATATCAAGCCATCCTCTCATCCATTCGACTCCCCACTCTCCCCCAACGAATTTCTGGTCTCCTTACCTCCCAAGGAGTCCTCCCAAGGTGCCCCCAAGCCCTCAAGGTCCAAACGTTTGAGTTTTAAGAGTTACGTTTTAAGGTAAGGGATCCGACCTCTCTCTTTAATTTCAAGTAATCTCTTTTATGTCATTCCTTTTATGCTCCATGTTAATTTGTTGGAGGATGTTCTTTTATACTATTATTACTGCCCTTCTCATGTTAATATAATGAGATATCCCCTCTTACTCTCATTATTTCGTTTTATGAAGTTTTAAGTGGCGCCGTTAGGCTGCCGAAATATTTGTAACAGATTCTTTCTCCCTTCTCATTTTTCAAGATCTATTTTCATGTAAAGTATTTCAAGTTTCTTTTTGTTATGTTGGGGTATAATATCTATATCTATAATACTGGAATATTATGTTCATATGATGAGAGACCCCATTTGATCTCTTCAATTCAGTATTTTGAAGTTTTAAGTGGCACCGTTAGACTGCCGAATTTTTAAGTGGTTCTTCACCCTTCTTGTTTTAAAGTTCTACTTTCATGTAAATTCTTTCAAGTTCCTTTTTTTTGTTGGGGTATGATCTCTATACCTATAATACTGGACTCTTATTTTCATATGATGAGAGACCCCATTTGATCTCTTCAATTCAGTATTTTGAAGTTTTAAGTGGCACCGTTAGACTGCCAAATTTTTAAGTGGTTCTTCACCCTTCTTGTTTTGAAGTTCTACTTTCATGTCAATTCTTTCAAGTTCCCTTTTTTTTGTTTGGGTATGATATCTATACCTATAATACTGGACTCTTATGTTCATATGATGAGAGACCCAATTTGATCTCTTCAATTCAGTATTTTAAGTGGCGCCGTTAGGCTGCCGAATTTTTTAAGGGATTCTTTCACCCTTCTCATTTTTCAAATTCGATTTTCATGTCAAGTCTTTCAAGTTCCTTTTTTTATGATGGGGTATGATCTCTATATCTATCATACTGATCTTTTATGATCATATGATTAGGGACCCTATTTGATCTTTTCAAATCATTTTTTTATTGAAGTTAAGTGAAGCCGTTAGGCTGCCGAATTTTCATAAGAGAAATCTTGTTTTGTCTCACTTCCATGTTTTTCATTTCATATGGTATATCTTTCAAATTTCATTACCATGTTCTTAAATCCCTTATATTCTGTTTCCCTACTGTTTTATGGATCATTTATGAGTGGTTGACCAATGTCCCCTCTCTTTTCAATGTTTTCTAAAACCTTGTAACATAGCCGTTATGCTGCCGAATTTTCGTCTCAAAATGCCTGTCTCTTTTCTCAAAATTATTTTATGTTATAAAGTGAATACTAAAAGATATTATTTCTACAAGGGTATTCACATATATATCAAAATTTTTCATTTTAAATTCTGGTATTTACATACATGAGACCCGCTTTCCCTTTCCGTGGGTTTAAAGTGACGTAAAGATCATGTCTTTAAAGCAGTTTTTAAAACGTTATGATTATGAAATGAAACCCATTTATTTTATGCTATATGGGTTATTTATGAAATGTTTGATGATTATATATGTGGCTCACATGATAATAAAGGCAAATTTAAGGGTGCGCCCTGATAGCGCTCCAATGCATTGGGTAATGATGTAACCACTAGAGATTACAATTTTCACGATGCCTTGGTGAATAACCTTGGTAATTTTCAAATGACACCTTGGGGATGGACCTTGGTGATATGTTCATGATTTTCAATATTAAATGTTTCAGCCACATCTTAAAGTAATGAAAAAGTTTTTTTTTATTATTATATGCCTCATGATTTCATTTTCATGCCTTAAAGTTCTTTTCATGACTTTATTGATGTATCTCAAGTTCATATGTAAAATGTTTCACTTGTTTCCCTTACTGGGCCTTCTGCTCACCCTTTCTTTTGATGTATATCCCCAGGTTATGAGATGTAGTAATGAGCCTAGGGTGAACATGAGTATAATCCTTTCAAGTGTTTAAGAAGAATGTTTTTTTTGTTTCATGTTTTATGTTCCTTGTTTCCAAGACACTAAACCTTAATGATCCTCAGTTCCGTGTAATGGAATGAAAGTTATGTTATAAGAAGACGGGATGATATAGTTGGTATCAAAGGATGGTTTAGTTATTTGTGGAAATTAGGATATGAAAACTCTAGGAAGAACCCTATATAAAATTTTAAATATAGGAAATCTTCCTGGTATTTTGGTGAGTATTGAGTAAGGGGTTGCCAAGAAAATACATCCCTGTCTGGATACGAGCAGGTAGAGGTGGCTCTGGCACAGATGTACACAGGGGTAAAACCCGAAAACACCGCTTTGAGCTAGACTCGAACGGGAACTGGTACACGACAACGGGCCTTGCTGTACTCTTGGTTACGACACTCCCAGGGGATATGCTTTGGTAAATTCATAATCTTGGTATGAACCATTGTTAAAGGAACAAAGATAAAATAAAATAAAGATTCACATAAGAATATATGATCATGGATAACCTAGATGGTAACCTAGGGGATCACAAGTTAGGGTATACTTTTCTTCTACAAGTTATCCTTATATGGTTTAAGTTCCTTTTCATGATTATTGGTTAAGTATTTAAGCCCATAATTATACTTTCTCTTCTTAGTTAATGGTGGGAAATGGAATAACATGTCCCAACAACCAATGTGATAGGAAATGCGATGATTTACGTATTAATATGACAGAGGTGATTAGGGGATTAAAAGATGATTATTATTTTGGAAGACGTTCACTATTTTGGGGACCCTATATGATCGAGGTAAATAGATTACTATAGTATTTTCATTGAGGAGTAAGGTTGACTTATATTTTGGATAATTGATGAATTTAAGGTGGACTTATAGTAATTTAGGTTACTTATGGGAATGATTAACCTATCTTGGGTAAAATATGTTTAGGTTAGCTACTTTTGTTATAAGATGTTAGGAGTGGTTGATGTTGTCTGGACATGAACAATGAAGTTGTTTTGGAAGACTATGTTATCAAATCCTTCTTGTATTTGGGTTTCAATCTTAGTTGATTTATTTTGAGGAATTTTAAGGACCGTTATTTATGGAATGGTCTATGATGAACTTTGGGTAGTACCATGGAACTTTGAAGATTTAAAAGTAGTTTCCATTCCTATGGGATTCTTTCTTTTTGAAGAGTTGTTTTACCTTAACCTTTCTATTTTTGGGATAATGTTTAAAGATAGAAGAAATAGATAGTTAATCTTTTGTAGATTATGTGATTCTCTAGAAGATGATTCTTGTGCTTTTATGAGACCAAGTGTTTTTGAATTCTCATCATTTGGAGAAAAGATTAGTGTTGGTAGGGACTTATTAAAGGATGAAACTCTACTTGAAGGTAGGTATATTTTTATGTTTTTGTTCTATGTAGTAAATGAATTCCTCAAAATTATGAAAAGAAACGTAAAACAAAAATGTTGTTGGTTTACGTTTCCTACTAGGTAATCAAAGACCGTTTACACACATCATAAGTTTGGGATTTTCTTATGGTTAACTTTCTCCTAATCATGTTCTCTATCACTCTCCCTCAGAACTTGACCCTTTGTTTTTTCCTCCATGTCCATATTTTCCTACATGGAATCCTAGAGTGGGTGAACTCGGGTGACCTTTGTACTTCCCTTTCTTTCTTTTAAAGTAATAGTTTTACTGACTCATTTTCCGATGCGGGACTTTCAATTAAATTTCAAAACCCAATTTTAAAAATTGAGAGGATGCAATTTCTTAAGGGGGGAAGATTGTAACGACCCGAAATTTTTAAATAAATATTGTTTCCTAATTTTATGTGTTATTTTATTTTATTTTATACTCAACAAAAATGTTTCATTTGATAACATGAGTATAATTAAAATGAGACTGTTAGGTTTTGACTGTTATTTGACCATTGGTCAATATGACCGCTGGAAACTAAAAGTTTTGACTATTGTGTCTAAATACAATCAGTCTTGGTTAATTAATATAGAAAGAAGATTCGATGGCCTCACCCAGTAGTCTTGGACCAATCGAAGCCCATCTAACAGAACTTGGGAAGGAGGTAGCACCACTGGGCTTTGCTCTGGACCAAACCCAAGCTGAACTTCATCATATAAAGCTAGAACGGGATCGCCTTCGCGAGAAGTTCAAAATGATAGAAATTACTACTCGTGCGATGTTGGCCGAGCCTCCCTCGGATTCTCTCACCTTAGCACACCTTAAACATAGGTCCTATGCTGGTGTGATAAGGGGCTATGTAAGGAGACCGTAACTGTCTTGTGTAATCCTTTGTTTTTAATAAAAATTTCGATTCCTTTTATGAATTTTCAAATGACCGGATAAATATAGTATGCATATTTTTGATGAATTTTAGAAAAAGGATATTTTAAAAATGTTTATGTAAACCTTAAATAATTAAAAATGTGTAATGATTTTCAAAAAATGGTCTTCTACAATTATGTTCAGTACGAAATTTAGAGTCTAATAAGATCAACTTGATTTCGATGAATAGTAAATTATGAATAGTGATTTTATGATTACGATTAATAATGTGTCCAAATAGATTAGTAATCTCACTTAAAGAAAATATTAAAATAAGCTAGGCACTTTGATTAAGTAATGTGATTCAATAAAATGGTTAAATAAGGGTTTCATAAATTATTAATCAAGTATTAGTTTTTTCAGATGAATAGTGTTTTTTAATTAAAATTTTAATTAAAAATATTTAGAATTATATTTTTATAAAATGGACTTCATTTTTGAACTCAGAGCATCGATATTATGTTAAGGTAATTTTTGGGGATTTTTCTGAAAAAAATAAATTTTCGATGAATAGTGTTTTTAATTAAAAATTTAATTAAAAATATTTTGAAAAATATTTTTATAAAATGGATTTCATTTTTGAAATCAGAGCATTGATATTTGGTTAAGGTGAAATTTTGGGATTATTCTGAGAAAGTTGAATTTTTGATGAATAGTGAAAATACAGTTTTTAAGTTACGGATGTTTAATGACATCATTAAATGATGTATTAAGTATGTAATCAATATGTTCGAATTATGAATAGTAAGATAAGGTATGAGGTGTCCCAATTGGCCAATACCATGGGCAAATACCATGGGAAAGCCCATGGTTTTGCCAAAACCACTAATGAGGTGTCCCTTGGCCATTAATGCCTTGTCCCCGCACTTTCCCTATAAAAATCAAGCCATCCTCTCATCCATTCGACTCCCCACTCTCCCCCAACGAAGTTCGAGTCTCCTTACCTCCCAAGGAGTCCTCCCAAGGTTCCCCCAAGCCCTCAAGGTCCAAACCTTTGAGTTTTAAGAGTTACGTTTTAAGGTAAGGGATCCGACCTCTCTCATTAATTTCAAGTAATCTCTTTTAGTCATTCCTTTTATGCTCCATGTTATTATGTTGGAGGATGTTCTTTTATACTCTTATTACTTCCCTTATCATGTTCATATAATGAGAGATCCCCTGTTACTCTCATTATTTCGTTTTATGAAGTTTTAAGTGGCGCCGTTAGGCTGCCGAAATTTTTGTAACGGATTCTTTCTCCCTTCTCATTTTTCAAGATCTATTTTCATGTAAAGTATTTCAAGTTCCTTTTTGTTATGTTGGGGTATGATCTCTATATCTATAATAATGGACTCTTATGTTCATATGATAAGAGACCCCATTTGATCTCTTCAATTCAGTATTTTGATGTTTTAAGTGGCGCCGTTAGACTGCCGAATTTTTAAGTGGTTCTTCACCCTTCTTGTTTTGAAGTTCTACTTTCATGTAAATTCTTTCAAGTTCCTTTTTTTATGTTGGGGTATGATCTCTATACCTATAATACTGGACTCTTATTTTCATATTATGAGAGACCCCATTTGATCTCTTCAATTCAGTATTTTGAAGTTTTAAGTGGCGCCGTTAGATTGCCAAATTTTTAAGTGGTTCTTCACCCTTCTTGTTTTGAAGTTCTACTTTCATGTCAATTCTTTCAAGTTCCTTTTTTTTATATTGGGGTATGATCTCTATACCTATAATACTGGAATATTATGTTCATATGATGAGAGACCCCATTTGATCTCTTCAATTCAGTATTTTAAGTGGCGCCGTTAGGCTGCCGAATTTTTTAAGGGATTCTTTCACCCTTCTCATTTTTCAAGTTCGATTTTCATGTCAAGTCTTTCAAGTTCCTTTTTTTATGATGGGGTATTATCTCTAAATCTATCATACTGATCTCTTATGATCATATGACGAGGGACCCTATTTGATCTTGTCAAATCATTTTTTTATTGAATTTAAGTGACGCCGTTAGGCTGCCGAATTTTCATAAGAGAAATCTTGTTTTGTCTCACTTCCATGTTTTTCATTTCATATGGTATATCATTCAAATTTCATTACCATGTTCTTAAATCCCTTATATTCTTTCCCCCTACTATTTTATGGATCATTTATGAGTGGGTGACCCATTTCCCCTCTCTTTTCAATGTTTTCTAAAACCTTGTAACATAGCCGTTATGCTGTAGAATTTTCATCTCAAAATGCCTCTCTCTTTTCTCAAAATTATTTTATGTTATAAAGTGAATACTCAAAGATCTTATTTATACAAGGGTATTCACATATATATCAAAATGTTCCATTTTAAATTCTGGGATTTACATACATGAGACCCACTTTCCCTTTCCGTGGGTTTAAAGTGACGTAAAGATCATGTCTTTAAAGCAGTTTTTAAAACGTTATGATTATGAAATGAAACCCATTTATTTTATGCTCTATGGGTTATTTATGAAATTTTTGATGATGATATATGTGTCTCACATGATAATAAAGGCAAATTTAAGGGTGCGCCCTGATAGCGCTCCAATGCATTGGGTAATGATGTAACCACTAGAGATTACAATTTTCACGATACCTTGGTGAATAACCTTGGTAATTTTCAAATGACTCCTTGGGGATGGACCTTGGTGATATGTTCATGATTTTCAATATTAAATGTTTCCGCCACATCTTCAAGTTATGAAAAAGTTTTATTTTTATTCTAATATGCCTCATGATTTCATTTTCATGCCTTAAAGTTCTTTTCATGACTTTATTGATGTATCTCAAGTTCATATGTAATATGTTTCACTTGTTTCACTTGCTGGGCCTTATGCTCACCCTTTCTTTTGATGTATATCCCCAGGTTATGAGATGAAGTAATGATCCTAGGGTGAAAATGAGGAGAATCCTTTCAAGTGTTTAAGACGAATGTTTTTTTTTGTTTCATGTTTTATGTTCCTTGTTTCCAAGACATTAAACCTTAAAGATCCTCAGTTCCGTGTAATGGAATGAAAGTTGTTTTTATAAGAAGACGGGATGCTATATGTATCCTTCTTATTCTGTCCATATACTGTTTTATGGGTCATTTATTAATTTTTGACCCATTTTCACTCTCTTTTAATGTCTTCTAAAACCTCGTAACATAGCCGTTATGCTGCAGAATTTCTGTCTCAAAATGTCTCTCTCTTTTTCTAAAGATCTTTTATATTATTAAGTTAATACTCAAAGCTCTTTCTTCTAAATGGGTATTCACATATATACCAAAATGTTCTATTTTAAATTCTGGTATTTACATACATGAGACCCACCTTCCTTTTCTATGGGTTTTAAAGTGGCGTAAATATCATGTCTTTAAAGCAGTTTTTAAAACGTTGTGATTATGAAATGAAACCGATTTATTTTATGCTATATGGGTTATTTATGAAATGTTTGATGATGATATATGTGGATCACATGATAATAAAGGAAAATTTAAGGGTGCGCCCTGATAGCGCTCCAATGCATTGGGTAATGATGTAACCACTAGAGATTACAATTTTCACGATACCTTGGTGAATAACCTTGGTAATTTTCAAATGACACCTTGGGGATGGACCTTGGTGATATGTTCATGATTTTCTATGTTAAATGATGTAGCCACATCTTAAAGTTATGAAAAATGTTATTTTTATTATGATATGCCACATGATTTTTTTATCATGCCTTAAAGTTCTTGTTCATGACATAGTTGATGTATCTCAAGTTCACATGTTAAATGTTTCCCTTATTTCCCTTACTGGGCCTTCTGCTCACCCTTTCATTTGATGTATGTCCCCAGGTTATGAGATGAAGTAATGAACCTAGGATGAATATGAAGAGAAGCCTTTCAAGTGTTTAAGAATAATGTTTTATGTTTTCATGTTTTAAGTTCCTAGTTTCCAAGACACTAAACCTTAAAGATCCTCAGTTTTGTATAATGTAATGAAAGTTTATGTGATAAAAAGGTGGGATGCTATACTATATGTTATTTTTCAGGATTATTAGTTCTCCACTATAATTATAGATTCTTACACTAGGTTTTTTGCTTTTATTAAATGGGTGGAGCCCAAAGGAATCATGTTAATGTTTAGTGTGATATAAAATTAAATGATTTTACTCATAAGAATGCATAAATTTCGGGTTATGGAATTAAAAATATCATTTATATGATCACACAACTTTATAAAACCATGAATCATGAAAATATTCCATATAAGAAGAGGAAATAGTTTTTTGTTGAGTCCTTCATAAGCTAACACCCACTATATTTCAGTGGTTACACTAATCTACTAGTCAATGAATAATGTATTAACACCACTGAAAATATATTTTCCATTATCTAGTGTTCTGAACATAAGAAATTCCTTTTGTCCATATATCATTTTAAAGGAGGAGAAGATCAATTGAGGGCTCTCATCAAGAAAACAATAGAACATTGTGAAATTTAATCCATGCAGTGGGATGAGTTTAAGAGATTATTTTTAAATAATAACTTCCCATTTATTCTTTATAAAGAGAAGGATAATGAGTTCCTTGAGATAAATTATAAGAATTATGAATCTATTGATGTTTACGAGAAAAATTTTACAAGAATTGCGAGGTACGCTTCTGAAATTATCATCCAACCTGAAAGTAAGGTTGATCGATTATTTAGTGGCTTAAATCCAAGTATCCTAAGGGAATTATACATAAGGTACTTCATTATCTATTATGAAATCATTATATGTGCTCTCATTATCTAAATGGAGATCAATGTTACCCATTAATATCATGGGTTTTAAAAGAAAAGAAAGATAGAGTTAAAAGGAAACTCTAAAACCATAAAGGTAATATGATGAGATTTCCTTCATGATAAATATGTGGAAGGAAACATTGAGTAAATTTTCATAAGGGTAATATTAAATTTTTTATGTGTGGGAAGGAATTTTATCAATAAATTAATTATCTAAGTGATTAGACGAATTTATCTAATGATATGAATATAGAGAAAGCTACACATAATGCACTGCCCACACTCCAGTGTTTCAAATGAAAGGAATATGATTATTATGCTTACTAGATCCCAAATACAAATTTTAATGATGATGATTAAAATTAGAAACCTATTAATCTGAGGTAAATGGGGAAATATCATGTGATCACTATTTTTGGATGAGGGGTGCGATAATGACATGGTGAAAAGTACACTTACTATTCACTCTAGAATTGAAAATATATTATTTGATTTTGGATCTACCCATTCCATAATATCTAAAGAATTTTCTAAGGGTATGATGTTTCCACCCAAATTATTAGATGCAGATCTATCACTTAAAAAACATAATGGTATGATGATCTTATATCAACTATATGATTCCCCTCTGGTTGACATTCATGTGAATGTGCTTCTTGAAAATCCCATCTTTCTTCCTCTATATGAGTTTAATGTTATCTTAGGAATCAATTGGCTTTACCTACATAAATATCACATCAATTTTCAGGGAGGGGTAGTAAAATTTATTATTCTAAACCAAACTATGATCACCTATCAATGTGACGATATGTATGAACTTATGATGGAGATTAACTCAATTTTATGGGTCTTGAATCCCATTTAGAAGGGGTGTTTATCTCATTTGGTTGTAGAGAAAATTGAAAACAATGCTATGTATTTTGTGCTGGAATTTTTTTATATCTTTCCAAAATAGTTTCATAGTCTTCCAAATAATTGTGAATTTGATTTTTCAATATAACTCTTACATAGTTCCACACCAATTTTAAAGATACCCTATAGAATAGTATCAATTGAGATGTATGAATTGAAGATGAAACTCTAGGGGAACCTTGAAAAAGGTATCATTCAGTCAACTATGTCAACATGGGTTGAACCGATTCTTTTTATTAAAAAGAAATATGTATTGATGTGAATCTAAAAAGATTATTGGGAGTTAAAGAAGATTATGATCAAGACCAAGTATACTTTACCACATATTTATGATTTATTTGATCAACTATGTGGATATCAATACTTTTCAAGTACTGAAAGTTTCTCTAGATATCATTAATTTAGGGTCAATAAGGATGATATGCCAAATACAAAATTCCATAAAAGGTATATACACACTATAAGTATTTTGTGATTCCATTCATCCTTACTAATTCCCCCTCTATATTTATGGATTTTATGAATAGAGTATTTAAAGATTACCTTAATCAATTTGTGGTAGTCTTTATTAATGGTAGTATTATCTATTCAAAGTGAAATTAATAGCATAAAGACCACTTGACAATTATACTAAATACCCCTTAGAAGGTAAAATTACATGAAAAATTTAAAAATGTGAATTTTGGCTGTAGAAGGTTTAATTTTTGGGTCATATTATCTAAAGATACGGTATATTGGAAGATCCTTCAAATACAGAAGCTATTAAATGTTTTCACATACCAACTAAAATGACCGAGATCTATAGTTTTTATGGACTAGATAGATATTATAAATGGATTGTATATAATTTCTTATGACTATATAATCCACTCACCAAGTTAACTCGGAAGGGATCCATGTTCCTTTGGACAGATGAACTTGAGGAAAAGTTCAAGGAATATAAGATAAGATTATTCATCACACATGTACATTACCCTATAGCGAAGAATCATTTTTAATCGATAGTGATGACTCTAAGAAGCGATTTGGATGTGTTATTATTTAAAATGAAAATTTTATAGCTTATGCCTCATGAAAATTGGTGGCTCATAAAAAAATTACCCAAATCATGATTTGGAGTTAGCTATAGTAATTTTTTCATTAAAAATATGATGGATTTAACTTATGGGGTGATGTGTGATATATATACCAATCAAAAAAGTTTAAGGTATATATTCACACAGAAGGATTTAAATATGCACTAGATAATATGGTTATATTTTACTAAATATGATGAATGTTAAATACATTACTGCCATGGGAAAGTAGAAAAGTTGTCCGATGTTATAGATCTTTGACCCATTTAGCCACACAAAAAAGTGCTTCGGGCCGAGTGCCACTGGCTTTAAGGATGCCTCCCTGTATGCCAAAGGCTAACAACTAGTAGCGAGGGTGTAAAGACATGATAGTGGGGAGAATATACCTTCTAGTAATGATATAATAATGTTCCAAGTATAAATATAATATACAACAAAAGGAAAAGAACGACATGCATTGGACTAGTAACACACTCATAGATGAAGAACAATCATTAATATAAAATAGCATAATCAATAATAAAAAAAACAGTAGTGGAAATAAATTAATAAGCCAATCATTCCTTTTTTAGACACTAAATGAAGAATTCTTACATAACTTTTCAAACATAAAATAATCAGGATGACCACCAATCGTTGACCACAATACACACATAAATATTACCATGATGAGATAGAAAAGAAAAGAAAATAAAACATCCAGCTAATGTTGGATCCTCAGGGCCATTTTCGATCCATATCATGATAAATAATCACTAGTATCTGACTCTAGAGCTCTAAAACTTACCTAAATGAAAAATAATTAAATCTACATGCATCCAGAAGGGCCTATGTAGGGTGTGAGAAAGAATCTCAGAAGTTCACCACCAATGTGTTCCTATCTGAAATATGTGATTATGCTGGTGTATACTAAGTGAAATAAAGGAATATAGTGCATGAATTTAATAAACACAGGTTTCCCTAGCGCTCAATAGCCACCAGGAATCTATCACCTTCTTCAGCTAATTATAGAATAACCACAGAGGATATGATCATTAGTTCGTATCCCAAGGAATACTCTAATATAAAATAGTCTAGGTTAATCATTAGGTTCAACCACTAAATGTCCCCTAAAATCTCATGCCAATCGACACCTCAAATCCCAATTAAGTCACTGAAATCTCAAAGGTATTCCTGAGCATTCAAAATCTGGTCCCTCATACTCCTCAAAAGAACCTATTAGCTTGAAGACCAAAATCACGAGGAACAATGATATCTGACCTTCAGGTAAATATCACCGTCATCTCAACATATGGCATCCCAAAGAATGATGATGCCCATACTCCCAAAATAGTCTTGGCCCAATGACCTCAAGCATGGTGAGCCTCGTCCCCCAAACAACTACTGAAACCACCACCATTCTATGCTGGAAATGGAGTATGGGTTATGTTTGTTAGTAATCATCATTGGAGATTTTAAAAGTTTACTAGGAAAGAGATCATATAGTTCTTGAGGGAAACAATATTGAAGGTGGAATCGTTTTCTAGTGTTTGCCAATTTTTTGGGTCCAAAAAATGGAATATGGAGAAAAGTGATTTTGAAAAAGGGAGTTGTGTGAAAGATTTAATGGTATTTAAAACCTTGCATGCAAGTTATAATTTGGGACCAGTGTATCAAAATATTGTAAAGGAAAAAAGTTCATGCATGACTTAAATGTGCACGAAAGATGAGGTTGTTTGGAAGAATCTTACGTGCCCAATGTGACGTCAAAATGGGTCTTGCATGCTTAGGAAGAATCTTGTGTTCACCAAAAAAACGTTTTGGAAACTCTAACTTAGGGTCATTGAGGCCTATAAATAGGTGGATACCCCCATGTAATACCTAATAATTTTCCAACAAAAATCAAGTTTCTCTACCATGTGAAAGATTTGCACTTGAAAGAATTGTTGAGAGTTAATATTGTGTGAAAGGTGTTTCTTTAGTCTGAGAAGACCAAGTGTGACCTTTAGTGTAGTAGGATGAAAGATAAAGTTTGAGTGGAAAGTAGGTGTTGTTTGAAAGTCATCTTTCATGAAAAATCCCAAATCTTGCACACAAGTTAAGGTATTGTGCGCAAGTGTAGTGTTAAGATTTCGACAGACTTTTGAATATCCAGTTTTTGTGATTGGTGCTTTTAAGTGCATAAATTTAGGACTTAGATGAAAGAAGTGTATCGTGCTGGATAGAGAAAAATAATTCAATGAAAATATGTTCAGGAGAACCTCAAGTCAATAAACTCAGTAATACTTCTCCCAAGGTAGTGAGAAAGGGGGAGTCGTCCAATGTGTTCCAAGGGACGCAGTTGGTTATCACTGAATTATTGTAGAGGAAGTGTGCCTGACATAGAGTAATTATGTCTAAAATATTGTAATCTATAACTAGTGAATATTAGTGGATTTTGGTTGGACCAACACACTGTCATCATATTCTCCTTGGACATAGCTCTGTGGTGAAACAAATAAAAGTGATGTGTTGTCTCTTCACATGTGATTGTTTAATTGTTGTTCATATCTATCATACATGTTTAAAATGTTCCTACCAAAGTGGGAACAAGATTCGTCACATGAAAAGAAAAATTTTACACCATGACTCACCCCTCCCCTCTTAGGGCATCTTGGGGTCCTACAAGTGGTATTAGAGGTAGGTTGCCTGTGTTAGATGTGTCTGTTTCAGTCAAGAATAATTCATCCCATGTCATGGGAGCCCCCCTCTTCGATGGAAGTAATTTTCATATTTGGAATAATAGAATGAAATATAATCTAATATTTATTGGAATAGAAGTACTCTTTTTTAATGTGAAAGTAATACATGTTACAGATCCAAAAGGGCTGGCTAGGACTGATATAAATAGGAAAATTCTTAATGCAGATGTTAAAGCGCAAAATGCTTTCACCATGGCCTTATCTAATCAGATCTATCTAAATATGATGAGTTACACCTTAGAAAAGTCTATATGGGATAAACTTGAAAATATTTATAAAGGAGATATCAAAGTTAAGTAGGTGAAACTAAAAGACCTTTACAATAGGTTTGACGATTTGAAGATGCATCCTAATGAGAATGAAGATTCCTTCTTCAAACGAATTATTGATGTGGTCGAAGAAATTAAAGGTGTGGGAAAATAAATAAAAGACATTGACATTATAAACAAAATATTGAGAAGACTTCCACCCATTTAAAATGAAAAAGTTTTAGTCCTTGAGGAAAGATATCTTTCCAAAAATTCTCTAGATGATCTACTAAGCAGCTTAGTGGAATATGAAATAAGAGTCAAACCATAAGATGTTATGACTCATGTGAGTAAGGAAAAAGTGTTAAAATCCATGTAAAGACTATAAATTTCATGATATATTAGTGGTGAAGACAATGAGTAAAAAAAATTATATCTCTCATTTCCAAGAATTTTAAGAAGGGAGAAGGTAAATTTAAAGGTAAGTTAGCTTTGGCTTGCTTTCGTTGTAGAAAAGTTGGAAAAATTACCTCTCAATTCTATAGAAATTTTGAAGATGAATAAAGAGAAGATGAAAACATAGAGAAACCTTAGAAAATGTTTTTCAAAAAGGGAGACTTACAATCTAGAAAGAAAGTAGAAAAGAAGAGTTTAATATGTGAAAAGGATGATGATGATAATGAATTATGTGAAAAAAGAAGAACTATAATTTAAAAATAGAAACCTTGATTCCATGATGGATACCATTGAAAAGTCAGAACCATTAATAGATAAATCTAGAGATAACCAGTTGACAAATAATGATGATCCCAAGTTGAAACTTAAGGAGGCTTTTTGTAAGCTTGAGGATAAGTATAATAGATGCAATAATTTGAAAGCAATGGTGGTGGAATAATCATAATATGTTGATCATATTGAAGTTGGAATTGATTGACTGGAAGAACTAGTGAAAGTACAATCATAAATCCTTGAATGAAATGATGATGTAGTGGAAATAAAGCTCAGAATCGAAGAATAGGAAAATTTCATCAATTACCTTACCTCGAGACTGGAGGAGAAGTTTAATACTATTGAGGGACTAGAAGAAGAAGATTTTACTCTTAGGAGTATACTCAAAAGTGAATCAAATTCAAAATAATCAAAGAATAAAATACAATTAGGTATGTTCCCATATGTTGAACTATTGGAGAGAGAAAAACAAGGTTCTGATAGAGTTGAAATTTTTTTTGAGTGATCAAAGACCCGTATGCATGGGAAAATGTGGAATTGGTTGTGATGCATAAACATAAAATGATACAAATAAAGTGAACTAGAATAAAGGCATGATGAAAGTTGATCATCTTGAAAAATCACTTAAAGTGCTGAAAAAGAGACCCTTGAATCGACCTGAAAGAACAACTGAAGATTATCCTCGATCTTCCAGAAATGACGGGTAGTCAAACTACTTTACTGAGGAAGAAGTCATGAGTAGAAATAGAAATGAGAAGACATTTCCTCTCATGAAGTTTCAGTTCTATGGATATCTAGGTCACACCATTCCATATTGTAGAGAGGCAAAGAAATATCTGAATGGGGAAGAGCTAGGAGTTCAACAAAGGAGAACAAATTCATATCCTACATCTTATAGAATAAATAGTTTCTATGGATATTGTTTTCTTTGTTCTAACTTTGGCAAAAAAGATATACATTATAGGCAGAGTAATGATAGGATATTTTGACACAACACTTAGAGATAAGTGAATACACACTAACTAGACGGTGTTTTTATCTCAAATAGGTTTTCATATTTGGAAGAAGTGTATGAATATGAAGAACCCATGTATATGGAAGAGGGATTTGAAAGGCCATCGGTGTCCTACACCCAATCCAATTTCTCAGGGAAAGAAAAGAGGAAAATTAAAAAATCCAATATTGAAGATGTAACCCTCAAAGCTACAAAGAACAATAGTACCTAGATTCTTGATAGAGGATGTTCATCCCATATGATAGGTAATGTTGACCTATCAACGAATGTCAATAAAAGGTACAATGGAACAATGAGGTTTGGTAATGATGGTGCATTGAAGATCAAAGGCAGTAGAAGTACAGATCTAACTACTGGAGAGATGAAGAAAACTAAAGTCCTTTATGTGGATGATTTTCATAACAATATCCTGAGTGTGAGTCAACTCTGTGACTTAGGACTTATAGTAATTTTCAATCAAAAGGGGTTCACTATAAAGAGAAGAATAGAGAATTATCTCATGATAGGTTATAGAACCGATGAAAACCTATATCAAATTGAAAGTGAATAGAACATTTTCTATATGATGGTTTAAGAAGAAAAAAACTTTTGGTACTAGATATTGGGGCGCATCAATCAACAAGACATGTAAAAATATATTAAAACTAATGATTTTCGAGGATATCCCCAACCTGAAGCATGAACGTTAAAAGAGGTGTTATGATTGTATTCGGGGGAAGCTGGTCTTCAGTTCATATCATCCAAAGAATAAATGGTAATTAAATATTCTTTATATCATCCATACTAATGTGTGTGGCCTGATAAATGTTACTGGAAATCAAGGGGAAAGGTACTTCATCCTTTTCATAGATGATTACAGCATAATGTCATGGGTGATAGTTATACATTGGAAATTAGACATTCTTGATTTCATGAAAACTTATCATAGAATTGATGAAAATGACACTACATAGACAATTAAAGTTTTTTGATATGATAATGGAGGGTAATACATGTCCATTGAGTTTGATAATTACCTGAAAAAAATGGAATGCAACATGAGGTGGAAGCTATGAGAATACCATTGTAGATTGAAGTTGTGTAGCACAGGAATTGCCAAGTGAACAATATAGATTGAACAATGTTGATTGAGAACCATATCCCTTGTCAATTTTGGAAATAGGTTGTTCAAGAAGTAATATATATTCAAAATCGAACAGGGCTCTATATGGGTGAAACCAAGACACCATATGAGTTGTGTCATAGAAGGAATCCCTCCATGAAGTATTTCTGTGTTTTTGGAAGTAAATTATTTATATAAAATAATGAAGGAAATCAAGAAAAGTATGGTGATGTGGTAGATGAAGGAATATTCCTTGGATACTCAATGAATATAAAATCCTACAAATTGTTTCAATAAGAGACTTGGAAAAATTGTGGAAAGTGGTGATGTGAAGATCATTGAAGACAAAACCACAAATGCGTCAAATAATTCTTATGATGAAGTGATAGAAGATGAGGAATAATGTGGAAATGTTACAGATCCAAATGATTAAGTGGAGGAAAGAGTTCAAAGAATTCATATGTTGCAAAATGATGATGATTCAGAAGAAGAATTAGAAGAAGAATTGATGCCTGAGGAATCCTGACCTGAGCCACATAGGTGAAATAGAAGAGCTAAAATATATCAATTCAATATCATTGGGGATAGAAATGAACCAACCTAGACAAGAAGAATGAAGTGTAATTCAAAATCTTTATTCCTTTCAGTTGTGGAACCATCCTCATTCGAAGAAGCTTCAAAGGATGAATCATGGGTTAAATCCATGAATGAAGAGTTGGATCAAATTGACAAGAACCAAACATGGTACCTAGTTAAGAGACCTGAAGGACACAATGTGATTAGTACAAAGTGAATTTTCAAGAACAAATTCGATGAACATGGATGTGTTATTAGAAAAAAGGAACAACTTATCTGTAAAGGGTATTCACAGATTAAAGGTGTTGATGTTGAGGAAACAATTTCTCCAGTGGCTAGACTGAAGTCAATCAGTCATTTTCTTTCCATGGAAATACAAAGAGGATATAAAGTATATCAAATGGATGTCAAGACAACATTATTGAATGGTGTTATCTAAGAATAAGTATATATTGAACAACCAGTGGGATTTATTATTGGTAATGATGAAATAAAGGTTTGCAAACTAAAGAAGGCCCTCTATGGTTTAAAGCATGCACCACGAGCATGGTATTCCCGACTAGATTCTTATCTCAATAATATGGAATTAAAAAGAGGAGGATTAGATCACAATATATATGTAAGGAATTCTCAGAAATACTTGTTCATGGTGATAGTTTATGTGGATGATATTATCTTTGTCAGTAGTAGGCATGGATCAGTTGAGGAATTTTCTAATCACATGAATTCAGAATTTGAAATTTCTATGATTAGATAACTCACATACTTCTTAGGGATATTGGTGATTTAGGTGAAGGATTAAACTTTCGTTTCTCAGGAAAATAATTCAAAAGAGCTGTTGAAGAAATTTAATATGCATGATTCAAAACCAATGGAGACTCCAATTGCGATGGGAACAAATCTAAAAAATCATGGGGATGGGATGCATGTCGATCCCACAATCTATAGAAGAATAATTGGAAGCTTATTGTACCTGAAAGTGACACAACAAGATATTTTATTTACAACATGTTTAGTAGACCACTTTCAGAGTAATTCAATGGAAGAACATATGGTAGAAGTTAAACGAATCATGAGGTATTTTCAAGGTACTCACAATTATGGATTATTCTTTACTGTAGGAAAATATAATGAATTATCTATATTTTTGGATGCTTACTAGTGTGGAGATGTGGTGGACAGAAATTCCATGAGTGGTAGATTATTTTTTACTGGCATGAAATTCATGGGTTGGTTGAGCAAGAAACAAGAATGTACATCACTTAGTACTATTGAAGCTGACTATATCTCTACTACCAAGGAATGTAATCGATTAATTTAGATGAAGTAATAACTGACAGACATAAGTGATGAGGTGAAACAACCAACGATAATTTATGTTGATAATAAGAGCACAATTGATCTTATAAAGAATCCTGTCCAGCATTTTCATATGAAACATATTGAAATTAGATATCACTTCATCAAGGAACCTAATTTTAAGCATAATTTTCCTTAAAAGGTCAATTTACCACTTTTTAATAGAGAACCATCTTCAAATATAGTTTTGGTCACTTTTATACATTATATTTTACCAAATAAAATCCTTCTTTAGAATGTGGGCATCAAAATTTACTTTGTGTAATTTTTTGGATTTTTTTTGATAAAGTTCATTTTTTTAATGAATAGTCAAAAATATTGTATTTTAATTCAGAACTGCGTTTCAATCCAATTTATTTATATGGTTAGATTGTCTTTTTAATTGGTTTTAAAGAGTAATTAGAATATATTTTTACAATTTAATCCAATGTTGTTCATTGGAATTAATTTCACTTTGAATTTGAACATAAACAAGTGAAATCTTTTGATAGTTATTTTTTCTTAAAAACACGCTATTTGTTTTAACAATGGGAATTAATTTTAAATTAATTAATGAAACTTTTATATTTAGAATTTGGTAAAATACATATCATTTTTTAATTCAGCCTATCTAATATAACTTAGTCTAAATTTTTGGTATTTTTCTGAAAAACTTCAATTTTTGATGAATAGTGAAACCACTTAGTAGCACTTTAAAAAAACCGACTATTCATTTAAATGAAATTTTACCACTTCTGTGAATTGAATTTCCAATATCTTACATACATGGTTTTTATTATTAAGTAAAATGTGGTTCAATATGATGAAAATAATTTTTGGTGAATAGTAACTTTTGACTTTTATTTAATGCGGTTAAAGGTAATAGGGTAATTAAAGGTAAAAAGAATATTATAATAATTCAAAATTACCTTAACACTTGTCCTAACCTTATTTTATGAGTAATGGCCAACCATGGGAATCCTTGGGTCTATTTTGGGACCACATGGAGCCACTTATGAATCATAATGACACTTTAGATTAATTAATTTGAAGTAAAGGCAAAAATGACATAAACCAAAATCTTTTAGTAAATTAATTTTTATATGGTGTTATATAAGTTATCATTTAGACTATAAATATTTATTGGAAATATAAAATAATTTTCTACATCATTTTATATTTTTTATAATTTTTAGACATCGAATAAATTAAATTATTTATGACACAATAATGATGTAGTGTTTACCTCATTAATAAATCATTTAATTAAATAAGATTATAAATATTAAAATAACATCCCAAACCTGTCCAATTTTTATTGGATGATTTTATTTCTACCATGAGTCATCTAAGCTTCGACTTTAATGATTTTTGGACCTTTAGAAACTGAATATAATTATATAATAAAATAATTTTTTTTACACTTTCCTAAAGAGCCCCTCCTCCCCCTTATAAAAGAAGACCATTTCTAACCAATTACACACACCTCTCAAGCCTTTTGGATCATCCAACCTCGAACCAATTATGCTCCCTAAATCCCTCTCTTCCATTTATAAGCCTTAACTTAGGAAGAAGGAACTTCAAAAAACCATATTGGTTCAAACCAAAGGGAGTTACCCAAATTAAAGGTAATAGTTTATCTTAACTTCTTTTTTTTTATTTTACTTCTCCAACCCCTAAACTCTTTTTATTCCTTTCTTTTATAACAAAAACAGTATCCTCAATATACTAGGATGTTTTTATGAGAAGTATTCAAACTAAACTTACACACACCTCCATGTAATGGGTGAAGAACATACTGTTTCTGTGTATGGTAAACTAATGCCTCGTGAAACAATGATTGTTCAATTATCTCCTACCGCCTCTAATGGTGTCCATTAAGATGGAAATGTATTTATATATGATATATATTATGTTTATGTTTTCTTTATGCTTATATATTTGTCTTTTATAGCATACCTTTATGGTTTCCATTATCGGTAAATGCGATAATTTCATTTGAGGAAGTGCGGACTACCACCCCCTCAAAGTGATATGAGTCATTCATGCCATACGTGGGACATAAAAAGGATAGAGTTAATGTTATTATATATGATATTATACTGGAATTATAATATACCTATTTATCATTATTTTTTAATTCCATTAAAATAATAAATAGAATTGAAAGTAGCGTTCATGTGTACGTACGACTTACATTCTCCATGAACGGTGAATTTCATTTCTTACATCCAAATGATATGTACTATTATAAATAAATAAATAAATAAATATATATATATACTGGATATAAATGATATATATGATATACAAATCATGAATATCATTCTGGATATAATGAACTTTTGACCATGTGAACAACTTGTAACTATATGGTGTCCATTTGTGACTCTAGTACCAAATACCGACAAAACAAACATTATTAACTTTAATGATTACATAATGTTTATAACATGGTAATAAGTGATATAAAAGGAATAATAAGCTTGAAAAATTTTCTTAAGCAAGTATAAATTAACTTTAGATTATTATTCTAGAGATTAAAGAATGATCAATTCAAGTCGGACATGAGGTTAGGGGCTTTGTCTCAATCTCCTTTCATTGAGGAATATTTTGTTTTAATGCACGACATTATTTTATATGCTGTATAAACACCCGAGATATTTCAAAGGGAATATTTTTTTATGAACCATTTTACTAAATGAAAAATGTAATGTTTTTAACGTTTGCGGCGACAATGACCTCTATGATGCCGTAATCATTATTTGGCATCCCCTATAAGCCTTAATGTTTTCTAAAATGAAAAGGAAATACCTTATTATATTTTTGGGTGTTTTGGTATTGAAAATGGTTTTTTAAATGGATTTATTATTTCAATATCTATAAATTAGTTCTTGTGATTTCAAATTAAATGTTATTAGTGAAATGTTTATATTTTCAATATTTTATGTGTTATGATTTTATAATGGTGCTTGGACATTTTACGAGTGGTTACGTGATAAACCAAATGATGGGTGGTTCCATGATAAACCAGAACTGATGGTTACTTTATAACCTCCAATGCATTGGGTATGGAAGTTGGTCGTATGGCTATTCCATTTACTGATTTGTGTGGAAGTCATCTGTATGTTTATTCCATTTAAGAATGTTTATGTCCCAAGTTACCTTTATATGTTATGTGTTATTTATATGGGTTTTATGGTAATAGTTTGGTTATAAAAGGGTAAGTAGTGATCTTTTATTCAGTGAAGAGTATTTACTACTTCATAAAGGTGAAAAGTATTACTTATGTAAAATTACTCATGGTTTACTTGTTGTTTTGAAAAACTAATAGTTTTCCTTCTTTGTGTATCCCTAACTGAGTTTTTTATGCTCATCCTAAGTTTTGATATGTTTTTCACAGGAAATAATGTGGAATAGGGTTAAGGATGGGATCAAGGAAAAT
Organism: Viscum album; assembly: GCA_963277665.1. Classification (NCBI taxonomy): domain Eukaryota; kingdom Viridiplantae; phylum Streptophyta; class Magnoliopsida; order Santalales; family Viscaceae; genus Viscum; species Viscum album. The sequence goes on from OY728137.1 coordinate 131,158,011, forward strand.
TCATGTTGTCTTAAACATGTAACGAGACATGACTCTTTTTTTCAAGAGTTATTGTTTTCTGAAAAAATGGAAAATGAGTAGAAGTGTCTACTTTGTATTTTTTTTGAAATACAATGTAATAGTTATGGCCTAATTCTCTAATACTCTAAACCTCAAAAGATCCTTAATGTGAATTATTCATTTAATTCATGATTATGTAATGTTTTAAGCCCAAGTCTTTATAGTTGGTACCAGAGGTCGGTTTAGATAACTTTAGGAGTTAGGGTATTGTTAAATAAATGTCCATAAATTAATTTATGGTAATATTGAAATGATATAGCACTTACAGATTACCATGTTGCTTAGCCTAATATATTTCCGTGTTCAGAATGGTTTTCCGTAGAGGAAACAGGGAAACTATGTTGGGACGACCTCAGGAGGAAGACAACCTCCCAAATCAGCAAACTAAGATGGTCAAAATCGAAACTGAACAGTTTGTTGCAGTGATGGAATAGTTGACTTAGGCTATAAATGGTGGTGGTATCTATGCACGAGATCATCCAGATCAACCGTAGAGGAACATGTTAGTAGTGGAGCATTTTAAGAGGCAATATCCCCCATCATTCAGAGGATAATCTGACCCTGTGCTAGCATAAGGGTGGATTAAAGCACTGGATAAGATTTTTGATGTCATGGGGTGTTCATAACATCAAAAGGATAGTCTTGCTGTTTACCATTTTGATGGTGAAGAAGATCAGTGGTGGTTGATGGTGAAAAATATTTGGGATAGTGATGAGACTGATGCTATTGATTGGGATGAAGTCAAAGGTATGTTTCTTGAGAAATATTTTCCTAAGTTGGTTCATCTTATGATGGAAAAACAATTGCTGGAATTGAGGTAGGAGGATGACTCAGTGGCTGCTTATAAAGAAAAATTCACTTGACTAGAATGGTATGCTCCAAATTTCATCTGAGATCTTGATAGTAATATATTTAAATTTTACTCAGGACTGAAGCCATGATATCAAAAATCATTATCCTCTCATGAGTTCAAAAGTTATGAAAAACTTGTTCGATGTGCGGAGAAGGTGTAAATGGAGTTTTCTGATGATCAGGTGTTCATTGAAAAACAATAGAATAAGAGGTCCAGTTGGTAGGCAAAGGGAAATAATTCCTCAAAGAATCTTGGAGTTAAGAATATTAAATATCCAACTTGTGAGAAGTGTGGTAAAAATCATCCTGGAGAATGTTTATCAAAGTCTGTAAAGTGCTTCTAGTGTGGTAAGTCTGGTCATATTGCTCGTAACTGTAAAGAAGATGATCAAATAGGAAATAAAAAGCCATCGGTAGAATGTTATAAATGTAATGAAATGCGTCATTATGAAAATAAGTGTCTAGTGAAGAACTCAAGTGAGGGAAATCATCCAGAATACAAGCAGAAAGGGGTGGTGAAATCCTTTAAAACTACTTCAGCAGATGTTGGGCCATCAAACGAAGTAGTATTAGGCACACTGTTTGTTTGTTCAGATTATGCCTATGTGTTGTTTGATTCCAAGTCTACACAATATTTCATTTCTAAGAATATTTCTAGTAAATTGGGAATTCCATTTCAAGATATGAATATAGAACTTATTTTAAAAACACCTAGATGAAATGTTGGGACAAACAGAAAACATAAGAACCTTCATGTCCTTGTGTGCGGGAAGAATCTACCTGAAAAACTTATTGTTTTGCCTTTAGTAGAGTTTGATGTTATTTTGGGTATGAATTGGCTTTCTATTTATCATGCTAAGATTGACCGTAGTGCTAAAGAGGTTTCATTTCAGAAATATTTACAGTTTGTGTACAATAATGAACCCTTTCTTTTGATAACATATCAGGAAGCTGAGAAACTAGTAAAATATGGAAATGAATGTTACCTTACACATATTGTTTAAAATAAAGGAACTATTCAGATTAATGATGTTCCAGTGGTAAATGAGTATCTTGATGTTTTTATGGATGAGTTGCCTGGTGTTATACATGATCAGAAAGTTGAATTTACTGTTGACTTAGATCCTGATGCTAAGACAATTTCAAAACCCCCTTATCGAATGGCTCAAATTGAATATTTAGAGTTAAAGAATCCATTGTAGGAGTTATTAGATAAAGGTTTCATTCTACCTATCACATCTCCATGGGGTGCTCCTATCTTGTTCTTTAAAAATAAAGATGGTTCAATGAGAATTTTCATTGACTATAGAGCATTGAATAACCTCACTATTAAGAACAAGTATCCTTTGCCTCATATCGATGATTTGTTTGATCAGCTCCAGGGAGATCAATATTTTTCGAAGATTGACTTGATATCGGGGTACCATCAGTTGAAATTAGATGACACAGAAATTCCGAAGACTGTGTTTCATACTAGATATGGTCATTATGAATTTGTAGTTATGCCTTCTTGTTTAACCAGTGCACCTGCTGTATTCATGGATCTTATGAATAGAATTTTATCTGAGTTCTTGGATAAGTTTGTGGTTGTGTTCATTGATTATATTTTGGTTTATTCTAAAAGAAAATAGGAGCATGAAATTCATTTAAGGTCCATCTTTCAAACCTTAAAAGAAAAGAAACTTTTTGGGAAATTTAGCAAGTGTGTGTTTTGGTTACAAAAAATTTCTTTATACACATTGTTTCAAAAAATGGCATAGTTGTTGATCCTACCAAAACAAAAGTTGTTGAAGAATGGCAAAGACGCACAAATATAATCGAGATTTGTAGTTTTCTTAGTTTGGTAGGTTATTACTAGAGGTTTGTTGAAAATTTTGTACAGATATCTAGTCCAATGACTAAGTTAACTCAAAAAGGTGATAAGTTCATCTGGACAAAAGAATGTGATGATTGTTTTCAAGAATTGAAAAAAAGATTGGTGAATGCTATATTTTTCTCACTGCCATCCAGAAATGGTGAGTTTGTTATCTAAAGTGATTCTTCGTTGAAAGGACTTGGTTGTGTCCTAATACAGAATGATCAGGTAATTACTTATGCTTCACATCAGTTTAAACCACATGAGTTAAATTACCCTGCACATGATTTGGAATTCGCTGCTAGTTTTTTGCATTAAAAATTTGCAGGCATCATTTCTATGGAGTAAAATATAAAATATATACTAACCACAAAATTTTAAAGTATATATTCACTCAGAAAGAATTTAACATGAGACTGAGGAGATGGTTGGAATTAATCAAGGATTATGATTGCACAATCCTTTACCATCTGGAAAAAGTAAATAAAGTGGCCGATGCTTTGAGTAAAAAAAGTAATGTCTCATTAACCTTGTTATGTTTGGAAGGAGATCCTTTGGTGTTTGATTTGATGAAATTTGGCATAAAAGTTGTTGGTGTAAAAAATTATTCTGTTTTGTTTCAGGTGTCAGTGAAATCATCTATATCAGACAGAATAAAGAAAGTGTAGAAAAAAGACAGTGAGTTGCAGAAAAAGGTAGAGTTGGTTAAGAAGGGTAAGTTTCCAGATTTTAACATTGATAATGATTGAGTTTTGAGGTTTGGGAAGAGATTATGTGTGCCTTGTGATACACAGTTGAAGAATGAGTTGTTATGTGAAGCTCATAGTTCTATGTTTTCAGTTAATCCTTGTAGTAATAAGATGTACAATGATCTTCGAGAGTATTACTGGTGGGATGGAATGAAAATAGATATTTCTGATTTTACTGTGATGTGTTTGACTTATCAGCAGGTTAAAGAAGGGCGGCAGTTACCGAAAGGGATTTTTCAGTCTTTATTAGTGGAAGAGTGGAAATGGAAAAATATATCCATGCACTTTGATGTGGGATTACCGAAGACATCTCAAGGTAATAATAAAATCTGGGTTATAGTTGATCGATTGAATAAATCTGCTCATTTCCTTCGTATTCGAGATACTTTGTCTTTATATCAATTCTCTCAGTTGTATGATAAAGAGACAGTCAAGTTGCATGGAGTTCCCCTATCCATTGTATCTGATCCTGATCCCAGGTTTACTTATAACTTTTGTAAAGGCCTTCAGAAGTCATTGGGTAGTGAATTAAATTTTAGTACAGCTTTTCATCCTCAATCAGATGGGCAGTCAGAATGAACAATTCAGACCTTGGAGGATATGCTATGTTCTTGTTCACTAGATTACCAGGGAAGTTGGGACCAACATCTTTCTTTGGTTGAATTTTCTTATAATAAATTTTTTCATTCTAGTATATAGATGGATATATTTGAGGAATTATATGGAAAGCGTTGCCGAACTCCAGCTTTTTGGGATGAAGTAGGTGAAAGGAAGCTGATGGGACCAGAATTGGTAGAAGAGATGGTAGAGAAATTTCGGTTGATTTAGAAGCACATGAGAATAGCTCAGAGCAGATAGAAAAGTTATGCAGATAACCAGGGGAAGTATATTTCTTTGGAGGTAGGTGATCATGTATTTCTCAATGTTTCTCCATGGAAAAGTGTAATGTGTTTTGGTAAGAATGGAAAGTTGTGTCCGAGGTTCATTGAACCTTATGAAATCCTAGAGAAAATTGGATTTGTTGCGTACAGAGTGGATTTACCTATAATGACCCAAAGTTTCATTAATGGAAATACCTCTTGATCTATTTAAATGTCTCTTTATGTTTATATAAAATGTAAACTTTTTTGGTTTTATGTTAAGAATTTTGACCGTTGCTAATATAGCCGTTGAACAGTGATCACATGATTAGTATAAATATAATACTTTAACAAATCCAATTTACTCGGACAAAAGAAGCGATGGCCTCATCCAGTAGAATTGATCCATACAAAGCCCATTTGTTCGAGCTCGGAAAAGAGGTGGCATCCTTGGGCTTCGCTCTTGACCAAGCCCAAGTTTAGTTTCATTATTTCAAGCTCTAACGGGACCGTCTACGGGAAAAGTGGAAGTTTATATAGATTACCACTCGAGCGATGTTATCCGAGCCACCCCAAGAGTCTGTCACCATCGCACACCTTACCCTTAGGTCTTATGAGGCTGTTTTAAGGGGTTATGTAACAAATCACTAATACTATGTTCATGTATATTATTTTTTGTATATAAAAAAGAATATACCTCCTTGTCATTTTTGATACATTGTAAATAGTTTTTAAAGTACAAATAGCCTTTTTAGTTATTATTTAATTAAGAATTTTATTTTATTAAATTAAGGGATTTTTGAATTGAATAATATTTTAATAAAATATTATTATTATTATTATTAAATTAATTTTTATTAAATATAAATGATCTTATAATTTTATGAATGAAATTATAATTTTTATTAAGGTTTGAAAGCCATTTCTGTCAAAACCCGTGAATTTTTTATAAATGTCAGTTTTTATTTTAAAAGTGAAAATTAACATATTTAGAAAATTATTTAGATAAAATAAATGTTATTTTTGGAATCATGACATCGAAATTATCCAACTGTGAATTTTTCCTAATTTTCTGAGACAGTCAAATTTTTGGGTAAAATTAAATACCATTTAAATATATAATGTGTTTTATGACATCATAATGGCTCAATAGTGATGTAATAAAATACTCTAATCTTTATGTTTGTCTAATATATGTTTTAAAATTAAAATAATGTGATTTTGGGTTTGTTTTACTTACATTTCAAATCATTAATGGACCCCTCAAGACTTATTAAACATCTTGTCTTTTTAAATTAATTTCCATGGGAGTGTGACTCACCTCCACATAAGCAACCTCATTATTTTAAGAAGTTAGGAATTTGGCCTTATAAAATATTGTTTTCCTCTTCCCTTTTCCAAAAACCATGGGCAAAAACCATGGGATTGTTTTTGGTTTGGATTAATTTAATGTAAGGGGACCCAAACCTAAATAATAATGAATTCCCTCACCTTTCCTATATAAACCCACCCAAGCTCCCACTTCCTCATCACTAAAATCCTTTTGAGTTCGTCCAAACTCTGCCCTAATCTCTCCAGAATCCTCCCAAGGTTCCCCAATCTCCCAATAAGCCTCTCACAAGCCTCTCTATAGCCTTTGGAAGTACACTTCCAAGTATGGGTTTTTTCTTCCTTTCTCATTTTTGTCCAATTCTCTTTAAGTTGTTTTACCCTTTTAATTTCAATTATGAATGTTGGGGTATGGTTTTGAACCTCCCTCATACTTCCATATTTATGTTTTAATGATGGGAGACCCCTTTCTCTCTCATTAAATGACTCCCATGTACACCCGTTACTATACCAAAATTCCGAAAGGAACTTCTCTCTCCTCTTTTACATTCAACCAATACTTTTGTATCATGAACCTAAATTCCATTACAATTGTTGGGACATGTATCTATATTACCTCATTAATGACCATTACATTTAAATTTGATGAGGAACCCCCTTTCTCTCTCATCAATCATTTTTATGAATTCTTATGTCACGCCGTTACGCTGCCGAAATCACACCGATTTTCTAAGCCAATGTCATTGTGTAGTGAATACCATGCCCATTTCTCCATCAAGGGTATTAACCTTTATTCAAATTTACTTATTGATTATAAAGTTTCATGTATGAATTCCACATTCCTTTATCGTGGAATAATTGATTATGTTTTATGAATCCATGTTTTATGATCCATGTGGCAGACTTATGAATGAAATGAAATGTTTAAGAAGGGTGCGCCCTTATAGCGCTCCAATGCATTGGGTAAAGTATAGTATCATGATACGTCATGTGCAATGAGTGTTGACTCATGCTAATTCAAGTTCAATGAGGGTTTACTCGTGCTTTATGTGCAATGAGGATTTACTCATGCTCTATGTGCAATGGGCCTTGGCTCATGCTAATTCCATGTTAAGTGCTGTTGCCACATTTCCATGTTATTATTATCATGCTTTATCATGCCTTTATGTTCATGTTTTTCTTATGCTCTATTGATATGCCTATTATCTAACATGTATTGTACTTCTCATGTTATTCCATGTGTACTCCCTTATTGGGCTTTATAGCTCACCCTTTTCTTATGCATGTCCTCAGGTTATCCCATGAAATGCTAAGTACGAAGGAATGTAGTGGTCATGTAAAGGATGTTTTAAATAAAGATATTGTATTTAATGATCCTAAGCCCCAAAGACACTAAACCTATTGATATTCTTTGTTTTATAAAGTGAAGATTTATGTAATAAATCATGTTTAAGTTTGTAATAAAAGCAGGGTTGTCATAGTTGGTATCAGAGGATAGGTTTAGTTATTTTTGCGATTAGGATTAGAAAACCCTAGTAAAGCCTTATAGAAAATACTAAGTATAATAAAAACATCCCTAATTTTTGGTGAGTATTGAGTAAGTGGTTTATCAAGCAAATACATACCTGTCTAGATACGAGCAGGTAGAGGCGGCTCTGACACAGATGTATCCTAGGGGTAAAACCCAAAAACACCGCTTTGAACTAGACTCGAACGGGAACTGGTGCATGACAACGGGACTTTCTAAACTCTTAATAACTACACTCCTGAGGGATATGTTTTGATAAATTCAGAAGCTTAGTATGAACCCTTATTAAGGGAATTAAAAAAAATGCCCTTAAGAATACATGTTAGAAAGTAGATCATGAAAATCCTTGATTGAAGCCTACAGAATCAAGAGTTATGGAAATAATAGTTTATTTATAAGTAATAAAATTTTGTCTTTGGATTACCCGTTATGAGTTACCCCTAACTTTCCTTTTATTTCAGCCAATGGCCGGTAATAGGAGGACTCGGGCTAACAACCGTTGTGAAGATCAGTGTGATGACCGTACTAATGAGATGCCCAATCCAATGGGAGATGGAATCACGAACTTTGTCATGCTTCTCTCTCAGCTAACTCGAGTTTTGAATAAAAACAAAGGTCAAGAGGAACGTTCAACCCCCTAAGAAAGAACAAGTCTCTATCGAGAGCTTCATGAGACAAAAGCCTCCTACTTTTAGTGGATCATTCGATCCCACTATCACTGAACAATGGATCAACTCCATTGAAAAGATCTTCTCCATCCTTCAATGTTCTGAACAAGAGAAGGTTCTCCTGGCGGATTATCATATAGAGGGTGAATCTGATAAATGGTGGAAGTTGATCAAAAATATGAAGCCTAAGGAGGAGATCGAGGTGTTGGAATGGAAGGATTTCCGAAAGATGTTTTTCGATAAATATTTTCCGCACACCCTTCGGCTTAAGAAGGAAAGGGATTTCCTTTCCCTCCTGAAAAAAGAAGAAGAATCTGTTAGAGCGTACGAGGCAAACTTCAAAAGGCTTGCACGATACGCTTTCGGCTTTGTCTTTACCCCCGAATGCAAGGTTGACCGCTTCTTTGGTGGGCTGAAGCCTAGACTGCGGAAAGCATTAGCGATCCGTGACTTCGACAGCTATGATGAAATTGTCCGATGTGACCTCATGGTCGAAATGGAGATCAGAGAATCATAGGGGTACCATGGGGACAAGAAGAGTAAGGTAGAATTCAATGCTAGCGGTCCGATAGATAAATCCAACGGTGCTAAGAAGATCCAGCACCCCACTTGCCAAAAGTGCAGAAAGAAGCACCCTGGAAATTGCCTTGAGGGGACAAGGAAATGATTCAGGTGTGGATGAGAAGGGAACCTAGCTGTTAACTGTTGGCAAGAAAGACCCGCGACTACGACAGAGGAGAGGAATGCCCCGTTCGAACCTCAACGCACTGTTCAATGCAAAAAATGCAAAGAACTGAGTCATTTTGCAAATTAGTGCCATAATCTAAGGGTTTTTGGAGGCAACCAACAACCTCCAAGGCAGCAAGGAAGATCTTTTGCCATCACTTCTGCCGAAGTGAACCCCGACAATGAAGTAGTGACATGTACTATAGTTATTCATTCAAGAATAGAGAGCATAATTTTTGATTCAAGTTCTACGCATTATTTTATATCTCGAAAGTTTAGTAGTACAATCCCATCACCACCACAAATCATGGAAGTGGAGATGTTGGTGAGTATGGAAAATGGGGAAATCATTGCATCCCATGAATATAAGTCCTCCCTTGTTATAATATGTGGATTTAATTTCCCGGTGAACCTCGTCATACTCCCTCTCGTGGAATTTGATGGAATTATTGGCATGGATTGGCTTTCCTTATATAGAGCCAACAGAAATTGCCGGGAGAGGGAAATCACTCTCCAGATGGAGAATCGACCCCCAATTCTTTACAAGTGTAAGGAGGAAGATGAATCTCCTTTAGCTCCATCATCTCAAGCATGGATATTACTGCCCTACGAGTACGCATATCTAGCTCAGATGATTGAGTCCAAGGAAGCAACGATCCTTGAAGAAATGCCTATTGCAAGGGAATTCACTGAAGTGTTTCATGAGGAACTGCCTGGTCTTCCTCCTAGGAGAGATGTTGAATTCTCAATTGAACTTATACTCGAGGATTTACCAGTATCCAAGACTCCATATAGAATGGTTGTTGTAGATCTTGAAGAGATGATGAAACAACTACAAGAGAATCTGGATAAAGGGTTTATACGCCCAAGTGCTTCACCATGGGGTGCACCAGTCCTCTTAGTCAAGAAGAAGGATGGGTCAATGTGGCTTTGCATCGATTATCGCAAACTTAAAAAAATCACGATAAATAACAAGTATCCTCTCCCATGAATTGATGACTTGTTCTATCAACTGCGTGGAGCACAATACTTATCCAAGGTGGACTTGCGGTCGAGATATTATCAAGTAAGGGTAAAGAAGTAAGATATCCCCAAGACTGCTTTTCGCACAAGATACGGGCACTATGAATTCATAGTAATGCCTTTCCGACTCAATAATGCTTTAGAAATCGTCACGGACTTAATGAATAGAGTCTTTAGAGATTACCTTGAAAAATTTGTGTTAATCTTTATAGATGATATTCTAATATACTCCAAAACCATGGAGGATCATGAGGAGAATTTAAGAACTGTACTGGAGACTTTGCGCAAGGAGAAGCTCTCTGCAAAGTATAGAAAGTGTGAGTTCTGGTTGAAGGAAGTCTCATTCTTGGGTCATATCATCAAAAGCAATGAGATATCTATGGATCCCTCCAAAACATATGCAATTGAGGGATGGTCGAGGCCAACATCGGTAACAGATATCCATAGCTTCTTGGGGTTAGTTGAATATTATCGACGATTTGTGAGAAATTTCTCACTATTTTCCAACCCTCTTACCAAACTAACTCGGAAGGGATTAAAGTTTGCTTGGAGTGATGAATGAGAAGAAAGCATCAAGGAGTTGAAAAGGAGTCTTATCACTATGCCTATGATCACTTTACCCACAAGTGGGGAAATTTTTGTGGTATTCAGTGATGCTTAGAAGAAGGTCTTAGGCTTTGTGCTGATGCAGAATAATAAAGTGACATCTTATGCCTAAAGGCAATTGAAAATCCATTAGTGAAACTATCCAACGCATGATATGGAGTTAGAGGCGATGATATTTGACTTGAAAATCTTGCGACATTATCTCTATGGAGAGAAATGTGAGATATATACTGACCACAAGAGTCTTAAATATATATTCAAACAAAAAGAGCTTAATATGCGCCAGAGAAGATGGATAGAGCTCATCAAGGATTATGACTGTTCAATCCATTACCACCCTTGGAAATCGAACAAGGTGGCAGATTCCCTTAGTAGAAAGGATCCAAAAATTCTTTCAATGATGATAATTGAGAAGGATCCAATCTTCTTAGACTTAATGAAGATGGACATGGGAATCATAGAGAAGGGAACATCATCAATGCTTTCACAAATGATTGCTCAAGAATGGTTAAAGGATGCTCAAAATGATGATGTGGGAATTCAAGAAAAAGTGGAAGGTATCAAAAAAGGGAAATACTCGGAGTTTAATGTTAATGAAGAAGGAATTGTGTGGTTTGGGAAAAGACTATGTGTTCTATTGAGTCCGGAGATGAAGAAGGAACTTTTGGATGATGCACATAGTTCAAATTTATCTATTCTCCCAGAGAGCACAAAGATGAATCGAGATATCCGAGAAAACCTTTGGCGGGATAATATGAAGAAGGAGATCGCTGGATATACATCAAAGTGCCTGGTGTGCTAGCAAGTGAAGGCAGAGAGATAGAAGTCTAAGGGGATGATGCAACCATTGCCCATACTAGAATGGAAATGGGAGAACATCACCATGGACTTTGTCACTGGACTTCCAAGGACATCCAAAGGCAAAAATTCAATCTGGGTTATTGTGGATCATCTTACAAATACTGCACACTTCATTTCTATTCGGGAGGATTCTTCATTGGATCAACTGGCACAGATATATATCAGAGAAGTGGTAAGGTTGCATGGAGTACCGCTATCTATTGTATCTGACCGAGATCCAAGATTCACCTCTATGTTTTGGAAGAGTCTTCAACATGCTCTAAATAGTGAACTGAACTTCAGTACGACCTATCATCCTCAAACTGATGGCCAATCCGAGCGGACTATCCAAACACTTGAGGGAATGTTGAGATCATGATCAATGGAATTTAAAGGAGGATGGGATCAACATCTTCCTCTAGTTGAGTTCTCTTATAATAACAGTTTCCACTCAAGCATCCAAATGGCACCATATGAAGCCCAGTATGGGAAAAGGTAAAGAACACCGGCATGATGGGATGAGGTCGGTGAACGTAAGCTGCTTGGACTAGAAATGGTCGAGGAAATGGTGGAGAAGGTGAAAACCATTCAGTAGCATATCAAGGCATCCCGAATTCGACAGAAGAGTTATGTAGATAATCATCGATGATACCTTGAGTTTAAAGCTGGACACATGGTTTTTCTATGCATATCTCCATGGAAGAAGGTTATGAGGTTTGGAAAGAAAGGGAAGTTAAGTCCAAGGTATATTGGCCCCTTCAAGATTCTTGATCGTGTTGGGGATGTGGCCGATCAACTAGCACTTCCACCTACCATGGACAAAGTACATGATGTCTTTCATGTATCCCTCTTAAGAAAGTACATACCGGACCCATCACATGTACTCTCTTCTAAGGTGGTACAGTTGGAAGATGATCTTTCTTATAAGGAGAAACCAGTGAAGATCTAAGATCGTAGAGAAAAAGTTCTACGAAATAAGACAATGCCCCTCATCAAGGTGTTGTGGACAAACCACAAGTTTGAAGAAGCGACTTGGGAATTAGAGGAAATGATGAAGCTGAGTTACCCCCATCTGTTTTTGTGTGGGAAAAGGAAAATTTCAAGAGCAAAATTTCTTAAGGGGGGAATATTCTAACAACCCAAAGTTTCATTAATGGAAATCACTCTTGATATAATTAAATGTCTCTTTATGTTTATATAAAATGTTAACTTCTTTGATTTTATGTTAAGAATTTTGACCATTGCTAATATATCCGTTGAACAGTGATCACATGATTAGTATAAATATAGGACTTTAACAAATCCAATTTACTCAGACAAAAGAAGCGATGACCTCATCCAGTAGAATTGCTCCATACAAAGCCCATTTGTCGGAGCTTAGAAAAGAGGTGGCGTCCTTGGGCTTCGCTCTTGACCAAGCCCAAGATAAGCTTCATCATGTCAAGCTCTAATAGGACCATCTATGAGAATAGTGGAAGTTGATAGAGATTACAACTCGAGAGATGTTATCCGAGCCATTCCAAGAGTTTATCACCATCGCACACCTTACCCTTAGGTCTTATGCGACTGTTTTAATGGGTTATGTAACAAATCACTAATACTATGTTCGTGTATATTATTTTTGTATATAATAAATAATATACCTCCTTGTCATTTTTGATACATTGTAAATAGTTTTTAAAGTACAAATAGTGTTTTTAGTTATTATTTAATTAAGAATTTTATTTTATTAAATTAAGGGATTTTTGAATTAAATAATATTTTAATAAAATATTATTATTATTATTATTAAATTAATTATTATTAAATTAATTATTATTAAATATAAATGATATTATAATTTTATGAATGAAATTATAATTTTTTATTATGGTTTGAAAGCCATTTCTGTCAAAACCCGTGAATTTTCGATAAATGTCAGTTTTTATTTTAAAAGTGAAAATTAACATATTTATAAAATTATTTAGATAAAATAAATTTTATTTTTGGAATCAGGATGTCGAAATTATCCAATGGTTAATTTTTCATAATTTTCTGGGACAGTCAAATTTTTGGGTAAAAATTAAATACTGTTTAAATTTATAATGTGTTTTATGACATCATAATGAATCAATAGTGATGTAATAAAATACTATAATCTTTATTTTCGGCCAATATATATTTTACCATTAAAATAATGTGATTTTGGGTTTGTTTGACTTACATTTCAAAGCATTAATGGACCCCTCAAGAATTATTAAACATCTTGTCTTTTTAAATTAATTTCCATGGGAGTGTGACTCACCTCCACATAAGCAACCTCATTATTTTAAGAATTTCGGACTTTGGACTTATAAAATATTGTTTTTCTCTTACCTTTTCCAAAATTCATGGGCAAAAACTATGGGATGTTTTGTTGTTTGGATTAATTTAATGTAAGGGGACCCAAACCTAAATAATAAAGAATTCCCTCACATTTCCTATATAAACCCACCCAAGATCCCACTTCCTCCTCACACAAAAGCCTTTGGAGTTCGTCCAACCTTTGCCCTAATCTCTCTAGAATCCTCCCAAGGTGCCCCAACCTCCCAATAATCCTCTCACAATCCTCTCTCTAGCGTTTGGAAGCACACTTCCAAGTAAGGGTTTTTTCTTCCTTTCTCATTTTTGTCCAATTTTCTTTAAGTTATTTTTCCCTTTAAATTTTAATTATGAATTTTGGGGTATGGTTTCACACCTCCCTCATACTGACCTATTTATGTTTGAATGATGGGAGACCGCTTTCTCTATCATTAAATGCCTCCCATGTACACCTGTTACTATGCTGAAATTTCGAAAGGAACTTCTCTCTCCTCTTTTACATTCAAGCAATACTTTTGTATCATGAACCTAAATTCCATTACAATTGTTGGGACATGTATCTATATGAACTAATTACTCTCCATTACATGTAAATATTATTAGGAACCCACTTTCTCTCTCATCAACCATTTTTATGAATTCTTATGTCACGATGTTATGCTGCTGAAATCACACCGATTTTCTAAGCCAATGTCATTGTGTAGTGAATACCATGCCCATTTATCCATCAAGGGTATTCACCTTTATTCACATTTACTTATTGATTATAAAGTTTCATGTATGAATTTTACATTCCTTTATCGTGGAATAAATGATTATGTTTTATGAATCCATGTTTTATGATCCATGTGGCACACTTATGCATGAAATGAAATGTTTAAGAAGGGTGCGCCCTTATAGCGCTCCAATGCATTGGGTAAAGTATAGTATCATGATACGTCATGTTCAATGAGTGTTGGATCATGCTAATTAAAGTGCAATGAGGGTTTAATCGTTCTTTATATGCAATGAGTATTTACTCAGGCTCCATGTGCAATGAGCCTTAGCTCATGCTAATTCCATGTTAAGTGTTGTTTCCACATTTCCATGTTATGATTATCATGCTTTATCATGCCTTTATGTTCATGTTTTTCTTATTCTCTATTGATATGCATATTGTCTAACATGTATTTTACTCCTCATGTTATTCCATGTGTACTCCCTTAATAGGCTTTATAGCTCACCCTTTTCTTATGCATGTCCTTAGGTTATCCCATGTAATGCTAAGTATGAAGGAATATAGTGGTCATGTAAAGGAAGTTTTGAATAAAGATGTTGTATTTCATGTTTTAAGTTTTTATGTAATTATCCTAAGACCCAAAGACACTAAACCTCTCAATCTTCTTTGTTGTATCAAGTGATGTTTTATGTAATAAATCATGTTTAAGTTTTTAATAAAAGCAGGGTTGTCATATTACCTCCAAGTTTATCCTAGATACACAATGTTTTTGATGTTTCAATGTTGGGAAATAATATACCAGATCCATCTCAAGTTTTGAGCCCAGATTTAGTTCAGTTGGAAAAGAATATCTCTTATTAAGAACAACCAGTCCATATTCTTGACTGTATAGAGCAAGTGTTGCATAATAAGGTAATTAACAAGGTAAAGGTTTTGTGGAAAAACCATATGGTTGAAGAGGCAATGTGGGAATCAGAAAATGCTATGAGGGATAAATACCCCCACTTATTTTGATAAGAGAAAAAAAATTGAGAGGACATAATTTCCAAAAGGGGGGAAGGATGTAACATCCAAGTAAATGAAGAATAATAGATTTTCATACATATTAATATTTGTGAATTAAATATTAGTTTTACTTTAAAAAGGGTTGATATGTTCGATAGCGTACCCGATATGCAACAACGAGTTTCTTTGAAATTTTACATTACACACTAATAATATAATATTATTGTTTAAAATGGAAGTTAACTCATATCCATTGTATTTGTGGGAATGAAAAAAACTAACTGCAATATGATTATACATGTTTGTTAAATGTATTTACTCTTATCTAATAAAAGTTAGATGTTCTAAATGTGAATGAATCTAATATTAAACATATTTTACCTTAAAAGGTCAATTTACCACCCTTTAATGGAGAACCATATTTAAATCTAGTCTTGGTCACTTTAATAAACTCTATTTGACCAAATAAAATCCTTCTTTAGAATGGGGACATCAAAATTTACTTTTTGTAAATTTTTGGAATTTTTCCGATAAAGTTCATTTTTTAATGAATAATAAAAAATATTGTATTTTAATTCAAAACTACGTTTTAATCTTATTTATTTATATGTTTAGATTATCTTTTTAATTTGTTTTAAAGTGTAATTACAATATATTTTTACCACTTAATCCAATGTTGGACATCGAAATTAATTTCACTTTGAATTTGGACATAAATAAGTGTCAATCTTTTGATAGTTATTGTTTCTTAAAAAACCACTATTTTTTTAACAACAAGAATTAATTTTAAATTAATAAATGAAACTTATATGTTTAGAATTTGGTGAAATAGAGATCATTTTTTAATTTGTACTATCAAATATAGCTTATGATGAATTATTGGTATCGAAAAACATCAATTTTTGATGAATAGTGAAACCACTTAGTAGTAGTTAAAAAAACTAACCTTTTCATTTAAATGAAATTTTACCACTTCTGTGAATTGAATTTCCAAAATAAAAAATACATTATTGTTATTAGTAAGTAAAATATGGTTCAATAAGATGAAAATATTTTTTGGTGAATAGTAACTTTTGACTTTTATTTACCGCGGTTAAAGGTAAATAGGGTAAATCAAGGTAAAAAGAATATTATAATAATTCAAAATTACCTTAACACTTTTTCTAACCTTATTGGATTAATAATGGCCAACCATAGGCTTCCTTGGTTAGATTTTGGGACCCCAAGGAGCAACTTATGAATGATAATGACACTTTAGATTAATTAATTTGAAATAATGCAAAAATGGCATAAACCAAAATCTTTTAGTAAATTAATTTTTATATGGTGTTACATAACTTATCTTTTCAACTATAAATATTCATTAGAAATATAAAAATATTTCCTACATCATTTTATATTTTTTAATTTTTAGACATCAAATAAATTAAATTATTTATGACACAATAATGATGTAGTGTTTACCTCATTAATAAATCATTTAATTAAATAAGATTATAAATATTATAATAACATCCAAAACCTGTCCAATTCTTATTAGATGATTTTATTTCGACCATAAGTAATCTTAAATTTTAATTTAATGATTTTTAGACATTTAGAAACTGAATATAATTATATAATAAAATAATATGTTCACACTTTCCTAAAGAGGCCCTCCTCCCCCTTATAAAAGGAGACCATTTCTATCCAATTCCACACACCTCTCAAGCATTGTGGCGCGTCCAAAATCTGTCCAATTAAGCTCCCTACATCCCTCTCTTCCACATAGAATCCTTATCTTAGGCAGAAGGCACTTCAACAAACCATTTTGGTTCAAACCAAAGTGAGTTACCCAAATTAAAGGTAACAATTTATCTTAACTTCTTTTCTTTTATTTTACTTCTCCAATCCCTAAACTCTTTTTATTACTTTATTTTATAACAACAAAAATATCCTAAATATACTATGATGTTTTTATGAGAATTATTCTAACTACACTTACACACACCTCCATCTAAGGGTTGAAGAACATATTGTTTCTGTGGATGGTAAACTAATAACTCACAAAACAATGATTGTTCGATTATCTCCTACCACCTCTCATGGTGGCCATTAAGATGGAAATTTATTTATATATGATATATATTATGTTTATGGTTTCTTTATTCTTCTGTATTTTTTTATAGCATACCTTTATGGTTTCCATTATGGGTAAACGCGATAATTTCATTTGAGGAAGTACGGACTACCGCCCCTCAAAGTGATATGACTCGTTCATGCCATACATGGGATGTATAAAGGATAGATTTAATGGTATTATATATGATATTATAATGTAATTATAATATACCTATGTATCATTATGTTTTAATTCCATTAAAATAATAAATAGAAATGAAAGTAGCATTCATGCGTACGTACGACTTACCGTCTCCATGAACGGTGCATTTCATTTTATACCTCCAAATGATATGTACTATTATAAATATATATATATATATATATATATAATGGATATATATGATACATATGATATCTAAATCATTAATATCATTTTGGATATAATGAACTTTTGACCATGTGAACAACTTGGAACTATATGGTGTTCATTTGTGACTCTAGTAACAAATATCGACAAAATGAACATTATTAACTTGAATGATTACATAATGTTTATAACATGGTAATAAGTGTTATAAATGGAATAATACACTTGAAAAAGGTTCTTAAGAAAGTAGAAATTAACTTTAATTTATTATTCATGAGATTAAGGAACGATCGAGTCAATTCCGACATGAGGTAAGGGACTTCTTCTCAATCTCCTTTCATTGAGGCATATTTTGTTTTAATACACGACTTTCATTTATACGCTGTATAAAAACCATTGAATTTTTAAAGGGAATATTTTTTCTGTGAAGAATTTTACAAATCAAAAAAATGAAAGTTTTTAACGTTCCCGACGATAATGACCTCTCCACTGCCGTAATCATTATTTGGATTCCTCTATTAGCCTTAATGTTTTCTAAAATGAAAAGGAAATCCCTTATTCTGTTTTCAGGAATTTTGGTATTGAAAATGGTTTTTGAAATGGATTTATTATTTCAATATCTTGAAATTATTTCTTGTGATTGCAAATTAAATGTTATTAGTGAAATGTTTATATTTTTAATATTTTATTTATTATGATTTTATAATGGTACTTAGACATTTGATGGGTGGTTACGTGATAAACCAAATGACGGGTGGTGTCGTGATAAACTAGGATGGGTGGTTACATTATAATCTCCAATGTATTGGGTATGGAAGTTGGCTGTATGGATATTCTATTTAGTGATATGTGTGGAAGTCTACTGTATGGTTATTTCATTTAGGTATGTTTATGTCCCAAATTACCTTTATATTTTATGTGTTCTTTATATAGGTTTTATGGTAATATTTTGGTTACAAGAGGGTAAGTAGTGTTCTTTTATTCAGTGAAGAGTATTTACTACTTCATAAAGGTTAAAAGTATTACTTATGTTAAAGTATTCATGGTTTACTTGTTGTTTTGAAAAACTAACAGTTTTCCTTCTTTTTGTATCCCTTACTGAGATTTTTATTCTCATCCCAAGTTTTTGAAATGTTTTTCACAGAACATAATGTAGAATAGGATCAAGGATGGGATCATGGAAAAGTCATACTGTCTTAAACATGGAACTAGACATGACTCTTTTTTTCAAGAGTTCTTGTTTTTTGAAAAAATGGAAAATGAGTATAAGTGTCTACTTTATATTTTTTTTTGGAAATGAAATGTATTAGTTATGGACTAATTCACTAAAACTCTAAACCTAAAATGACCTTTAATGTGAATTATTCATTTAATTCATGATTATGTACTGTTTTAAGGAAGGGTCCTTATACTTATATCCTCTATATTATATATTATATTATAATTTTTTAAAATTTAAATCAAATGGTAATATCTACGATGTTGGAAAATTATAAGAATGACTTTCCAAATTATTGAATTGTATTGAAATAAAAATAACAATGGATTAGTGATGAAATTTTAAAATATAAAATTTGAAAATGATACCGATCATTTGAAAAAATATTCAAGGTTCTATTCATTAAAAACACGTAAAAAATCATAGATTTTGACAATTCTAAAAAAAATAAACCATAAATATTTATAGCATTAGATATTATAAATAATTAATTTATCTTAAATTACATTTAAACAGTGGTCACATACATATAATAAGTAGTTATATCTCACTTATTTTACCATAAATTTATTACTGGTTGTTTATTATGATTAATGTTTATGGAAAATTGAATTATTTAAAAGTCCAATGATTCATATTTACTCAATATAACATATTTCCATCTCCAATATTTTATAAAAATTTACACTAGATACACATTTAAAGAACTTTATTTTATTCCATTAATTCATTTCATTATTTTTTACCCACATTTTAGTTGTGTTAAGGAAAACATGTTCTTGTAAAGGGCCATGTAAATCCCCAGGTTTTGAATTTTTTGGTCCCTCTAGATTCCTTTGAGATTTAATATACTGAAGATTAATTATAGAGGAGGATAAGGTTTAGATTTCTATTCAAGGTATTGATGTGAGGAAGCCAATTATTTCCCAAAAGGTGGCTGGGCTGAAAGAAATAAATTCTACTGCTTGAGGTAGTATATAACATTTTCCACACAACACTAGTTATTTTAGAATTTACCAATGGTTTATCTTAGTTTCACTTAAAATGGTGTTATTATCTATTTATGATGGGTAAACCGATGTTATACTAGATTGGGGAATGATTACATAAAGAAAATGTTAATATGAGATTTATAAAATTGATCTTTTTTAATTGGGAAGATGATTTTGATTCCTTATATTCACACATTAGTTTTTCAGGTAATAGTTTTTAATTATATATAGAGTATATATCCCAAGATTTAACCATGATAGTATATTTAAATTTCCTGGGATTAACCGTGATAGTATCAACTAAGTGACACCATTAAAAATATGGTTGTCAAGGATATACTCCAAGTATTTTTACAATGGTTTAACTCTTGGTAATAAAGGAGACCAATTGCAATGGATATAACTTTCGCGATTTAGAAAATTAGTTGAATTATGATTTTCCTTCTATTTTTTGGTTTAAGAAAATTGTTCTAAACTATACCCATAGGTGAATTTATATTTGTTATTATTAAATAATAATTATGACATTTTGAGGGGTTTCATGTCAATACTCACTATGGTTTTTTTCACATTATATACCAATTTACCAAAGTCAAATGGTTTTTTATTGGCTCAATATATTTTCATTAAGTTATAATTATTCTTAATTAAATATATTCTTATATGTTTGTAATATAATTCTACTTTTCTCTTCAATGCAGTCTTTTTTATTTCATCATACATCAAAAGAATTTTATTACAAAAATAGTTTTTTATATATTATTACCCCATAAATATGTTTCATTATAATGGAAAAATTAACTTTAAAATTTTTATATTTTTCATCCACTTCCTTGTAATTTAATATGATAAAATGGTTGAATTGATTATATTTGAAGCTATATATTAATTTTCTTCCACAATTAGAACATTTTAATTTTATTCTATTTGAAAAAAATTATATCATATTTATATGTGTGGGACAATTTAAAAAAGGTAAATTATTTTAAAATGATTCTTTTCATCCATTAATTTTTTATATTCTAATACATTTTTTAATATATTCACGTTTATTTCATTTATCATTATTTTATTTAGAAATATATTAAAGAAATAATTTTTTAAATTTTCATTCTTCATCATCTAAGAAAATTGATATTGGACACCACTTTTAACTTTGTTTTTATGGTAACATTTCTAAAATATGGAGAAATTAATTTTTACGATTAATTTTTTATTTTACACTTTTTATTATCTTTTTTATGTTTAATAAAATCATTTATAATATATTATTAGAACTTCTTTAATGTAAGTTTTATAAAAATACCCTTATCATTATTACATTTCATTAAAATGATGCTTAAGACACTTATTTATCAATTTATAAGTATTTTATTATTGTGTGAAAGATAAATAATTTATTTATCAAGACATAAAAATTTTTGTATATTATTTATCTATGATATAAATAATTTACATTACATCCATTTGTTGTTAGTTATAGTATATTTCCTTTAATTTTACCTTTTAATAGAGTATATAATATTGAGAAATAACCCCTTGATTAATTATCCAAATTTAAATTTTTATGAGGAAATAAAATCCCTATAAGTGGATTGATCTATAACTTTCTTTGTATATCACTATAAACATTTCTTCATAATTAAAATATTTATTCTAATTGCTTTCCCCTATCAGAACTATACTCCAATTTCTTATGATTGAAAATTATTCATATTGATAATTATATCTTTTGATGACTGCAGAATTTGATTTTCCTGACTATATACCTTTTATTCTATATAGTGCGAAAAACTCATAAATCATTAATTTAATTGATGGGTAATTTACTAGGAAGATTATATCAATCATTGGAATATTTATAGCTCATAAATATTTCTATAGAGCATGTTTATTTTTAACGGTTAATCATTTAATAAATTTTTATTGCTTCATGTGAAACACATATGTATAGTTTATTATCATGTGAAAGGTGGGTTAGGTAAAGAAAATGAATATATTGGATAATTTTTTTTATCTCATGCTAATTTTATTAAATATAGGTAGTGAATCTTGATACTTTTTTGTGGGATGCAGATCACTATTTCTGAGGAAATGTGTTACGGGATACATGTTGGTGTTTCCAAATCCACAATTTTATGATGGTATTGGTGGTAAATATTGACATATATTATGATTTTAATTCTAATTCTTGTTTCCAAATTACATGTAATATTTCCAGGGATCATGATTATTTTCCCATGTTACCAAATTCTCATAAAATGTGTCCAGGGCTCATGATTATTTTCTCATGTTTTGGAATCACTATATCAATGTTTCCATGTATCAAGATTGTGGAATTATGATTTTCCATTATTATTCCACTGTAGTATTACACCCTATTTTTGATTTCTATTTTTATATATTTATATATCTTGTTCTATGACTATTTTATCAACTTTAATAATCAATTCCTAATATCATACTCTTTAATCAAATATTTTCCCATGGTTATTTTTTCTAATATTTTAGGATCTAAGACTTCTAACAGACTAATACGATTCATCTATTGTAGATTTTTTGAGATCAATACTTTTTTAGGTATCCCAAATTAATAAGGACCTTTTATGTATGACTATGAATTAGAGGGAATCTTGTTTGAAAAATTTAATTGAAGATGTTGAAGAACTATTTTTTATATATTTCAATATCTTGTTCAATGACTATTTTACCATATTTAACAATCAATTCCTATGATCATATTCTACAATCACATATTTTCCTATGTTTATTTTTTGTAATATTTTATGATCTAAGGCTTCTGATACACTAATATGATTTATTTATTATAGAGTTTTTGAGATCAATACTTTATTAGGTATCCCAAATTAATAAGGACCTTATATGTATGACTATGAATTGGAGGGAATCTTGTTTGTAGAATTTAATCCTGTTAGTAGAATTTAATCTTGTTTGTATAATTTAATTGAATATTTTTTAGTTAATCTCAAGGTTGTTAAACCATTAAATCTAGAGAATGTATGTTTTAATATTTAGATGATATATAAAATGATTTATTTTTTATTTATCCATATTAATTAATCTTATAGTAACTTTGTAAATTTTTTTATAATACCATATCTTAGAGTCTACATTTTTAGTTATTAAGAGGTATTGAAGTGGGGTTTTTTTTATTTTCATTGATTGGTCATGGGATAATAATGGGATAAAGAATAAACCATCATAGTATTAAAAGTTATTAAAATTGATGGAACCATTAGTGTGAGAGGTTGAAATGAAAGTGTTACAGTTTGACTCAATAATGTTATATTTGAACATAATGTATATCTGGTTCAAATAATTATTTCATAGTATAATATAAATTAAGATTTATTTTTAATACTCATAAATTTATATAAACTAATTTGATTTAAAAAAATTTCATTTTAGTATTTTTTTGGAGATATGTTTATGAAAATCAATATGTGAAAATTATAACTCTAAGAACATTAATGTCATATAACATAGTAAAGAGGAATGTTTGTAAAAAATGGTTATCATAATTGAAATTCAAAAATATACATATTATGATGGAAATTATGAGATTCATAATATTATCGAAATTATTGAGGTTGATATGTCTTTGGAAGTTATATCTTGAGTCATTTTTTACTAATGGATACCATTAACCATTTTTATTAGTTAGGGATAATTTGAGTTATAGGGATGAAATTTATTTTAAGGAGAGATAATGTAACAACATAGATTTAGGTTTAAAATATCCGCCCTTTTTAATTGTTTTGTTTAGGAAAATTAATAAAAAATTGAGTAAAATAAAAATTATAATAAATGAATCAAATAAACAACACATTATTCTCTCATAGTGAAACAATAAAAAACTAAATGAAAAAATGTATTATATTCCATGGATTATTATATTTCATGTATTATTAAATCCATTTAATGTTAATAAAATAAAATTGGAATGTAAATGGAATTTAAAATTTTCATTATAAATAGAAATTTACCTAGATCATCTTCATAAGTGAGTATCACTATTAGTAAAACTAAACCAATAATGAGAAAGAACATCATGAATGGTGAAAAAATATTACATCATTTTAATTGAATATAACTGGAATAAGAAGTGTGATGACATAAATAAGAATTTAATGAATTTATAAAATGTGATGTGGTCAATATAGCAATTATTTGACTGTTATAAAGGCATATTTAATCATTGTTTATGATGATAGTAATCATCTTACCAGTTCAGAATTACTCATATTTAGATAATCAAAGTAATTTTTATTAAAAATAAATATACAAATATTTAATATAATAAGTTTAGTTTCCATTGAATTTTTTTATTTAATAGAATAAATTGTCACCATTTCATTGGTGAAAGTATGATTGATTATGAATTAAGTATTTTTATAAAATACTATTTTCCCTAAAAATATTCCTTTGATAGAATTATTTTAGTAAAATAGAATAAATAATTACATGTAATTAATAGTAAAAAAGTAAATAACATCCATGGGGTAATTATTGAATTATAATGTAGAATAATTTATCGACTCATGGAAAAATAATTATGTTTAATTTTAAAAAATATTTCAAATATTATATTATATTCTTAAAAGATAATTTTCTCATATTTGAATTATAATTTTTTTTAAAAATTACTATTTGTTATATTTTTATTATAATAGAGAATCGTAAAATTATTATTATTTTATTAAAAATAGGAATAAATTATTTAATATTAAAAAATATATTTTCAATGATTTTTTTCTTATTTTGGGTAATTTTAACTTATTATGCAAAATTAATCACTATAAAATAATTATTATAATTATATATATATGATGAAACAAATTACCATTCATTTAATGATTATTAATGTCTTATAATTCTGAATATATCTATTTTTCAATTTAAAAAATATATTTTAATTTTTTTTATTAATGTGATATACAATTATATTTTAAAAATAATTTTTATCACTATTAGAAATTGAATCTAATAAAATGGATTTCAAATTAGGAAGATTTATTTATAAATATGATTATAAATTAAATTTTTGCTTTAGTTAAACAAATATAAGTTACTGAAGTGAAAAGTAAGTTACCACTGTAAGGTAAAATGAGGTTGAAGTATTAAATTAATAGATAAAGACATGAAATATATATAATGTTTTTTAAATTATTAAATTAATGAGATATTCCCAATATTCTTCTAATTTGGATCCACTTTCTATGAAATTCCTTACACATTTAAAAATGGGTATTTGGGAAAATCTCACATAAACTCATTTATAAAAGGACCCCTGCTCAACCCACTATAAAAGAACATTTATCTAGTTATTCTTATGGATAATACATAAAATTATTTCCCTTATAAATATCTCTCATATAGGGTAGCTTCTAGTCTCAGGAAAAATTCCCAGTTCTTTCAAAACTAAAAACAATTATATGAGAAGACAATATATATTCTTTATATATAATGTCTTGTTATCCGATGTTTTTTATTATTTTTTCTATAACAATTTCTAATACTGATATATAATATTTATAGAATCATATTTATATAACTAAACTTATATAATAAACATAATTTAGTAAAATCACCACATAATCATATATATGCATTTATTGTAAAATGTTCTATTTTGGGTCAGTTTTTCCACCTAAATGGATGATGAAATAAAATTTTTAATGGATGTTTATTAAAACATAGTTACTTTTAAAAGATGATAATAATTTTTTTGATCTGGAATAGTGATATTAATATTTAACTCATAATTAATATAATAACTAATATTTGTACTAAATTAGTAAAACACACTTATTATGGATTTCATCTGTGAAAATATTATAAAAAATTTCATGTAATGAACCTAGAACTCAAAAAATATTCATTGAAATAAAATTATAGTACCTTGAAGATTCATTATAAATCTTACCCATGCACATGGAATAATATCCAAGATCTCCCTACCAAAATAGATGAAGAAAAATTAGAACTATTATCTACTGATGACCACCATAAAATATAAATAAAAAATAACTATGTTGTAAATGAATATAAATTATTAATATAAAAGATCATAAATCTGAATATGTATCCTAAATAGATTATTAATGAATATATTATTATTTTATGGTAAGTGAGAGTGTTTCCAAGAATGTTAAAATATAATATAGGAGATTTGTTAACTCAATTTTCATTTCATTATTTCAAATTATTTCTAAAATGACTACGTGATTTTTATGTTTTATTTCCATTTAATTTTATTATATATCAATTAATATTTATTTTATATTTTATTTTATTTTTTTCTCTATCATTATTCTTTACTGATTCACACATCAATAAATATATCATTGTAAGTCTTTTCATCTCAATTTCTCTTTATTGAGGCATGTTTCATTGGATGCATGTATTTTCAAGTATATGATTTATATACTACACCATTTTATTGATTTATACTTTACCAAATTCAAAAGGGGTTTTCATGACCCAATAACATTTCCTAGAGTAATAATCATTCTTCTTTAACTGTGTTTTTCTATTATTATTATATTCTATAGTTCGACAATGATATATGGAATTTTTACATTCTTTCTTAGAGAATAATTTTTATTACCCAAATACACTTTTTCATTGATTATTATTTCAAAAATATGTGTGGTTATAAAGGCATAACTCTTACATTATTTTTTTCATATTATTATTCCATGACCACATTAATTAATTCCAAAAAATGGATGATATGATTATTTTGAATAAAAAATATTTATTATCTTCTAAAACCATAATATTTAGTTTTTATTTTATTCAGAATAAATTGATATATCGTTTTAATCAATTTGGGATACTTCAAATAAATAAATATTATTTTAAAAAATAGTTCATTCCACTTAAATAAATTTTATATCTTCTACTAAATATTTGAAATTCTTCAATGTTATTTTACTGAATGTTCTATTATTGGGATGTTTATTATCAAAAAAATGTTTTAAATGTTAATTTTCTCATTTTGAATAAAATTAATTTTGAAAACAATTTTTAACTTTTTTATTTATGTCAAAATTTCTAAATCATAATGGGATAAATTTTTTGGATTTATTTTCCATTTGTCACAATTTATTTTCATGTTTAATTTTAAGGAAATTTTTTATATTATATTTTTTGACAGAAAATTGTTTTTTTATTATGAAAACACTTTTGAGGAAAAAGTGAGAAACCATACAGGACTTCATTAAATCAGCGCTTAACTGCTTCACCGCTTCACCACTTCACAACTTCACCA
Source organism: Viscum album (assembly GCA_963277665.1). Taxonomy (NCBI): domain Eukaryota; kingdom Viridiplantae; phylum Streptophyta; class Magnoliopsida; order Santalales; family Viscaceae; genus Viscum; species Viscum album. Next base: position 131,185,148 of record OY728137.1, read on the forward strand.
CTTCACCACTTCACCACTTCACCACTTCACCACTTCACTAATTCACCACTTCACCACTTCACCACTTCACCACTTCACCACTTCACCACAAAAAGCCGTACATGATTCACATCGATTCAAGCATTCCTACAAACAAACCTATACATCTGGATCTGAAATCATCAAGAGAAAACTGAGGTACCATGAAGTAGGGGACACGAACATCAGAATAGCTAGACAAACCACAAAACTGGTCTCCTCGAATGCCCACTGGTGCAACCGTCAACACCATCCAAAATCCACAAACCCAATAGCTGACTCCAGTTAGAGTTTTCCCAAACCCTCCAGCAACATGAGATGAACCCAAAGAGCTCATACATAAAAGGCGATGAAGAAACCTGAATGGGAAAGATCAGGCTATTCGGACGTCGCACCCTACTCTGCAGATAACCATTACACAATCTCGAACCAAGGGACACACCATAGACCCCTTTTCCACCAGGATGAATCCAATGCAATTTCACCCCAAAATTATCACTAATAACTTCATGATGCATCCGCAACCAACATAGTAACATCTTCCGCACATCACCCATCACCATATCCAAAAATTCAACCTAGAAGAAAAATTGTAGAAACACCGAACCAGTCAAACTTCAACGAAGGAAACAACAATGCAGAATCACAAAAAAGACCTGCTGGAAGGATTGTAGGACCTTCGAAGTCCAGAAATCCCCCTCCCCTCTGCGATACTCCAGGGCCAATGAAAATTGGAGCTTCGACCGCCACGACACCTTCGTTGTCGATGCGAGACCAAGATCCGACACTGAGAAGCCTCCTCATGCCTGCCACAACGCCTTTGCCCGCCAGATCTAATGTCGACTCAACATTGACCTTTAAGACACACCACATCACCTCTAGAGATCTATGTGGTGATTTCAAATCTACTATTTTAAGATGGTGTTAGTGATACACATATACACTTGACATCATTTGTATTCTTATGTTTTTTCTGAGTTCAAATGTAATTTTTCCTTGGATTATTATAATTGTATTATGTTATAAAATTCACTTGTTTTTATGGATTGAGATTATTTTATCATGATTAAAAAATACTACGTCTTTGTTCCTGTGAATATTGATTGTTATCTTCCAGTTGAAAACTCATTTACCATGGAAATTGTTTGGTCTGTTTTTTCATTCATATCATGTTTTTATATTTATATGTATTATTCTATTATTCATTTATGATATTTAATAATCATATCCACTGGATTTATTCCTCAATCATGTATTTCATTAGTGTATATGTTTTCTTTCATGTTTATGATTGGACCCTCTATGAAACATTTATATAAATTTTCCCTTACTAAGTGTTTGAGATAAATCCAATATTATGTTTCCACACTACCATAGTAACATATATGAAAGGATTTTTTTAGGATGTAATCATGTGTGGAGAATTTTATAGGAGATACTAAAGAAGAAACATAGAATAAAAGGGTTATGTAGCTAATATCTTGGGGGAATAATCCTTTGGGTATTTAGAGTGGGAGTTTTAATATTTATATGATAGATTAAAAGATTTATGTGTTTTTGGTTCATCTATGTTGGTATCAAAGTATGTGTATAATATTTTTATAACAACTAATCTTAGAGTGTAGATACAAGGAACATCATATTGATTTTTCCAACCTCTTCCAAACCACCTAAAAACCAGCCCTTGATTCACAAACAATATGCCATCTTTATTTATATTTTAATTCAATTTAAGTCCCTAATTAACTCATTTTTTTGCCTCGATGGCTCTATATAGAGGAAATACTAAACAACTATAAGGTGTTCAAGAATTTGAATCATATGGCAAGAAAAGATAATGTCACTAATTTTGTTCTGAAAAGACATCCATTATATAAGGTTTAATAATTATAACGGGAATCCATAAGCCTTAACATCACCATGGATAATGAATAATCATAACCCTAATAAAATCAAATTACTAGAACAATAGTTATATGATAACAGATTTAAAGGATCATGACTGTCTCAACCAATAAGTTTCAATGTATTATTCTCTACACTGTCAGACAAGAATATAATAAGAATCTAAAGGATTAACCATTGGCCAGCTCCAAAAATACCAACCTCTATAATAATGTTTTTCAAAATAATAAACCTAATGAAAAATATCTACAAATCAATCCCCAAATGATGAACTAAGAAGAGAATAGGTAAATAAATTTCACAATGTTAGATAGGAAATCACAAGCCCACCATTATTGAAACTAGAAACCATTATACCTAACATTATGTGGTAGAAAAAAACAGATCTATGAATAACATGATATGATCAAAAAACCTAGAAATATAATGAATATCCCCTACATTAAAGTAGTCAGAGAATATATGGGGACTTATAGGATTAAAGAATTACCAAACATTCCCTTCCAATACACAACCACTATATTGTTAAATACAATCCATCACTAATACGTAATAATTATGATTGTAGCATTCATTTAAAAAAAATCATAAAATTAAATTTATTCCATTTTTTATACAAATTAATATTTATTATCCAAAATATTATCTATATTGAACTATTGGACTAAAAAATATACCATTTTAAATAATTTATTTTAAAAGGTATTAGTGTTGGATATTTTTATCTCTAATAAACATCCATAAAATAAAAAAGAAACTAAAATTTCATAAAAATAAAATATTAAACTATATATATAGTTTTATATAATATTTACTCATAAATAAATAACAACAGTTGGAGGGGAGGGGAATAACATGTTGTATAAGAATTAGGCACTATTTATAGAGATATTTCTATCTCAAAACCTCATGTTGGTCATCATATACATTTAAATACTTGATCAGTATACTATTGATGATTTTGAGAATACTCTTGATGATCTCTAGTGAAATATTGAAATATATCATCCCTTTATCTCTACCTTTTATCATACTGTTGAATCAAAAGCATAAAAATTCTATGTGAGTTTTTTTGGTGGTCCATGATAAAAACACACCTGTACCATCATCCTCTCAGCCTTCAGCATCACCCTAATTATTCCACAAATTATATTTCCCTATCTCATACACATCCTTCGAATTTTTTGTAATTAAAAATAATTAAATATATTTATATATATATTAATTTAATATAACTAAAAAAATATATAAACCACCATCTCCCATTATCTCTCACCATCTACCAAACAAGAAGTAAAACCTCTATACATACTCATCTGGACATCAAATCCTTTAATAAAAGGATCAACCACTAACAATAGAAATTGAATATAAACATTTAAAATTGAAAAATATTAAAATTAATGAATAAGATAGATAAAATATTAATTAAAATGTCTGAAGGATTTATAATATAATCAAGTTTACCTTACACCCCAATCTTGACACATGAACTAGATCGTCACATATCATTGATCATGATCCCTGATCTCCAGAGGCTGGAAACTAGTGAATATGGGTAAAATAGTCCATAATTTAATGGGTTTCCATTAAAAAGTTTAATAAAAAATGAGAATAAACTAATATATATATACACTTATTTTATTAAAAATCATTAAATAGAATCTTACAATGGAAATATTAATTTTTTTTAAAAAGAATATCAAAAAAAAGTTGACACACCAATATAAATGTGACTAAATTCCAAAACCACAAACATCTATATACTATATCATTATAATGGATCTATAAATCACCCCAAATTAATAAATTTTATTACTTTTAGCTTAAGGTATTCCAAAAAACCTCGATATATCAAATGATGTAAAAATTTATGGGGTAAGTATAAAATAAACTGGATTTATCCAATGTATCTAATATAATCCCTATAAGAAATATTTATAAAAAATTTCAATACAATCCTTAAAAATATTTTACTAATATATATATTTTTTCAAAATTATTTCAAGTTAAAAATTACTTATTCTATTGGGTAATAACAAAAATAAGTGTATTTACATAGAAGAAAAATATTTTGTTTTTCACTCAAAAATTAGTGTCGAACCACTATGTAATAAGAATCATATATAATAACCTGAACTGATAATAATAAAACATTGTTTGATAAATAATAATGTTTTCAAAATGAAGTCATTATATATAAAAAATA